>CM038673.1:759994666-760625083 GCA_021605145.1 Aegilops bicornis | reverse complement strand
TAGTTTCAACTCTAATGGCATATCAGCAGGTGGTGCGCCATTAGTATATACTAATGGCGCACCCATTGTCTGGTGCGCCATTAGTGTCAATCCCATCTATAGCCCTTTTTCTAGTAGTGATACTTGTGGGTTATCAAGACTAATTTCTGGTGCCGTTGCCGGGGAGCATAGCTCTATTCTTTGAGTCACTTGGGATTTATATCTGCTGGACACTATGAAGAACTTGAAAGACGCTGAGACAAAAATTTATCCGTCAACTACGAGGGGAGGTAAGGAACTGCCATCTAGCCTTGCACTTGATTCACCTTCTGTTATGAGCAAGCTTGCGGCACCTAAACCTGCTTCTACTATTCGTTCCGATATGTCGCATGTTATTGATGATGCTACTTCTGCTATGCATGATACTTATGATGAAACTGCTTCTATGCCTGATACTACTGTGCCCCTTAGTGAATTTCTTGATGAACAAATTGCTAGGGCTAGAGAGAAAGAAATTATTGAATCTGAATACGATGATGATAGTGATGATGAAAATATGCATGTTATTCCTGAGGGTTATCTTTTTGATATGGAATCTTCTGCCGCTATTTTAGCTTGCAAAGATAGGTATGAGCTCAAGAGGCTATTAGTTAAATGGAACAAAGAATAACTTAGGGATAAAATGAAACCCGACCCTGCTTTTGCTACTTCACCTATCTGTGTTCCTGATAAGGATTATGAATTCTCTGTTGATCCTGATATAATTACTTTGGTTGAATCTGATCCTTTTTATGGCTATGAATCTGAAACTGTTGTGGCACATCTTACTAAGTTAAATGATATAGCTGCCCTGTTCACTAATGATGAGAGATCACACTACTTTTATATACCTAAGATATTTCCGTTCTCATTAAAGGGTGATGCTAAGATATGGTTTAATTCTCTTGATCCTGGTTGTGTGCGTAGTCCCCAGGATATGATTTATTACTTCTCTGCTAAATATTTCCCTGCTCCTAAGAAACAAGCTGCTTTGAGGGAAATATACAACTTTGTGCAAATTAAAGAAGAGAGTCTCCCACAAGCTTGAGGGAGGCTTCTCAAGTTATTTAATGCTTTGCCTGATCATCCTCTTAAGAAACCTGGAATACTTGATATGTTTTATAATGGACTAACCGATGCTTCCAGAGATTACCTGGATAGTTGTGTTGGTTCTCTTTTCAGGGAAAGAACGCCAGATGAAGCTGAAATTCTATTGATAATATGTTGACAACTGAAAATAATTGGGCACCTCCTGAGCCAGCCCCTGAGCCAGCTCCTGGTCCAATTACTGAGCCTATTCCTAAACCAACTCCAAAGAAGAGAGGTGTTCTATTTCTCAGTCCTGAAGATATGCAAGAGGCAAAGAAATCTATGAAAGAAAAAGGTATTAAAGCTGAAGATGTTAAGAATTTACCTCCTATTGAAGAAATACATGGTCTTAATCTACCGCCTGTTGAAGAAGTATATGATCTTAATCCTTTATTTATTGAAGAACCTCCTGATCCCGATATCCCGACACAGGTAGTAAAGGTAAATTCTCTCTATAGATATGATAAAACTGAAGTCCCTCCTACTAAAATTGCTAGTTAGTGCTTGGATGAGTTTGATAACTTTATGTTTAAGCAAGACAACTTCAATGCTTATTTTGGTAGACAATTAAAAGAAAATGCTTATATGATTAGACGCTTGGGTGATTATATGGCTAATATTAGAGGTGAACTTAAACTTGTTAGCAAACATGCTTCTATGGTTACCACTAAAGTAGAACAAGTACTTAAAGCTCAAAAGGAAGTGCTTGATGAAATTAATAGTAAGAAAAATGATTATGTTGTTAGAGTGGCTACTAGAACTGGTAGAATGACTCAGGAACCTTTGTATCCTGAAGGCCACCCTAAGAGAATCGAGCAAGATTCTCAAAGAAATAATATTGATGCACCTAGTTCTTCTGAAAAGAAGAAAAAGAAAAATGATAGAACTATGCAAACTTCTAGTGAACCTATTGCTGAACCACCTGATAATCCAAATGATATCTCTATGTCCGATGCTGAAACACAATTTGGTAATGAACATGAACCTAGTGAAAATATTAATGATGATGTTCATGATAATTCTCAACCTAGTAATGATAATGATGTAGAAATTGAACCTGTTGTTGATCTTGATAACCCACAATCAAAGAATCAGCGTTATGATAAAAGAGACTTTGTTGCTAGGAAACATGGTAAAGAAAAAGGATGATGAGGATTTTGAGCGCTTTGCTGAAATGATTAGGCCTATCTTTTTACGTATGCGATTGACTGATGTGCTCAAAACAAATCCTTATACTAAATATATGAAGAATATCATTACTAATAAAAGAAAGATACCGGAAGCTGAAATTTCCACCATGCTTGCTAATTATACTTTTAAGGGTGGAATACCAAAGAAACTTGGAGATCCCGGAGTACCTACTATACCATGCTCCATTAAAAGAAATTATATTAAAACTGCTTTATGTGATCTTGGAGCCGGTGTTAGTGTTATGCCTCTCTCTTTATATTGTAGACTTGACTTGAATAAGCTGACACCTACTAAAATATCTCTGCAAATGGCTGATAAATCAACTGCTATACATTGCCGGTATTTGTGAGGATGTGCCTGTTGTGGTTGCAAACGTTACTATTCTAACGGACTTTGTTATTCTTGATATTCCCGAGGATGATAGTATGTCAATTATTCTTGGAAGACCTTTTCTTAATACTGCAGGGGCTGTTATTGATTGCAACAAAGGAAATGTCACTTTTCATGTTAACGGTAATGAGCATACGGTACACTTTCCGAGGAAACAACCTCAAGTTCATAGTATCAACTCTATTGGAAAAATCCTATCGATTATATTTGGAGGTTTTGAATGTCCCCTCTACTGTCAAAAAGAAATATGATATACTTATTATTGGGGATGTGCATATCCCCGTTGAGGTAACTTAGTGTTATTCGAAATTTCTCCGGTTTCATGATTATCGGAATGAGTTTGTTAACAAGACTTGACCAACCTTGTTAGTGGATTCTTTCTTATGAGCATGAGATGGCTGAAACTAGAAGCACAAACTTTTGTACCCCTTCTATACTTACTGTAATTTAGTAGAAATAAAGTAAAAATAGTATTTTTTTTGTCTGTTTCCTGACTTATCCGTGCAATATAAAAATATCCCGAAAATAAAAGTCCTCAGAATGCCATGCCAATTTAATATGATTTTTTCAGGAATATTTGAGGATTTACTGTGCAAAAATTACCGCGGGAGGAGCTGCCACCTGGCCACGAGGATGGTGGGCGCCCCCCCATAGGGCGCGCCCCCTGCCTCATGGGCCCACAGTGGCTATCCTCCACTTATCCCAGCACCCATCTTCTTCCTCTGCCTCACACAAACACGAAAAACCAACCCAAGCACGAGTTCCAGCCACTTTTGCTGTGATTTTTGATCTCCTTGCTCAAAGCACCTCTCGCAAAACTGCTTGGGGAGATTGTTCCTTGGTATGTGACTCCTCCATTGGTCAAATTAGTTTTTGTTCTAGTGTTTTATTCTTTGCAAATTTGTGCTGCATAGGTGACCATGTTCTTGAGCTTGCATGTCAAATTTATATGGTTCCAAGTAGTACTAATGCTTGATATAGGCTCTAGGCACTTGTGGGAGTAGTTGCTATCAGTTTTATTGAAGTTGGTTCACTTTTGTTTGAAGTTACTAAAAATTTCAGATTATTTCAGAAATAATGAGGAGACTTTTGAGGGGTTCATTGAGCCGAAGCTCAAAGGATAAACAAAATGAAGAGGCTCAGAGGCCCAAATATAATTTGCCTCGTACCGCTCAATGGCCTTCTGATAATTTCTTGAGAGAGGCTGGGATTTTTGAGGATTTCTATTCATTGATTGAAAATGCTGGCCTCACCGACTTCGTCCGCGACCAACGTCCACAGTATCTCTTACTCACAAATACTTTTGTGCAAAACTTCTACTTTTACCCTAAGGAATCACCTCCTCAAGTAGAGTTTCATTTATATGACGTTGTTAAGAAAATGCCATTGTCTGAATTTTGCGCAGTCTGCAACATACCCCCTGAGGGTACCTTAGAGGAACCACCCCGTAAGGAGTTGGAACCATTTATTAACCTTATCTCTGTGGGAGAAACCAGGAAGGTTTCAGATGCGAGGATCACTAGCATACATTTTCCTGTGTTATGCTACTTTGCTTTATTTGCTAGTTGATGCCTGATTGGTCGTGGGAACTGTGGGAACCTTAGCGTTCCTGATATTATTATTTTGTTCCATGGTTTATACCGCGACAACACTATTACTACGGGCGGAATTGTTGCTAGGCGGTTAAGTCTTAACCGTACTAACGGTCCCAGCTTTGGAGGCATTTATGCTTCAAGTCTCGCTGCATACTTTAACATAGCTATTAGGCATGATGAGAAAGAAGAGAAATTGCTACCTAGTGCTTATCTATATTATAAGAGTATGCTAGCACATGATTTTCTTGTCAAGGGCAGGGATGGAGAGCTCAAATATAAGTTATACTTTGATAAACATTATCCTCAAACTATTATGTTGCCTGCTCCTTCTTTGTTTAATTTTATAGGACCCTATCTCGTTACGTGGGCTGTCGTCCAGGCTTACAAAAACCCTGCACCAGCCCCGGAACCGGAACCACAAGATGAGCCTCCACGACAATCTGTTTATTCTTGGGATCCAGAGACGACTGTCAGCCAGTGGCAGTCAGAGTCCTCTTCTTCATCACAGTATGATCCTAACTATTCTTTGTAGCAGTACGACCCCAGCTACACCTACGAGTATCCGCCAGGCTATCCCTGGCAATAGACCAACTTAGGCCAAAAGCCTAAGCTTGGGGGAGTACGTATTTCTCACTAAAATTACATTTATGTTCACACACACTCATTGCTAGATGTCGGTGCTCATACTCTTTCACTGTAATATCCATGCTAGTTTATTTTCCTTTTTCTTGGTTTCTTCTTGTGTGTTTGTTAAACCTTAAGAAAAACCAAAAAAAGTTAGTAGTAGTTTACTTTTCTTGTTGTAGCAGTAGTAATTAAAAATAAAACCCAAAAATATTTCCCGTTCTTCTTTTGCTTGTTGGGAGCTTTCCCGTGTAAATAGTTTTATTTCTTTTCTTTTCTTTGGGGGTCGATAGGAGAAGACCATGATTAAATTGTTGAAGTGGCTCTTATATGCATTATTGTTGATTTAACTAAAAACCCATATTGCCTTGTCTTCTCCTGTTTACTGAATGCTCGCAGATTCCAGCTTAGTCCAATGCACGTACACTCTTATTATTATTCACATCGTTTGGTCATGCAAGTGAAAGGCAATTATGATGATATATGATGGACTGACTGAGATGAGAAAAGCTGGTATGAACTCGACCTCCCTTGTTTTTGTAAATATGATGAGTTCATCGTTCTGGATTCAGCTTATTATGAATAAACATGTTTGCAATGACAATTAGAGATTATAGTTGCTTGTTCCATGCTTGATTAGCTATGAGTTATAATGGTTTACCTTGCGTGCCAACATGCTATTAAAATGGTTGTGATGTGGTATAGTGGGATGGTATCCTCCTTTGAATGATTTAAGTGACTTGACTTGGCACATGTTCACACATGTAGTTGAAACAAATCAACATAGCCTTCACGATATTTATGTTCATGGTGGATTATATCCTACTCATGCTTGCATCCAATGTTCATTAATTTTAACGCATGTACATGACTGTTGTCGCTCTCTAGTTGGTCGCGTCCAAGTCTTTTGCTAGCCTTCACTTGTACTAAGCGGGAATACTGCTTGTGCATCCAATCCCTTAAACCCCAAAGTTATTCCAGATGAGTCCAATATACCTTCCTATTGCGGTATCTACCTTCCGTTCCAAGTAAATTTGTATGTGCCAAACTCTAAACCTTCAAATAAACATTCTGTTTTGTATGCTCGAATAGCTCATGTATCAACAAAGGTTGTTCTTATCTTCCATGTTAGGCGGGTTATTCTGAAGAGGAGTGGACTCCGCTCCTCGCTCACAAGAAAATGGCTGGTCACCGGGATGCCCAGTCCCATGCTTTATGAAAACTAAATCAAAATTAATTCCAAACAAAACTCCCCCTGGGACCTGATGTATGTTGGAGACACTCGTAGTTTCGAGCAAGTCATGGATTGATGCTTGTTGGTGGAGGGGGAGTATAAACTTTACCATTCTGTTTGGGAACCGCCTATAATGTGTTTAGCATGGAAGATATCGCCATCTCTTAGTTGTTATGTTGACAATGAAAGTATACCGCTCAAAATGCAATTTATCTCTATTTCAAAACCGAGCTCTGGCACCTCTACAAATCCCTGCTTCCCTCTGCGAAGGGCCTATCCATTTACTTTTATGTTGAGTCATCACCCTCTTATTAAAAAGCACTAGCTGGAGAGCACAGCTGTCATTTGCATTCATCATTGTTAATTTATATTGGGTATGACTATGATTGGATCTCTTTTACCATGAATTACAATATCTAGTCAGTCCTTGATCTTTAAAGGTGCTCTGCATTTATGTTTTGCGGTCTCAGAAAGGGCTAGCGAGATACCATCTTGTTATATTATATTATGATTGTTTTGAGAAAGTGTTGTCATCCGAGATTTATTATTATGGCTTGCTAGTTGATTATGCTATTGATATGAGACCTGAGAATTATTGCAAATGTGGTTAGTTATGATCTTTGCTGAAAACCTGAATGCTGGCTTGAAATAGTTACAACAACAAGAGCAAACAGAGTTTGTAAAAGTTTTTCTTTCTTTCTTTCAGTTTGCCAACTGAATTGCTTGAGGACAAGCAAGGGTTTAAGCTCGGGGGAGTTGATACGTCTCCGTCGTATCTACTTTTCCAAAGACTTTTGCCCTTGTTTTGGACTCTAACTTGTATGATTTGAATGAAACTAACCCGGACTGACGCTGTTTTCAGCAGAATTGCCATGGTGTTGTTTTATGTGCAGAAAACAAATATTCTCGGAATGACCTGAAACTCCACGGAACATCTTAGAAAAAATAATAAAAAAATCCTTGCCAAAGATGAAGACCAGGGGGCCCACACCCTGTCCACGAGGGTGGGGGCACGCCCCCTACCTCGTGGGCCCCCAGGAAACCATCCGACGCCAACTCCAACTCTATATACCTGCTTTCGGAGAGAAAGAAAATCAGGGAGAAAAAATCATCGCGTTTTACGATACGGAGCCGCCGCCAAGCCCTAAAACCTCTCGGGAGGGCTGATCTGGAGTCCGCTCGCGGCTCCGGAGAGGGGTCGTCGCCATCGTCGTCATCAACCATCCTCCATCACCAATTTCATGATGCTCACCGCCGTGCGTGAGTAATTCTATCGTAGGCTTGCTGGGCGGTGATGGGTTGGATGAGATTGATCATGTAATCGAGTTAGTTTTGTTAGGGTTTAATCCTAGTATCCATTATGTTCTCGAGATTGATGTTGCTATGACTTTGCTATGCTTAATGCTTGTCACTAGGGCCCGAGTGCCATGATTTCAGATCTGAACCTATTATGTTTTCATGAATATATGTGAGTTCTTGATCCTATCTTGCAAGTCTATAGTCACCTATTATCTGTTATGATCCGGCAACCCCGAAGTGACAATAATCGGGAGCACTCCCGGTGATGACCATAGTTTGAGGAGTTCATGTAATCACTATGTGCTAATGCTTTGTTCTGGTTCTCTATTAAAAGGAGGCCTTAATATCCCTTAGTTTCCAATAGGACCCTACTGCCACGGGAGGATAGGACAAAAGATGTCATGCAAGTTCTTTTCCATAAGCACGTATGACTATATACGGAATACATGCCTACATTATATTGATGAATTGGAGCTAGTTCTGTGTCACCGTATGTTATGACTGTTACATGATGAACCGCATCCGGCATAATTATCCATCACTGATCCAGTGCCTACGAGTTTTCCATATACTGGTTCTCGCTTATTTACTTTCCCGCTGCTATTGTTACAATCACTACAAAATACCAAAAACATTACTTTTGTTGTCTTTACTTTTGTTACCTTTACCACCACTATCATATTACTTTTCTACTAAACACTTTGTTGCAGATACTAAGTTTCCAGGTGTGGTTGAATTGACAACTCAGCTGCTAATACTTGAGAATATTCTTTGGCTCCCCTTGTGTCCAATCAACAAATTTGGGTTGAATACTTTACCCTCGAAAACTGTTGCGATCCCCTATACTTGTGGTTATCAAGATACCGCATATAGGAAGGCATAGTGGACTCATATGGAATAACTTTGGGGTTTAAGGGATTGGATGCACAAGCAGTATTCCCGCTTAGTACAAGTGAAGGCTAGCAAAAGACTTGGACGCGACCAACTAGAGAGCGACAACAGTCATGTACATGCGTTAAAATTAATGAACATTGGATGCAAGCATGAGTAGGATATAATCCACCATGAACATAAATATCGTGAAGGCTATGTTGATTTGTTTCAACTACATGTGTGAACATGTGCCAAGTCAAGTCACTTAAATCATTCAAAGGAGGATACCATCCCACTATACCACATCACAACCATTTTAATAGCATGTTGGCATAAGGTAAACCATTATAACTCATAGCTAATCAAGCATGGAACAAGCAACTATAATCTCTAATTGTCATTGCAAACATGTTTATTCATAATAAGCTGAATTGAACGATGAACTCATCATATTTACAAAAACAAGGGAGGTCGAGTTCATACCAGCTTTTCTCATCTCAGTCAGTCCATCATATATCATCATAATTGCCTTTCACTTGCATGACCAAACGATGTGAATAATAATAAGAGTGTACGTGCATTGGACTAAGCTGGAATCATGCGAGCATTGATTAAGCAGGAGAAGACAAGGCAATATGGGTTTTAGTTAAATCAACAATAATACATATAAGAGCCACTTCAACAATTTAATCATGGTCTTCTCCTATCGACCCCAAAGAAAAGAAAAGAAATAAAACTATTTACACGGGAAAGCTCCCAACAAGCAAAAGAAGAACGGGAAATATTTTTGGGTTTTCTTTTTAATTATTACTACTACAACAAGAAAAGTAAACTAGCTAGAAGCTACACTAATTTTTTTGGTTTTTGTTAAGGTTTAACAAACACACAAGAAGAAAGCAAGAAAAATAAAATAAACTAGCATGGATATTACCGTGAAGGAGTATGAGAACCGACATCTAGCAATGAGTGTGTGTGAACATAAATGTAATGTCGGTGGGAAATACGTACTCCCCCAAGCTTAGGCTTTTGGCCTAAGTTGGTTCATTGCGAGGGATGGCCTGCCGGATACCCGTAGGTTTAGCTGGGGTCGTACTGTGACGAATAGGACTCTGACTGCCACTGGCTGGCAACCATCTCCGGATCCCAAGAATAAACAGACTATCGTGGAGGCTCATCTTGTGGTTCCGGTTCCGGAGCTGGTGCAGGATTCCGGTAGGCTTGAACGGCAGCCCACGTAACGAGATAAGGTCTGTCGGTGTCAAAACTGGTGGATCTCGGGTAGGGGGTGCTGAACTGTGCGTCTAAGGCGGATGGTAACAGGAGGCGAGGGACACGATGTTTACCAGCTTCGGGCCCTCTCTATGGAGGTAATACCCTACTTCCTACTTGATTGATCTTGATGATATGAGTAGTAGAAGAGTTTATCTACCACGAGATCATAGAGGCTAAGCCCTAGAAGCTAGCCTATGGTATGATTGTTGTTGTACGGACTAAACCCTCCGGTTTATATAGGCACCGGAGGGGGCTAGGGTTACACAGAGTAGGTTACAATGGGAGGAAATCTACATATCCGTATCGCCAAGCTTGCCTCCCATGCCAAGGAGAGTGCCATCCGGACACGAGACGAAGTCTTCAATCTTGTATCTTCGTAGTCGAACAGTCTGGCCAAAGGATATAGTCGGGCTGTCCGGATACCCCCTAGTCTAGGACTCCCTCAGTAGCCCCTGAACCAGGCTTCAATGACGATGAGTCCGGCACGTAGTTTGTCTTCGGCATTGCAAGGCGGGTTCCTCCTCCGAATACTCCATGGAAGATTTTGAACACAAGGATAGTATCCGGCTCTGCAAAACAAGTTCCACATACCTCCGTAGAGAGAATAATATTAGCACAAATCCAATCCACTGACACACCTGATGTCATGACATCATACTATGGCCCGGTCATCATTCGAACCATTTTCCTCAACCAGCCTTGGCACATATCGCGAAGTGGTTTCTTTGGCACATCTTGTCAAAGCAGAGATCATGTCCCCTTATCACGGGATTCTCATCAATACGGGCGTGGGTAACCTAATCGCGCTATCAATCGCGGCGCTTGGGGAATAGGCGAGTTAACCAGGATAGTGGGGGCGTACAGTTTCATCCGCCTTTATAAAGGGATAAGAGTTCGCCTTTTTTCACCCACGCCTACTTATTCCTTGCCTATCAATTCTTGCGCACTTGAGCTCCAACGCCCAAGTTCGCACCTTTCTCCTCACACCACCCCAATCATGTCCGGAGCGGGAGGAAAGTGGATGAAATCCTCCGTCAAGGAGAACTACAAGAAATATGTCAACTAGTGACCTTCTGTCAGTGACCCTGGAAGAAATGGTCATAGATATGTGACCATTTCAGACCAATTGGTCAAAAGCTGTTCGGGGGGCTCCAAACCCTAAACCATTGCGACCATTTTGGTCGGAATGGTCGTAATTTCCTTACATGAAATGGTCATAAAGCAAATAGTGCTAGTCTGCTGCCTTATTTCTAGTTGTTAACGACCAATATAGATGGTCATAGCCTTGTAAATTGTGGTGGGTTGCTATGACTAGGCGCCACCTCATCATTTTTGCCTATGTGTCATGCCCATGTGGCAGTTTTTGCCCTAGGTTGTGAAGCAACCTATATTTCTGTCATTCCCAAAATTTCCAAAAAATCTCATAAATTCTTTGGGTCATATCTTCGTCAAATATGTAAAAACCTTCCTTGCCTAGTTCAAAAATAATTCAAAAATATTCATTTTCCTATTCTGCTCGTGAACAAAAGTTTGTGAAGGAAGTACCACTTTGGCATGTCCAAATAGTATCCATTTTCTCTGATGCTTTCCTATGCCCAAATAACCATCCTCCACCAAAGCCAGCTCAATCCATTCATTATTTTGAGCCGAGCTTCAACATTCGTGTTTATGTCCAGTGTCGTAGTTTGCAAAGCAAGTACCACCTAGGCTCCTCCTTTTGAGCTGAAAATTTGTGAAGACGGTCTTCTTAGTAACTGGTCATCCTCAGCCAAAACTCACGCCCATTAGCCATGTACATTTCCCGTATCGCTAATCAAACACTTGGTTGCTAATTCATGTTTGAGCATCGGTCGGTCTCCTCGTGAGAATCTTATGTTGTAGTTTTATTCCTAGCACCTACCTGGGGAGTGCCCAAGCCACTAGACATGCCTAGGCTGCCCAGAACACAGGGCAAC
The DNA here is from genome assembly GCA_021605145.1 of Aegilops bicornis. Taxonomy (NCBI): domain Eukaryota; kingdom Viridiplantae; phylum Streptophyta; class Magnoliopsida; order Poales; family Poaceae; genus Aegilops; species Aegilops bicornis. Next base: position 760,613,543 of record CM038673.1, on the reverse strand, counting down.
GCCATGGTCACGCGGTAACCACGCGGCGGGCATGCGAGTTTACGCGCTCTAGAGTTGGGGGCCTCGGCCACCGCCCAAACCTCGACGTATCGCCACCAAACCATGTATTTATGATTAAATAGGTACTTATGTAACTATAAATGATTTTTGGAAAAAATAAATAGTAAACTATGAGGCAGCTGCAGTTCAAATTTGACCCGCTGCTGAATCGGCGGGAATTTGTCTTTTTCACCAGAGGTGGATCAAAACTTTTGACACCCAACCATTTTGTCAATTGTGCATTAAATATGGCCTAGTATTTAAGAAAATTGATTTGGTCCAATTATGCAACAAATATATGGTAGGTCCTTCACAAAAAAAACTCATTTCGGGCACTTGGAAAATGGAAAATGTATTTTCTGTGCAAATAAAATGAAAACTCCCTTAGGCAACATTGTTTGCCATTCCAATATGCACCCTTGTGCACAATATGAGATCATTTAAACAAACTATGCCATGAATGTGGCCATAAGATTGATCATTTGGCTTCAAAGCCATGAATCTTCAAAGATGATAGCTCATTTCTGAGAACACTTTTTAAAAATAATTGTCATATTACAAGTTTGTTATTTTTCCTGGGAACTTGGCCACATATAATGACACAATGCGAAGGTTTCCCAATGTTTTGATTTTTTTGAATTTTTTATGCCCGCTTCAAAATGCGGTCAAAACACTGGGAATGACCGTTCCTAGCTAGTTGTTGAATCTTGGAATTTTTTTGGTGTTTCTCTGATTAAATATATACTTATGTACCTAGAAATGATTTTTGGAAAAAATAAATAGTAAACTATGAGGCAGTTGCAGTTCAAATTTGACCCGCTTCCTGCTGAATCGGCGGGAATTTGTCTTTTTCACCAGAGGTGGATCAAAAATTTTACACCGAACCATTTGGTCAATTGTGCATTAAATATGGCCTAGTATTTTATAAAAATGATTTGGTCCAATTTTGCAACAATTATTTGGTAGGTCCTTCACAAAAAAACCTCATTTGGGGCACTCGAAAAATGGAAAATGGCTCTTTTGTGCAATGAAAGTGAAAACTCCCTTAGGCATCCTTCACAAAAAAACCTCATTTGGGGCACTCGGAAAATGGAAATGGCTCTTTTGTGCAATGAAAGTGAAAACTCCCTTAGGCAACATTGTTTGCCATTCCAAGATGCACCCTTGTGCACAATATGAGATCATTTAAACAAATTATGCCATGAATGTGGCCATAAGATTGATCATTTGGCTTGAAAGACATGAATCTTCAAACATGATAGCTCATTTCTGAGAAAACTTTTTTAAAATAATTTCCGTATTACAAGTTTATTATTTTTCCTGGAAACTTGGTCACATATAATGACACAATGCGAAGGTTTTCCAATTTTTTGATTTGTTTTGAATTTTTTATGCCTGTTTCAAAATGCGGACAAAACGTCGGGCATGACCATTCTAGCTAGTTGTTGAATCTTGGAAAACTTGTTGTGTTTCTATGATTAAATAGATACTTATGTACCTAGAAATGATTTTTGTAAAAAATAAACAACAAACTATGAGGCAGCTGCAGTTCAAATTTTACCCGCTTCCAACTGAATCGGCTAAAATTTGTCTTTTTCACCAGAGGTGGATCAAAACTTTTTACACCCAACCATTTGGTCAATTGTGAATTAAATATGGCCTAGTATTTTAGGAAATTGATTTGGTCCAATTTTGCAACAAATATATGGTAGGTTCTTCACAAAAAAAACTCATTTTGGGCACTCGGAAAATGGAAAATGATATTTTCGCCCAAAGAAAAGGAAAACTCCCTTAGGCAACATTTTTTGGAATTCCAAGATGCACCCTTGTGCACAATATTAGATCATTTGAACAAACTATGCCATGAATGTGGCCATAAGATTGATCATTTGGCTTGAAAGCCATGAATCTTCACGCATGATAGCTCATTCTTTAGAACACTTTTTAAAAATAATTTCCGTATTACAAGTTTATTATTTTTTCTGGAAACTTAGTCACATGTAAAGACACAATGAGAAGGTTTTCCATTTTTTTATTTTTTTTGAATTTTTTATGCCCGTTTCAAAATGCGATCAAAATGGCGGGCATGACCGTTCCTAGCTAGTTGTTGAATCTTGGAAAACTTTTTGTGGTTCTATGATTAAATAGATACTTATGTACCTAGAAATGATTTTTGGAAAAAATAAACAGCAAACTATGAGGCAGCTGCAGTTCAAATTTTACCCACTTCCAGCTGAATTGGCCGAAATTTGTATTTTTCACTAGAGGTGTATAAAAACTACTGACAACCAACCATTTTGTCAATTGTGCATTATATATGGTCTAGTATTTTATAAAAATGACCTGGTCCCATTTTGCAACAAATATATGGTAGGTCCTTCACAAAAAAACTCATTTTGGGCACTCGAAAAATAGAAAAATGAATTTTCCGTCCAAAAAAATGAAAATTTCCTTAGGCAACATTGTTTGCCATTCCAATATGCACCCTTGTGCAAATATTTGGTAGCTTCTTCACAAACAGAATTCACTTTGGACACTCAAAAAATAAAAAATAAAATGCTGACATGATTTTACACTTTATTTTTATTTGACTACGACCTATTTTAGATGGTCATAACGTCCAATACTAGATGGTCATAACGTCATACACGCGTACTGCTTTCTAATTGGTCCATAGCCATCTCACGCGGATCATGCATCAAGCACCATTGGATGCTCCTGGATCCAACGGTAGCCCACGCCCCCTCACCCTCTCACCCACCTAGCCCTAACACAACCCCCACCTCCCCACGCCCCCACTTCCCCACCACAGCCTTCTCCACCTTCTGTCCCGCCGCCGCCCCCTTTGGCCAAAGCCCTAGCCGCCGCCGCCCCCGTCCCCGCACCATGGTCGACGGCGAGGAGCCCGAGTCCCCATGCCTCCCCGCCGTCAACGGGCTAGAAACCCACCAGAGGAGAGCAGAGCGCCGCTCCTCCTCCGTCTCTCTCGATTCCCAGCCCACCCACCCAACCCGCCGCCGCCGACCTCCATCCTCTCTGCCAACCTCGTCCACCGGCGACCACTCCCCTCCCCTCATCTCCCATGGCCGGGTCGGAACCTCCTCACTCGCGCCCTAAACCTAGCCGCACCGCACGTCCATGGCCAGATCTAGCAGCGGCCAGATCCAGCAGCGGCCATGGTTGGTTGGTTTTGCGCTTCGCAGGCGGATGCGTCCACGGATGAGGTGTACGCACATCTCTCGCCGCTTCCCGAGAACGAGGTGTGTGCGTGCCGGCTTGCCCGTGCTCTGAGTCTTGACGCTGACAATGTCGGCTTTGTCTGATTCGTTTCACTTTCTGTGGCGGCGTTTTGCTGAGCCTCGGCCTGATCTGCTGCAGGAGGTGGTCCGGCGGATGCGCGAGTCCACTGAGGACGGGAGCGGCGGCAAGGACGGTGAGACCGTCAAGCAGCGCTTCGCGAGGATGCCGCACATGTTTCATGTCCAAAGACTGCTTCCCCCCTCTGGTGCGCGCATTGGCCTGCCAGGCCCCTCTCTCCATTGATTCTGCCATTGGTTCCTGCTATGTTTTTAGTCCACTGGCTTGCTGAAACTCTCTGGTTTGGTTCTGGGAACACATGATTATAGCCAGCAGCGGTCGTCTCAGGAGCTTGTCGCCAAGGATTTGGTTCTGTGTAGCAGAATATGTATAAATTTTTGCTCCAGTCTGAATCTATTGAAGTCTGAAACTGTTAGGTGTTAATCTACTTGTCTTACTGAAATTGCTCTAGTCTGAATCTGTTGAAGTCTGAAACTGTTAGGTGTTAAAACAGTTCACTGAAATTGTTGTAGTCTGAAAAATAGTTAGCTGAATCTGCTGAAGTCTGAAATTGATAGGTGTTGAGAATTGTCTGCAACTGCTGTAATCTTGTAGATAAGTAAAATATGAATGTTATTGGGGACATAAATCATTATGGAACTTGAAACTGCAACTCAGTTGATTCGTTTGATTTAGCCAACAATACTAAATAAATCTCGTTTCTGCACCCGAGCTTTATTCAGGTTTTGTACATGAACTTGAACCTTGGGGAGGTGGAGGTCGTCGTCATGCGCTTGGGGAGGTGGATCGACTACAAGGCCGACTGCATGTGGAGGTGGTCCATCGCCTTGGCCGTCCTCACCGTCGACTTCTCTCCTCTAAGTTATCCCACTGATTCCTCCCCTCTGCTTATCTTCTATGCTCTATGTGGTAAATCTTATGATGGCATTTCTGCTTTGGCCATAAGATCTTGGACGTGCTGTCATCTTGGATTGATTATAAGCTTGTTGTCGTCTTGGCTTCTCAAAACTAAGAATAATAACCCTCCAAAGTGATAATATTCAGAAGCTTGTTGCACATTTAGCTCTAAAGAATTGTTCTACTCACAATTTATATCAAACTTCTTACACATTTAGCTCTGAAGAATGGGGTGTCGTGCTTTCAGCCCCATCAAGAGGTAACTGAAATACCAGCACTGTCTTATGCGCTTTGGTGAGCTGAATTTTTGATTATTCTGGCGCTGACTTGCTGCCTGACACAAATGCGAATTGTAAACGAAATTGCGGTTTCTGAAATCAGTTTTCTTGCCAGTACAACACTTGTAGACTGTAGTTAAATTCGTTCATTCCAAATTCGACTGCAGATATCATCCGTGTTTACTGACACACTATAATATTTGGGCAAAACTGGGTTATCAGAGAACTGTGCTACTATATAAACATCATTTTGCGTATGAATCTGATACAGTGTGAAGTATGTGTTACATCTGCTACTACAGACATGAGACTGCATGTGTATAGATAAATTTCTCTTGATCTGTAGCGCATAGCGTTTTTCTTTCCATAGAACTGAATGCCGCGGATAGAACTATTCTGTCAGTCTGTCTTAGTAGTAGCTACTGAAAAATGACTTGCATTGCTTCATGGAAATCTCTCACGGTCACAGTGAAGAACTCAATTTTGTATATCCAAAATTGATTCAAATCCTACTTTTCTAGAACTGCATCTTCACATTCGTTAGTGCAGCCATGTAGTTGCACTGTAGTAACCTTCTAGATCAGTTCATTTAGCGATTTTTTTGGGGAGTTAATCTTGTAATCTATTTATATCATGAATTTTCTAGGACAGTTGCCTGCCTGCTTGTATGATAGGGGTCACCTTTTGTGTATGAAAGAAACAAGCTGATCTGGTTCCTTTGGTTCAACAGGATGTTCTTGGGTAGTGTGAGCAACTACTACATCCTCGAGGAGCAGGAGGAGGAGGGGCACATCTAACCAACCACAAAGGGCCTGCTCTGTACCACCACGTCATCGGCCTGCTGCAACATCGAGTTCAATATGTCATGTGACCCTTCCTATCCCGTCTGATATGACGGTCAATAGTTGCTTGTAGATGAATGATGAAGTGTTGCTGTGAATGTGAATGAGCAGCCACAAGTCTGTTTGTGTCATTGCCATAGCTAGTGAATGAGCAGCCACAAGTCTATTTGCGTCACTGCCATAGTTACCTGAATGCAAATGATCAGCCACAAGTCTGTCTGTACTGTCACATTGCCATCCATAGCTGCCAATCACTGTCGATAAATAGAATTGCCCCAAAACTATGTGGAAATTTGGTTAACCTTGTTGAATCAGATATAATTCTGACACCTGATTAGCATATCACTTTTCTATGTTCAGTTAAAAGTATTTAGTTTAGATGCATATTTAGTCAACACTATGGATCAGTATTCAGTTTAGATGCAGATACAGTCAACACTAGGGGTCAATACATGTTTGTGAAATAATTTAACTAGATTATACATTGGCCTGCTATAATAACTTCAGGTTGGATTTGCATGGTGATTTTTTCATCTAACTTTTTTCATCTGGTAGGTAATTGGGCTGCTTAAATATTTCCTATGATTAGTAATTTAATTTACTAATAGGTACTGGCAGTAAAAGAAACTGACATCCAATCAGTCTCAGGGGTTGAATGATTTAGTTACACATTGTGTCAGTTAGTCTGCTCTTTGTTCCAACATGAATGATATATATTACTTAATCATGTGTAATTTTCTTTCCTTTTGCTATGTTGTAAGTGGATGTATAGTTTGCCAGTTTTTATCTCTGTTTGATGGGTTTTAACCAAAGCTCCTGAGTACTCGCTTGCTTTGTTTTTTTAAGCAACTACAAATTGTATGGGCATTTGAAGTTGTGGCTTATAATTGATCAATATTGTTCTGTAACGTGCAGACGCTGATCAGGACAAAGAAGTCAGAGGAAACATAGTTCTAACATTGCTGTCAACTGTTAAGTTTTGCATTAATGAAGCCCTTTATACTGCTCATGTTTCTTCGTGAAGCATAGTTCGTATGTGTGTATGATGTAGCAGAACTTGTGATTGTACACTTGTGGAGCCGAACTGGCTCATGTGATTGTACACTTGTGGAGCAAAACTGGCTCATGTGATTGTACACTTGTGGAGCAGAACAGGCTCATATGATTGTAAACTTGATGCTTATCACATTTGTATGTGTGTTATATGATGTAGCACTTTGATGGTTGATAATATTTGAAGTTTTTTGTGTGTGTGTGCCAATTTAAATATCAGGTATTAATTTGCGCGAAATAAAAAAATGAAGAATATTGCCCTGACGGCTAGGACCCAGTACTAGAACCTGACAATGGGGACCCACCTGACTAGTGAACCCAAAAATAAAAAGGCTGCAATGTTGGGCTTGGTCCATTTAGCTGACAAAAAATTCATAGGGAAAAATATATAAATGGGCTGAATTAATGGGCTCGGCCCATACCGAATTGGACCGGGCTGAATCTTGTGCCACATCAGCTTGCCATGCTGGATGCCTACGTGGCCTGGGGAGGTTGCTAGTGACCAAAACAAAACAGTAGGAATATTTTGGTCGTAAACGTCCACGACCTTCTCACAGAGAAGGTCGTTAATTTCACTTTACGACCGCCAGCTTTTGACCTTCTGTTTTTGGTCAAAAAAAGGTCGCAAATGAAAAACAATGACCTTTCAGTGACCAATATTCAAGGTCACAAGTTGACATATTTGTTGTAGTGGAGAAGGACATCAAAAAGCTGCGGGGAGCCGGATACTTGGACGCGGATATCGCGCACCAGCTGCCCAGTGCGGGGCAAATCGTCCCTACTCCAGAGCCTCGTGAGAGGGTAGTTTTCCTCACCCACTTCGTCCGCGGGCTGGGATTTTCCCTCCACCCATTCGTCCGCGGCCTCATGTTCTACTACGGGCTGGACTTCCACGATCTGGCCCCAAACTTCATCCTCAACATCTCGGCGTTTATCGTCGTGTGCGAGGCCTTCCTCCGCATCCGGCCCCACTTCGGCCTGTGGCTGAAGACCTTCAATGTGAAACCGAAGGTAGTGAGCGGCCAACAAGCGGAGTGCGGAGGTGCCATGGTGGGCAAGATGCCCAATGTCACATGGCTCGAGGGCTCCTATGTGGAGACCATAAAGGGGTGGCAATTGGGGTGGTTCTACATCACCGAGCCACGCGACTCCAAATGGGTGGCGGCCCCCGTGTTCCGATCCGGAATCCCTATGCGGCTCACCTCCTGGCAAGAGAAGGGCCTACCCTAGGGTAACCCGGTAGAGCTGACCGGACTACAGACCTGCATCAAGAACATGATGAACAGGAAAATCAAACTTGTCAACATGGTCCAGGTCATGCTCCTCCGCCACATCCTCCCGTGTCAACAACGGGCGTTCAATCTATGGGAGTTCAACCCGGCCCGGCACCAGACTCTGCGTGAGCTCTTTGACACGACGCACAAGGACGTCTAGAAGGTGCTGTTCAAAGGCGCCGAGGTCCCCCCTTACCTAACCGAGGATCGCGGCCTTAGCACGAAGCACCTCGCGAAACCGGTAAGGTCTCTATATCTTATAGGGTATTTATCCTCCCTAGTTTAATCATGCGCAGGACCTAAGCTCCCATGCCTTTGACAGGACTGGGTGGAGACGGCGGAGCAGATCGACTGCCCAGCTCCCCTGCCCGAAGATCCAGCGGACGCTCTCCTGGCGGAGATGTTGACTCCGGCACCTTACGAGGTGCCGGAGAAGAAGGCCAAGAAGGAGGCCAAGGGGACCCGAAAGAGTTCCCGGCGTCAGGTAGTATTAGGCTCATCGTCCGATAACTCCAAGACGCACTCCTCTCGCGAAGACGAGGAGGAGGAAGACGAAGATTCTCCAGTTGGGGGAGACAGGAAAAGGAAGGCCGCCCCAACCGGGGAGGCCGGAGGGTCCAAGAAGGGAAGGACTCTCCTTCCGGACTGCTCCACGACCGCCACTCACAGTGACGATGAGTGGTTGACCAGGAACAAGCCCCTGGCGAAGTCGTAAGTATTCGGATACCAGAGAAATTCATGGTATGCTTCTTACTGCACCGCTTCTCCTTATGCCGAATTTTATTGTGCAGTCCGCCTCAAGCCCGCATCGACGTATCCTCGTCGGACGGTTCTTTGGACCCGTCGGCTATGAGTAGCGGTTCGCTTCCGACCGCCTCCACCACTCGCCCCACGGACAATGTCGAGGTGTTGTCTCAAAGGGCACCAAGTCGAGGGGAGGTAATTCTGGAGGCGGCCAAAGGTGGCATTCCGGACCATGGGCGCAAAGGGAGCAAGACCCCCACGGGCTCCAAGTTCGGTCCCAAGCCGAACACCGCACCGGGACCACCAGTGGTCCCGGACTCCGGCAGGCGGCCTCCTGCTAAGAGGGGCAAGCCGCCCGTGCCGGTGACCTCCGTCCATCCGGAGGCACCGGACAACTTGCTGGAAGTGCTTAGCAGCGCTTCCATCGACGAGGAGCACCGCACTATAATGAGTGCGGTGATCGAGAAGGTTAGGTCCGCCAAAAGCAGACTGACCGAAGCTTGCGCCAGCCTCCTAGCAGGCTTTGAGGTACGTAGTCGAAATATATAAAAATATTACCGCATAGACAGTAGCCCCTGATGCTCTGCTAGGCGTTCGCGAAGAAAAGCTGAATAGAGGATCGAATAATAACTCAGGAGTCTAATCCAAATATGTCTATATGCGTATGCAGGCTTCACTGTTGGCCGCTGCCGCACATACTGCAGAGATCGCCGCACTAAAGCCGGACCTCGAGCGGTCCGAGGAAGAACTCGGCCTTGCCAAAAAGCAGCTCGAGGAAAACAAAGGTAAGCAATACCCTGCCTATATATAAAAAAGGTTTTAGTTGCAAGATAATATGATCATCATGGATGTACTAGGGTCCACGAACGAAGTGGCAACCCTGAAGCAGTTGCTCACCGAGGCCGAAAACAAAGCGGCCAAGGAGCGCACCGAGCGAGAAAGACACGAAGCCCGGGCAAGCGAGGTGCAGCAAGAGCTCCAGGCGCTCGTCAAGAAGCATGAGTCCTTGGAGCTTGACTCAAAGACGCGAGAGTCCGAGCTTGCGAAGGCCCTCGAAAGCACAAAAAATGCCAAGGCCGAAGCCCAAAAGGCCCTCCAGGAAATTGAGGCAGTGAAGAAGATAGCGGCGGGTAAGGCATTCATTATGCAAAGTAGGCATGCCAAAGAAAATTTCCTTTTACTTACCCGAGTTCGGAGCTCTCCAGGAGCGTTCGCAGATCTGCCCCGCAGTGTGTCTGATGCCGCGGAGTTCTACCGGGCCGAGGAGGGAAGCTCGACAGAGAAGTTGTTCTGGTCTCAGTATACTGGGACCGAACACCCGATGCCCGTGAGCGACTAGCTGAAGCAACTGGTCGAACTCCACAAGGCGACCGAACAGGCCATGAGGGGCCTTATAGTCTGGATGTGGCTTGGCGATTCCCTTCCCAACAGTTACTTCGGCCTGGTGAGGCGGCTTGTGGATGCCTGCCCACGGCTGGAAGTCATAAAGCGGTCCGTCTACATCGAGAGTGCCCGCAGGGCTTTCGCCCGTGCGAAGGTGCACTGGGCCAAGATGGACGCCGAGAAGCTGGTGAAGGAGGGGCCACCGCAGGGCAAGGAGCATCGCCACCCTGAGATGTATTATGAGGGTGTCCTGAAGGGTGCCCGTCTTGTGGCGGACGAGAGTGCGAAGGATGTAATTTTTGAATGAACTTGCTCGTGTGATTCTGTATTATGAAAACTAGTTCATTTGCGCTGTGCAACACTTTTGAATTTAAAATATTACCTTCTGTGTGGTCGTTTATAAATTCTGAGAGTTGCTAGTCATCGGCTTCAGCCCCCATGCAGCTAGTGTTGGGGTGTTCGAGATAAATCTGGGCACTCTTTTTCCCATTTATGGGTCCTTCGAGGGAGGTGCTCAGCGCAGCGAACCAGGCAATCGGACTATAATGCTTTATCGCTCTCACTTAGCCATAGAAGTCTACAATTTTAAATTTTGGCGAAGCCCCTAGTATTCGGAAAGCCGAAGTTGGGGTGCTATGCACGCCTAAGCCGGACAAGGCCGACTCCTCGCCCGAAGCGGTAAAAGTCTTTAGGGACTTGAGACCTCGCGAACAGCGACCAGCTCTCGCCTCATCATGACAGTCAGTTTTAGCTTTCTCTACTAAGGTGCTCGGTCGGAAGAACCGGGGCACAATCGCAGCTAGTGCTACCTTAGCCAATATAGCGGAACGTAAGGTACCAAAACGTGGGAGCCGGGCAAACCCAACTATTGACCCATGAACATGATTCAGAGCTGATGCATATAGTGCTATAAGTTCGGGGTGCCGCACTATCGAAAGTGTTCGGGATTCTCACGCCGAATTATGGGGTATACGGAAGCCCCTGGCGTATTGGTCGTACCAGATTGTACGGGTGCTGACTGTCATAAATGAGCATATATATGTAAAACAATATAGAATGCAATAATAGACTAGTGCGATGCATTGTTTATTTAAAAATTGCGTCGAAGCATACTGATACAAGCAGTGCGATAAGCAAAAAGTAGGACTATTTGACATGTCCCGTCCAAGGGCAAGCTGCGAACTAGTATTTAAAGTAGGTATTTCACTCGTTATCAGAGACCACCTGGGGATTCGGTTGTACGACGTAGCTTCTTGCCTCCTTGGGTGTTGTATCGTGTGTCCGGCTATCGTACTGCCGGATAGGGCTTCCAGAGAATAAAGTCTTGAAAGAGAGAGAATGATAACGGTAGTAAGCCCCTAGTGCAGTTGAGCCGCATTGTGGGACGTGCCATGATCGTGTCCCCCACTGATACCCATGGTATTTTTCAGTGCGTAATTATGTACGCGCGGGACGGATTTTGCCGTTGTACTGAGACTAGGGCGGGGGCCGAATTGCTAGGCGAGCTCTGAACGTGCAAGGCGATCCTGCTGCTGTTTACTCCGGGCGCGCTTAACGGTGTCCGGTGGCTTGATCGCTGAACTGGTGGATTGCCTTAAAAGGCTGCTTTGTGCTTCTGCTGCGAGGGCCGCAGTGTGCTCCTCCGTACGGAGCGAGCGTTCTGTGTTTCCATTGACTGTAATGACCCCCTTAGGTCCTGGCATCTTGAGCTTAAGGTATGCGTAATGTGGTACTGCATTGAATCTTGCAAATGCGGTGAGCCCGAGAAGTGCGTGATAGCTGCTGCGGAACGGGACGATATCGAAGATTAATTCCTCGCTTCGGAAGTTGTCCGGAGATCCGAAGACCACTTCCAGTGTGATTGAGCCCGTACAATGGGCCTCTACACCTGGGATGACGCCTTTAAAGGTCGTTTTGGTGGGTTTGATCCTTGAGGGGTGTATACCCATTTTGCGCACTGTATCCTGATAAAGCAGGTTCAGGCTGCTGCCGCCGTCCATAAAGACTCGAGTGAGGTAGAATCCGTTAATGATTGGGTCTAAGACCAATGCGGCAGATCCGCCATGACGGATACTAGTGGGGTGGTCCCTGCGGTCAAAAGTGATTGGACAAGAGGACCATGGGTTGAACTTTGGGGCGACGGGCTCCATCGCATATACGTCCCTTAGTGAACACTTCCATTCCCTCTTGGGGATGTGGGTTGCGTATATCATGTTCATTGTCCGTACTTGTGGGAGGAACCTCTTCTGTCCTCCCGTGTTCGGCGGTCGGGGCTCCTCCTCGTCATCGCCGTGTAGCCCCTTGTCCTTGTTTTCGGCGTTTAACTTGCCGGCCTGCTTGAACACCCAGCATTATCTATATGTGTGATTGGCTGGTTTGTCGGGGGTACCGTGTATTTGGCACGAGCGATCGAGTATGCGGTCCAGACTGGACGGGCCCATAGTGCTTCTTTTAAATAGCTTTTTCCGCTGACCGGGTTTAGAGCCTCTCAATCCGGCATTGACTGCCGTATCCTCGACGTTATCACCGTTATTTCGGCGCTTATGTTTGTTGCGACGTGGCCTACCGTTGCTGTCCTTGGTACCCGAAGTGCCAAGGGTCCTTGATATATTGTTGTTGCAAGCCAGCCAGCTATCCTCTCCCACGCAAAAGCGGGTCATGAGCGTCGTGAGGGCTGTCATGGATTTCGGCTTTTCCTGGCCAAGGTGTCGGGCGAGCCACTCGTCACGGATGTTGTGCTTAAATGCCGCTGAGGCCTCTGCATCCGGACAATCGACGATTTGATTCTTCTTAGTTAGGAACTGTGTCCAGAATTGCCTGGCCGATGCCCCTGGCTGCTGAATTATGTGGCTCAAGTCGTCGGCATCTGGTGGTCGCACATAAGTGCCCTGGAAGTTGTCGAGGAATGCGTCTTCTAGGTCCTCCCAACAGCCAACGGAGTCTGCTGGCAAGCTATTCAGCCAATGCCGAGCTGGTCCATTAAGCTTTAGCGGGAGGTACTTGATGGCATGTAGATCATCGCCGCGAGCCATGTGGATGTGGAGGAGGAAGTCCTCGATCCATACCGTGGGATCTGTTGTACCGTCATATGATTCGATATTTACGAGTTTAAAACCCTCTGTGAATTCATGATCCATTACTTCGTCAGTGAAGCATAGGGGGTGTGCGGCGCCTCTGTGCTGGGCTATATCACGGCGCAGCTCGTATGAGTCTTGCCTACTGTATTCGGCCCGGCCGTATTTACTTGTACTGTATCCGGAGTGACGGTCACCGTCTCGCATAGGGGCGCGCCCTCGTGATCCATAGATCGATCTTGCGTGTTTGGCCCTGTCTTCCAATATGTCTTGCAGGTCTCGCATGTTTCCCGGTGCCCTGGTATGTGTGTTTGAGTGGCGGCAGGGTGCGGCTGAACTTCTGGCTGAAGTGCATCTCTGTCTCGGCCACGAGGTGGCCGATCAGCCGTATCGTACGCTGGTGATGTAGGTTTTAATGCTTCCTCCTCAAGTCCGGGTAGCAACCTGCGCTTTGGGTGACCCTTGGAGGGGCGTTCGAGTTCGTATTCCTCGGTTGCAAGGACTTTAGTCCATCTATGTGCTAGCAAGTCCTGATCAGCTCGAAACTGTTGCTGCTTTTTCTTCAGGCTATTCGTTGTGGCTATAAGCCGGCGCTTAAAGCGCTCCTGCTCGGCGAGATCCTCAGGTACGACAAATTCTTCATCATCGAGACTCACCTCGTCTTCGGAGGGAGGCATGTAATTGTCCTCCTCTCCCTCTGTGCTCGCTCCGGAGGGCTGGCTTGTTCATCCTCCGGCTGTGGATCCCGCTAGAGGGGATTGTCATCGTCTTTGGCACTGTCCGGAGTGCTATTATCTCCTGTGCCGGTATCACCGTTTTTGCTATGGCGAGACTTAGAGCGGCGCCGCTGACGTCGGCACTTGGGTTGCTTGGAGGGGTCATCCTCCACTGCCTTGTCGCCATTGCCTTCTTTGGGTGTATCCACCATATATATATATATATATCATATGATGAGGTGGCGTCCAATGCCCCGTGGGCAGTGGTTCCTGTTCGTCTCCTTCATCGTTGTCCATACCATCGATGTCTTCGGAGTTGAAGTCAAGCATGTCGGTTAGATCATCAATAGTGGCTACTAAGTGGGTGGTGGGTGGGGCATGAATTTCTTCGTCGTCCGCATCCCATTCTAGCCGGACATAGTTCGGCCAAGGTTCTCCTGGCAAAGAGAGAGACCTTAATGAGTTTAGTACATCGCCGAAGGGCGAGTGCTGAAAGATATCCGCGGAGGTGAACTCCATGACCGGCGCCCAGTCGGATTCGACAGGCACGGGCGTAGGCGGTTTGGAGTCCGTGGCCGGAGACGAGTCTATAGGTTCGGCATCACGGCTCTCGTGAGGGGTAGGGTCAGTATCCGGCTCTATCGCTGCTGAGAGTGCGGCCTCCGTGGAGGGGTCTATCCGCCCGTCCTCGGATGTCGCGATCTGTTCCGGGTTGAAGGCCGGAGTTGTTGCTGGTGCGATCTCCTGAACGATGTCCGATGACAGAGCTAAATCATGCTCGTCGTGATCGTGCGGTGCACCTGGCATGGGCCCAAATCCGTCGAAGATCAAGTGTCCGCGGATGTCGGCTGTGCAGTTCAAGTTTCCGAACCTAACCTGGCGGCCAGGGGGTAGCTCTCGATCTGCTCCAGATGGCCAAGCGAGTTGGCCCGCAGTGCGAAGCCGCCGAATACGAAGATCTGTCCGGGTAGGAAGACCTCACCCTGGACCGCATCGCTACCGATGATCGAAGGAGCCATCAGGCCTTATGGTGACGACACAGTGGAACTCTCAATGAAAGCACCAAAGTCGGTGTCAAAACCGGCGGATCTCGGGTAGGGGGTCCCGAACTGTGCGTCTAAGGCAGATGGTAACAGGAGGCGAGGGACACGATGTTTACCCAGGTTCGGGCCCTCTCTATGGAGGTAATACCCTACTTCCTGCTTGATTGATCTTGATGATATGAGTAGTACAAGAGTTGATCTACCACGAGATCGTAGAGGCTAAACCCTAGAAGCTAGCCTATGGTATGATTGTTGTTGTACGGACTAAACCCTCCGGTTTATATAGGCACCGGAGGGGGCTAGGGTTACACAGAGTCGGTCACAATGGGAGGAAATCTACATATCCGTATCGCCAAGCTTGCCTCCCACGCCAATGAGAGTCCCATCCGGACACGAGACTAAGTCTTCAATCTTGTATCTTCGTAGTCCAACAGTACGGCCAAAGGATATAGTACGGCTGTCCGGATACCCCCTAATCCAAGACTCCCTCAAGGTCCTTCAAAATTAAACAAGGAAGGAGCATGCAAGGTAATAGTTTCAGGATGATGTTTATGAAAGAATAATTTATATTTGAGCTCTCCTTCCCTGCCCTTAACAATAAAATCATGCGCTAGCATACTCTTATAATCTAAATAAGCACTAGGCAGCAATTTTTCTTCTTTCTCATAAAGCCTAATAGGTATGTTAAAATGTGCAGCGAGGCGTGAAGCATAAATGCCTCCAAAGATGGGGCCCTTAGTACGGTTCAGACTTAACCGTCTAGCAATAATTCCGCCCATACTAACAGTGTTATCACGGTATAAACCGTGGAACAAAATAATAATATCAGGAACACTAAGGTTTCCACAGTTTCCATGACCAATCAAGCAACGACTAGCAAATATGGCAAAGTAGCGTAAAACGGGAAAATGTATGCTAGTGATTCTTGCATCAGAAACCTTCCTGGTTTCTCCCACAGTGATAGTGTCAATAAATTCTTCAACATCTTTACGGTGTGGTTCTTCTAAGGTGCCCTCAGGGGGTATGTTGCAAACTTGCAAAATTTAGCTAATGGCATCTTCTTAACAATGTCATATAAATGAAACTCTACTGAAGGAGGTGATTCCTTAGGGAAAAAGTAGAAGTTTTGCACAAAAGTATTAGTGAGTAAGAGATACTGATGACGTTGGTTGCGGAGGAAGTCGGTGAGGCCAGCATTCTCAACCAATGAATATAAATCCTCATAAATCATGGCTCGTCTCAAGAACTCATCGGAAGGCCATTCACATGGCCGGACCTCCGCGGTACGAGGCAAATTATATTTGGGCCTCTATGCTTCTTCATTTTGTTTTTCCTTCCAGCTTCGGCTCGATGAGCCCCTCAAAAGTCTCTTCATCATTTTCTGAAATAATCTGAAATTTTTAGTAACTTCAAACAAAAGTGGGCCAAGCTCAACAAAATTGATAGCAACTACTCCTACAAGTGCCTAGAGCCTATATTATGCATTAGAACTACTTGGAACCATATAAATTTGACATGCAAGCTCAAGAACATGGTCACCTATGCAACACCAATTTGCAATGAATAAAGCACTAGAACAAAAACTAATTGGACCAATGGAGGAGTCACATACCAAGGAAAAATCTCACCAAGCAGTTTTGCGAGAGGTGCTTTGAGCAAGGAGATCGAAAATCGCAGCAAAGTGAGCTAGAACTCTTGCTTGAACTGGTTATTCGTGTTTGTGGGAGGAAGAAGAAGAGGATGGGTGCAGGAATAAGTGGAGGAGGGCCACCGTAGACCCACGAGGCAGGGGGTGCGCCCTGGGGGTAGGGCGCGCCCTCCACCCTCGTGGCTAGGTGGCAGCTCCCCCCGCAGTGTTTTCAGTACCATAAATCCTCAAATATTCTATAAAAAATCATATTAAATTGGCATGGCATTTGGAGGACTTTTATTTTCGGGGTATTTTTATATTGCACAGATAAATCAGAAAACAGACAGAAAAATACTATTTTTACTTTATTTCAACTAAATAACAGAAAGTATAAAGAGGGTACAGAAGGTTGTGCCTTCTAGTTTCATCCATCGCATGCTCATCAAAAAGAATCCACTAACAAGGTTGATCAAGTCTTGTTAACGAACTCATTCCGAATAACATGGAACCCGAGAAATTTCAAATAACACTATGTTACCTCAACGGGGATATGCACATCCCCAATAATAAGTATATCATATTTCTTCTTGACAGTAGGAAGAGGAAATTCAAAACCTCCAAATATAATCGATGGAATTTTTCCAATAGAATTGATACTATGAACTTGAGGTTGTTTCCTCGGAAAGTGTACCGTATGCTCATTACCATTAACATGAAAAGTGACATTGCCTTTGTTGCAATCAATAACAGCCCCTGCAGTATTCAAAAAGGGTCTTCCAAGAATAATAGACATACTATCATCCTCAGGAATATCAAGAATAACAAAGTCCGTTAAAATAGTAACGTTTGCAACTACAACAGGCACATCCTCACAAATACCGACAGGTATAGCAGTTGATTTATCAGCCATTTGCAAAGATATTTCAGTAGGTGTCAACTTATTCAAGTCAAGTCTACGATATAAAGAGAGAGGCATAACACTGACACCGGCTCCAAGATCACATAAAGCAGTTTTAACATAATTTCTTTTAATGGAGCATGGTATAGTAGGTACTCCTGGATCTCCAAGTTTCTTTGGTATTCCACCCTTAAAAGTGTAATTAGCAAGCATGGTGGAAATTTCAGCTTCGGTATCTTTCTTTTATTTGTAACAATATCTTTCATATATTTAGCCTAAGGATTCATTTTGAGCATATCACCAATCGATACGCAAAAAGATAGGTCTAATCATTTCAGCAAAGCGCTCAAAATCCTCATCATCCTTTTTCTTGGATGGTTTGGGAGGAAAAGGCATGGGTTTCTGAACCCATGGTTCTCTTTCTTTACCATGTTTCCTAGCAACAAAGTCTCTCTCATCATAACGTTGATTATTTGATTGTGGGTTATCAAGATCAACAGCAGGTTCAACTTCTACATCATTATCATTACTAGGTTGAGCATCATCATGAACATCATCATTAACATTTTCACTCGGTTCATGTTCAGTACCAGATTGTGTTTCAGCATTAGAAATAGATATATCATTTGGATTCTCAGGTGGTTCAGCAATAGGTTCACTAGAAGTTTGCAAAGTCCTATCATGTTTCTTTTTCTTCCTTTTAGAAGAACTAGGTGCATCAATATTATTTCTCTGAGAATCTTGCTCAATTCTCTTAGGGTGGCCTTCAAGATACAAAGGTTCCTGAGTCGTTCTACCAGTTCTAGTAGCCACTCTAATAGCATAATCATTTTTCTTACTATTCATTTCATCGAGCAATTCTTTTTGAGCCTTAAGTACTTGTTCTACTTGAGTGGTAACCATAGAAGCATGTTTGCTAACAAGTTTGAGTTCACCTCTAATATCAGCCATATAATCACCCAAGTGTTTAATTATATAAGCATTTTATTTTAGTTGTCTACCAAAATAAGCATTCAAGTCTTCTTGCTTAAACATAAAGTTATCAAACTCATCCAAGCACTGACTAGCAATTTTAGTTGGAGGGACTTTAGCTTTATCATATCTATAGAGAGAATTTACCTTTACTACCTGTGTCGGGTTATGAAGATCAGGAGGTTCTTCAATAGGTAATGGATCAAGATCATATGTTTCTTCAACAGGCAGTAAATTAAGACCATGTATTTCTTCAATAGGAGGTAAATTCTTAACATCTTCAGCTTTAATACCTTTTTCTTTCATAGATTTCTTTGCCTCTTGCATATCTTCAGGACTGAGAAATAGAACACCTCTCTTCTTCGGAGTTGGTTTAGGAATAGTCTCAGAAATTTGCTCAGGAGCTGGCTCACGAGGTGCCCAATTATTTTCATTTTTCAACATATTATTCAATAAAATTTCAGCTTCATCCGGTGTTATTTCCCTGAAAAGAGAACCAGCACAACTATCCAGGTAATCTCTGGAAGCATCGGTTAGTCCATTATAAAAGATATCAAGTATTTCATTTTTCTTAAGAGGATGATCAGGCAAAGCATTAAGTAACTTGATAAGCCTCCCCCAAGCTTGTGGGAGAATCTCTTCTTCAATTTGCACAAATTTGTATTTTTCCTTTAAAGCAGCTTGTTTCTTATGAGCAGGGAAATATTTAGCAGAGAAGTAATAAATCATATCCTGGGGACTACGCACACAACCAGGATCAAGAGAATTAAACCATATCTTAGCATCACCCTTTAATGAGAACGAAAATATTTTAAGGATATAAAACTAGCGAGATCTCTCATCATTAGTGAACAGGGTGGCTATATCATTTAATTTAGTAAGATAGGCCACAACAGTTTCAGATTCATAACCATGGAAAGGATCAGATTGAACCAAAGTAATTATATCAGGATCAACAAAGAATTCATAATCCTTATCGGAACACAAATAGGTGAAGTAGCAAAAGCAGGTCAGGCCTCATTCTATCTCTAAGAGATTCTTTGTTCCATTTAATTAATAGCCTCTTAAGTTCACGACTATCTTTCCAAGCTAAAATAGCTGCAGAAGCTTCCATATCAAAAACATAACCCTCAGGAATAACAGGCCTATCTTCATCATCACTTTCATCAATATAATCAGATTCAATAATTTCTTTCTCTCTAGCCCTAGCAATTTGTTCATCAAGAAATTCACTAAGGGGCACAGTAGTATCAGGCATAGAAGTAGTTTCATCCTAAGTATCATGCATAGCAGAAGTGGCATCATCAATAACATGCGACATATCAGAACGAATAGCACAAGAAGGTTTAGGTGTCGCAAGCTTACTCATAACAGAAGGTGAATCACGTGCAGAGCTAGATGGCAGTTCCTTACCTCCCCTCGTAGTTGAGGGATAAATTGTTGTCTTAGCATGTTTCAAGTTCTTCATAGTGTCCAGCAGATATAAATCCCAAGTGGCTCAAAGAATAGAGCTATGCTCCCCGGCAACGACGCCAGAAATTAGTCTTGATAACCCACAAGTGTAGGGGATCGCAACAGCTTTCGAGGGTAGAGTATTCAACCCAAATTTATTGATTCGACACAAGGGGAGCCAAAGAATATTTTCAAGCATTAGCAGCTGAGTTGTCAATTCAACCACACCTGGATAACTTAATATCTACAACAAGGTATTTAGTAGCAAAGTAATATGATAGTAGTGGTAACGGTAACAAAAGAGTAATGAAAGCAAAAGTAATATTTTTGGTGTTTTGTAGTGATTGTAACAATAGCAATGGGAAAGTAAATAAGCGTAAACCAGTATATGGAAAGCTTGTAGGCATTGGATTGGTGATGGATAATTATGCCGGATGCGGTTCATCACGTAACAGTCATAACATAGGGTGACACAGAACTAGCTCCAATTCATCAATGTAATGTAGACATGTATTCCAAATATAGTCATATGTGCTTATGGAAAAGAACTTGCATGACATCTTTTGTCCTACCCTCCGTGGCAGCGGGGTCCTAATGGAAACTAAGGGATATTAAGGCCTCCTTTTAATAGAGAACCGGAACAAAGCATTAGCACATAGTGAATACATGAACTCCTCAAACTATGGTCATCACCCGGAGTGGTCCCGATTATTGTCACTTCGGGGTTGCCGGATCATAACACATAGTAGGTGACTATAGACTTGCAAGATAGGATCAAGAACTCACATATATTCATGAAAACATAATAGGTTTAGATCTGAAATCATGGCACTCGGGCCCTAGTGACAAGCATTAAGCATAGCAAAGTCATAGCAACATCAATCTCAAAACATAATGGATACTAGGGATCAAAGCCTAACAAAACTAACTCGATTACATGATAGATCTCATCCAACCCATCACCGTCCAGCAAGCCTACTATGGAATTACTCACATACGATGGTGAGCATCACGAAATTGGTGATGGAGGATGGTTGATGATGACGACGGCAACGATTCCCCCTCTCCGGAGCCCCGAACGGACTCCGGATCAGCCCTCCCGAGAGGTTTTAGGGTTGGGCGGCGGCTCCGTATCGTAAAACGCGATGATTTCTACTCCTTGATTTTTCTCTCCCCGAAAGCAAATATATAGAGTCGGAGTTGGCATCGGAGGAGCTCCAGGGGGCGCCCCCCACCCTCGTGGACAGGGTGTGGGCCCCCTGGTCTTCATCTTTGGCAAGGATTTTTTATTATTTTTAACTAGATGTTTCGTGGAGTTTCAGGTCATTCCGAGAACTTTTGTTTTCTGCACATAACATAACATCATGGAAATTCTGCTGAAAACAACGTCAGTCCGAGTTAGTTCCATTCAAATCATGCAAGTTAGAGTCCAAAACAAGGGCAAAAGTGTTTGGAAAAGTAGATACGACGGAGACGTATCAGTTATGTGGAGAAGACAAAAAAGGATAAAGTCTCACATCAACGCGGCTAATCAACGGGCTATGGAGATGCCCATCAATTGATGTTACTGTGAGGAGTAGGGATTGCCATGCAACGGATGCACTAGAGCTATAAATGTATGAAAGCTCAACAAAAGAAACTAAGTGGGTGTGCATCCAACTTGCTTGCTCACGAAGACCTAGGGCATTTGAGGAAGCCCATCGTTGGAATATACAAGCCAAGTTCTATAATGAAAATTTCCCACTAGTACATGAAAGTGACAAAACAAGAGACTATCTATCATAAGGATCATGGTGCTACTTTGAAGAACAAGTATGGAAAAAGATAGTAGCATTGCCCCTTTTTATTTTCTTTTTTTTGGGCCTTTCTTTTTTTCTTTTTGCCTTTCTCTTTTTTTGGGGACAATGCTCTATGAATGATGATCATCACACTTCTATTTATTTACAACTCAATGATTACAACCCGATACTAGAACAAAGTATGACTCTATATGAATGCCTCCGGCGGTCTACCGGGAAGGGCAATGAATCAAGAGTGACATGTATGAAATAATATGCATGGTGGCTTTGCCACAAATACGATGTCAACTACATGATCATGCAAGGCAATATGACATGATGAAACGTGTCATAATAAACGGAATGGTGGAAAGTTGCATGGCAATATATCTCGGAATGACTATGGAAATGCCATAATAGGTAGGTATGGTGGCTGTTTTGAGGAAGATATAAGGAGGCTTATGTGTGATAGAGTGTATCGTATCACGGGGTTTGGATGCACCAACGAAGTTTGCACCAACTCTCAAGGTGAGAAAGGGCAATGCACGGGTAATCAAGAAGCTAGCAATGATGGAAGGGTAAGAGTGCGATAATCCATGGACTCCACATTAGTCATAAAGAACTCACATACTTATTGCAAAAATCTACAAGTCATCAAAAACCAAGCACTATGCGCATGCTCCTAGGGGGATAGATTGGTAGGAAAAGACCATCGCTCATCCCCGACCGCCACTCATAAGGAGGACAATCAAAGAACACCTCATGTTTCAAATTTGTTACACAACATTTACCATACGTGCATGCTACGGGATTTGCAAACTTCAACACAAGTATTTCTCAAATTCACAACTACTCAACTAGCACAACTTTAATATCACTACCTCCATATCTCAAAACAATCATCATGCATCAAACTTCTCTTACTATTCAACACACTCATGAGAAAGTTTTACTAATCTTGAATACCTAGCATATTAGGACTAATTTCACAATTAAAGCAAATTACCATGCTGTTTTGTAGGAATCTCAAAATAATATAAGTGAAGCATGAGAGAACAATCATTTCTATAAAACAAATCCACCACCGTGCTCTAAAAGACATAAGTGAAGCACTAGAGAAAAAACCATATAGCTCAAAAGATATAAGTGAAGCACATAGAGTATTCTAATAAATTCCGAATCATGTGTGTCTCTCTCAAAAGGTGTTGATACTTCTCCGTCGTATCTACTTTTCCAAACACTTTTGCCATTGTTTTGGACTCTAACTTGCATGATTTGGACAAACCCGGACTGACACTGTTTTCAGCAGAATTGCCATGGTGTTATCTTTGTGCAGAAACAAACGTTCTCGGAATGACCTGAAATTCCACGGAGATTATTTTTGGAAAATATAAAAAATACTAGCGAAAGAATCAAGGCCAGGGGGCCCACACCCTTTCCATGAGGGTGGGGGCGCGCCTGCCCCCCTGGGCGCGCCCCCTGCCTCGTGGGCCCCCTGGAGCTCCACCGACCTCAACTCCAACTCCATATATTCGTGTTCGGGGAGAAAAAAATCAAAGAGAAGGATTCATCGCGTATGTGCGTAATGCTGATCTTGAGAGCTTCGAGGCAAATAAGTGCCATCAGTACCACTATCTCACTGATTCCTTTGTGAGGAGGTTTGAATTTTCATCATCACGCAATTCTCAAACTGTCCTGTTTGATCTTTATGAAAATTCCTATACCATGGACTTAGAGGATTTTAATACTGCTTGCAAACTTCCACAATGGGGTAGTCCTAATGAACCTCGCAAATATGAGTTTAGAGATTTTCTTGCTAGTATAACTGTGGGGGAATCTAGAGATATAACACAAGCTACCATAGTGAGCATTCATTTTCCTGCTATACATTATTTTGCTCTCTTCATTGGTAGGTGCATAAATGGTAAGGATGAAGCATGTCACATGTGCGTCCCTGATCTCAGTGTTCTCGAGAGCGCTATGTTAGGAGATAAATATTATAATTTGGGATCCATTGTTGCACGTAGGTTGCATAATAATAAAATTAATGGAGATTTCTTTCGTGGAATTTATGCAACCCGATTAGCTAATTTTCTTGGTGTGGCCATACGTGAGGGTGATATTGAGTCACCTCCTGCTTATTTAGATTATGAGGCTATGGTTCGTCATCATTTTGTTGAGAGGAACGATCAGTTCCTCCAGTACCGACTAATCTTTGATAGACAACGCACCTATCATGTCGCTCTCCCTGCTTCTACTTTCTTTGACTTTCAGGCAAAGATAACCAGGGAGGAGACAAACGAGTACGAGAGGAGGGCTGAGATAGCTCGCCTCCAAGCTGCAGCCCACGACGCAATAACTGTTGCATCTCAGTACGACCCCAACTATAACTTTGGATATCCGACAGGCCAGCCGTGGCAATAAACCAACTTAGGCCAAAAGCCTAAGCTTGCGGGAGTACGTATTTCTCACCGACATTACATTTATATTCACACACTCATTCCTAGTTGTCGGTGCTCATATTTTTTCATTGTACTATTCATGCTAGTTTGTTTTTCTTTTTCTAGTTTCTTCTTGTGTGTTTGAAAAACCTTAAGAAAAAAATTAGTTGTAGCTTTTAGCTAGTTTACTTTTCATGCTCATAGTAGTAACAATTAAAAGAAAACCCAAAAAGATTTGCCGTTCTTCTTTTGCTTGTTGGGAGCTTTCCCGTGTAAATAGTTTTATTTCTTTTCTTTCCTTTGGGGGTTGATAGGAGAAGACCATTATGAAAATGTTGAAGTGGATCTTATATGCATTATTGTTGATTTAACCAAGATCCCACATTGCCTTGTCTTCTCCTGTTTATTGAATGCTTGTAGATTCTAGCTTAGCCCAATGCACGTGCACTATTATTATTATTTTACACACCGTTCGGTCGTGCAAGTGAAAGCCAATAATGAAGATATGTGATGGACTGATTGAGATAAGAGAAGCTAGTATGAACTCGACCTCTCTTGTTTTTGTAAATATGATTAGTTCATCGTTCCTGATTCATCCTATTATGAATGAACATGTTTGCAGTGACAATTAGAGATTATAGTTGCTTATGCCATGCTTAATTAGCTAGGAGTTTATAATGGTTTACCTTGCGTGCCAACATGCTATTAAAATGGTTATGATGTGGTATTATAGGGTGGTATCCTCCTTTGAATGATTCAAGTGGCTTGACTTGGCACATGTTCACACATGTAGTTGAAACAAATCAACATAGCCTCCATGATATTTATGTTCATGGTAGATTATATCCTACTCATGCTTGCACTCAATGTTTATTAATTTTAATGCATGTTCGTGACTGTTGTCGCTCTCTAGTTGGTCGCTTCCCAGTCTTTTGCTAGCCTTCACTTGTACTAAGCTGGAATACTGCTTGTGCATCCAATCCCTTAAACCCCAAAGTTATGCCATATGAGTCCACCATACCTTCCAATATGCGGTATTTACCTGCCGTTCCAAGTAAATTTGTATGTGCCAAACTCTAAACCTTCAAATGAAATTCTGTTTTGTATGCTCGAATAGCTCATGTATCAACTAGGGCTGTCTGTATTTTCCATGCTAGGCGGGTTATTCTCAAGAGGAATGGACTCCGCTCCTCACTCACGAGAACATGGCTGGTCACCGGGATGCTCAATCCCATGCTTCATGCAAATCAAATCAAAATAATTGTAAACAAAACTCCCCCAGGGCTGTTGCTAGTTGGAGGCACTCGTTGTTTCAAGCAAGCCATGGATTGATGCTTGTTGGTGGTGGGGGAGTATAAACTTTACCATTCTGTTTGGGAACCACCTATAATGTGTGTAACATGGAAGATATCGCCATCTCTCGGTTGTTATGTTGACAATGGAAGTATGCCACCCAAAATATTATTTATCTCTATTTCAAAACTCGAGCTCTAGCACCTCTACAAATCCCTGCTTCCCTCTGCGAAGGGCCTATCTATTTACTTTTATGTTGAGTCATCACCCTCTTATTAAAAAGCACCAGTTAGAGAGCACCGCTGTCATTTGCATCCATTACTATTAATTTATATTGGGTATGACTATGACTTGATCTCTTTTACCATGAATTACAATGTCTAGTCAGTCCTTGATCTTTAAAGGTGCTCTGCATTTATGTTTTGTGGTCTCATAAAGGGGTAGCGAGATACCACCTTGTTATATCATATTATGATTGTTTTGAGAAAGTGTTGTCATCTGAGATTTATTATTATTGCTCGCTAGTTGATTATGCCATTGATATGAGTAAACATGAGACCTAAGTGTTATTGTGAATGTGGTTAGTTCATAATCTTTGCTGAAAACTTGAATGTTGGCTTTACATATTTACAACAACAAGAGCAAACCGAGTTTGTAAATTTTTTTCTTTATCACTTTCAGTTTATCAACTGAATTGCTTGAGGACAAGCAAAGGTTTAAGCTTAGGGGAGTTGATACGTCTCCGTCGTATCTACTTTTCCAAACACTTTTGCCTTTGTTTTGGACTATAACTTGCATGATTTGGATGGAACTAACCCGGACTGATGCTGTTTTCAGCAGAATTGCCATGGTGTTATCTTTGTGCAGAAACAAACGTTCTCGGAATGACCTGAAACTCCACGGAGATTATTTTTGGAAAATATAAAAATACTGGCGAAATAATCAAGACCAGGGGCCCACACCCTGTCCACGAGGGTGGGGCGCGCCTGCCTCGGGCGCGCCACGCCTCATGGGCCCCCTGGAGCTCCACCGACCTCAACTCCAACTCCATATATTCGTGTTCGGGGAGAAAAAAATCAAAGAGAAGGATTCATCGCGTTTTACGATACGGAGCCGCCGCCAAGCCCTAAACTCTCTCGGGAGGGCTGATCTGGATTCCGTTCGGGGCTCCGGAGAGGGGAATCCGTCGCCGCCGTCATCATCAACCATCCTCCATCACCAATTTCATGATGCTCACCGCCGTGCGTGAGTAATTCCATCGTAGGCTTGCTGGACGGTGATGGGTTGGGTGAGATTTACCATGTAATCGAGTTAGTTTTGTTAGGGTCTGATCCCTAGTATCCACTATGTTCTGAGATTGATGTTGCTATGACTTTGCTATGCTTAATGCTTGTCACTAGGGCCCGAGTGCCATGATTTCAGATCTGAACCTATTATGTTTTCATGAATATATGTGAGTTCTTGATCCTATCTTGTAAGTCTATAGTCACCTACAATGTGTTATGATCCGGTAACCCCGAAGTGACAATAATCGGGACCACTAGCGGTGATGACCGTAGTTTGAGGAGTTCATGTATTCACCATATGTTAATGCTTTGTTCCGGTACTCTATTAAAAGGAGGCCTTAATATCCCTTAGTTTCCAATAGGACCCCGCTGCCACGGGAGGGTAGGACAAAAGATGTCATGCAAGTTCTTTTCCATAAGCACGTATGACTATATTCGGAATACATGCCTACATTACATTGATGAATTGGAGCTAGTTCTGTGTCACCCTATGTTATAGCTGTTACATGATGGACCGCATCCGACATAATTATCCATCACTGATCCAATGCCTATGAGCTTTTCACATATTGTTCTTCTCTTATTTACTTTTTTGTTGCTACTGTTACAATCACTACAAAACCCAAAAATATTAATTTTGCTACCGTTACCTTTGCTACCGTTACCACTACTATCATATTACTTTGCTACTAAACACTTTGCTGCAGATATTAAGTTTCCAGGTGTGGTTGAATTGACAACTCAGCTGCTAATACTTGAGAATATTCTTTGGCTCCCCTTGTGTCAAATCAATAAATTTGGATTGAATACTCTACCCTCGAAAACTGTTGCGATCCCCTATACTTGTGGGTTATCAGGTGTGTACATCAAGGATGATTGTGGTACACTAAAAAGCAAAGACTCAAATCATTCAAGACGGTCCAAGCAAAACACATATCATGTGGTGAATAAAAATATAGCTCCAAGTAAAGTTACCGATGGATGTAGACGAAAGAGGGGATGCCTTCCGGGGCATCCCCAAGCTTTGGCTTCTTGGTGTCCTTAGATTACCTTGGGGTGCCATGGTCATCCCCAAGCTTAGGCTCTTGCCACTCCTTGTTCCATAATCCATCAAATCTTTACCCAAAACTTGAAAACTTCACAATACAAAACTCAACAGAAAATCTTGTGAGCTCCGTTAGCGAAAGAAAACAAAACACCACTTCAAGGTACTGTATTGAACTCATTCTTTATTTATATTGGTATTAAACTTATTGTATTCCAACTTCTATATGGTTTATAAACTATTTTACTAGCCATAGATTCATCAAAATAAGCAAACAACACACGAAAAATAGAATCTTTCAAAAACAGAACAGTCTGTAGTAATCTGTAACTAACACAAACTTCTGTAACTCAAAAAATTCTACCAAAATAGGGAGACCTGTTGCTACCTCTTGAGCACTGCGTTGGTTTTCCCTTGAAGAGGAAAGGGTGATGCAGTAAAGCAGCGTAAGTATTTCTCTCAGTTTTTGAGAACCAAGGTATCAATCCAGTAGGAGGCCACGCACGAGTCCCTCGCACCTACACAAACAAACAAGAACCTCACAACCAACGTGATAAATGGGTTGTCAATCCCTTCACGGTCACTTACGAGAGTGAGATCTGATAGAGATGATAAGATAATATTTTTTGTATTTTTGTGATAAAGATGCAAAGTAAATAAAAAGCAATAGAAATACAAAAGTATTGGAAGGTTAATATGATGGAAAATAGACCCGGGGCCAATAGGTTTCACTAGTGGCTGCTCTCAAGATAGCATAAGTATTTGCGATGGGTAAACAAATTACTGTCGAGCAATTGATAGAATTGAGCATAGTTATAAGAATATCTAGGTATGATCATGTATATAGGCATCACGTCCGCGACAAGTAGACCGAAACGATTCTGCATCTACTACTATTGCTCCACACATCGACCACTATCCAGCATGCATCTAGAGTATTAAGTTCATGAAGAATAGAGTAACGCATTAGGCAAGATGACATGATGTAGAGGGATAAACTCATGCAATATGATATAAACCCCACCTTTTTATCCTCGATGGCAACAATACAATACGTGCCTTGCAGCCCCTACTGTCACTGGGAAAGGACACCGCAAGATTAAACCCAAAGCTAAGCACTTCTCCCATTGCAAGAAAGATCAATCTAGTAGGCCAAACCAAACTCATAATTCGAAGAGACTTGCGAAGATAACCAATCATACATAAAAGAATTCAGATGAGATTCAAATATTGTTCATAGATAATCTTGATCATAAACCCACAATTCATCGGATCTCGACAAACACACCGCAAAAGAAGATTACATCGAATAGATCTCCACAAGAGAGGGGGAGAATATTGTATTGAAATCCAAAAAGAGAAAAGAAGCCATCTAGCTAATAACTATGGACCCGAAGGTCTGAGGTAAACTACTCACACTACATCGAAGAGGCCTTGGAGATGATGTAGAGGCCCTCCGTGATCAATTCCCCCTCCGGCGGAGCTCCGGAAAAGGCCCCGAGATGGGATCTCTCGGTTATAGAAAGTTGCGGCAGTGGAATTAGGTTTTTGGCTCCGTATCTGGTAGTTTGGGGGTACGTAGGTATATATAGGAGGAAGAAGTACGTCGGTGGAGCAACGAGGGGCCCACGAGGGTGGAGGGCGCGCCTGGGGGGTAGGCACGCCCCCCCTACCTCGTGCCTTCGTCGTTCATTGCTTTGCATAGACTCCAGGTCCTCTGGATCACGTTCGTTCAGAAAATCACGTTCCCGAAGGTTTCATTCCGTTTGGACTCCGTTTGATATTCTTTTTGTGCGAAACACTGAAATGGACAAAAAACATCAATTCTGGGTTCGGCCTCCGGTTAATAGGTTAGTCCCAAAAGATATATAAAAGTGTATAATAAAGCCCAATAATGTCCAAAACAAAATAGCATGGAACAATCAAAAATTACAGATACGTTGGAGACGTATCACCTGTGCAATTTGTTTATTGATCTACTACAATTGGAATCAATATTTTATCACGTTCTTGTGATTTTTAACAATTATTTTCGTGAACAGAAAGTTTCTGGAATTTTCAGCAAGATCAAATAACTATCATCCAAGAAGATCATATAGGTTTCACTTGGCACAAACACTAACTAAAACATAAAAACAAATCTAACCAGAGGCTAGATCAAATATTTATTCCTAAACAGAAGCAAAAAACAAAAAACTAAAATAAAATTGGGTTGCCTCCCAACAAGCGCTATCGTTTGACGCCCCTAGCTAGGCATAAAAACAAGGATAGATCAAGGTATTATCATCTTGGGTCTTTAATTTTTTAGCGGAGTTATGCTCGAATCCGGGAGGTTCTTTACGCTTCCCTTCATATTTCGAGATTTTCAAATCTAAAGAATCCAACCGCTTATTGCAAAGAGTAATCAACATATTCATGCGGTGAAGATTTCCACTAACACTCTTAAGAGGTTCAAGAGATTTTTGTAAAATTTTCGTTACTTATAAATTTTCTCAAAACTTCATGCGTTTCTTCACAGGTATGATGAGGCCCCTTTTGTTGAGGTAGTGTTCCCACTATACCCTCTATAATTTCATGCGCAATACTGGGATCAATTTCTATAAAATTGCCTTTGGCAATGCAATCCAAGAGCTGTCTATGAGACATATTCAATCCAACATAAAAATTGTGAAGCAAAATTCTAAAGTTCACCTCTAGGGTACAACTACGATAAGATTCCATCATTCTAAACCAAGCATCTTTTAAGTTTTCTCCTTGTCTTTTTTTGAAGTGAAGAACTTCAAACTCGGGAGACAACGGAGTATATAGAGGATTAGCCATAACGACAAGGCAAGCAAGAAAGCGACGAACGGAAAAGAGAGAGGGCGAATAAACCGGCAAGGGTGAAGTGGGGGAGAGGAAAACGAGAGGCAAATGGCAAATAATGTAAAGCGAGGGATAAGAGTTTGTGATGGGTACTTGGTATGTCTTGACTTGTGCGTAGACTCCCTAAGCGGTGCCGTAAATCCTTCTTGCTACATCTTGAGCACTGCGTTGGTTTTCCTTTGAAGAGGAAAGGGTGATGCAGTAAAGTAGCGTAAGTATTTCCCTCAATTTTTGAGAACCAAGGTATCAATCCAGTAGGAGGCCACGCTCAAGTCCCTCGTACCTACACAAACAAATAAGAACCTCGCAACCAACGCGATAAAGGGGTTGTTAATCCCTTCACAGTCACTTACGAGAGTGAGATCTGATAGAGATGATAAGATAATATTTTTAGTATTTTTATGATAAAGACTAAAAGTAAAGAAAGCAAAATAAACGGTGCCAGAAATAGCTTGTTGTCGGGAGATTAATATGATGAAAAATAGACCTGGGGGCCATAGGTTTCACTAGTGGCTTCTCTCAAAAGCATAAGTATTACAGTGGGTAAACGAATTAATGTCGAGCAATTGATAGAATTGAGCATAGTTATGAGAATATCTAGGTATGATCATGTATATAGGCATCATGTCCGCGACAAGTAGACCGAAACGATTCTGCATCTACTACTATTACTCCTCACATGGACCGCTATCCAGCATGCATCTAGCGTATTAAGTTCATAAGATGAGTAATGCTTTAAGCAAGATGACATGATGTAGAGGGATAAACTCATGCAATATGATATAAACCCCATCTTTTTATCCTCGATGGCAACAATACAATACGTGTCGTTTCCCTTGCTGTCACTTAGATCGAGCACCGCAAGATTGAACCCAAAGCTAAGCACTTCTCCCATTGCAAGAAAGATCAATCTAGTAGGCCAAACCAAACTGATAATTCGAAGAGACTTCCAAAGACAACCAATCATACATAAAAGAATTCACAGGAGATTCAAATATTGTGCATAGATAAACTTGATCATAAACCCACAATTCATTAGATCTCGACAAACAGACCACAAAAGAAGATTACATCGAATAGATCTTCAAGAAGATCGAGGAGAACTTTGTATTGAGATCCAAAGAGAGAGAAGCCATTTAGCTAATAACTATGGAACCGAAGGTCTGAGGTGAATTACTCACACATCATCGGAGAGGCTATGGTGTTGATGTAGAAGCCCTCCGTGATTAATGCCCCCTCTGGCGGAGCGCCGGAAAAGGCCCCAAGATGGGATCTCACGGGTACAAAGAGTTGCGGCGGTGGAAATAGGGTTTTGGCTCCGTATATGATGTTTCCAGGGTATATGGGTATATATAGGAGGAAGAAGTACGTCGGTGGAGCAACGAGGGGCCCACGAGGGTGGAGGGCGCGCCCAGGGGGGTAGGCGCGCCCCCTGCCTCGTGCTCTCCTCGTTGATTACTTTACGTAGAATCCAAGTCCTCTAGATCACGTTTGTTCCGAAAATCACGCTCCCGAAGGTTTCATTCTGTTTGGACTCCGTTTGATATCCTTTTCCTTCGAAACACTGAAATAGGCAAAAAAAACAGCAATTTGGGATGGGCCTTCGGTTAATAGGTTAGTCCCCAAAATAATATAAAAGTGTATAATAAAGCCCAATAAACATCCAAAACAGAATATAATATAGCATGGAACAATAAAAAATTATAGATACGTTGGAGACGTATCACACGCCATAAACGTACTCGGAGGTGTGTCTGTCACCGTACACCCATTGCCGGTTCATCTGCATGCATTCTATATAATTTAGTGTGTCAAAAACCATTACAAAACATCATGGATAGATAAGTGACCAAATTAATAGAAGTTCATCGTCACATTAAAACCAAAGTACATACATAGTTCTCATTGAACAACATATAGCTCTCCAGAGCATCTAATTAAACTATATATTGAAACTATGTAGAACATTTCAATGCAATCATAATCGCAACCAAGGTAACAATTGATCCAACGGCATAATGATACCAAGCCTCGGTATGAATGGCATATTTTCTAATATTTCTAATCTTCAAACGCATTGCGTCCATCTTGATCTTGTGATCTCGACGACATCCGTAACATGCAATTCCAATATCATCTTCTCCTCCTCCTCAATTTTTTTATTTTTTCCTTCAAGTAATAGTTTTCTTCTTCAACTAAATTTAACCTCTCGACAATAGGGTCGGTTGGAATTTCTGGTTCACATACCTCCTAGATAAATAAAATCTATGTCACGTTCGTCGGCATAATTGTCATAAACAATAAATGAACCAGATAGTTATAAATGATAATATATATACCACATCCGAATCATAGACAGGACGAGGGCCGACGGGGGCAGATACCAAAACCATCGCACCATATAATAACAAGCAATAATAAAAGTAAGAAAATTAGACAAGTATCTATCTAATCATAAAGTAAGAATTTTTTCCTTTCAGAAAGAACATAAGAATAAGAGGCTCACCACGATGGTGCCGGCAACGAGATCGGCGCGGGCGATCGACGGCGGTGAAGACGGGGACGGGACGTGACGGACCGCTAAACCTAGACAAATCTTGAGGAAAATGAAGCTTGGAGGTCGAGTTTGGAGAGGAGAAAGCTTAACTCGTGTGGCTCGGGCATTTCATCGAACACCTCATGTGCATAGGAGGTGAGCTAGATCACCAAAATGCCCTCCCCTCGCTGGCCAGAAAAAAGAGCAGTGGAGTGCTATGCTCGCGGACGAGGGGGTATATATAGGCACCTCATTGGTCCCGGTTCATGGGTGGAACCGGGACTAAAGGCCCCCCTTCTGTCCCAGTTCCAGCCACAAACCGCGACCAATGGCTGTGGGCCAGGGAGAGGCCCATTGGTCCCGGTTCGTGCCTGGAACCGGGACAAATGGGTCCATACGAATCGGTACCAATGCCCCACGAGGCCCGACCGGCCCCCCGGGCTCACGAACCGGGACGTATGCCCCCCATGGATCCCGGTTCATGACTGAACCGGGACTAATGGGCTGGCCACGCCCGAACCAAAGTCATGTTTTCTATTAGTGTTTCCTTACACCTAACGTAGGGTAGAGAGTATGCAAGGAACCAATATAGGTGCAGATGTTGGTTTTTTGTGTGTCTACCCTTAAAGAGGCTCCGTTGAGCTAGGCTCCACGTCCAGACTGCACTGAAAAGATAATCAAACACGCCCTTTTTGTATGTGATAGCATCATTCAGCAAAATGTTCTGCCTTTCAAGAGTAAATTGCAAAAACCACCACAATTGGAGATCTTAATTCAAAAAACCGCCATCATTTGATTTTTTTTTAAAAATCACCAACATTGTGGTGACAGTTTTCAGAAAACGAAAATTAATCGATTATAGCAGTTTGACGCAAAATCTGATGGATGGGTCCCAGTATAATGTGCCATGTGGCGAGGGTGAAGACGCCAGCCGTCACGAATGTACTAACGGTGCTAACTTTGTTAGGTTTGACCAGTTCGCATCAATCATGCCCTGCGCCCTAGTGCGCCGCCGGCAGGCTTGCCTCGCAGCGCTGCCGCCCGTCGCCCCGCACCAAGCATGTCCGCGCCTGCACGGTAGTCGGCCTCCGGCAGGCCTACCTCGTAGCGCCGCGTCCCCGCGAGCTCCGCCTCCTCCGTGGCCTCAGTACGTCGTGCCCGGCTCGCCTCCCGCAGGCAGCCACCGACCAGCTTCAGATGCGCACCGACCTCGTGGCCGCCACAGAGCGAAGGAAGCGGGAGTGGGGCCAGGGCTAGACCAAAGGGGGATGCGTGCCTGGCGTGGATGGGAGCATCTGCTGCCGCAGCTTGCCGGTCCGCGGCGGGCGGCGAGCATGGCGTGGGGCAGGGGACGGGAGGAGGAGGGCAAGCACGCAGGGAGGAGCTGGAGGTGGCGGCGCACGGCTCGATCCGCAACCGGCTGGCCGGCGCGCACGGCTTGTTCCCTTGCCGACGGCGAGCGTGGCTGGAGAGGATGCTGTCGGGCACGCGCAGCTCGTTCCGCTGCAGGCGGCGAGCGCGGCGTGGAGCAGGTGACGGGAGGAGGAGGAGGAGGAGGAGGAGGGAAAATGCGCAAGGGGAGCTGCAGGTGGCGGCGCTGACTGACGGCGCTGGAGTAGTCGTGCCGGTGACGAGGTGGTTTGGCGGTGGTGACGACCATGGCGTGGGCGTGGCTGTGCGCATAGAGTGCTTGATAAAATGCAGGAGAGAGAGTGAGGAGTGGGAGATAATTGCATGGAAGTACCACACCTCGGCACGTCGTAACGAATCAGTATCACTATTCATTTTTTTTGTAAGTCAGTACCACCTCTGAGGCTAATCGTCGCAAAACAGTCTAAGTGTCGTATAATGCTGTATTGACGATGTATCTGACAGGCGGGGCCCTCTGTCAGGTGCTGACGTGGCATGTTTTTTTTACAAAAAAGACCCTTAGTTTTTATGTAATCAGGTTTGCATCCCTGTTTGCCACAAAAGTGCTTGGCCGGAAAAAAATTCGCACATCGCGGCCGCCACGCAGGATTCGAACTCGAGACCAGGAGTACCACTATTCGTTTTTTTTAAGTCAGTACCACCTCTGAGGCTAATCATTGCAAAACAGTCTAAGTGTCGTATAACGCTGTATTGACTCTGTATCTGACAGGCGGGGCCCTCTGTCAGGTGTTGAGTGCTGACGTGGCATGTTTTTTTTACAAAAAAAGACCCTTAATTTTCATGTAACTAGGTGATACCCGGCGCGTTGCTGCGGAGATTCTGTATAGGAGACTCGATGCAATGATAAATTTTAAAAATGTTGGAATTAAATTTTTATTAGAACCATGTATGGATTGATGCATATTGTTTAATCATTTGAGGTAGAGATGTTGTTTGCTTGTTCGATGCATGCTTTGTTCTATTGATATGTAGAGGTCCATATGTGTTGTATCCAGTGGATTTATGTTGTATTATGGAATAAATGTTCCATCTTTTGTTCATAAAGATGACATGTGAGTTTGCAAGGAATCTGACCAAATTTTTTGACATGGCATACCCTTAAATTTTCTAGTATTTGCACAACTATATATTTAGAAAAGCCAAATTATTGAGACCAATTGGAAGCAAAATCGACATAATCAGCTCGTCATACTTGGAAAGTAATTTGACTAAAAAAATCGGCATGACCTTCCCTTAATTTTTTAGCATTTGAACATGTCACAGGAAGATAGTATATATTGACAACAATTGGAAGGAGAAGTACTGAGACCAATTTGAAGGAAAACTGACTTAATCAGCTGAATAAAAGTGCATATGAATCCATAGATTTCACAATTCAGACTTATTGCATAAACTTGCCAAATCTCCGACGACATGCTTAGGGTGATCATGAAGTAGTACTAATGAGAGTTTGGAAGTTTTTTTAAATAGAAGTCTGTAGGTGCTTTTCATGCGTCTTGAATAGGGATGGCAATGGGTAGGATATGGGCGGGTACAACCTCCTCGTGCCCAAACCCATAACCATAGAAACCTTCTATACCCACCCACTACAATACCCGTGGATATAAATCGATACACATGCCCATACCCATCGGGTATCCTATACCCAATGGGTATCCAATGGGTACAATCTACGGTATTTAATTTTCTAAAAAGTTGAGAAATGAGTCTAAAATTCAAGTGATGATAAGTGAGCAGTATAGCAGCGTCGCGGCCTCCTCCGGTGGGTGGCCTCTTGGAGGAATCAAGCAAGTATGAGCAACGGTTGGTGGAAGCTCGACGTAGTGGGAGGCGGCTGTGGGAATCGGGGATCGCTGGATCAAGAGATGGACAGGAGTTCGACGACGATAATTTGATATTTCATCGCTTCGAGGAGACATATATGATGTAGGGGGAGTGGCGAGGAAGTGCGTGTGAGCATATAAGCTATGGCCGGTTTAGGGAATAAAAGATTTAGGGTTGGGCCATGGAAGTTGGATGTTGACACCACATGTCATAGGACTTATTTTATGTATTAGTTTTTTTGGGTATCCGTTGGGTTACCCATATACGCAATTTCATACTCATGCCTTACCCATATATTTTGCGGGTATGGATACCCATTACCCATGGGTACAAAACCTCTTCAAGTATTGCCCATGCCCATTGTATTCGGGTAGGGTACCCGCGGGTACCCATACCCATGGGCAAAACTGTCATCCGTAGTCTTGAAGATGCCCTGGTGCTTGTATGGTTGTTGATGATGCCCTACATGTTAAAAAACATTACTGGTAAGGTTCTTGTGGCAAAGGGCGACAAAACTTGTTGAATTTCGTTTGGATATTAAAATTGATAGTACCTATATGCTTTTATTGTTATCCTCTTGTCCTTCGTAGTTGTTCATTTTCACATTCTTATCTACAATGTTGTTTGATTGACGATAGAAAGTTAGAACTGCAGATCTCATATTTGTGTGTGATATGAGAAGAAGCACGTACACTTGCTTATGCTTTTTGACAACCTGAAGATACACTTGTGTACCCTGAAGATCTATGTATTGTTGACTGACATGTAAACAGGAAAATATTGTTATGAATGCATACCTCTCTTTGTTGACTGGCATGTAAACAGGAAGATGCACTTTTCAAAAAACTTCAATGGTAAACAGAAAACTGGCATGAACTAAACAATTTGTGTAAGCATGTATCATATTGAATAGCATGAGAAAGTCTAGGCTGTCACATTAGCATCTTCTATGTATCTGAGAGTAAATAAGAATCTGAAAGAAATGCAAGGAGCAAGTCACATGTGAAATAATGTAGCCAATCCGATCAGCAAAAGACGTACACGCTCTGCATCTTTTCATCCGTTAGCACATCCTGAGAAATTGGAAAGCATAATCTTGAGGATAGAAAAATACAGAGGGCTGAAAATAGGGAGTGTGCACCTACCAAGGCAGAAGTCAGTTCCCAAACCCGGATGTCAGCAGGCGTTCGTGGTCGATGAGTATGGCAGTACAGAGGCGTTTTAAGCATAGTTTTCTCCGCATTTGCAGGGCAATTGAGCCAGAGATAATGATGGCTGTAAATTGAGTGGCGCGAGGCCGTTTTGAGCATTGTTGGTGGAGGTGGAAGAGAATGCGACATAAAAGCAAGGAATACGAAGGAATTTGCTGGAGTTAATGCTTATCTATGGATCGGCGGAAGGGCTAGCGGCGGTCACTGGCAGGGGGCCCGTTGGGCGTGGCGGTGTAGGGTTGCCTGTGGTGGCTGGCCGGGAGGAGCATGAGCCGTGGCGGCGGAATCAATGGCGGCATCGGCTGGATTAAGAATCTCTGGATCACACATCTCTTCACTGCCGGTGGTGAGAGCGGAAGGGCTAACAGGGACGGCTGGTTGGAGGTAAGCATGGGTGGTTGTGACTGGTAGGAGAGCATGAGGTGTGGCAGCAGCTGGCCGGGGAAGGGTGGGTGCTCGCACAGTCGCCGGAAGGAATGCTGCTGACGGCGGCTTGGCCGAGGAAAGGGTTGGTCGTGGTAGACGTCAATCGAAGAGTAGGCTGGGAACGATCGACATTATCTATGGGCTTTCAATGGGGTTTCTAGGGTCCAATTTTGGTGCTATAACAATTATAGGGACGTGGCTTCATGAGAAAGCAGGAAAATCATTTAGTGGAGTGCCTCTGTTTAAATATAGAAGACCATGTTTGCATCCCTGTTTGCCACAAAAGTGCTTGGCTGGAAAAAAAATATTCACGCACAGCGGCCGCCACGCAGGATTCGAACTCGAGACCAGGAATACACGGCAAGCGCCAGCTACCGCTGGGCTACGACATCATACTGTCTAATTTCCACGCGTAAATACTTTTGTACTCGGCGTTGTTCTGTTTTCCATAAAATAAAAATAATGAAAATTGAACGCGCGCGTGTGGTTTTGGTCCTCGGCTGATCCGTTGGCCCGAAGCGCTCGCTGCCACTGGAACAAAAGATAATTTTAATCACTTACCACGCATTGACCTTTTTATACTTTTGTTTTTTGCGGGATAAAGGAAGATTTCATTAACTCAATGAGGCTTCTCGGCCTCTGAAAGGTTTACAATGCAGTCTAATCCCGATCGCAACCAAACAACCGTCTTGGGTATTACGCCCATACGCCAAGTAGCGTGGATCGACATTATTTTGTGATCTACTAATATGAGAAAAGGAAATCTCCCTTGATTCAACAGCTACTATTCCACGTATTTCCTCGACTAGCGCCGGACTTGTGAGCGATTCACCGTATCTTGTGATGATCGAGACCGCTTCAAGATCTTGTCCAACTCCACCAAGATGGGCATGTTTGTACGGTGCAAGGCCAGCTGCAATCCCTCCCTGCATGCTTCCAACTCCGCTTGGAGGCTATTATTACATGTAAACAACTGCCTGCATGCTGTGAAGATGAGCTCTCTTTTTTCATTTCTCAGGACCATACCACCACCTGTTGCACCTGTGGCCTGGACAAAACTTCCGTCGGTGTTGAGCTTTGTCCAGCCGGGTGGAGGGGGTACCCATTGAAGCGTTGGCTCCTTCACACCGCTTGCATGTATAGGCCGCCAACTTCATGCACAACCATTTTGCCTTTCACCAAGTCTGCATGTGGGAATTGGTGGATACTCAACAAAGACGTGATGTACCCGTGAAGAAAACGCTGGATGCTTCGTGGGCGGAGGAGCCTTGTCGTGGGTAATTTCATTGCGGATGTACCACGCCCGCCACATGATCATGAGGACGACCATACGCGTCGTGTCCGGCGGAGGGTTCGAAGCGTGAAGAGCCACTCGGCCCATCATTCTCTATGTTGTCCACCTTGGGGATCGGCCAATCTTTCTCCATGGCTCGCCAAAGGTCCCTGGCAAGTGGGCACCGCACATCGCGTGGAAGCCGTCCTCTCGTTCCACACCACGGAGGGGACATATGTCAAGAAGCTCAAGGTGGCGAGAAAACTTGTTAGCGGTAGCTTGAGTTGGTTACAATTCTCCATGCGAACACCGTACCTTTGGGGGAGCAGGGCACCCCATATGATCTTCCGGATGGCGCGATGACCATCCGGTGCCACCTTTCGTGGCGATTGCCAATGGACGTTCGCGCTCGTCCATGGCTAGGTGGTAGGCGGATCGAACGGTGAAGATACCGTTCCTCTCAGGCGCCCATGCGATGATGCCGTCGGTGGCGCGAGGCGATGTGCGGATGTTGCTGATAGAGTCAACGTCCCGAGGGAGGAAGTGGCGACGAAGAAGGTCCATACGCCCGATTGCTCGCCTCGTCGAAGGAGCTCGGCAACTCTCCCGAGCCGGCAGGTTCCTTTGCCGGGTAATGGGCGGCACGATGGCTCGGTAGGCAGCCAGCGATCACGCCAAATGCGGATGTTATGTCCATCACCGACACGCCACACGATGCCCTTCTTGAGCTCAAGGCCGTGTTGGATGCCACCGCCATGTAGGGGAGGCGTTCCCCGAGAAGACAGGTATCTTCAAGGCGACCCTCCGGATAGTAGCGAGCCTTAAGCACTGTGCACATAAACTATTAGGATTAGTGAGTAAGCGCCACGCCTGCACGGCAAGCGGGGCCTGGTTGAGCAGGCGGAAGTCTCTGAAAGCCAGACCGCCCTTCATCTTATGCGCCAAAATTTTGGGCCAAGCCAGCCAATGTGTTTTCCTCTTCCCTTTCGAAGAGCCCCACCAAAAGTTCCGCACCATCCTATTCAGATCATCACATACGGACATAGGAAGCTTGAAAACACCCATGATATAAGTTGGGATGGCCTGTGCAACAGGTTTTATCATCGTTTCCTTACCAGCAAGAGAAAGGGTATCCCCCCATGCGATGATTCTTTTCAGTAGCCTGGATTGCAAATTCTGAAATTTACCTCGCGACATACGGCCATCAGGTGTTGGAAGGCCCAAATATTTGTCCTCAAAGTCCAGAACATTCACATGCAGTACAAAGCAGACCCTTTCCTGGTCCTCCATGGTACACGAATTGCCAAAAAGTATACTGCATTTAGCTGGGTTAATGCATTGTCCTGTTGCCCGTTCATACACAGTGAGAACCTCATTTACTTTTTTGCTTGCTCCTCCT
The DNA here is from genome assembly GCA_021605145.1 of Aegilops bicornis. Taxonomy (NCBI): domain Eukaryota; kingdom Viridiplantae; phylum Streptophyta; class Magnoliopsida; order Poales; family Poaceae; genus Aegilops; species Aegilops bicornis. The sequence goes on along the minus strand of CM038673.1, from coordinate 760,573,122 downwards.
TTGCATTAAAAAATAACAGGGTATCATCTGCAAAAAGTAAGTGTGACACGCCTGGAGCTCGTCGACACACTTTCAAAGGTGTATATTCCCCCTTTTCGTCAGCATCTTTCAACAAAGCAGACAAACCATCAGCCACCAGTAGGAACAAAAAAGGGGATAGTGGATCACCTTGCCGTAGCCCTCGCGATGGTGCAAACGAATCCAAGAGGGTTCCATTAAATTTAACAGTGTATCTCACCGAGGTGACGCACGTCATAATCCAGTCCACCCACCGGCGAGCGAACCCCATCTTTTGCATCATTCGCTCCAAGAAGATCCAGTCCACCTGTCATACGCTTTAGACATATCCAACTTGTAAGCACAAAAACTTTTGTTAGGGTCTTTTTCATGTTGAATAGAGTGAAAGCACTCAAATGCTATCAGGGCATTATCGGTGATCATCCGCCTGGGGACAAAAGCGCTCTGCTCCGTGAAATTATCTCATCCAAAATGGGCAGCGGTTAATGTGCACTTAGATACTACCTTATAGATAACATTGCAAAGACTGATAGGCCTAAACTCCGTGAGCCTCTCCGGGTTCTCAACCTTGGGGATGAGAACAATGGAGGTGTAGTTCACCCTTCCGCATTATTCCCGATCGAAAGAATTCCTTGACCCCGGCGATCACCTGTGTCCGCATGCAAGACCAGTTTCTTTAAAAGAACCTGGCAGGAAAACCGTCCGGACCTGGCGCCTTCAACGGTCCAATCTGAAAGAGCCCATCCGCAATCTCCTTATCCGAGAACTCTGCACACAGACCATCATTCATTTGATCAGTAACGCGTGTGTTAATTAAATTAATCACTGGATCCACACAAAGGGTACTATCTGCCATTTTATACTTTCAGCCGTTCCGTTTTCTGTGTATATTTTTCTTGCGGATTTCTTTTTATCTTTTTTCAGATAATGGATATTCTTTGGGCCGCATGCAGTGTGTGTACCATATATTGAAAAATTATACGTATATATACATCTTATATTAAAAAATGTTCAATATATATATAAGATCAACGTTTTTATAATACAAAAAGTTCATCATATTTTTAAAAGTGTTCGTCTTATATTTAACTAAGATAATTGTATATTGAAAAATATTCAATACATATATGATGCGATGAACATTTGTTTCATATATGATACACTTTTATACGAACATTATTTCAATATCAGACAAATTTTTATAGTATCGTATAACATTTAATAGAAAAAATTTAGTATACACATTTTTTAGAATCACATAAAAAATGGAACGGCCCAAAGTATAAAAAGATGCACGCGTGCTATTTGAAGAAAATGTTGCAATAGCGCAGCGGCAGGGAGCGCGTGCAGCGAACGGCCCATCGCTATACGATATGGAAAAAAATAACATGCATGTATAATAGTTTTTTATATTATAAAAATAGGATGAACTTTTTGCATATTATAAAAACGTGCATCCTATATGTATTGAACATTTTTTTAATATACAATATATATATATATATATATATGCATGTATAATTTTTCTCAATATATGATACACACACAAAATAAAAAGGAACGGCTTAAATTAAAAACACGTCTATGCAAACAGATCGGCGCGTGCGTTTAATAGTTTTTAAAATTTACTTTAGAAAAACAGAACGGTGCAAAGTATATAAGATCAAACGCGAGCTACATGTCTGATTGGCTGCTGTAGCCTAGCGGTCGTAGACGCTGGCCCGCGTACGCCTCGTCGCTGGTTTGAACCCCAGGTGGCGCCCCGCGCTGCGCTCAATTTATTTTTTCCGGCCAAACCCTTTTTGGCAAACGAGGGATGCATACGTGATCACATAAAAAGTAAGGGTCTTTTTTGTAAAAAGACATGCCACGTAAGCACCTGACGGAGGGCCCCGCCTGTCAGATACAGCGTCAATACAACATTATACAACACTTAGATCGTTCTGCAACGATTAGCCTCAGAGGTGGTACTGACTTGCAAAAAAAAACGAATAAGGGTACTGATTCGTTACAATGTGCGGAAGTGTAGTAGTTCCATGACGGAGCTGGAGGAGTCGCGCCGGTGACGAGGTGGTTTGGCGGTGGTGACGGCCATGGCATGGGCGTGGCTGTGCACATAGAGTGGTTGATAAAATGCAGGAGATAGAGTGAGGAGTGGAGATACTAGCTGGTGGGCCCTATATCAACTTAACGGTCCAGGCAAAACGGCCTGTATTTTTTATCCATGTCATCACTTACACGTGGGACCTATCCGTCAGATTTCGTATCAAACGCTGCTTATCATGTTATTAGTGTTTTCTGAAAACTATCACCACAATGTTGGTGGTTTAAAAAAAAAGGATGATATTGGTTTTTTGTAATTTACTCGCCTTTCAAGAACGCGTACGTGAGTTGCTTGCCACTCCCTTTAAAAGATGGAAAGAAGGAATTCGGTTCAACCCGAAGAACCCGATCCGGAAAAAACAAACAAAGAACCCGAACCCGAATTACGAGCGCATATAAATATTATGCAGCGGCCGCACCAAGAACCACACCGACCCACAAAGGAACTTTTGCTTTCTCGCTAACCCACTCTCCTCAGCTTTCATCGAAAGCCTGAATTAAGCCGGCACGAGGTAGAGCACCGAACTCCTTGGTACAGCTGCTTGTTGGCTAGGAGAGGGGGGAGGGAGGAGACCCTTTTCATGGAAAGAAGCAACAAGCACAACTAAGGTGCGAGGTATTTTCCTTCTTTCTGCATAATTAGATCCATTTCCTCCTGCAAAGATCGTCCTAGAACCTAGATTCCGAAACGGGGAGAAATGTTCTGTTATTTGCAATCTGTCTGTAATCTCGCCTCTAACACTGCATAATTTTCTCATCAGATTCAAGGGAACTTTAACTCAATGGAAGAGGGGGTATTCAGCCCGGTATCTCTGTGAGGCGCACCGCGTCGCCGGAGTGCGCAGGCATCGACTGGGACGGCCTGGACCAGCGAATTCTCTCCGGCGACATCGGAAGGGAGGGGGCGACGCCTCGCAGCTTCTTTGCTTCTCCCTCGATCTTCCTCTCGGATGCCACAACCACCACGGCAAGTACGAACACCTTCTTGAGTCAATCCAGAATCACCATGACTTCTGGAGGTGCGATGGTTGACTGTGACGCCGTGGATGAGCTGCTCTCCGGCGACAACCCCTGGAATCAAGTGTCGCCCGTCACTTTAAGCACAACCAGCTTCTTTGCTTCTCCGTCCACCTTCCCTTCAGATGCCACACCCAACAGGGTAACGCCTGCAGATGCAAACACTTCATTGATTCAGCCCATTATCCCCACCACGTCGTCCGAAGGTGCGGCCGTTGAACTGGATAATCTCCTGGAGGAGCTGCTCTCCTACGAAAACGCGTGGCCTGATGCTTCAAGCTCTCCTGGCTTGTTCACTTCTCCCTCCAACTTCCTCGCAGATGCCGAAACCACCACTGTGTTAGCGACCGATGCTTCAAGCTCTCCTGGCTTGTTCGCTTCTCCCTTCATCTTCCCTGCCGATGACGAAACCACCACTGCGTTTGCGACCGACGCTTCAAGCTCTCCTGGCTTGTTCGCTTCTCCCTCCATCTTCCCTGCAGATGCCGAAACCACCACTGCGTTAGCGACCGACGCTTCAAGCTCTCCTGGCTTGTTCGTTTCTCCCTCCATCTTCCCTGCAGATGTTGTAACCACCACTGCATTAGCGACCGACGCTCCAAGCTCTCCTGGCTTGTTCGCTTCTCCGTCCAACTTCCTCGTAGATGCCGAAACCACCACGGAGTTAGCGACCGACACTTCAAGCTCTCCTGGCTTGTTCGCTTCTCCCTCCATCTTCCCCGGAGATGTTGTAACCACCACTGCATTAGCGACCGACGCTTCAAGCTCTCCTGGCTTGTTCGCTTCTCCCTCCAACTTCCTCGCAGATGCCGAAATCACCACTGCGTTTGCGACCGACGCTTCAAGCTCTCACAGCTTGTTCGCTTCTCCCTCCATCTTCCCTGCAGATGCCGAAACCACAACCGTGTTAGCAACGCCTTCAAGTGGAAAGAACTGTATTCAGACAACTACTCAGAGTCTTGATGCAAGGCACAAATTCCGGACACGGGTTAATCAAGCACTAACCTACTATAGGGAGACACAAAGAGACTACAACATGCTTGGACAGTTATGGATGCCGCTCATGACTAGCGACGGTGTGTTGAAGCTGGTGACGGGAGGTCTGCCATTCAGGCTCGACCGGAGCTCGAAAAGATCCATGTGGTACAGTGAAGTTGGGATGCGTTTGCTGGTGAACGCATATTCACCGTCACCGACGGCGGGGCTCCAGAGGGTCTTCATGAGCAAGATCCCCGAGTGGTCTGAGTGGTCTCTGAACCTGGACGTTCGATACTTCACCAACTATGAGATGCCCCCTATCATGAATCATGCCAAGTATTTCGCGAACCCTGGGGCGCTGGTGCTGCCGGTGTTCGAGAAGGGGAACTATTCGTGCTTGGGTGTCATTGAGTTGGTCACCACACAGGAGCTCGATTTCACCTCTGAGCTCGATAACATCTGCAGTGCACTCCAGGTAATTGGTCCGTAATACGTACGTAAGACTTACAAGTATTGGCTTAGAGACTACTAAGTTTGACTAAAATTTAATTCTTATTTTCTTATTGGCATTGCTCCTTGCAGGCAGTTGACCTCATGACCACACATGTTTCAACAACCATTATTCCACGCACAAAGGTAAAGAAGCAGAAGAAATTTGAGACTAGCTAGTACCACAGCTTCAGTGATATTTTTAAAATTTGAAAATATGAGTAGTACATCTTAGCGTATGTGTCCATATTAGAGAAGCGTACCAAAGCTTTGAGTTTTTATCTCACTGGAGCTAAACAATCTAGAACTTATATGTCCCTACTACATACAAAGGGTTGGAAAATTGCCTCATGAACTTTATATTGAACTTGTTCGTAAGGCAGTTTGACTTATCTTCTGATGAGTTTTTTCGCTGTGTCAAAAAAAAATAGTAATTCATTCTTCAAAATTAATTTATTTTAGTTGAATCTGCCAGATGTGCTCATCAGGGGTGCCTAATTTATTTTAATTCTGCAAATTTTCTACTTATATTTTATCATTGTGTGTCTGCTCTTGTTGATCATCAAGCAGTTCAGTACTCCTTCATATGAAAAAGTTATACCGGAGATATTACAAGTATTAAGAGCAGCCTGCATCATCCACAAGCTACCATTAGCACAGACATGGGCCACCTGCGGTCAACAAGGGAAACGATGCATACGCCACTCAAATGAGAATTGCCGATACTGCATCTCTACCATTGATGTAGCATGCCACGTGAATGACCCTCGGGTGCAGATTTTCCATGAAGCCTGCTCTGAGCACCACCTTCTACCCGGGCAAGGGGTTGCAGGGAAAGCCTTCACCACAAACCAGCCGTTTTTCCTACCAGACATTGGATATTCAACTAAACTAGAGTATCCATTATCTCAGCATGCTAAGATCTTCAGGCTAAAAGGTGCAGTTGCAATCCGATTGAGGTGCATACGCACTGGGATGGCGGATTTCGTGTTGGAGTTCTTTCTGCCGACGGGCTGTGGAGCACTCGAGGAGCAGAAGGCAGTGCTGGACTCCTTGTGGAGTACTGTGCGAGGCCTTTTCCTAACACTGCGCCAGGTCACAGACGAGGAGGTGGAGGAAGATGCTGTGTGGGAAATTAACGAGCTCAACTCGTTTAGTCTTCACAAGGCTAAGAAAAGAAAACCAATGGCACGAAGGTCACCAGTGTGGACAGACTTTACAGAGGTCATGGTTGGAGATACTATTAAGGCTAAGTGCAAACATTGTGGTCTTGAGCTTTGCTGTCACTCGAAAACCCACGGTACATCCTCAATGAAATCTCACTTGGAAAGGTGCAAACTTAATCCCAGTAGGATCACCGGCCCCATATAAGAAAATTAGTAGGAGTACTTTGCACCCGCAGCATGGGGATAGTTGTTACTGAAGCAGTGAATAATGCCAATTCATGTTTCTATTGTGATCTTTTGAATGGATGTTAATATTATCACGAGCTTTGCTGTGCAGTGTCCCTGGTTATGGTTTGGTTGATAGCTGCTTTGTTTTAAAGAAAAACATATGATTATGATTTGGTGAACAATTTGTCGATCTTATTTTCATTTTTGCATTGGGGGACCAAGATAGACACATATTTCGGGTCTATCCAAGCCTGATTGCTGTCTTCCAAGGCTGCTACTATACTGCATCAAGACAACAGCCAACCGAGGTTTCTCATTTGCCTCATAAAAAGTCAAAGTCCTTAATTTGTCAGCTGAGGCTTCAGGATAATCTTGCACAAACACGTGTGCTCATAAAAGAAAGTTGACCGTCATATATGTTCAGATCCTTAGCCGATCATTAAATTCCCATTACATTCCAATTAATTTTCCCTCAACTGCCCCCCGCAAAAAAAAAATCCCCTCAACTGCACCACTATGACCAAGTCCAAGACTAGGTCCGTAGTCCCTGTACCAACCAAACAATGACAGTTGTCTGTGCAAATATTCCATGAACAAGGAGGCTCTCTCTTTGCCAATTTAAAATTTACCCTTCTCTGTTTTGAGGCGCTCTCTGGTCTCAAGGTCATTTTTCACAAAAGTGAGGTTATCCTCTCGGGCTGCTTGGACGAGGAGGGGATTCGTGTGGCCAACTTTCTCAACTGTTCTTTGGGTTCCTTCCCCTTTAGGCCTTGTTCTGTACAAGCTTTTTTCCAGCCCCCAAGGGGTTGGGGATTGTAGGGGATTAGGTGATACCCTTCCCTTCACCCAATCCCCTCAAATCCCCCATATACCCTCCCATTTCAATCCCCTACATTCCCTTGCACATACAAATACTGTTTCAGATGTGAGGATTGCCTTTGTACTATTGGATAATCAAAATAAAAATGTGATCTTTATAGATCATGACAGCAACTACATAATTCTACATGACTTGGAATCAATATCTCACCATAACACCAACGCTTCAGCACAGCCATAACATAATTTTGCGACAAAGATTATTGGATAATAAAAATAAAAATGTGATCTTTGGGTCACAACAACAACATAATTTTGCATGACTTAAGTTTGAAACAACGATAATGCAACAAAGCCACACAATAGCTTGCCCTTTGATGATGTTTACATCCATCTGATAATGCAAGGCATGTCTACTTGAGCAATAGCTCAGGACTAATTATGTTTTTGCTGCAGACCAAGCAAGGCAGAGTATTATTGCAGACCAAGAAAGGATGACAAATGATATTGTAATGGAGATGAGTTGCTCTTTCTATGTCATGATCATCCAGTTTTTGAGTGGCCAAATGTGCTTCCTCTGGTGCCTGAGAACCTGATGAAAAAAAAAGATGAACATGCTTGTTTATACTTGAAAGAACAATCAGGAAAGCATGTGCTCAAGTAGTCTGTATGTGCTCAAGTTTGACACCAATTTGGGAACGCTCCACTCTATCTTTAACTGAATGTCGTGTTATCAAATCTGAAATGGAGCTTGCCCTCTGTTATGTCCGGCCTATCATATGGAAGGCCCATCGGACAATCTTAGCCCATAAGTTATCTTAGGTTAATTCGTGTGCAAGTTATCTAGGTTATAAATATAAGTTGTAAGACTCTTTTTAGATCAAGCAATAAAGATATCATAATCTTCTGTTGCCCGGCTCCCGAAGGAGCCGGAACCCTAGCCGCCGCCGCACCTAACCCTAGCCGCGACGGCGCCTGCCCGCCGGCGCGCCCGCTCCAGCCCTCGTCCCCCTCCTCCTTGCCCTTACCGCCTACGCCCTAGACCTGGTAGAGTACTTGATTCTATCAATTTGGTATCTAGAGACACCAGGCCGATCATGTCGCTTCCTCCACCACCGCCGCCGCTGCCATCCACCTCCGCCCCACCACCGCTGCCGTCGGCCTCCTCCTCGCCGATGACGGCGATCACGTCCGGGACCATCACCACCACCGCGCCAGCGCCGATTACCACCACGGCGGATCCGCCCCCGCTCCTCACGCCCGAGGAGGTGTCGGGCACCCTGCGGGAGCTCGTCCAAGCCGTCCGGCATCGCCTCTAACTCTCGGGGAACCAGCCCGCCGCCGAACGCCGCCACCATCGCTTATGGGCCGCCGCTTCTGATGGTTCGCCCGAGCCTTCCAGCGCCCTACGGGCGCCTCGCCGTCGCTCCTGCTGCCGCACTACCCGCCAGCGAACGCCTTACAAGCATGGCCGACCGCATCGCTGGGGGGCCCGCCTCATCAGTTCCTCCAGGCGCCACCGCCGGCCCCCACGACGCAGGCGACGGTGCAGCAGCACCACCAGGCGCCATCGCCATCGACAGCACCACCACCCGCGTCTAGGGCCACGGGTCGGCTCCTGCACCAGGTGCAGTTTCCACCGTCACCATCGCCGATCCCCGCATGGGCGACCGGCTCGTCTCCGGGCCCGGTATACTCCACGGCGCCGGAACACCCGACGCCCTCCCTGCGGTTTGATCACCCCTCCAGCTCGGCGACCCACGCCCGACGCTTTCCGACCGGCGTCGCGGCTGCCGGGCGATGCGGCCGCTTCGCCACGGCGGGCCAACACTCCTCGCTTCGCCAAATCGGACTTCGCCACCTACGAGGGCACGGAGGACCCCTCAATCGCTCAACGGCGGCAGTTCTTCGAGGGCAGCGGACGATCGCCGGATCGCACTGCTCGCGTCCTATCATCTCCGAGGCGCGGCGCAGACCTGGTACTACGCCCTTGAGCAGGACGAGGGCGGCATGCCACCATGGGAGCGCTTCCGGGAGCTCTGTCTCCTCCGCTTCGGGCCTCCGATCCGCGGGAGCCGCCTGGCGGCCCTCGGCCGCTTACCCTTCACATCCACGGTGCAGGACTACGCCGACCGCCAGAGCCCTCGGCGTGCCACGCCGGGCGCCTCCGCTGACTTAACGCGCCGAAGTTATTTGTGGGCGGTCTGCCGGACCATATTCGCGTGGACGTCGAGCTACGGGATCCCCCCGATCTCCAGATGGCCATGTACTATGCCCGCACATTCGAGCGCCGCGCGGTGGCCATTCAGCAGGACTCATCGTTCCGGGCCGCTGGCTCACTACCTTCGTTGGATTCCGCACCGGTCGGCTCAGACAAAGCTTCGCGCACCTTGCCGCGACCGCGGCACCTCTCGCCACAACCACAAGGCGCGCTGCCCGCCGGCTCACCCTACCGAGATACTCGGCGTCGCCGCCAAGGGTTGTGCTTCAAGCTGCGACGAACCCTACAAGCCCGGCCACGCCGCCGCGACTCTTCTACCTGGAGGTGGCAGACTACATTCCGTAGGACGCCGTCGCCGCCGACCTGGCCGCCCCATATGTCGAGAAGGTGTTTGCTGCTGGTTGATTACCTCGATGAGTTCAAGCAAGCGCTTCTCCACCTTACAGCTCGAGGACGAGCTGTTTGTGCAAAGGGAGAAGTGTTATGTCCGGCCTGTCATATGGAAGGCCCATCGGGCAATCTTAGCCCACAAGTTATCTTAGGTTAATTCGTGTGCAAGTTATCTAGGTTATAAATATAAGTTGTAAGACTCTTTTCAGATCAAGCAATAAAGATATCATAATCTTTTGTTGCCCGGCTCCCGAAGGAGCCGGAACCCTAGCCGCCGCCGCACCTAACCCTAGCCGCGACGGCGCCTGCCCGCCAGCGCGCCCGCTCCAGCACTCGTCCCCCTCCTCCTTGCCCTTACCGCCTACGCCCTAGACCCGGTAGAGTACTTGATTCTACCACCCTCATTCAATATGCTAATGATGTTAGCTCAGAAGCACATATTTAATATGCAAGACTGGCTGTTGATTCTAAGCTAGTCAAACACTGAATTATTTTAAGTTACTGTTCCCATGCCAAAGCTAGATACATGAAAGAACTTCTACAGGACATTTTTGCAAAATAAAACTACATCAGTACCTCAGCTCGATACTAGTCATGCTGGAGAATCTTTAGCTCCAACATATCATTTCAATGATTTCCTTTCCACTTTATGTATTCTGAAGATTAAAACACTATTCAAATTTCTTCTATGGACTATAACTACAGGTCCTCACTGTATATCTATAAATTCTTCGCCTAGGTATATATCTCTTCGAGATCATTGTAGCAGTCTTACCTAGTTAGCGGTACTGATGTTATTTCAATAGCAGAATGCAATTATCAGGGGTCTACTCTACTATGTACCTTGTTGGTAACTTGGTCAGCCAGCATGTGAAATCCAATATAGACTTGTACTCCCTCCGTAAACTAATATAAGAGCATTTAGAACACTAATTTAGTGATCTAAACGTTCTTATATTAGTTTACAGAGGGAGTAGTACGCAAATTGATTCCAACCAGGGTAGAAAAATGCAGAATGCTGCACGATATAGACTTGGATAGGAACTTCTGAACTCATGTCTAACAAACAGGTCATTTGTTCTAGTGTTGTTTTAGATTATTGCAAGCTAATATGAACAATCCTTTTAAGAACTTGAGCATGCCAAATAAAAGAAATAGTGGTGCATTGATGAAGCCAATAGACTGCAAATACACTTCCCTGATATTAAGTATGCTTGTTTATACTTGAAACAACAATCAGGAAAGCATGTGCATTCAATCTACCAACATTCAGTAACAAGAGAAGCAGACAAGCATGAATCACTCCAAGCTCAAGTATTTACATCAGTTCTTTGTTATACATTAATCAAGCTAATGTCAGCGCCAAACTTTACACACATATACAAGCACCGGCTCTTATTTATCATCAATCGCCACCACCGGATGGCGATCCGCAGCAAAGGAGCCAAGAACAATTCGTTATATTCCATCCATGAGCAGCTAATCTGATCCCCAAACAATAGGATTGATTGGTTGATTTAGGATGCATAAATCATAAATCAAGAACTCCAAGAAACCGAAAATGACAGGTTAATGGTGAGCCAACGGTGATTGACAGTGACCCAAGCATATTAGCAAAACTACATATTTCTACAATTATTGATTGACAGTGACCCAAGCATATTAGCAAGAACTAAAATTACACAAGGCCGTCAAAGAATCATAGGAGCGCACCAATGGTGAGACCAACGATTGAAACCCTAGACAGAGGGGAGGGGTGAGGTGGAACCAGTCCATGCCGGTGAGAATGCCAGGTTACTGGAAGGATCTAGACGTCGGAGGCGGCGTGGACGGCGATGGCGGAAGGACTGGTCGTACCTCATGCACTAACCACACCACTACCTCGTGTTAGTTGCTCAAATACTGCTTCTTCTCCGTTTTCTTCCTACAACGATTCCTTTTTCCTTTTTATTCGAAACGGTTTTGTTATGGTTTATGTTCTTTTTCTTTTTTTTCTTTTTGGAACGTTTTTTTTCTTTTGCTAATTTCAAAGAACTTTTTTTCAAAATCGTTGAACTCCTTTTCAAAATCAATGATCTTTTTTCTAAATTGATGAACTCTTTTTCAAAATCGATGAACTCTTTTCACAATCCATGAACTTTTCTTCACAATCCATGAATTTTTTCACAATCCATGAACTCTTTTTCAAAATCTGTGAATTGTTTTTCAAAATCGACGAAGTTTTTTCAAAATCGGTGAAATTTTTTCCTAAATTGATGAACTCTTTTTCAAAACCGATGAACTCTTTTCACTATCCATGAACTTTTTTTTTCAAAATCGATGAACTCTTTTTCAAAATCGGTGAACTGTTTTTCAAAATTGGTGAACTGTTTTTCAAAATCGATGAACTTTTTTTCAAAATCAGCGAACTCTTTTCCAAATCGGTGAACTGTTTTTCAAAATTGATGAACTTATTTCAAAATAATTTTCCCCAAAAATCAATGATTTTTTTGCTAAAAATCGATGAACTTGTTTTGTTAAAAATAATAAAAAATTTATATTTGTTATAAGGTAACATTTTACTAAAGGAACGTTAACTAGGGCGGTTTTCTTTGCAGTACCCAGAAGATCTAGGATGGTCTCGTGGTTATGGCGTTAAGCTGTGAATGTTGAGGTGCTGGGTTTGAATCACAGCGACAACAAATTTTTGTTTTTTTTTTCTTCGCATTTTCTTATCGAGTCTATTGGTGGGCCGGCCCGCTAGGCGTCGCTAGCGAGCGCCGGTAGCACCAACGGGCGCCTGCAGCGCCGTATAGGGGCTCCCATACTCTCGTGCCGAACGAGGCCTTAAATACCTTGGCATGCCTATTTTCCCCCTTCAAACTTTGTGCAAGTGAGTTGCTCGGACTGTCACTAAGGTTGGCACCTTTGAGCGGCCGTTACATTACTTCGATTGGCAAAGTATGCCTAATTAATGCTTGCCTCTCCTCTTTTCATATGTTCCTCATGGGCTTTTATCGTCTCACAAAAGGACCCATGTTGGTTTTGATAAAACACCACTGTTTGTTTTATTGGAACTCGGCTGATAACAACAGATAGTACTCCCTCTGGGAAGATTTATAAGACGTTGAGGGATTTTCAGACACAGCCGACAAAAGTGCAAATAGACCATTATGCCCTTATTTTGAATTTCGAACCGGTCGTCTTCCTCGCATCGTCCCCGCATCCATGCGCCCAGCCTTGTTGTCGCCGTCGCATGGCTGTGTCCAGGAGCTCGTCCCGTCGTCACCCGCTCGTCCAGGAACTCATCCCCGTCGCCTCGCTGCACCCAACCTTGTCGTCGCCGGGCCCCTCCACACGCCCAGCCTTGCCGTCGTCGCTGGCCCTCCTCCTCGCACGCCCAGGTCCTCCTCCTCACGCCCTGGCACTCCTCCTCACGCGCCCAGGTCCTCCTCCTCGCGTCCTGGCCCTCCTCCTTGCGCCCTGGCCCTCCTCCTCGCGCCCAGGTGCTCCTTGTTGGGGAACGCAGTAATTTCAAAAAAAATCCTACGATCATGCAAGATCTATCTAGGAGAAGCATAGCAACGAGCGGGAAGAGTGTGTCCACGTACCCTCATAGACCGAAAGCGGAAACGTTTTATCAACGCGGTTGATGTAGTCGTATGTCTTCACGATCCGACCGATCCTAGCACCGAACGTACGACACCTCCGTGTTCAGCACACGTTCAACTCGATGATGTCCCTCGTACTCTTGATCCAGTTGAGGCCGAGGGAGAGTTTCGTCAGCACGACGGCATGGTGACGGTGATGATGAAGTTACCGGCGCAAGGCTTCACCTAAGCACTACGACGATATGACCGAGGTGTGTAACTGTGGAGGGGGGCACCGCACACTGCTAAAAGATCAACTTGTGTGTCCTAGGGTGCCCCCCTCCCCACGTAAATAAAGGAGGGGGAGGAGGAGGCCGGCCAAGGGGGGGGGGGGCGCCATGGGGGGGAGTCCTACTAGGACTCCAAACGTAGTAGGATTCGCCCCCCCTTTCCTATTCCAAGTGGGAGAAGGGGGAAGGAGGAGGAGGAGAGAAGGAAGGACGGGGGCGCTGCCCCCTCCCCTTGTCCAATTCGGATTGGGGCAAGGGGGGCGCGAGCCACCTCCTGGCCGGCCCTCTCTCTTATCCACTAAGGCCCATAAGGCCCACTAACTTCCGGGGGGGGGGGGGGTCCGGTAACCCCCGGTACTCCGAAACTTATCCGAAACGACCCGAACCATTCCGGTGTCCGAATGTAACCTTCCAATATATGAAAACTTTATGTCTCGACCATTTCGAGACTCCTCGTCATGTCCGTGATCTCATCTGGGACTCTGAACAAACTTCGGTCATCAAAACACATAACTCATAATACAAATCATCATCGAACGTTAAGCGTCCGGACCCTACAGATTCGAGAACTATGTAGACATGACCGAGACACATCTCCGGTCAAAAACCAATAGCGGAACCTGGATGCTCATATTGGCTCCTACATATTCTACGAAGATCTTTATCGGTCAAACCGCATAACAACATAGATTGTTCCCTTTGTCATCGGTATGTTACTTGCCCGATATTTGATCGTCGGTACCATCATACCTAGTTCAATCTCGTTACCAGCAAGTCTCTTTACTCGTTCTCTAATGCATCATCCCGCAACTAACTCATTAGTCACATTGCTTGCAAGGCTTATAGTGATGTGCATTACCGAGAGGGCCCAGAGATACCTCTCCGAAACACGGAGTGACAAATCCTAATCTTGATCTATGCCAACTCAACAAACACCATCGGAGACACCTGTAGAGCATCTTTATAATCACCCAGTTACGTTGTGATGTTTGATAGCAGACTAAGTGTTCTTCCGGTATTCGGGAGTTGCATAATCTCATAGTCATAGGAACATGTATAAGTCATGAAGAAAGCAATAGCAATAAACTAAACGATCATAGTGCTAAGCTAATGGATGGGTCTTATCACATCATTCTCTAATGATGTGATCCCGCTCATCAAATGACAACACATGTCTATGGCTAGGAAACTTAACCATCTTTGATTAACGAGCTAGTCAAGTAGAGGCATACTAGGGACACTCTGTTTGTCTATGTATTCACACATGTACTAAGTTTCCGGTTAATACAATTCTAGCATGAATAATAAACATTTATCATGATATAAGGAAATATAAATAACAACTTTATTATTGCCTCTAGGGCATATTTCCTTCACTCCTCGTCCAGGTACTCCTCGCATCGCCGAGAGCAAGGAGAAGCAACACATTAGCAAGATAGGAGAAGCAACAGCAGATCACATCACCCATAGCAAGAAGAAGCAACACCTCGCAATCAATTCAGCAACGCACAACAGCAAAACAGGAGAAGCAACACATCAGCATGATACAAGATCAAAATCAATTCCACTATAGTCGAGTACAAGATCCATGTGCTTGACAATGGAGTACAAGATCAAGAGGAGTAGCTTCAAGAGCAGCAATAGATCACAGTAGAAATAATTTCTCATCATAGCACAACACCAGATCAGGAGATCTTCAAATTACTCCAGATCAAGGAATCAGGTGTGCTTCAGATCAAGATCAAGAGTACATGAGTAGGACAACAAAAGAGATCTTCAAATTACTCTACATCAAGAGATCGACAGCTCGGGAGTAGGACAACAAAAGCATTAAGAGCATCATTAACACAAAAGCTGATCAAGAGGAGCAGTTGATCAAGAGGACCAGCAACAACAACAGCGTTATCAGCAGTATCAATAGCAGGCGGCATTATTAGCAGCATTATCAGCAAGAGCAAAGACCAAAGACAACAACAACGGTAGCAAGTGGAGCAACATCACGATGATCGGTAGCAAGGGAGAAGCGATATCACATCAACGATTACGAACATAGCAGCAGCAACAGGACAAAATGCTCCCAGACCTGACTGCTCACCACCTGCAGGAGAAGAAGAATCTGATGTGAATATGGTCCAAGAAGAAGAAGTAGCAGATGTCCAAGAAGAAACTTTAAATGTCCAAGAAGAAGCCCAGGTACTCCATACACATACTCCTCGTATAGAAGTACATCTGCTTTTAGTTGTGCACCGGATGTTGGCATATGCATAGGCATCCTACTCCTAGAGCTTTAATAGCAATTCCTTTGCTTGTTGTTAACAAGATTAACAAGATTTGGAGTAGGCATTATCCGATGCTATACAAATATCAGGTTTAACATACTCTAAAGTGTTCACGAAAACCGAATATATGTAGAAATTGAATGGTTAAGTGCTTGTCCTTTCTTCCGCACTAATTTTGGGACGCTGAGCATCTTCTCTGGGATTGATCCTGTGAACTGATTGTTCTCCATGTTCCTATGAACATTGACATAATCAAGATTCAGGACTAGGCATGTGATAAATTCAGTCAGATCTTTGTGTCATCATCATCAGAGAGGAGAAAGTTTGGAATACTCAACAAACATGTGGCAAGCAATCAGATCTACAAAGAGGAGTGCTCACCGATGGCGCCGATGTTCTCCTGCTCCTCCTCCACTCGTCAGCAGCAGATGGAAGGTCGCCTGCACCATGTCACAGCCGCCTCCGCTCCTCCTCATCTAAAACAACCGTTCACTCATGCTCCTCCCGCCCCTCTCCCTGGGTGTCGCCCTCCTCCTTGTGCTCTGCTTTGAAAGGATCGAGAAGAGGTGTCTAGAGCGGGGGTGATTAGACCCTCAACAAATAAAAGTAGCAGTATTTAATTTCTTCAAGTTAAGGTGAAGTTTTATCACAAGTTTAAACATTCACAATTGCCACCTCTTGAGCATGCGTTGGTTTTCCCTTGAAGAGGAAAGGGTGATGCAGCAAAGTAGCGTAAGTATTTCCCTCAGTTTTTGAGAACCAAGGTATCAATCCAGTAGGAGATAACACGGAAGTCACCTAGTACCTGCACAAACAATCAAGAACCTTGCAACCAACGCGATAAAGGGGTTGTCAATCCCTTCACGGTCACTCACAAAAGTGAGATATGATAAAGATAATAAAGTAAATATTTTTGGTATTTTTGTTGTATAGATTGGAAAGTAAAGATTGCAAAATAAAATTAATAGGAAACTAGACTTGTAGATCGGAAACTTATATGATGGAAAATAGACCCAGGGGCCATAGGTTTCACTATTGGCTTCTCTCAAGATAGCATGTATTACGGTGGGTGAACAAATTACTGCCGAGCAATTGATAGAAAAGCGCATAGTTATGAGAATATCTAGCAATGATCATGAACATAGGCATCTTGTCTGTGTCAAGTAGACCGAAATGATTCTGCATCTACTACTATTACTCCACACATCTATCCAGCATGCATCTAGAGTATTATGTTCATAAGAACAGAGTAACGCATTAAGCAAGATGACATGATGTAGAGGGATAAACTCAAGCAATATGATATAAACCCCATCTTTTTATCCTTGATGGCAACAATACAATGAGTGCCTTGATGCCCCTGCTGTCACTGGGAAAGGACACCGCAAGATTGAACCCAAAGCTAAGCACTTCTCCTATTGCAAGAAAGATCAATCTAGTAGGCCAAACTAAACCGATAATTCGAAGAGACTTGCAAAGATATCAAATCATGCATATAAGAATTCAGAGAAGAACCTAATATTATTCATAGATAGACTTGATCATAAATCCACAATTCATCGGATCTCGGCAAACACACCGCAAAAAGTACTACATCGAATAGATCTCCAGGAACATCGAGGAGAACTTTGTATTGAGAATCAAAGAGAGAGAAGAAGCCATCTAGCTAATAACTATGGACCCGAAGGTCTATGGTAAACTACTCACACATCATCGGAGAGGCTATGGTGTTGATGTAGAATCCCACCATGATCGATTGCCCCTCCGGCGGAGCGCCGGAAAAGGCCCCAAGATGGGATCTCACGGGTACAGAAGAGGTTCCGGCGGTGGAAAAGTGGTTTCGTTGCCCCCCTGATGTTTTTAGGGTATAAGAGTATATATAGGCGGAAGAAATATGTCGGTGGAGCTCCGTGGGGCCCACGAGGGTGGGGGCGTGCCTACCCCCCTGGGCGCGCCCTCCTGCCTCGTGACTGCCTCGCAGAGTTCCAGACTTCAACTCCAAGTCTTCTGGATTGCATTTGTTCCAAGAAAGATCATCGCGAAGGTTTCATTCCGTTTGGATTCCGTTTGGTATTCCTTTTCTGCAAAACACTGAAATAGGCAAAAAAAACGAAGCGGCACTTTCGGCCTCCGGTTAATAGGTTAGTCCCAAAAATAATATAAAAGAGCATATTAAAGCCCATTAAACATCCAAGATTGGTAATATAATAGCATGGAACAATAAAAATTATAGATACATTGGAGACGTATCAAGCATCCCCAAGCTTAATTCCTGCTCGTCCTCGAGTAGGTAAATGATAAAAACAGAATTTTTGATGTGGAATGCTACCTAGCATAATTATCAATGTAATTTTCTTTATTGTGGCATGAATGTTCAGATCCGAAAGATTCAAGACAAAAGTTTAATATTGACATAAGAATAATAATACTTCAAGCATACTAACAAAGTAATCACTCCTTCTCAAAATATCATGGCCAAAGAAAGTTCATCCCTACAAAATCATATAGTTTGGCTATGCTCCATCTTCGTCACACCAAATACTCAAATCATGCACAACCCCGGTTTCAGCCGAGCAATTTTTTCATACTTTAGTATTTTCAAACTTTTTCAACTTTCACGCAATACATGAGCGTGAGCCATGGACATAGCACTATCAGTGGAATAGAATGGTGGTTGTGGAGAAGACAATAAAAGAGGAAGATGGTCTCACATCAACTAGGCATATTAATGGGCTATGGAGATGCCCATCAATAGATATCAATGTGAGTGAGTAGGGATTGCCATGCAACGGATGCACTAGAGCTATAAATGTATGAAAGCTCAACAAAAGAAACTAAGTGGGTGTGCATCCAACTTGCTTGCTCATGAAGACCTAGGGCATTTGAGGAAGCCCATTGTTGGAATATACAAGCCAAGTTCTATAACAAAAAATTCCCACTAGTACATGAAAGTGACAAAACAAGAGACTTTCTATCATAAGGATCATGGTGCTACTTTGAAGCATAAGTGTGGAAAAAAAGGATAGCAACATTGCCCCTTTTTATTTCTTTTTTTGGGTCTTATTTTTTTATTTGGCCTTTCTGTTTTTTTGATAATGGGGGTTATGTGAACAAGACAAAAAAAGGAGAAAGTCTCACATTGACGCGGCTAATCAACGGGCTAGGGCATCAATTGATGGCAATGCAAGGAGTAGGGATTGCCATGCAACAGATGCACTAGAGCTATAAAAGTATGAAAGCTCAACAAAAGAAACTAAGTGGGTGTGCATCCAACTTGCTTGCTCACGAAGACCTAGGGCATTTGAGGAAGCCCATTGTTGGAATATACAAGCCAAGTTCTATAATGAAAATTCCCACTAGTACATGAAAGTGACAAAATAAGAGACTCTCTATAATGAAGATCATGGTGCTACTTTGAAGCAGAAGTCTGGAAAAAGGATAATAGCATTGTCCCTTCTCTCTTTTTCTCTCATTATTTTAGAGATTCCCTTTTTTTGGAGACTCTTTCTCTTTTTTTCCTCACACGGGACAATGCTCTAATAATGAAGATCATCACACTTCTATTTATTTACAACTCAATACCTAGAACAAAATATGACTCTATATGAATGCCTCCGTGATGTGCAGGATGTGCAATGAATCAAGAGTGACATGTATGAAAAATTATGAATGGTGGCTTTGCCACAAATACGATGTCAACTACATGATCATGCAAAGCAATATGACAATGATGGAACGTGTCATAACAGACGGAATGGTGGAAAGTTGCATGGCAATATATCTCGGAATGGCTATGGAAATGACATAATAGGTAGGTATGATGGCTGTTTTGAGGAAGATATAAGGAGGCTTATGTGTGATAGAGCGTATCGTATCACGGGGTTTGGATGCACCGCGAAGTTTGCACCAACTTCTCGAGGTGAGAAAGGGCAATGCACGATACTGAAGAGGCTAGCAACGATGGAAGGGTGAGAGTGCGTATAATCCATGGACTCAACATTAGTCATAAAGAACTCACATACTTATTGCAAAAATCTGCAAGTCATAAAATCAAAGTACTACACACATGCCCCTAGGGGAAGGGTTGGTAGGAGTTAACCATCGCGCGATCCCGACCTCCACACAAAGGAAGACAATCAAAGAAATACCTCATGCTTCTAATTTGTCACACAACGGTTACCATAAGTGCATGCTACGGGACTTGCAAACCTCAACACAAGTATTTCTCAAATTCACAATTACTCTACTAGCATGACTCTAATATCACCATCCTCATATCTCAAAACGATCATCAAGCATCAAACTTCTCATAGTATTCAATGCACTTTATATGAAAGTTTTTAGTATACCCATCTTGGATGCCCATCATATTAGGACTAGTTTTATAACCAAAGCAAATTACCATGCTATTCTAAAAGACTCTCAAAATGATATAAGTGAAGCATGAGAGATCAATAATTTCTATAAAATAAAACCACCACCGTGCTCTACAAACATATAAGTGAAGTACTAGAGCAAAATTATCTAGCTCAAAAGACATAAGTGAAGCACATAGAGTATTCTAATAAATTCCGATTCATGTGTGTCTCTCCCAGAAGGTGTGTACAGCAAGGATGATTGTGGAAAACTAAAAGCAAAGACTCAAATCATGTAAGATGCTCCAAGCAAAACGCATATCATGTGGTGAATAAAAATATAGCCTCAAGTAAAGTTACCGATAGACGAAGACGAAAGAGGGGATGCCTTCCGGGGCATCCCCAAGCTTAGGATTTTGGTTGTCCTTGAATTTTACCTTGGGGTGCCTTGGGCATCCCCAAGCTTAAGCTCTTGCCACTCCTTATTCCAAAATCCATCAAATCTTTGCCCAAAAACTTGAAAACTTCACAACACAAAACTTAACAAAAAATCTCGTGAGCTCCGTTAGTATAAGAAAACAAACCACCACTTTAAGGTACTATAATGAACTCATTCTTTATTTATATTGGTGTTAAACCGACTGTATTCCAACTTCTCTATGGTTCATATCCCCCGATACTACTCATAGATTCATCAAAATAAGCAAACAACACACGAAAAACATAACAGTCTGTAGCAATCTGTAACTTTCGAATACTTCTATCACTCCAAAAATCCTAAGAAATTAGGAAGTCCTAATCAATTTGTTTATTAATCTTCTGAAAAAATAATCAACTGAAAAGCACGTTCCGGTGATTTATGAAAATTATTCTGGTGCGCGCAAAAGTTTCTGTTTTTCAGCAAGATCAAATTAACTATCACCGTAGGTTATCCTAAAGGTTCTACTTGGCACAAACACTAACTAAAACACAAAACTGATACGTCTCCAACGTATCTATAATTTTTATTGTTCCATGCTATTATATATTCTGTTTGGGATGTTTAATGGGCTTTATTATACATTTTTATATTATTTTTCGGACTAACCTATTAACCGGGGGCCCAACCCGAATTGCTGTTTTTTGCCTATTTCAGTGTTTCGCAGAAAAGGAATATCAAACGGAATCCAAACGGAATGAAACCTTCGGGAACGTGATTTTTGGAACAAACGTGATCCAGAGGACTTGGAGTGGACGTCAAGCAATCAACGAGGAGGCCACGAGGTAGGGAGGCGCGCCTGCCCCCTAGGCGTGTCCCCACCCTCGTGGGCCCCTCGTAGCTCTCCTGACCGACTTCCTTTGCCTATATATACTCATATACCCTGGAAACATCAGAACAGACCACGAAACCCTATTTCCACCGCTGCAACCTTCTGTACCTCTGAGATCCCATCTTGGGGCCTTTTCCGGCGCTCCGATGATGTGTGAGTAGTTTACCTCAGACCTTCAGGTCCATAGTTATTAGCTAGATGACTTATTCTGTCTCTTTGGATATCAATACAAAGTTCTCCTCGATCTTCTTGGAGATCTATTCGATCTAATCTTCTTTTGCGGTGTGTTTGTCGAGATCCGATGAATTGTGGGTTTATGATCAAGATTATCTATGAACAAAATTTGAATCTCCTCTAAATTCTTTTATGTATGATTTGTTATCTTTGCAAGTCTCTTTGAATTATCAGTTTGGTTTGGCCTACTAGATTGATCTTTCTTGCAATGGGAGAAGTGCTTAGCTTTGGGTTCAATCTTGCGGTGCTCGATCCTAGTGACAGAAAGGGAAACAACACGTATTGTGTTGTTGCCATCGAGGATAAAAATATGGGGTTTATATCATATTGCTTGAGTTTATCCCTCTACATCATGTCATCTTGCTTAATGCGTTACTCTGTTCTTATGAACTTAATACTCTAGATGCATGCTGGATAGTGGTCGATGTGTGGAGTAATAGTAGTAGATGCAGGCAGGAGTCGGTCTACTTGTCGCGGACGTGATGCCTATATACATGATCATGCCTAGATATTCTCATAACTATGCTCAATTCTATCAATTGCTCGACAGTAATTTGTTCACCCACCGTAATACTTATGCTATCTTGAGAGAAGCCACTAGTGAAACCTATGGCCCCCGGGTCTATTTTCCATCATATTAATCTCCCGTTATTTCTATCGCCGTTTATTTTGCTATCTTTACTTTTAGTCTTTACCATAAAAATACCAAAAATATTATCTTATCATCTCTATCAGATCTCACTTTTGCATGTGGCCTTGAAGGGATTGACAACCCCTTTATCGCGTTGGTTGCAAGGTTCTTATTTGTTTGTGTAGGTACGAGGGACTTGCGTGTGGCCTCCTACTGGATTGATACCTTGGTTCTCAAAACAGAGGGAAATACTTACGCTACTTTACTGAATCACCCTTTCCTCTTCAAGGGAAAACCAACGCAGTGCTCAAGAGGTAGCAAGAAGGATTTCTGGCGCTGTTGCCGGGGAATCTACGCACAAGTCAAGACATACCAAGTACTCATCACAAACTCTCATCCCTCGCATTACATTATTTGCCATTTGCCTCTCGTTTTCCTCTCCCCCACTTCACCCTTGACGTTTTAATTGCCCTCTCTTTTCGTTTGCTTCTTGTGTGCTTGTGTGTTGGATTGCTGGTTTGTCATGATGGCTCAAGGCAATACTAAATTGTGTGACTTCTCCGATACCAACAATAATGATTTTCTTAGCACTCCGATTGCTCCTCTTACCGATGCTGAATCTTGTGAGATTAATGCTGCTTTGTTGAATCTTGTCATGAAAGATCAATTCGTCGGCCTTCCTAGTGAAGATGCCGCTACCCATCTAAATAGCTTTGTTGATTTGTGTGATATGCAAAAGAAGAAAGATGTGGACAATGATATTGTTAAATTAAAGCTATTTCCGTTTTTTCTTAGAGATCACGCTAAAACTTGGTTTTCGTCTTTGCCTAAAAATAGTATTGATTCTTGGAATAAGTGCAAAGATGCTTTTATCTCTAAGTATTTTCCTCCCGCTAAGATCATCTCTCTTAGAAACAACATTATGAATTTTAAGCAACTTGATCATGAACATGTTGCACAAGCTTGGGAGAGAATCAAATTAATGATACGTAATTGCCCTACTCATGGTTTGAATTTGTGGATGATTATACAAAAAATTTATGCCGGATTGAATTTTGCTTCTATAAATCTTTTAGATTCGGCCGCGGGAGGCACTTTTATGGAAATCACTTTAGGAGAAGCTACTAAACTCCTAGATAATATTATGGTTAATTATTCTCAATGGCACACTGAAAGATCTACTAGTAAAAAGGTGCATGCAATTGAAGAGATTAATGTTTTAAGTGGAAAGATGGATGAACTTATGAAATTGTTTTCTAATAAGAGTGTTTCTTCTGACCCTAATGATATGCCTTTGTCCACTTTGATTGACAATAATATGGATTCTATGGATGTGAATTTTGTTGGTAGAGGAATAATTTTGGTAACAACACGTATAGAGGAAACTTTAATCCTAGGCCGTTCCCTAGTAATTCCTCTAATAATTATGGTAATTCCTACAACAATTCTTATGGAAATTTTAATAAGATGCCCTCTGAATTTGAGACTAGTGTTAAAGAGTTTATGAATTCAAAAAATAATTTCAATGCTTTGCTTGAAGAAAAATTGCTTAAATTTGATGAATTGGCTAGGAACGTGGATAGAATTTCTGTTGATGTTGATTCTTTGAAACTTAGATCTATTCCACCTAAACATGATATCAATGAGTCTCTCAAAGCTATGATAATTTCCATTGATGAGTGCAAAGAAAGAACCGCTAGGATGCGTGCTAAGAAAGATTGCTTTGTAAAGGCGTGTTCTTCTAGTTTTATGAGAATAGAGATGAAGATCTAAAAGTTATTGATGTGTCTCCTATTAAATCTTTGTTTTGCAATATGAATCTCGTTAATGATGGGACTGGAGATGAGTCAACTTTAGTTAAAAGGCATCCCAATAATTCAGAGTTTCTATATCTTGATGCAAAAATTGGTAAAAGTGGGATTGAAGAGGTCAAAACTTTAGATAGCATGGAACCCACTATTTTGGATTTCAAGGAATTTAATTATGATAATTTCTCTTTAATAGATTGTATTTCCTTGTTACAATGCTATTTCGGCGCTCCACCAGAGGGGGCATTGATCACGGAGGGCTTCGCCAGAGAAACATAAGAACAGACCACGAAACCCTATTTCCACCGCCGCAACCTTCTGTACCCGTGAGATCCCATCTTGGGCCCTTTTTTGGCGCTCTGCCAGAGGGGGCAGTGATCATGGAGGGCTTATATGTCAACACCATAGCCTCTCCGATGATGTGTGAGTAGTTTACCTCAGACCTTCGTGTCCATAGTTATTAGCTAGATGGCCTCTTCTCTCTCTTAGGATCTCAATACAAAGTTCTCCTCGATCTTCTTGGAGATCTATTCGATGTAATCTTCTTCTGCGGTGTGTTTGTCGAGATCCGATGAATTGTGGGTTTATGTTCAAGATTATCTATGAACAATATTTGAATCTCCTCTGAATTCTTTTATGTATGATTTGTTATCTTTGCAAGTCTCTTTGAATTATCAGTTTGGTTTGGCCTACTAGATTGATCTTTCTTGCAATGGGAGAAGTGCTTAGCTTTGGGTTCAATCTTGCGGTGCTCGATCCTAGTGACAGAAAGGGAAACGACACGTATTGTGTTGTTGCCATCGAGGATAAAAATATGGGGTTTATATAATATTGCTTGAGTTTATCCCTCTACATCATGTCATCTTGATTAATGCATTACTCTGTTCTTATGAACTTAATACTCTAGATGCATGCTGGATAGCGATCGATGTGTGGAGTAATAGTAGTAGATGTAGGGAGGAGTCGGTCTACTTGTCGCGGACGTGATGCCTATATACATGATCATGCCTAGATATTCTCATAACTATGCTCAATTCTATCAATTGCTCGACAGTAATTTGTTCACCCACCGTAATACTCATGCTTTCTTGAGAGAAGCCACTAGTGAAACCTATGGCCCCCAGGTCTATTTTCCATCATATTAATCTCCCGTTATTTCTATCACCATTTATTTTGCTATCTTTACTTTTAGTCTTTATCATAAAAATACCAAAAATATTATCTTATCATCTCTATCTGATCTCACTTTTCCAAGTGGCCGTGAAGGGATTGACAACCCCTTTATCCCATTGGTTGCAAGGTTCTTATTTGTTTGTGTAGGTACGAGGGACTTGCGTGTGGCCTCCTACTGGATTGATACCTTGGTTCTCAAAACTGAGGGAAATGCTTATGCTACTTTACTGCATCACCCTTTCCTCTTCAAGGGAAAACCAACACAGTGCTCAAGAGGTAGCAAAAACCACATCTAACAAGAGGCTAGATGAATTATTTATTACTAAACAGGAACAAAAAGCAAAGAACAAAAATAAAATTGGGTTGCCTCCCAACAAGCGCTATCGTTTAACACCCCTAGCTAGGCATTGATAATTTCAATGATGCTCGCATGAAATACAAGAATTGAAGCACAAAGAGAGCATCATGAAACACGTGACAAACACATCTAAGTCTAACATACTTCCTATGCATAGGCATCTTATAGGCAATCAAGTTATCATAGGAAGCAAAAACTAGCATATGCAAGGAAGCGGAAAGAAACAATAGCAATCTCAGCATAACGAGAGGTAATTTATTATCATCAAAATTTCTACAACCATATTTTCCTCTCTCATGATAGTTACATGTGGGATCATAAGCAAATTCAACAAAATAGCTATCACATAAAATATTTTCAACACGATCCACATGCATGCAAAGTTGACACACTTCCAAAATAGTGGGATTAACATTAACTAAAGTCATGACCTCTCCAAACCCACTTTTATCAAAAATACCATAAGATTGAACATTCTCCAAATATGTGGGATCTAAAGTTGACACTCTTCCAAACCCACTTTCAATATTATTGCAAGCACTCTTATCAATCTCATATTCATCATGGGGCTTAAATAAATTTTCAAGATCATAAGAAGAATCACCCCAGTCATGATCATTACAAGTAGTAGACATAACAAAACTAGCATCCCAAGCATAGGGTTTTGCATATTATTAGCATAATTGACATCAAGAGAATTTATAGTAAAATCATTACAATCATGCTTTTTATTCAAGGAGCTATCATGAATCTCTTCATAAATTTCTTCATCACAATTTTTAGATTCATGAATTTCAAGCAAAACCTCATAAAGATAATTTAGTGCACCCAAATCACTAGAAATTGGTTCATCATAATTGGATCTCTTAAAAAGATTAGTAAGGGGATGAGGATCCATAAACTTTTAGCAAGCGAAGATGGAAGCAAAAAGAAGGCACATGGTAACACAAGATCGAACGGAAGGAGGGCGAAGAAGAGGCAAAGGTTTTCGAATATTGTTTTAGAAGTGGGGGAGAGGAAAAAACGAGGCGAATGGAAAATAATGTAATGCGAGGGAGAAGAGTTTGTGATGGGTACTTGGTATGTCTTGAATTGAGCGTAGATATCCCCGGCAACGGCGCCAGAAATCCTTCTTGCTACCTCTTGATCATGCGTTGGTTTTCCCTTGCAGAGGAAAGGGTGATGCAGCAAAGTAGCGTAAGTATTTCGCTCAGTTTTTGAGAACCAAGGTATCAATCCAGTAGGAGATAACATGCAAGTCACCTAGTACCTGCACAAACAATCAAGAACCTTACAACCAACACGATAAAGGGGTTGTCAATCCCTTCACGCTCACTCGCAAAAGTGAGATCTGATAAAGATAATAAAGTAAATAATTTTGGTATTTTTGTTGTATAGATTGGAAAGTAAAGATTGCAAAATAAAATAAATAGGAAACTAGACTTGTAGATCGGAAACTTATATGATGGAAAATATAAGATTATATGGTGGAAAATAGACCCGGGGGCCATAGGTTTCACTAGTGGCTTCTCTCAAGATAGCATGTATTACGGTGGGTGAACAAATTACTGCCGAGCAATTGATAGAAAAGCGCATAGTTATGAGAATATCTAGGCAATGATCATGAACATAGGCATCACGTCTGTGTCAAGTAGACCGAAACAATTCTACATCTACTAGTATTACTCCACACATCTATCTAGCATGCATCTAGAGTATTAAGTTCATAAGAACAGAGTAACACATTAAGCAAGATGACATGATGTAGAGGGATAAACTCAAGCAATATGATATAAACCCCATCTTTTTATCCTCGATGGCAACAATACAATACATGCCTTGCTGCCCCTCATCCTTTGGGAAAGGACACCACAAGATTGAACCCAAAGCTAAGCACTTCTCCTATTGCAAGAAAGATCAATCTAGTAGGACAAACTAAACCGATAATTCAAAGAGACTTGAAAAGATATCACATCATGCATATAAGAATTCAGAGAAGAACCAAATATTATTCATAGATAGACTTGATCATAAACCCACAATTCATCGGATCTCGGCAAACACACCGCAAAAAGTGTTACATCGAATAGATCTGCAAGAACATCAAGGTGAACTTTGTATTGAGAATCAAAGAGAGAGAAGAAGCTATGTAGCTAATAACTATGGACCCGAAGGTTTGTGGTAAACTACTCACACATCATCAGAGAGGCTATGGTTTTGACGTAGAAGCCCTCCATGATCGATTCCCCCTCCGGCGGAGCATTGGAAAAGGCCCCAAGATGGGATCTCACGGGTACAGAAGGTTGCGGTGGTGGAAAAGTGGTTTTGTGGCTCCCCTTAATGTTTTTAGGGTATAAGAGTATATATAGGCGGAAGAAATAGGTCAGTGGAGCTCTATGGAGCCCATGAGGGTGGGGGCGCGCCTACCCCCCGGGCGCGCCCTCCTGCCTCGTGACTGCCTCGCAGAGTTCCAGACTTCAACTCCAAGTCTTCTAGATTGCGTTTGTTCCAAGAAAGATCATCGCGATGGTTTCATTCCGTTTGGTATTCCTTTTCTGTAAAACACTGAATAGGCAAAAAAACAGAAACTGGCACTGGGCCTTCGGTTAATAGGTTAGTCCCAAAAATAACATAAAAGAGCATATTAAAGCCCATTAAACATCAAAAACAGATAATATAATAGCATGGAACAATAAAAAAAATTATAGATACGTTGGAGACGTATCAACAATACATTTCAAGCAAGCATGGTAAGAGTATATGAGCAGCGGAAAGAAAGCATGCAAGTTGCAAGAATGTAAAGTGATGGGAATGGAGTATGCAAACGCAGTTGGAGACACGGAGATTTTTGGCATGGTTCCGTTAGGTGGTGCTATCGTACATCCATGTTGATGGAGACTTCAACCCACGAAGGGTAACGGCTGCGCGAGTCCACGGAGGGCTCCACCCACGAAGGGTCGACGAAGAAGCAACCTTGTCTATCCCACCATGGCCATCACCCACGAAGGACTTGCCTCAGTAGGGTAGATCTTCATGAAGTAGGCGATCTCCTTGCCCATACAAACTCCTTGGTTCAACTCCACAATCTTGATCGAGGCTCCCAAGTGACACCTAACCAATCTAGGAGACACCACTCTCCAAAACTTAATAGATTTTGTGTTGATGATGAACTCCTTGCTCTTGTACTTCAAATGATAGTCTCCCCAACACTCAACTCTCTCTCACAGATTTGGATTTGGTGGAAAGTTGATTTGAGTGGAAAGCAACTTGGGGAAGGCTAGAGATCAAGATTCTTGTGGTTGGAATGGAATACCTTGGTCTCAACACATGAGTAGGTGGTTCTCTCTCAGAAAATGAATGCTGGAAGTGTAGGCACGTTCTGATGGCTTTCTCCACGAATGATGAGTGGGTGGAGGGGTATACTGTGGGTGTCAAAACCGGCGGATCTCGGGTAGAGAGTCCCGAACTGTGCGTCTAAGGCGGACGGTAACAGGAGGCGGGGGACACAATGTTTACCCAGGTTTGGGCCCTCTCGATGGAGGTAATACCCTACTTCCTGCTTGATTGATCTTGATTATATGAGTATTACAAGAGTTGATCTACCACAAGATCATAGAGGCTAAAACCTAAAAGCTAGCCTATGATTATGATTGTTGTTGTCCTACGAACTAAACCCTCCGTTTATATAGACACCGGAGGGGTGTCGGTGTCAAAATCGGCGGATCTCGGGTAGGGTGTCCCGAACTGTGCGTCTAGGCGGATGGTAACAGGAGACAAGGGACACGATGTTTTTACCCAGGTTCAGGCCCTCTCGATGGAGGTAAAGCCCTACTCCTGCTTGATTAATATTGATGATATGGGTAGTACAAGAGTAGATCTACCACGAGATCAAGGAGGCTAAACCCTAGAAGCTAGCCTATGGTATGATTGTTGTTCGTCCTCTGAGACTAAAACCCTCCGGTTTGTATAGACACCGGAGAGGGTTAGGGTTACACAGTCGGTTACAATGGTAGGAGATCTACATATCCGTGTCGCCAAGCTTGTCTTCCACGCCAAGGAAAGTCCCTTCGGACACGGGACGAAGTCTTCAATCTTGTATCTTCATAGTCCAGGAGTCCGGCCAAAGGTTATAGTCCGGCTATCCGGACACCCCCTAATCCAGGACTCCCTCAGTAGCCCCTGAACCAGGCTTCAATGACGACGAGTCTGACGCATAGATTGTCTTCGGCATTGCAAGGCGGGTTCCTCCACCAAGTACTTCATAGAAGATTTTGAACACAAGGATAGTGTCCGGCTCTGCAAAATAAGTTTCCACATATTGCCACAGAGAGAATAATATTTACACAAATCTAATCTGCTGACGTATTCCGTAGCATGACATCACACCACGACCAAGTCTTTATTCGAATCGCTTTTACTGCCCCACCTCAGCGTGTTTCGCAAGGCGGTTTCCTTGGCACGTCTTGTCAAAGCAGAGATCGTGTCCCCTTATTCCGGGATTCTCATCAATACGGGCATGGGTAACCCAACCGTGCCATTGATTACGGCGCTCGGGAGATAAGCTATTTTTACCAGGCTGGTGGGGACGCATAGTCGCGTCCGCCCATATAAGGGGATAAGGATCCACCTTTTTCATCCACACCTTCTTCCTCCTTTGCTTATCCATTTCCGCACTCGAGCTCCAGCGCCCAAGTCCGCGCTCCCCACCTCAACCTTCTCCAGCCATGTCCGGAGCGGGAGGCAAGTGGATGGTTTCCTCCGTCACGGAGGGATACATCAAAAAGCTGAGGAAGGCCGGATACTTGTCTAACAACATCGCGCACCGGCTTCCCGAAGAGGGGCAGCTCATCCCCACCCCAAGGCCCCATGAGAGGGTACTGTTCCTTCCCCACTTCCTCCGCGGACTGGGCTTTCCTCTCCACCCATTCGTCCGGGGGCTCATGTTCTACTATGGCCTGGATTTCCACGATCTGGCACCGAACTTCATCCTCAATATCTCGGCGTTTATCGTTGTGTGCGAGGCTTTCCTCTGCATCCGCCCCCATTTCGGCCTATGGCTCAAGACTTTCAATGTCAAGCCGAAGGTGGTGCACAGCAACCAGGCGGAGTGAGGAGGCGCCATGGCGGGCAAGATGCCGAACGTCCTATGGCTCGAGGGCTCCTTCGTGGAGACCCTAAAGGGGTGGCAATCGGGGTGGTTTTACATCACCGAGCCGCGCGACCCTGAATGGGTCGCAGCCCCCGAGTTCCGATCCGGACCCCCTACGCGGCTCACGTCCTGGAAAGAGACGGGCCTGTCGTGGGGCAACAAAGGAGAGGTGACTGGACTGCAAACATGCATCCAAACCCTGGTGGACAAGAACCTCAAACTTGTCAACGTAGTCCAGGTTATGCTCATTCGCCGGATCCTCCCGTGTCAACAACGGGCTTTCAACCTGTGGGAGTTCGACCCGGCGCAACACCGAACTCTGAGCAGGCTCTTCGACACAACGTACGAAGATGCCTGGAAGGCGCTATTCAAGGGCGCCGAGGCTCCCGCATCCGCTACCGAGGATCGCGGATTCAGCATGCAGCGTCATGCTAGTGCGGTAAGCTATCTTTACCTTTTACAGGGTATTAGTTTTTCATAGTTTGACTCTATGCGGGATCTAAGCTCCCTTACCTTTGATAGGATTGGCAGGCGAAGTCCGGACAGATCAACTGTCCGGCTCCTTTGCCCTAAGACCCAGCCGATGCTCGCTTGGCGAAGCTGCTGGTTCCTGCACCCTATGTGGTGCCGGAGAAGAAGGCCACGAAGAAGGCCACGGGGACTCGAAAGAGTGCGCGGCGCCTGGTGGTGTCGGATTCATCATCCGACGACTCCGAGACGCACTCCTCCCGTGAAGACGAGGAGGAGGGAGAAGAAGCCTCTCCCCCTCCAGCGATGGGGAGGAAAGAAAAGGAAGGCCGCCCCAACCGGGGAGGCCGAAGGGTCCAAGAGGGGGAAGACCCTTCCTCCGGACTACTCCACCAACGCCGACGACGGCGGAGAGGAGTGGCCGCTCAGGGCCAAGCCCCTGGCGAAATCGTAAGTATCCGGATACCAGAGTGATTCATAGTATTCCTTTATTGCACATCCTTTCCTTATGTCGAATATGACTATGCAGTCCCACCCGGGCCAGGCTCGACGAGTCGTTGAGCGGCTCCCTGGATTAGTCGGACGTGAATTCACTTCCGCCCGCTACCTCCCCCCACCCTACGGACGATGCCGAGGTGCTGTCCCAACAGGTGCCAAGCCAGGAGGAGGTGGTCCTGGAGGCGCCGCAAGGCGACCTCCCGGACTCCAGGCGTAAAGGGGATAAAACCCCCACGGGCTCCGAGTCCGGCTTTGAGCCGGATACCGCGCCGGAACCTTCAATAGTTCCGGAGTCCGGTAGGCAGCCTCCTTCCAAAAGGAGCAAGCCTACCGAGCCGGTGACCTCCGTCCAACCGGAGGCACCGGACAATTTGCTGGAGGTGCTTAACGGTGCCTCTATCGACGAGGAGCACCGTGCTATTATGAGTGCGGTGATCCAGAAGGTTCAGTCCGCCAAGAGCGGACTGACTGAAGCCTGTGCCAGCCTTTTAACAGGCTTTGAGGTAAGTAAAGAATATGTAAAAATATTACCGCATAGACAGTAGCCCCTGATGCTCTGTTTGGCGTTCGGAAAGAAAAGCCGAATAGAGGATCTAATAAAATTCGCAGGAGTCTAACAAAAATTGAGTCAATATGCGTATGTAGGCTTCGCTGCTAACGTCCGCCGCACTGACTCCGGAGGTGGGCACGCTGAAGAAGGACCTCGAGCGGTCCGAGCTAGAGCTCGGCCTTGCCAAGCAGTAGCTCGAGGAGAAGGAAGGTAAGAGATACCTTATAGAAATATATAAAAGGTGCAATTGCAAAAAATGACAGGATTAACGTGGCTATTGTAGGGGCCACGACTGAGGTGGCGACCCTTAAGCAAGCGATGTCCAAGGCCGAGAAGAGGGCGGCCACGGAGCGCACCGAGCGGGAGAAGTATGAGGCGCAGGTTGGCGAGGTGCGGCAAGAGCTCCAGGCTCTCATGAAAAAACATGAGAGTTTGGAGCTTGACTCGAAGACGCGTGCGTCCGAGCTCGCGGTGGCCATTGAAAATGCCAAGTCTGCCAAGGCCGAAGCCCAGAATGCCCTCCAGGAGGTGGACGCGATGAAAAATATAGCGGCGGGTAAGGCATTCTTTATGCAAAGCAAACATGTGAAAGTGAGTTACTTATTACTTACCCGAATCCGGAGCTCTCCAGGAGCATTCGTAGATTTGCCCCGCAGCGTGTCCGATGCCGCCGCATTCTACCGAGCCGAGGAGGGCAGCTCGACGGAGAAGGTGTTCTGGTCTCAGTATGCTGAGGCCGGACACCCTGTGCCCTTGAGCGACCAGCTGAAGCAACTGGTCGAGCTCCACAAGGTGGCCGAACAGGCCATGAAGGGCCTCATAGTTCGGCTGTGGCCTGGAGAGGCTCTGCCTGGGAGCTACTTTGGGCTGGTGCGGCGGCTAGTGGAGGCCTGTCCAAGGCTCGAAGTCATCAAGCGCTCCGTCTGCATCGAAGGTGCTCAGGGGCCCTTGCCCGCTTAAGGTGCACTGGGGCAAGTTGGATGCTGAGAAGCTTGTGAAGGACGGGCCACCGTCGGGGAAAGAGCATCGCAAGCCCGAGATGTATTATGAGGGCGTTCTGAAGGGTGCCCGCCTTATGGCGGATGAATGTTCCAGGGATGTAATTTTTGAATAAACTCTCTTGTTTTGTCCTGTGTGCTGAAAACTTGTTCATATGCGCTAAGCAACGATTTTTGAATCTAAAATATTACCTTCTGTGCGGACGTTTATCAAATTTGAGAGATGGCGGGTCGTCGGCTTCTGCCCCCATGCCACTAGTGCTGGGGTCTTCGGGATAAACCTGAGCGCTCTTTTTCCCATTGTTGGATCCTTCGAGGGAGGCGCTCAGCACAAAGAACAAGGCAACCGGACTATAATGCTTGAACACTCTCACTTAGCCATAGAATTCAATAATTTTAAATTTCGGCGAAGCCCCTAGTATTCGGAAGACCGAGTTCAGGGCGCTATCCACGCCTAGGCCGGATAAAGCCGACTCCTCGCTCTAAGCGGCATAAGTCTTTAGGGACTCGAAAAACCTCTCGAACAGCGACCAGCTCTCGCTTCATCATGACAGTCAGTTTTAGCTTTCTCTAGTGAGGTGCTTAGCCCAGCTCAACTGGGGCACAATCGCAGTAGTTCTCCTAGTGCTACCTTAGCCGATATAGCGGAACGTAAGGCACCAAAACATAGGATCCGGGCAAACCCAACTATTGACCCAAGACATGATTCGGAGCCGATGCATATAATGCTATAAGTTCGGGGTGCCGCACTTGTGAAAGTGTTCGGACTTCTCACACCATATTGAGGGGTACTTAAGCCCCTGGCGTATTGGCCGTACCAAAGTGTACGGGTGCAACATGTCGTTAATGAACATATATAAAAGAGATTAATGCAAAAATAGACAAAAGCTATGCATTGTTTATTAAAAAAAGCTGCGATCAAAGCAGAACGATACAAATAGTGCGATAAGCAAAAGGTGGGACTATTTAACATGTCCTTTCCAGGGGCAGGCTGCGTAATGGTATGCGAAACAGGTATATTGCTCGTTATAGAGACCACCTGGGAGTTCCATAATGCGGCGTAACCTTCTGCTTCCCTGGTTCTTGCATCGTTTGTGCGGCAATTGAACTGCCGGTTAGGCCTTCCGAAGAATGGAGTCCTGAAAGTAAGAAAAAAATGAAGAAATCGGCAGCCCCTGGTGCGGTTTAAGCCGTGTTCCGGGCGTGCCGTGATGGTTCCCCTCCCCCTGTGCCCATGGTATTTCCAGAGCGTAGTTGTGTACGGGAAGCACTGGTTTCACAATTTTGCGAGGGCTGGGGTTGGGGCCGCCTTGCTACGCTTGCTCGGAACGTGCCAGACGGTCTTGTTGTAGGTTACTCCGGGTGCGCTTGAAGGTGTCTGGACGTTTAGTAGCCGGACTGGAGAATTGCCTTGAAAGGCTGCTTTGCACTTCTGCTGCGAGAGTCGCCATATGCTCCTCCGTTCGGAGGGAGCGTTCGGTGTTTCCATTGACCGTAATGATGCCTCGAGGGCCTGGCATCTTGAGCTTGAGGTATGCATAGTGCGGCACCGCATTGAACTTGGTAAATGCGGTTCGCCCGAGCAGTGCGTGATAGCCACTGCGGAACGGGACTATGTCGAAGATTAACTCCTCGCTTCGGAAATTATCCGGAGATCCGAAGACCACTTCAAGTGTGACTGAGCCTGTACAGTTGGCCTCTACACCTGGTATGACGCCTTTAAAGGTCGTTTTAGTGGGTTTAATCCTCGAGGGATCGATGCCTATTTTTCGCCCTGTATCCTGGTAAAGCAGGTTCAGGCTGCTGCCGCCGTCCATAAGGACTCTAGTGAGGTGAAATCCGTCAATAATTGGGTCTAGAACCAATGCGGCGAATCCGCCATGACGAATGCTAGTGGGGTGGTCCCTTCGATCAAAAGTGATCGGGCAGGAGGACCATGGGTTGAACTTTGGAGCGACTGGCTCCATCGCTTATACGTCCCGTAGCGCACGCTTCCACTCCCTCTTGGGTATGTGGGTTGCGTATATCATGTTCACCGTCCGCACTTGTGGGGGAAAACCCTTCTGTCCACTACTGTTCGGTGGCCGGGGCTCTTCCTCGTCGTCGCTATGCAGCCCCTTGTCTCTATTTTCAGCATTCAACTTGCCTGCCTGCTTGAACACCCAACAATCCCTGTTGGTGTGATTGGCTGGCTTTTCGGGGGTGCCATGTATCTGGCATGAGCGGTCGAGTATTCGGTCCAAACTGGACGGGCCCGGAGTATTTCTTTTGAATGGCTTTTTCCGCTGACCGGATTTATAGCCTCTGAATCCGGCATTAACTGCCGTATCCTCAGTGTTGTCGCTGTTAATGCGGCGCTTTTGCTTGTTGCCACGCAACCTGCCACTGTTGTCCTTGGTATCCGAATTACCAGGGTTCTTGGTCATGTTATTGCTACTAGCCATCCAGCTGTCTTATCCCGCACAAAAGCGGGTCATGAGTGTCGTGAATGCTACCATAGATTTCGGCTTTTCCTGTCCAAGGTGCCGGGCAAGCCACTCGTCACGGATGTTATGCTTGAGGCTGCTATGGCCTCTGCGTAGACACAGTCGACGATTTGATTTTTCTTTGTTAGGAACCATGTCCAGAATTGCCTGGCCGACTCCTCTGGCTGCTAAATTATGTGGCTTAGGTCATCGGCGTCTGGTGGTCGCACATAAGTGCCCTGGAAATTGTCAAGGAATGCGGCTTCCTGGTCCTCCCAACAACCAATTGATTCTGCTGGCAAGCTGTTAAGCCAATGCCGAGCTGGTCCTTTAAGCTTGAGTGGGAGGTATTTGATGGCGTGTAGATCATCGCCGCGGGCCATGTGGATATGAAATACATAATCCTCGATCCATACCACAGGATCTGTTGTGCCATCGTATGACTCAATGTTTACGGGTTTGAAACTCTCGGGGATTTGATGATCCATTAC
Source organism: Aegilops bicornis (assembly GCA_021605145.1). NCBI lineage: Eukaryota > Viridiplantae > Streptophyta > Magnoliopsida > Poales > Poaceae > Aegilops > Aegilops bicornis. Next base: position 760,537,067 of record CM038673.1, on the reverse strand, counting down.
TTCATCTGTGAAGCATAGTGGGTGTGCAGCACCTCTGTATTGGGCTATATCACAACACAGCTCAAACGAGCTTGGTCTACTGTGTTCGGCCCGGCCGGATTTACTGTATCCGGAGTGATGATTACCGTCTCGTGCCGCGGGGCGCCCACGCGATCCGTAGATCGATCTTGTTTGCCTTGCCTTGTCCTCCAATATATCTCGTAGGTCTGGCGCATTTTCCCGTGGCTTGGTATTTTTTGAGTGGCGCCGGGGTGCGGCTTGAGTGGAGGGCCGAGAGGCCTCTCTGTCGCGGCCACGAGGTGGCCGTTCTGCCGCATCATGCGCTGGTGATGTAGGTTTGGGTGCTTCCTCCTCTAATCGGGGTAGCAACCTGCGCTTTGGGTAGCTCTTGGAGGGGCGTTCGAGTTCATACTCTTCGGCAGCAAGGACTTCAGTCCATCTGTCAGCTAGCAAATCTTGATCAACTCTAAGCTATTGCTGTTTTTTCTTGAGGCTGTTCGCCGTGGCCATAAGCCTGTGTTTGAAACGCTCTTGTTCGGCGGGATCCTCCGGCACGGCGAATGCGTCGTCGTCGAGGCTTGCCTCGTCTTCGGAGGGAGGCATATAATTATCGTCCTCAACCTCTCTATGTGCCGCTCTCTCATGAGGGCTGGCTTCTCCATCCTCCTGTGCTGAATCTTGCTGGAGGGGTTTTCTTCGGCACTATCCGGAGTGTTATTATCTCCTGTGCCGGAATCACCGTTTTTGCTTTGGCGGGATTTGGAGCAGTGCCGCTGAAGCCGACGCTTAGGCTATTTCTTGGAGGGGTCATCCTCTGTTGTTCCATCGCCATCGCCTTCTTTTGGGGTGTCCACCATGTATATGTCATATGACGAGGTGGCTTTCTAGTGCCCTATAGGCGCTGGTTCCTGATCGTCCCCTGCATCGGTGTCCATACCGTCGATGTCTTCGGAATCGAAGTCGAACATGTCGGTTAAATCATCGACAGTGGCTACAAAGTGGGTGGTGGGTGGGTTTTGAATTTCTTCATCATCCGCATCCCAACCTTGTTGACCATAGTCCGGCTAGGGCTCTCCTGATAAAGAGAGAGACTTTAGTTAATTCAGAATATCGCTGAAGGGCTAGTGTTGAAAGATGTCCGCGGCGGTGAACTCCATAATCGGCGCCCAATCGGATTCGATCGGTAGGGGCGCGGAGGACTCGGAGTCCGGAGAGGAGTCCGGCTCCTTGGAGTCACGGGCCTCACAGAGGACATGGCTGGTGTTCGGCTCGATCGCCGTAGAGATTGCAGTCCCCGAGGCGGTGTCCAACCACCCATCCTCGATCGGCGCAGTTGGCTCCGAATTAAGGGTCGGAGCTGATGCGCGTGCGGCCTCCAGGGCACTGTTCAGCGGCAGAGCTAGATCATGCCCATCGTGACAGTGTGGCGCGCTTGGCTGTGGCTCGAATCCGTCGAAGATCAAGTCCCCGCGGATGTCAGCCGTGTAGTTTAAACTTCCAAATCTGACCTGATGGCCACGGGCGTAGCTTTCGATCTGCTCCAGATGATGGCCAGCTTAATTGCCGCAGCGAAGCCGCCGAAGACGAAGATCTGTCCGGGGAGAAAGGTCTCACCCTGGACAACATCGTTGTTGATGACCGGAGGAGCCATCGGGCCTATCGATGACGACATAGAGGAACTCTCAATGAAAACAAAAATGTCGGTGTCAAAACCGGCGGATCTCGGGTAGGGGGTCCCGAACTGTGCGTCTAGGCGGATGGTAACAGGAGACAAGGGACACAACGTTTTTACCCAGATTCAGGCCCTCTCGATGGAGGTAAAACCCTACTCCTGCTTGATTAATATTGATGATATGGGTAGTACAAGAGTAGATCTACCACGAGATCAAGGAGGCTAAACCCTAGAAGCTAGCCTATGGTATGATTGTTGTTCGTCCTCTGAGACTAAAACCCTCCGGTTTATATAGACATCGGAGAGGGTTAGGGTTACATGTAGTCGGTTACAATGGTAGGAGATCTACATATCCGTATCGCCAATCTTGCCTTCCACGCCAAGGAAAGTCCCTTCCGGACACGGGACGAAGTCTTCAATCTTGTATCGTCATAGTCCAGGAGTCCGGCCAAAGGTTATAGTCCGGCTATCTGGACACCCCCTAATCCAGGACTCCCTCAAGGGGGCTAGGGTTACACTGAGTCAGTTACAAGGCAGGAGATCTACAGATCCGAATTTCCAAGTTTGCCTTCCACGCCAAGGAGCGTCCCACCCGGACATGGGACGAAGTCTTCAATCTTGTATCTCCATAGTCCAACAGTCCGGCCAAAGCATATAGTCCGGTTGTCCGAGGACCCCCTAATCCAGGACTTCCTCGGTAGCCCCTAAACCAGGCTTCAATGACGATGAGTCCGGCGCGCAGATTGTTTTCGGCATTGCAAGGCAGGTTCTTCTCCAAATTCTGAGTACCTGTCGAGTAGTGTCCGACTTCCCATGAATGTTGCACTCCTCGGCTTCTGCGCCCAATAATGGCTATCCTCCACGTTTCGAGCGAATGCGGTGAAGTCGGGCATTTTACACTTGCCACCCTAACCATGTAAGTAAATCGTCTATTTAAATAGATGGGGATCCTCAGATCCGGATCACACCATCCTCCCACAGCGAGTATCCATCGGAGCACGCCCGGAAAAGTCCATCCCATTTGGCCGGCCATCACAGCTCCTCCTCGCTCTCCTATCCCTAAGCCAAGCAATTGGAAGAAGCCAATTAGTAGAGTTGCAGACCCAGGGGTTTCTCCCTCCACGTATATGGTCCCCGTTCGAGCCGGACTTGCCACTTACAACGGCGGGGAGCAAGCAGAGAGCTTTCCCAACCCATCCATGGGAGAGCGGGTATGCCTTGTCCCTTACTTATTAAGGGGGCTTATATTTCCAATCATCCGTTCCTCCGCAGGCTCCTGGAGTTCTACGGCCTCCAGCTGCATAACTTTACTCCCGCCTCCATATTACACATCGCTGGCTACGTCGCCCTTTGCGAGCTGTTTCTGGGCTGCGAAGCTCATTTCGAGCTATGGCAGAGGCTATTCTGCCTCGTGCCCGCATTACGAAGGGGTCAATATATCAAGTGGGCGGAACCGAGATATGGCGCATCGCTGGGACCGGATACCTGTCTGGTACTCCGAAGAAGACATCCGAAGACTGGCCTTCGGAGTGGTTTTATATGGAGGACGTCCCCCTTCCGGACCCTATTCGGATGGGCCTTCCTGAGTTCGACAATGCTTCTTTGAAGAAACGCCGCAGCTGGCACCCTCAGAGCCCCCCAGGAGGAAGATAACGGAGAATTCCTTTACCCGATGGGCCGAATAAAAATGATGGCAAGTCATGATTGACAATAATCGAGGTTATGTCAATATGTATGATGCGGGGGGTGCAACCACTTCAATATCGGGGACAACCCATGTGGCACTTCAATGAAGAAGACGATGCCACCCGCTGTGGTCGTAAGGGACCAGACTCCGTCGCTGCTCTAGCGAAAATACTGTCCGATTTATATAAAGGAGAGGAAGAGGAGTTCATCTGTATTAAGCCACGGGACGGATTCTCCATGTACAACCCCCCAAACTGGGTGAGCTGCTACTTTTTACTCCGAACCTTCCAGCATTCTTTGTCATAACTATTTACCTTGCTATTTCATAGCAGGAACTGTGAAAAGTTTTGAGGGAGGTCTGATGTCTACTACACAACCTTCTTCTTGTAGACGTTGTTGGGCCTGCAAGTGCACAAGTTTGTAGGACAGTAGCAGATTTCCCTCAAGTGGATGACCTAAGGTTTATCAATCCGTAGGAGGCGTTGGATGAAGATGGTCTCTCTCAAGCAACCCTGCATCCAAATAACAAAGAGTCTCTTGTGTCCCCAACACAGCCAATACAATCGTAAATTGTATAGGTGCACTAGTTCGGCGAAGAGATGGTGATACAAGTGCAATATGGATGGTAAATAAGAGTATTTGTAATCTGAAATTATAAAAACAGCAAGGTGACAAGTGGTAAAAGTGAGCGTAAACGGTATTGCAATGATAGGAAACAAGGCCTAGGGTTCATACTTTCACTAGTGCAAGTTCTCTCAACAATAATAACATAGATAGAACATATGACTATCCCTCAACATGCAACAAAGAGTCACTCCAAAGCCACTAATAGCGGAGAAAAAACGTAGAGATTATGGTAGGGTACGAAACCACCTCAAAGTTATTCTTTCAAATCAATCCGTTGGGCTATTCCTATAAGTGTCACAAACAACCCTAGAGTTTTTACTAGAATAACTCCTTAAGATACAAATCAACCAAAACCCTAATGTCACCTAGATACTCCATTGTCACCTCAAGTATCCGTGGGCATGATTATACGATATGCATCACACAATCTCAGATTCATCCAACCAACATAAAAGTGCTACAAAGAGTGCCCCAAAGTTTCTACCGGAGAATCATGACGAAAACGTGTGCCAACCCCTATGCATAGGTTCCCAATGTCACGAAACCATAAGTTGATCACCAAGACATACATCAAGTGTTCTCAAATCTTTAAAGACTCAATCCGATAACATAACTTCAAAGGGGAATCTCAATCCATTACAAGAGAGAAGATGGGGAGAAGAAACATAAGATCCAACTACAATAGCAAAGCTCGCGATACATCAAGATCGTGTGAAGTCGAGAACACGAGAGAGAGAGATCAAACACATAGCTACTGGTACATACCCTCAGCCCCGAGGGTGAACTACTCCCTCCTCGTCATGGAGAACGCCGGATGATGAAGATGGCCACGGTGATGGATCCCTCTCGGCAGGTGCGGAAAGGGGTCCCGATTGGTTTTTCGTGGCTCTGGAGGCTTGCGGCGGCGGAACTCCCGATCTAATCTCTGTTCTGGAAGTTTTATGGTACGTAGGTATATATGGGTGAAAGGAGAACGTCGGTGGAGCTACGGGGGCCCCACGAGGCAGGGGGCCCGCCCAGGGGGGCAGGGCGCGCCCTCCACCCTCGTGACCGCCTCGTGGCTCTTCTGACGCGGGGTCCAAGTCCATCAAGTGGGTTTCCTTCCAAAAATAACTTCTCCAGTTGATTTCGTTCCGTTTTGACTCCGTCTGATATTCCTTTTCCTCGAAATACTGAAATAGGCATAAAACAGCAAATCTGGGCTGGGCCTCCAGTTAATAGGTTAGTCCCAAAAATAATATAAAAGTGGATAATAAAGCCCAATATTGCCTAAAACAGTAGATAAAGTAGCATGGAGAAATCATAAATTATAGATACGTTGGATACGTATCAAGGTCCACAGCCTGTCTCCACAACCAGAGGACCCTGACTGGGCCCTCGACCCCGGACTCGAAGAAGATCCGGACACATTTGTGGACCTCATCGACAGGACTTTCTATCAATTGAGCTGCGACGGTGCCTTGGTGGCTATCATAGCCGATTATCCTGGACTACTCCCTGCACGCATCTAAGTAAAACCGGAGTCCCAACTTCCGAGAAGGATCCCTTTGTTGCACTTCACCTACCGCACACATATGGTGTCTTATAGGGAAGGTCCTTGGGACGCCATGCCGAACCCGCAGTGACTCACCAACAAGGGGCACCGAATCTGGGAAGGCTTAAAAGGAAGGCGGTCAGGACTGAGACGTCGTCGCAGAGGTATGAGAAAGAACCCTGCTCCGTGGTTGTCGTCTTTTATAATATAATAACATCCATGTTTCCTAGCAGAAAAAACACTCGCCGGACCATATCCGGAGAGCCTGTCGGCCACGCCTCCACCAGCCGGGTTCCAGAGCCGGACTTAGAGGCAGACACTAACGTGGGGCCAACACCGGATGTTCCTCCTATAGAGGATGTCGATAGGCTATCCGCTATGAATTCCGAAGTGGAGAGTGCCATGAATCACAAGCGTCGCCGGGCCGTACTCCGCGACGCTTGTTTCTCTCAAGAGGCGTTCGATGCCTTCAACTCAGGAGACGCGTACATCTGAGCTGCTCAAAATGGTCTTGCCAGAGCCACGGACCAGTATGTAAAGGATATACGGGTAAGAAAATCTAATAATTATGTATATCAGTAGCCCCTGAGACTTGAAACAGTTGGCACAACTGATTTAAGGATCGTTGTTTGCGTAGGTTCTTACGGAGAAGAATACCCAGTTGTCTCAAGAGCTGGAGGAGTGCAAAGCCCAGCTACGGGCCGCGGTTGCCGCAATGAAGGAGTCCGAGAAGGCCCCATCTGGTAACACTTGTTTCTGTCGAAAAGAATGACATGCACCAGTTAGTATTCGTCATGAATGCAAATCTAACAATGGATTCTGCAGATGATCCCGGAGTGAATCTAGAGGTCGTGCGAGGGGATGAGCAACATGCTCAACGACAGCTAAAGGCTGGCGGCGATGCTTACGCAGGTTAGGCGGGAGAAAAACGATCTCCAAGATGCCAATACCCGGCCGGGCGTTGAACTGAAAGATGTTCGAGCCCAGCCTGCTGACTCCGTAAAGGAGAATAAGAGGCTTCGACGCGGCATTTTTAGTAAGTGCTTGAACGAACTTTTATAGAGTTCGATGAAGAAACCGGCTAACAGAGTTATATCTGTAGGTATGCTGACGGGTCGTCTCGCGGAGGAGATGCCCGGGTCTACTGGTGATCTTCAGCCAGAGCTCTCACAACTGCACGAACAAGTACGACAGGTGATGCAGGGCATTGCCCAAGCCTTGTGGCCATCCGCCTCCTTGCCAGAAGGCATGGGGGAGCTTGTAGAGATGCTCCAGGGAGCGCGGCGGCGCTTACAATTATGGAAGATATCAGCCTGCCGACAAGGTTCAAGGGAAGCCTGGGCCATGGTGAAGACACGATATACCAAGGCTGACTCGAACCACATGGCCGAGGTCGGACCTGTGGGGTCTGATGGGAAAGAGATCCTCGTCAGTTTGGTGTATGACCAGGTGAAATTAGCCGCAAAGTATTCCCAACAGGATTGTAGGCTAGACAGCCTGTTGGATGGTATAGAAGAAGAATTTAGTCGATCCTAAGTGACTGTGTACTTCAAGTGACATATATTGTCCCTAGCCGGATTGTAAATCATTTGTCATGGCGGACCATTTCGCTTCGACATCTAGACCCGACAGTCCGGAGTGTATCCGAATACCCGCTCAGTTATGTAAAAACCGAGTGCAGCGTGGAAACCAGGCGTAGGGGTCATAAGTGCTTGAACAGACAAGTACCCAACTAGCTATGTTATATTACATGGATAGTAAGCAACATCTTCCAGGGAGAATAGTTCCGTTAAGGGTTCCTTTCCCTGGGCACGCATGCATTAATGTGCATGTCCGAACTGCGAAAAGAGACGCATGATATAAACATCTGGGGACATGTATTACAATAAATAAAAGTCATCTTTGTTCACCGACCGAATATTACCTTAAGAACGCTAGCTTTCGGCTTCACCCAGTCTAAGGTACACATCCGGCTGACGCGACAGTAAAAATCGCAAAGGTGCTCCCCTTATGCCCTAGAGGAATTAATGGGAACATAGGGCATAAACACAAGAGCCAGGCAACCCAGCTTGGCCAAAACTTAAGTCATATCGATGCATATAATGGTGAGGAAAAGGTACATGTGGAAAAGTAACACATGTGCGGGGGGCATAGAGCCCGAAACATAGTTATATTAAGCTTATGTATAAGAAGCCCCCGGGTACAATGAGCACGCCTAGCGCGTCAAGATTGTGTAGTCAAGACACATTTTAACCTTTTAAGGCTATGAAGAAAAAAGGGAAGAAAGAAAGAAAGAAAAGACAGATAAAAGATATATAAAAAATTGACGGAGGTAAGGAGACGAACACAGAGTCCGGCACTAGGCGTAGAACCTTCAGAGTCTGGCTGCATTCCATGGGTTTGGCTCGAGTCGATTGTCCGATGCATCCCGCAGACGGTACGCTCCCCCGGTCAGAACTTTGTCAATAATGAAGGGACCCTCCCATTTGGGCTTGAGCTTGTTCTTTTTCTTCTCCGGTAGGCGTAGAACGAGTTCACCAACGTTGTATGTTTTGGCCCGTACTTCTCTGCTTTGATACCATCGAGCCTGTTGCTGATAGAATGCGGAGCGGGCTTTTGCCACGTCACGCTACTCCTCCAAGGCGTCCAAACTGTCCTACCTATCAAGCTCGGCTTCTTTCTCTTCGTACATCCGCACTCGAGGTGAGTCATGAATTATGTCGCAGGGCAGTACCGCCTCTGTGTCGTACACCATAAAGAACGGTGTGTATCCGGTAGTGCGATTCGGCGTGGTCCGCAGCCCCCATTGTATGGATTCGAGCTCCTCAACCCAGTGCGTATCTGGTTCCTTCAAGGATCGCACCAATCTGGGTTCAATGCTGCTCATAATGAGACCATTTGCCCGCTCGACCTGACCGTTTGTTTGGGGTGATAGACGGAGGTATAATCGAGCTTAATGCCCATGTTGCTGCAGCAAGTTTTTACCTCGTCGGCTGTAAAGTTGGAGCGGTTATCGGTAATGATGCTGTGGGGGACGCCTAACGGGGTACAACCCCGGATATGAAGTCTATCACTGGTCCGGACTCGTCCGTTTTAACCAGTTTGGCTTCTATCCATTTGGTGAATTTATCCACCATGACCAATAGGTATTTTTTCTTATGGCTTCCCCCTTTAAGGGGTTCGACCATATCAAGCCCCCAGACTTCAAAGGGCCAAGTAATGGGGATTGTTTGGAGAGCGGTAGGTGGCATATGCCTTTGGTTTGCAAAAAGCTGGCAACCGACGCCACGTTGAACGAGGTCTGTCGCCTGCTTTCGGGCCGTCGGCGATAAAAACCTGTCACGGAAGGCCTTGCTTACAAGGACCCGAGCTGCGGCGTGGTGGCCGCCAAGTCCGGCATGAATTTCTGCCAAAAGTTGCCGTCCTTCCTCTTCGGAGATGCACCTTTGAAGTACTCCGGTAGCGCTTTTCTTATAAAGCTCTCCCTCGTGGACCTTGTAGGCTTTAGACCGCCGCACAATGCAACGTGCCTCGTTTGGGTCCTCAGGGAGTTCTTGCCTAGTTAGGTAGGCCAAGAAGGGTTCTGTCCACGGGGCGATGACAGCCATAATCACGTGGTCCGAAGGCGTTATTTCGATGGCAGAGCCTCCGATTATATCAGAGTGTTCGGTACCTGGTGTTGTGGCCAGGTCCGGACTGTTGTTGCCGGTCTCTCCTTCCCATAACAAGGATGGCTTAAACAGCCTTTCCAAGAAGATATTAGGTGGGATAGGGTCGCGCTTAGCGCCGATGCGGGCGAGGATATCCGCCGCTTGATTGTTTTCCCGGACCACATGGTGGAATTCAAGCCCCTCGAACCGAGCTAACATTTGGAGGACGGCGTTGCGGTAGGCCGCCATTTTTGGGTCCTTGCCGTCAAAGTCTCCATTTATTTGAGATATTGCAAGGTTCGAATCCCCACGCACCTCTAGGCATTGAATGCCCATGGAGACTTCCATCTGGAGACCATGCAACAGGGCCTCATATTCTGCTGCATTGTTGGAGTCTGTGTTTAATATTTGGAGTACGTATTGGACTGTATCTCCGGTGGGGGATGTCAGGACGACGCCTGCCCCCAGACCAGCCAGCATCTTAGAGCCGTCAAAGTGCATGATCCAATTGGAGTACGTGCCGTACTCTTTAGGGAGTTCGGCTTCTGTCCATTCGGCGACGAAATCAGCCAGTATTTGTGACTTAATGGTTCACCGTGGTTTGTATGTTATGTCGAACGGGAGGAGATCAATAGCCCATTTAGCAATCCGGCCCGTGGCATCGCGGTTATTTATTATGTCGTTGAGTGGTACTTCAGAGGCCACCGTAATTGAACACTCTTGAAAGTAGTGTCATAATTTCCGGGATGCCATGAAGACCGCGTATGCTATCTTTTGATAATGTGGGTACCGTGATTTGCATGTAGTGAGGACAGTGGATACATAGTATACCGGCTTTTGAAGCGGGAACTTATGTCTGTCCGTCTCTCGTTCGATGACGAGCACTACGCTTACAACTTGGTGTGTTGCCGCTATATATAACAACATTGGTTCGCCGACATTTGGCGCGGCTAAGATTGGGTTGGTGGCCAAAACGGCTTTTATTTCTTCCAATCCGGCCGTGGCCGCATCCGTCCACTCGAAGTGTTTGGTGCGTCGAAGAAGGCGATAAAGGAGTAGTGCCTTTTCTCCTAATCGGGAAATAAAGCGGCTTAAGGCAGCCACACATCCAGTAAATTTTTGGATTTGCTTGAGGTCTGTTGGGATAGCCAACTGTGACAGCTCGGATTTTGGCCGGATTTGCTTCAATTCCTCTACTGGAGACGATGAAGCCCAAGGGCTTTCCGGCGGGCACGCCGAAAACGCATTTTTCCGGATTGAGCTTGATGTCATATGTTCGGAGATTGCCGAACGTGAGCCTCAAGTCGTCTATTAAGGATTCGACGTGTCTGGTTTTTATGACCACGTCGTCTACGTATGCCTCCACTGTTTTGCCAATTTGTGTTTCCAGGCATGTCTGAATTGGTAGGTTGCACCGGCATTTTTGAGCCCGAAAGGCATGGTGTTAAAACAGAAGGGGCCGTATGGAGTGATAAATGCTGTTGCGGCTTGATCGGACTCCACCATCTTAATTTGATGATATCCGGAGTATGCATCGAGGAAACACAATGAGTCGTGTCCTGCGGTAGCGTCGATAATTTGATCGATCTGAGGAGGGGAAGGGATCCTTGGGGCAAGCCTTGTTAAGGTCCTTGAAATCGACACATAGGCGCCAGGATTTGTCCTTCTTTGGTACCATCGCCAGGTTTGCTAGCCAGTCCTGATGTTTGATTTCTCTAATGAATCCGGCCTCAAGTAACCTGCTAGCTCTTCTCCCATGGCTTGTCGCTTAGGCTTAGAGAAACACCGAAGAGTCTGCTTGACCGGCTTGAACCCCTTTAGAATGTTAAGGCTATGATCGGCCAGCCTGCGTGGGATTCCTGGCATGTCTGAAGGTTGCCAGGCGAAGATGTCCCAATTCTCGAGCAAGAACTCCCGCAGTGCGGCGTCTACTATGGGGTTTAACTGTGCCCCGATGGATGTTGTTTTTGTAGGGGCCGTTGGGTGGACTTGGAATTTGACTATTTCGTCCGCTGGTTTAAAAGAGGTGGACTTGGGTCTTTTGTCGAGTATCACGTCGTCCCTTTCCACTGTGGAGCGCAGCGCAGTTAGTTCTTCGGCCGCAAGGGCTTCGGATAATGCCTCAAGGGCTAGTGCAGCGGTTTTATTTTTGGCGCGGAGTGCTATGTCCGGATCACTAGCTAGAGTGATGATTCCATTGGGCCCGGGCATTTTGAGCTTCATGTACTTGTAATGGGGTATAGCATGGAAGATCATGAATGCCTCCCGCCCTAAAAGGGCGTGATATCCGCTATTGAACGGGGCCACTTGGAATGTGATTTCTTCGGGCCTATAATTCTCCGGCGTTCCGAATACCACATCTAGTGTGATTTTTCCTGCACATCGTGCCTCCCGACTAGGGATGATTCCTCTGAAGGTCGTGCTGCTTTGATCAATGCGGCTCTTATCTATTTCCATTTTTCGAAGAGTCTCCTCATAGATGAGGTTTAATCCGCTGCCACCGTCCATGAGCACTTTAGTGAGACGGAAGCCATCCACAATTGGACTAAGGACCAAGGCGGCTGGTGCTCGTGCTATTCGGATTTTAGGTTCGTCACTGGCATTGAAGGTTATAGCCGTATGACTCCATGGATTTATTGCTGCTACGTGGCAGAATTCGGCAAGGCTGCAGAGTGCTCGCTTCCGCCTATTATTTGAGTGAAGGTCTCAAAGACTGTCAATACTGTATTGTTATTTTCCATGGGATGGTGCTCTGTTGTATTTCTGATGAGGATATCCTTGCCGCTCTTGGCCACCTGCCGGAGTATCCAACATGCTCTAAGGCTATGTGTTGGTATGGTATCCGATGTACTGTGAATTTTGCATGGCCCATTGAGACATCCCTCCAATACGGTTCCACGCCCTGTAGTGGGCTTTTGTTTCTTTGTAACTGGATCAGGTGACTTACGAGAGTACACCCTTTTAGTTCGGGCGGGGGGTTTAGTAAGAGCCGGAGGATCCCAGAATTTTGTTTGGGTTTTCCAGGCACTTTCCATCGCACAGTACTTCTGTACTATGGCCGCCAAGTCAGCGAAGTGTGCTATGTCACGGCGACTTATGGCGTTGAGGATTCCCTTGTCTGTGCAATTTTTGCAAAAGGATGAAATTGCGTCTTCCTCGTGACAGTCCTTGACCTTGCTCATTACAAGGAGGAATCTGGCCCAATAGTGATGTACTGTCTCTTGGGGCTCTTGTCTAATGTGGAAAAGATCACTTATATCTGGGTGGGTGGGTAGATTTAGGTCCGAACCCTGACCCGATCTGAGACCCAGTGGCGGAGGAGTTTCCGAGCTTGGCAGTTCGGGCTCCGGGATGTTGCCCAATAGATCTGGCCCGCTCTCTGATTCTAGGTTCAAAGATTGGGCCATGTCCTCCCGTAGACGGGTATCCGTCTCAGAGAGCTCGGGAATCCAGACATAGTTTGTCCTCAAGATAGAGGAAGAATCGCTGTGTTGCTCGTCCACCACCGCTACCTGATGGGTGACCGGCGGAGAGTTAATCTCTCTTTGGTCGGGCTTAAGCCCGATCCGATCATGGTCCATAGCGACTCCCAAGGCGGTGATGCGATCCAAGAGCTCGTTCAAGGAAGAGACCTCCATTGGATCCATCTGCTCGGCGAATCTCGAGCCGACGTGGAGGCTGTTTTTGATGACCCGAGAAGTCATCGTCGGCGCAACGGCCGAACGGGCGGTCATGATGAAGCCGCCTAGTCGGAGAGTTTTGCCTACAGCCAGGGCTCCCCCAGAGGTGATGTTGTCCTTGACAACAAGACAAGCCATCAAGCCTTATGATGATGGCACAGTGGAACTCTCAATGAAAGCACCAATGTCGGTGTCAAAACCGGCGGATCTCGGGTAGGGGGTCCCGAACTGTGCGTCTAAGGCGGATGGTAACAGGAGGCGGGGGACACAATGTTTACCCATGTTCGGGCCCTCTCGATGGAGCTAATACCCTACTTCCTACTTGATTGATCTTGATGATATGAGTATTACAAGAGTTGATCTACCACGAGATTGTAGAGGCTAAACCCTAAAAGCTAGCCTATGATTATGATAGTTGTTGTCCTACAGACTAAACCCTCCGGTTTATATAGACACCGGACGGGGCTAGGGTTACACAGAGTCGGTTACAAGGGAGGAGATCTACAGATCCGAATTGCCAAGCTTGCCTTCCACGCCAAGGAGAGTCCCACCCGGACACGGGACGAAGTCTTCAATCTTGTATCTCCATAGTCCAACAATCCGGCCAAAGTATATAGTCCGGCTGTCCGAGGACCCCCTAATCCAGGACTCCCTCTTATATATAGCCTCCACACAAAATCTAGCCGTTACACACAATTTACCAAACTCGGTGGGACCGAATCATGAAACTCGGTCAGACCAAAATGGTTCAAAATGTGAACGTTAGGGTTTTTGGTGGGACCGATATGATCAACTCTGTGGGGCCGATGTGCTAGGGTTAGGGTAAAAGCTTAACTCGGTTTGACCGATTACACAAACTCGGTGAGACCGATTTTGGTAATAAGCAAAACAGAGAGTTGGTCAGGCAAACTCGGTGGGACCGATTGCATATCTTGATGGGACCGATTGCATATCTCGATGGGACCGAAATAGATGCAACAGGCAACAGAGAGTTTGCAAGCCCATCTCGGTGAGACCGAGATTCCATCGATGAGACCGAATTGATTAGGGTTTCTGGCAGTGGGGCTATGTCAAATGAACTCGGTGGCGCCGGATAGATAAAATCGGTGGGGCTGAGTTTGACTTTAGGTTTGGGACATATGTGGATGTGAGAAGATGGTTGCGGGCTTTGGAGCATATCACTAAGTACTTTGAGCAAGCAAGCCATTAAGCAACACCTCATCCCCTTTGAATAGTATTGGCTTTTCCTATGGACTCAATGTGATCTTGGATCACTAAAATGAAAATGAAGAGTCTTGAGCTTTTGAGCTTTTGCCAATCTTCTTTCCTTAGCATCTTGAAGGGGTTCCATATCCTCTTGTCCACGCCACTCCACTCTTGAACTCATCTGAAATATACTAGATAAAAATATTAGTCCAACAAGAGATATGTTGACATTAATTACCAAAATTACCCAGGGAGCACTTGTGCTTTCAATCTCCCCCTTTTTGGTAATTGATGACAACATACATCAAATCTTTAGATAAAGATATAGAGAATAGCAAGTAAATCTTTGGAAAGACATGTAACATGCATAGGCTCCCCCTACATGTATGTAATCATGCGAATATAGAATATAAGTGCATGTGAATGCATAAACATGACAGAGCAAGCAATGTGTTACATGTATCTTGGCTATATGCAATAGAGCAAATGATGTGAACATAGGAAGTGTACCTTCATGTTCATGTTTCCTTCTTGCAAACAATATGTACATCAGCAAGAAATCATCATGCACATGAGTGTGATGCATATACTTACCTTGTGGTCTTGAGCTGGCTTTGGAAGAGATGAACCTGAGTAAACAAGGTTAGATAACACAGAGACATCTACTAAACAGAGCAAACAGAAAACCACAAGAGTACCAAGATTGGGATGACATGTAGAGAGTGAGTACTAGGTACTCCTATTGGATATAAACATGTCCCCAAAGGTAAAGATATGCAATGAATTCGAAGATTTCCTTCCCTTAGATATTTTTCTCCCCCTGCCTCTTATATTGGATAATGGGAGAATATAGGGAAAAGAAAACCAGAGCAAAACAAATCAGAGCACAAGCACAATAATCATAACGCAAATTAACATTTCTTTCCCCTCTTAAAGACATGTGACTTCTCTCCTCTTGAATACCAAGCATCTGGGGCTCTTTGATGTGATTAAGCACTCTCCCCCTTTGATGTGATTAAGCTTTGATGTGATCTCTCTCTCCCCCTTTGACATCAATTTCCAAGAAGGGTCTTCTGGAATGTGAGTCGAATAGGTTTGGTCCTTGAGTCACAAAGCAAAGAAGCATATAGATTGTGATGTAGGTAGAGGACAAGAATCATTGAGTGAAGCTCGAACAAATATGCAGGATGCAAATGGCAAAGTGTCTTCTCAGCGTTGAAATCAGTAACACCGAGTTGTTTCCTTCGGTGGCACCAAAATGTTTCGGTTTGACCGAAAAAGACAAACCGGTGTGTCCGAGTTCAACACAGAGAGAACATTTGTCATCTCAGCTCACTAGGCAAATAAGATCTCACAAAGATTTGCAAGGAATTAACTGAAAGATTTGCAATGAATTGGGTGCAGGGAATGCAGAACAAAACAGAAAGAAAAGAAATCCTGGTGAAGTTTTTTTATTAAATAAGGGGAACAAATATGCAAGAGACAAATGCAAGAACTCAGAAAAACACTAGAGAACTTCATCTAGAATTGGTCGGCGACAAAGTCACATATGTTAGAGTATATTGACTGAGGAGTCAAGTGAGAACACTTGATCGTAGGTCATACTCATGGATTAAGCTCAAAATGGGCTTACCATTTTTCGTTTAAGCATTTTGATGTATTCACATCTTGTTGAGCTGCTTTGACCCATGACTTGGGGTAAAGCTTCTCTAAGATGGAATAACATACCTTGGGTGGTGGTGTTGATCTTGATCATGTAGTTGAACTTCTGTGGGATGCTCAAGGTTGATGTAGCTCATCAAGAATTGGGAGCACCACTTGTAGTTTGAGTTCATCTACCTACATGGGTTAGTCTTGCAAGGAAGAGAACTTGTGTATCCAAAATGACAATCATGAAATTTGATATAAAAACATTGTCAAAGGATATGTTGAAAGGTTTCTTGCTTCCTTGACTTCAGCCACCATGTTGTAGTGACTTGGTGATGTAGAGATCGCTCAAGATGTGAGTGAGTCGCAATCTCATAGATTTAGATTCATCCAAGTACCTACAAGGGTTAGATAGCATGCAAGGGTGAAAATATATCCAAGAGATATGATTATCATCATAAGAGAAATATCAAGGATTAGTCAGAGTCTCATGCCTTGCATGTATTCAAATGGAGTTTCAACTCCAAGTTTGAAGCATCAATGACGTTCAATTCACCTCTCAAACGGCAAAATACTTTCTCATCAAGCGGTTTGGTGAATATATCCGCCAATTGCTTATCAGTACGAACATGCTTAAGATCAAGACCCCCTTTAGAAACATGATCTCGAATGAAATGATGACGAACTTCAATATGTTTAGTTCGAGAATATTGCATGGAATTATGAGCAATCTTAATAGCACTTTCATTATCACAAAGCAATGGAACATGTTTCATATAGATGCCATAATCCTTAAGAGTTTGGGTCATCCAAAGTAATTGAGCACAAAATGAACCGGTGACAAGGTATTCCGTTTCGGCGGTGGATAAGGATACCGAGTTTTGTTTCTTGGAGGACCAAGACACAAGAGATCTACCAAGAAATTGACAAGTACCCGAAGTGGACTTTCTATCAACCTTGTCACCGGCATAGTCCGAAACGGAGTAGCCAACAAGATCAAAAGAGGACATGCCAAAATTTGGTGTATGAATTAAGTATCTCACTATCCTTTTCACAGCCTTAAGATGACATTCTTTGGGGGCCGCTTGATATCATGCACACATGCACACACTTAGCATAATATCGGGACGGGAGGTACATAGATATAACAATGAATCAATCATAGAGCGATAAAGCTTTTGGTCAACCGGTTCGCCATCCTTAGTCAAGTCAATATGTCCACTAGTAGGCATGGGTGTATTCATACCTTTGCATTCTTGCATGTTGAACTTCTTGAATAAGTCCTTGGTGTACTTTGTTTGAGAGACAAACTTACCCTCCTTAGTTTGTTTGATTTGCAAAGAAAGAAAGAGTTTGAGTTCACTCATCATAGACATCTCAAACTTCTCCGACATTAGCTTTCCAAACTTTTCACTAAAATGGGGGTTAGTCGAACCAAATATGATATCATCAACATAAATTTGGAACACAAATAATTCACCATTAACCCTTTTAGTAAAAAGAGTAGAATCAATCTTTCCAATCTCAAAGCCTTTTTCAATAAGGAACTTGGTCGAGCATTTATACCACGCTCTAGGAGCTTCTTTAAGACCATAAAGAGCTTTGTGAAGTTTGTAAACATGGTCGGGTTTCTTAGGATTGACAAAGTTGGGAGGTTGTTTAACATAAACTTCCTCCTCAATTTCACCGTTTAGAAAAACACTTTTAATGTCTTGGTACAAGGTAATATCATGGTGATTAGCATAGGAAAGTAAGATGCGGATGGACTCAAGTCTAGCAACGGGGGCATATGTCTCACCATAGTCCATACCTTCGACTAGAGTGTAGCCTTGGGCGACGAGACATGGTTTCTTGCGAATGAATTGTCCATCTTCGTCTTGCTTGTTGCGAAACACCCATTTGGTACCGATGATGTTGTGGTTGTTGTCGGGCTTCTCGACCAATGTCCACACTGAAGTTAATATGCCCTATAGGCAATAATAAAGTTATTTTTTATGTCCTTATTTCATGATAAATGTTTATTATTCATGCTAGAATTGTATTAACCAGACACTCAGTACATGTGTGAATACATAGACAAACAGAGTGTCACTAGTATGCCTCTACTTGACTAGCTCGTTGATCAAAGATGGTTAAGTTTCCTAGCCATTGACATGAGTTGTCATTTGATGCACGGGATCACATCATTAGAGAATGATGTGATTGACATGACCCATCCGTTAGCTTAGCACTATGATCGTTTAGTTTGTTGCTATTGCTTTCTTCATAACTTATACATGTCCCTATGACTATGAGATTATGCATCTCCGGAATACCGGAGGAACACTTTGTGTGCTACCAAACGTCACAACATAATTGGGTGATCATAAAGGTGCTCTACAGGTGTCTCCGATGGTACTTGTTGAGTTGGCATAGATCGAGACTAGGGTTTGTCACTCTGATTGTCGGAGAGGTATCTCTGGGCCCTCTAGGTAATGCGCATCACTATAAGCCTTGCAAAAAATGTGACTAATGAGTTAGTTGCGGGATGATGTATTACGGAACGAGTAAAGAGACTTGCCGGTAAAGAGAATGAGCTAGGTATTGAGATACCGACGATCGAATCTCGGGCAAGTAACATACCGATGACAAAGGGAACAACGTATGTAGTTATGCGGTTTGACCGATAAAGATCTTCGTAGAATATGTAGGGACCCATATGAGCATCCAGGTTCCGCTATTGTTTATTGACCGGAGATGTGTCTCGGTCATGTCTACATAGTTCTCGAACCCGTAGGGTCCACACGCTTAACGTTCGGTGACCATCGGTATTATGAGCTTATGTGTTTCGATGTACCGAAGATAGTTCGGAGTCCCGGAAATGATCGCGGACATGACGAGGAGTCTCGAAATGGTCGAGATATAAAGATTGATATATTTGACGACTATATTCGGACACAGGAAGTGTTCCGGGTGGTTTCGGAGAAAACCGGAGTGCCGGAGGGGTTACCGGAACCCCCCGGGGAAGTATTGGGCCTTAGTGGGCCTTAGGGGAGAGAGAGGGCGCCAGCCCAGGAGGTGCCCCCCCAAGGGGAGTCCGAATTGGACTAGGGGATGGGGTGCGGCCCCTCTTTCCCTCTCCCTCTCCCTCTCTTTCCTTCCCCCATCCCTCTTCCTAGTTGGACTAGGAAAGGGGAGTCCTACTCCTACTAGGAGGAGGACTCCCCTCTCCTTGGCGCGCCCCAAGGGTCGACCGGCCTCCCCCTTGCTCCTTTATATACGGGGGCAGCGGGCACCCTAGGACACAAGTTGATCATTGATCTCTTAGCCGTGTGCGGTGCCCCCTCCACCATAATCCACCTCGGTCATATCGTAGCAGTGCTTAGGCGAAGCCCTGCGTCGGTAACTTCATCATCACCATCATCACGCCGTCGTGCTGACGAAGCTCTCCCTCAAAGCTCTACAGGATCGTGAGTTTGTGGGACGTCGTCGAGCTGAACGTGTGCAGCCCGCGGAGGTGTTGTACCTTCGGTGCTAGGATTGGTCGATTGTGAAGACGTACGACTACATCAACCGCGTTGTCATAACGCTTCCTCTTACGGTCTACGAGGGTACATAGACAACACTCTCCCCTCTCATTGCTATGCATCACCATGATCTTGCGTGTGCGTAGGATTTTTTTGAAATTACTACGTTCCCCAACAGTGGCATCCGAGCCAGGTTTATGCGTAGATGTTATATGCACGAGTAGAACACAAGTGAGTTGTGGGCGATAATAGTCATACTGCTTACCAGAATGTCATACTTTGATTCGGGCAAGATTGTTGGATGAAGCGGCCCGGACCGACATTACGCGTACGCTTACGCGAGACTGGTTCTACCGACGTGCTTCGCACACAGGTGGCTGGCGGGTGTCAGTTTCTCCAACTTTAGTTGAATCGAGTGTGGCTACGCCCGGTCCTTGTGAAGGTTAGAACCACACTAACTTGACGAAATATCGTTGTGGTTTTGATGCGTAGCTAATAATTGTTCTTGCTCAGCCCGTAGCAGCCACGTAAAACTTGCAAGAACAAAGTAGAGGACATCTAACTTGTTTTTTCAGGGCATGTTGTGATGTGATATGGTCAAGACGTGCGATGTCTACTACGCAACCTTCTTCTTGTAGACATTGTTGGGCCTCCAAGTGCAGAGGTTTGTAGGACAGTAGCAAATTTCCCTCAAGTGGATGACCTAAGGTTTATCTATCCATGGGAGGCGTAGGATGAAGCTGGTCTCTCTCAAACAACCCTGCAACCAAATAACAAAGAGTCTCTTGTGTCCCCAACACACCCAATACAATGGTGAATTGTATAGGTGCACTAGTTCGGCGAAGAGATGGTGATACAAGTGCAATATGGATGGTAGATATAGGTTTTTGTAATCTGAAAATATAAAAACAGCAAGGTAACTAAAGGTAAAAGTGAGCGTAAACGGTATTGCAATGCTAGGAAACAAGGCCTAGGGTTCATACTTTCACTAGTGCAAGTTCTCCCAACAATAATAACATAATTGGATCATATAACTATCCCTCAACATGCAACAAAGAGTCACCCCAAAGTCACTAATAGTGGAGAACAAACGAAGAGATTATGGTAGGGTACGAAACCACCTCAAAGTTATTCTTTCCAATCAATCCATTGGGCTATCCCTATAAGTGTCACAAACAGCCCTAGAGTTCATACTAGAATAACACCTTAAGACACAAATCAACCAAAACCCTAATGTCACCTAAATACTCCAATGTCACCTCAAGTATCCGTGGGTATGATTATACGATATGCATCACACAATCTCAGATTCATCTATTCAATCCAACACAAAGAACTTCAAAGAGTGCCCCAAAGTTTCTACCAGAGAATCACGACAAAAATGTGTGCCAACCCCTATGCATAGATTCATGGGCGGAACCCGCAAGTTGATCACCAAAACATACATCAAGTGAATCACGTGATATCCCATTGTCACCACAGATACGCACGGCAAGACATACATCAAGTGTTCTCAAATCTTTAAAGACTCAATCCGATAAGATAACTTCAAAGGGGAAACTCAATCCATTACAAGAGAGTAGAGGGGGAGAAGAAACATAAGATCCAACTATAATAGCAAAGCTCGCGATACATCAAGATCGTGCCAAATCAAGAACATGAGAGAGAGATATCAAACACATAGCTACTGGTACATACCCTCAGTCCCGAGGGTGAACTACTCCCTCCTCGTCATGGGGAGCGCCGGGGATGATGAAGATGGCCACGGTGAGGGTTCCCCCCTCCGGCAGGTCTTGAACAGGGTCCCGATTGACTTTTGGTGGCTACAGAGGCTTGCGGCGGCGGAACTCCCGATCTATTCTCTGTTCTAGAAGTTTTAGGGTACGTGAGTATATATGGGTGCAGGAAGTACGTCAGTGGAGCTTCGGGGGCCCCACGAGGCAGGGGGCGCGCCCTAGGGGGGTGGGAGCGCCCCCACCCTCGTGGCCACCTCCCTCCTTTCCTGACGTGGGATCCAAGTCCATCCGGTAGCTTTCCTTCCAAAAATAACTTCTCCAGTTGATTTCGTTCCGTTTCGACTCCGTTTGATATTCCTTTTCTTGGAAATACTGAAATAGGCAAAAAAATAGCAAATCTGGGCTGGGCCTCCGGTTAATAGGTTAGTCCCAAAAATAATATAAAAGTGGATAATAAAGCCCAATATTGCCCAAAACAGTAGATAATATAGCATGAAGTAATCAAAAATTATAGATACGTTGGAGACGTATCAAGCATCCCCAAGCTTAATTCCTGCTCGTCCTCGAGTAGGTAAATGATAAAAAAAGATAATTTTTGATGTGGAATGCTAGATGGCATAATTTAGATGTAATTCTTCTTACTTGTGATATGAATATTCAGATCCGAAAGATTCAAGACAAAAGTTCATATTGACATAAAAATAATAATACTTCAAGCATACTAACAAAGCAATTATGTCCTCTCTCAAAATAACATGGCCAAAGAAAGTTATCCCTACAAAATCATATAGTCTGGCTATGCTCTATCTTCACCACACAAATTATTTAAATCATGCACAACCCCGATGACAAGACAAGAAATTGTTTCATACTTTAACATTTTCAAAACTTTTTCGATCTTCACGCAATACATGAGCGTGAGCCTTGGATATAGCACTATATGAGGAATAGAATGATGGTTGTGGAGAAGACAAAAAGAGGGAAGATAGTCTCACATAAACTAGGCGTATGAACGGGCTATGGAGATTCCCATCAATAGATATCAATGTGAGTGAGTAGGGATTGCCATGCAACGGATGCACTAGAGCTATAAGCATATGAAAGCTCAACAAAAGAAACTCGCTTGCTCACGAAGACGTAGGGCAATTTGAGGAAGCCCATCATTGGAATGTACAAGCCAAGTTCTATAATTAAAAATTCCCACTAGTATATGAAAGTGACAGCATAGGAGACTCTCTATCATGAAGATCATGGTGCTACTTTGAAGCACAAGTGTGGTAAAAGGATAGTAACATTTTCCCTTCTCTCTTTTTCTCTCATTTTTTTATTTTTTTTTATTTTTTTATTTGGGCCTTTTCTCCCTTTTTATGGCCTCTTTTATTTTTTTTATTTTTCGTCCGGAGTCTCATCCCGACTTGTGGGGGAATCATAGTCACCATCATCCTTTCCTCACTTGGGACAATGCTCTAAAAATGATGATCATCACACTTTTATTTTTCTTACAACTCAACAATTACAACTCGATACTTAGAACGAAATATGACTCTATGTGAATGCCTCCGGCGGTGTACCAGGAGATGCAATGAATCAAGAGTGACATGTATGAAAGAATTATGAATGGTGGCTTTGCCACAAATACGATGTCAACTACATGATCATGCTAGCAATATGACTGTCGGTGTCAAAACTGGCGGATCTCGGGTATGGGGTCCCGAACTGTGCGTCTAGGCGGATGGTAACAGGAGACAAGGGACACGATGTTTTTACCCAGGTTCGGGCCCTCTCGATGGAGGTAAAACCCTACTCCTGCTTGATTGATCTTGATGATATGAGTATTACAAGAGTTGATCTACCACGAGATCGAAGAGGCTAAACCCTAGAAGCTAGCCTATGGTATGATTGTTCTTCTTGGTCCTCTCTAGACTAAACCCTCCGCTTATATAGACACCGAGGAGGGGCTAGGGTTACACAGAGTCGGTTACAAGGAAGGAGATCTACATATCCATATTGCCAAGCTTGCCTTCCATGCCAAGGAGAGTCCCATCCGGACACGGGACGAAGTCTTCAATCTTGTATCTTCATAGTCCAACAGTCCGGCAAAAGGATATAGTCCGGCTGTCCGGATACCTCCTAATCCAGGACTCCCTCAGTAGCCCCTAAACCAGGCTTCAATGACGATGAGTCCGGCGCACAGATTGTCTTCGGCATTGCAAGGCGGGTTCCTCCTCCGAATACTCCATAGAAAATTTTTTAACACGAGGATCGTGTCCGGCTCTGCAAAACAAGTTCCACATACCACCGTAGAGAGAATAATATTTCCACAAATCTAATCTGCTGACGTATTCCACAGTGTGTCATCACACCACAGCCAGGTCACCATTCGAATCATTTTTTACAACCAACCTCGGCGTGTCTCACGAGGCGGTTTCCTTGGCACGTCTTGTCGAAGCAGAGACCGTGTCCCCTTATTACGGGATTCCCATCAATACGGACGTGGGTAACCCAAACGTGCCCGTTGGTATGACCCCTCGATTGGATGTAAGTCCCAAACGGTCATGAGGAGGGCACTTGGTATTCAACCTCTTTATAAAGAGACCAAGGCCTATTCTTTTCTTTCAATCTCAATCGAATCCACCTCCCGCCTCGAGTTCCAACACCCAAAGCTCAGGTTTAGGCACTTCGGACCTCCGATTATGTTCGGATCCAACCTTCAAGATTGGTGGATGCCTTCCTCCGTCACGGAGGAAGACGTGATAAAGCTAAGGGAGGCCAGGTACCTGACCGGTGGAATCCCGCATAGGCTGCCTGCTCAAGGGCAGGTTATTCCCACTCCCAAGCCCGGTGAGAGCGTTGTATTCGTATCTCACTTCCTACGAGGGCTAGGCTTCGTGCCAGATCCCTTCGTGAGGGGGATCATATTCTATTATAGGCTAGACTTCCACGATTTAGCTCCGGAGTCTATCCTCCACATCTCATCGTTCATCGTCGTGTGCGAAGCTTTCCTCCGGATTACCCCTCACTTCGGACTGTGGCTCAAGACCTTCAAAGTAGAGCCGAAGATGATCGAGGGATGGCATGCAGAGTGCGGAGGCGCCGTAATAAGTAGAAACGACGACGCCCCATGGCCCGAGGGCTCTTTCCAGGAGGTGCCAAGTTTATGGCAACAAGAGTGGTTTTATATCACAGCTCCCAGGGGTACCAAGTGGGTGGCCCCACCTATCTTTCGCTCGGGTCCCCCGCCACGACTAACGTCATGGGTCAACAAGGGGCTGGACTGGGGGCCAGTAAAGGATGTGCCCATATTGCAGAGCCGCATCCGAGATCTCCTAGAGAGAGATATCAGTCTGGTCGTGGTGATGCAAGTCATGTTAATTCGCCGAGTCCTGCCCTGCAAACGTCGTCCCCTCCGCCTGTGGGAGTTTAATCCGGAGGGACCGCGAGCTCTTCAACACTTCCTCAGCATGACGCCCGAGGATATGTACAAATTGTTCTTCGGACCACAAATAACGTGTCCGGACACCACTGAGGATGCAGGTCTGAGCTGCAATCGCCCGGATACCCAAGTAAGTAGCCCCGCATCCGAACACACTGTCTGTTTATTTATCGCAATGTCGCCCTAAAAAAGCCGCTCTTTGACCAGGATTGGATAGCGAAGGCAAAGTTGATCAGGTGTCCGGCCCCCCTCCCTGAGACCTCACCAGATCCCGTGTTAACTAGGATGCTGGAGATCGTGCCTTATCAACCGCCTTTAGGAGAAGATAAAGGGGGGAACAAGGACGCTAGGGCCTCCGCGAAGGAGGTTAGCCGGGGAGGAGGAACTAAAACTTCCTCTCCCCAGGGAAGAAAGAGGACCGCCTCCGAGGACCCGGAGACAATGGTCTCCAAACGGGGGAAGAAATCTTCGCCGGAGGGTCCTGCCCTAGGGGATACCCAGGCCGCACTATGCCCTCAAGGGGATCAGCCCTCCACTGAGTTGTAAGTAAAAAAGGGTATTTGATAATGAAAATATCCTGCCTTACTTCTGAGGAAGATAATCAAAGCATTTATCTTGCAGTTCGGATCTTAGCCCTTCTCAGCAGAGCTCGTCTTCAGGGGATCTTCTTCCAGAGATGATGGAGAGCGAAACGCCTCCCCCTGCCATACCGCCAGGAGGCGGGCGACCCCGAGGTGTCGTCACGGAGGGTTTCTCCTGATCCGGCAAGGCCAGAGGGCAATCCTATGGCCACCCGAAGTCCTCAGTGTCTGGCTCTTGAAGAGAGCAATCGAAAGAGTCCGGCACCGTCTGGCGTGCGGTCGGACGTACTGAGGGATATGCTAGAGCGAGCAGCTATCTCAGAAGAGCACCGCATGTTGATGGGTACGGTGATTGAAAGGATTTTGTCCGCCGAAAGCGGGTGACATGAAGCCTTTCCGAGTCTACTGACGGGTTTTGAGGTACGCAAAATGATGTACATTTTTGGCAGTACCGCGCATTTTTAGATGCGCCCTGTGTAGATAGTAGCCCCTGAGACTCTGGGTGCTGTCGAAGACGACAGTGCACAGAGGATCATAGTCCCAGGAATAATCTTGCCGCCTTAATATGCAGGTGGCGAAGTGTCCGGTGGCCAGCCGTACTGATGAGGTTGCCGAGCTAAAGCTGCAGCTTGATGTGGCAGATGCCGACATCGTACTTGTCAACAAGCGGCTTGACGAGGCACAAGGCATGTGATTCCTCTGGTGACACATGGGAAGAGGAGCATAATGCCAGTATCTATAACATGTGTGTTAGTGTAGATGGAGCTGCGACCGTGGAGAAACTTCGGGTGGAACTTGCCCGAGCGAAAGAACAAGCGAGAAAAAGCGATGCGGCTGCCCTAAAGGCAATCGAAGAGCTGAAAGCCGAAAAGGCTGCTCACTGCCAAAGCAAGGAGGAAATAGCCAGGATGGCTGTGGAATTGAAGAATGCTGCTGATCGTTGCAAGCTTCTTGAAAAGGAAGATCAAGCAAAGAGAACAGACCTGGAGAAGGCCACGATGGCGGCCAAAGACACCCGCTCTGCAATGAGAGCGATGAAGGAGGAGCTGCGTCAGGCCGGAGATATCGCGGCTGGGAAGCCCTTTATGCTGTGGATGAAGTTCGGAGATCCTAAGTATGCTCCTTTGGACCGGCTGTGGAGTTCTGCGGACGCATATCTGGATTTAGAGGCGAGTGCTGCCGATGCGGCCGAATACTTCCGAGATCAAAAAGATCGCGAAGGGGAAAAGTTGTTCTGGTCACAATTTAACATTCCAGAGCGTCTGCTTCCATTGACTGATCGGTTGGCCGAATGGGCCGAACTGAATAGATTGTCCGGACTCGCCATGAGGTCTCTTGTGGATCATCTGTGGCCGGGAAGGCCAAAGCCGAACATTTATTTTAGTTTGGTGCAGCAGTTCCTTGGTGCAGTGCCGCATATCAACGCGATCAAGAGGTCGGCGTGCGTAGAGGGTGTGCGGATGGCCCTTGCCGGTGTGAAGACATACTGGGCTGAGATGGAGGCCACCGCCATTGTAGCCCAAGATTCGGATGAGAGCTGAGTACCTGCTGAGCACTACTTTCGAGAAGTTTTTGTGGGCGCTCGTTCAATAGAAGCGCAGTGCTCGAAGAATATTATGTTCTAATGACATGTATTCCCATTGAAAAACAATGTTTTGCTGAATTGTAAAGGCTATTTTATACTTTTGCCTAAAAGAATTATAATGCCTCCTGTGCGGCCGTTCATGTATATATGTATATAACCTGAAAGATGGCACTCGTCGGCTTCAGCCCCCATGCATATAATGCGAGGGTGCTCGCAGAAGACGCATGTTCACACTTGATCCAACGTCTTGGTCCATTAAGGAGGTGATAGCGCAGCGAACTAGGCAATCGGACTATAATGCTTTAACACTTTCACTTAGCCAGAGGAGTTTGACAGTGGGGCTACTATATAGCCCCTGGTGGCTCCGCGCTCATCCGAATTCGGGGCGCGTACATGCCTGGCCGGGAAACGGCCCTTCGTTAAGGCGGAGGAATCCCGAAGATTCCGCTAGGTCATCGAGTGGTTGACCAGTCTCACGCTATAACATGACAGTCTGTTTTCGGCTTTCTCTACTGAGGTGCTCGTCCGGATGAACCAGTGCACAATCGCAGTAGTTCTCCTGGTGCCGCCTTAACCGATAGAGCGGAACGTAAACCAGCAGAACACAGGAGCGGGGCAAACCCAACATTTTACCAAAGACATGATTCGGAGCTGATGCATATAAGGCCAAACTCGCGACGCCGAACACTCCCTAAGGTATTCGGTCTTTATGATGTAAACCAGGCTAAACAGTGCCCTTTGTAATAAGCCCCTGGTGTCCAGGTACGTGCGATATTCTGACGTGGCCACATGCCAATAGGCGAGCATCCTTCTCAGTTGTACTGAGAATCCGGGGGATGTGTATCAACAAGAGACAGTAAAAAAGGTTTACGCAGGGTCTTAATCTAAAAAGAATCCTTGGAACGGGTCCCTATTGCACGTCTGCGCCTGTGTCTCCGTTGTGCCGTATCCTGGACGGGTGTAGCACGATGGTCATCTGTAGAAGAGAGGAACTTAGTTGAAAAGTAGTCATGCAAAAAGGTAGGTTATACTAAATAAACCATGTACAGTTCAAGATGAGTTAAATTGAGCCTAATTGTCACTTGTTTACATGCGTTGAGCCCCTTGTATTATTATAGGGGTATAGCCATCAAACCTGTATCAATTATATATAGCTACACCGGACTCGTCTAACGGTGTCCGTGGTCTTAACGACCTTTGGGATGCTCTATTTGGTGAGGCAGTCTAGTGTGCGGCTGCCAAGGCAGCCGCACGATCTTCCACGCGCAAGTAGCGCTCAATACTTCCATTTACTATAATGATGCCACGTGGACCGGGCATCTTAAGCGTGAGAGAAGCGTAATGCTTTATTGTGATAAAGCGAGCGAAAGCGTCGCGTCCGAGTAGTGCTTGATAGCCATTTTGGAACGAAGCGATGTGAAAGCTTAACTTTTCGCTTCGAAAGTTATCAGGAAAGCCGAATATGACCTCTATTAGCAGGGAGCCCATGCAATGGGCTTCTGGGCCTGGCGTTACTCCTTTAAAGGTAGTATTGCAATGGCCAATTTTTGTTGGGTCCATCCCCATTTTGCAGACTGTGTCCTGATATATCAGGTTTAAACTACTGCGGCCGTCCATCAGGACTCGTGTAAAGTGGTATCCGTCAATTATTGGGTTTAACACCAAAGCAGCCCATCCTGCATGGCAAATACCGGCCGAGTAATCCCGATGGTTGAAGGTGATCGTTTGGGATGACCAGTGGCGGAACTCGGCGGTAACGGGCCCTGGGGCGTGTGTCTCTAGGAGCGCCGCTTTGTTTCTCCCCTTCGTCATGTGTAACACGTTTACTGTTTTGACTTCTGGTGGAAATTTCTTCTGTTCCCCAGTGCTTTGTTTGCGAGGCTCATCCTCGTCTTCACTTGGTGTATCCAGCCCCTTGTGCTCGGCGTTAAGTTTGCCGGACGGCTTGAAGACCCAACATTCTCTATGGGTATGATTTGCAGGTTTATCAGGGGTGCTGTGGATCTGACATAGTTTGTCCAGAATCTTGTTTAGGCTGGACAGTTCGTCTCTGTTGCCTTTGGGGGGCAGCTTTTGCTGACCCGGCCGAGAGCTTTTGAATCCGGCGTTTATCGCTGTGCTCTTCGGGTTGTCTTCTTTATTATGGCGCTTGTTTTTGCTGCGTCGTGGCTTCCCGTTTCCGTCCCTGACTTCGAATGTACTTGGGTCGATGGTGCTGCATCGGGCTAACCAGCTGTCCTCGCCCGCGCAAAAGCGGGTCATGAGGCTTGTTAATGCAGCCATTGTTCTCAGCTTTTCTTGGCTGAGGTGTCTGGCGAGCCGTTCGTCTCGAACTCTGTGTTTGAAAGCTGCTGAGGCTTCGGCGTCCGGACAGTCGACTATTTGGTTCTTTTTAGTAAGAAACTTGTTCCAAAGATTTCGGGCTGACTCACCGGGTTGTTGCGTTATATGACTTAAATCGTCTGCATCCGGTGGTCGGACATAGGTCCCTTGAAAACTTGCCCGAAAAGCGTCCTCGAGCTCTTCCCAACTTCTAATGGTGTTTTTAGGGAGGCTTTTAAGCCAATGCTGGGCTGGCCCTTTGAGCTTGAGGGGTAAGTACTTGATGGCATGGAGATTGTCTCCTCGAGCCATGTGGATATGGAGGATGTAGTCCTCAATCCAGACCCCTGGGTCTGTCGTTCCGTCGTATGCCTCTGTGTTTACGGGTTTGAATCCCTCTGGAAATTCATGGTACAGCACCTCATTGATGAAACATAGGGGGTGTGCGACACCCCTGTATTTGGGTGTACTGTGGTATTCGGAATTTTGTTGTATTGCATTGCGTGCTGGAGCGCGCTTTCTTCGCCCGTAGATGGATCTGGTTGGGCCGTCCTTTTGATGCGAGTCCTCATGTGGATCGCGTACTGGCTTGTGTGCGGCGTCATTTGCCGCTCTATGTTGGCCACGAGGTCGTCTATCCGACTGGATGGTTGTTGTGGTTTTTGATTGCGGGGGCTCTAAGGCCTCATCATCGAATTCATGTAGTAGCTTTCGCTTCAGGTAGCTCTTTGTATGGTGACTGCTGCCATACTTTTCTGCGTTGTTGAGTACTTTACTCCATCTGATTGTGAGTGTATCTTGCGCAGCCTTGAGCTTTCGCTTATGCTTTTTCAGACTCCGCGCAGTGGCGACAAGCCTTTGATGGAGATTCTATTGCTCCAGGTGTTTGTCCGGTGTGATGTCATCCGGACTATTATCTTCGCCGGAGATGGGTTGTTCGGTTCGATTCTCCGTGTTGCCGCGGTCGGGTGATGGTTCAATGCCATGTTCGTCGTCCGCTGGCTCACCCTGCTCAATCGCTGGGTCTATATGAGCTTTGTTTCTGCTGAGGCGGGATTTGGAGCGGCGCTTACGCCGCCGCCTTGACTGCTTCTCGAGGGAAATATCCTTCGCCACGTCCTTCCGTTCATCGTCGTCGTTTTCTTTTGGCGTGTCCACCATGTATAGATCATATGATGAGGTGGTTGTCCAGTGCCCTGTGGGCAGTGATTCCTGTTCGTCTCCTGCATCGTCGTCCATACCGTCGATGTCTTCGGAGTCGAAGTCGAGCATGTCGGTCAAATCATCGACAGTGGCTATTAACTGGGTGGTGGGTGGGCGGCGAATTTCTTCATCATCCGCATCCCAATCCTGCCGGACATAGTCCGGCCAGGACTCTCCTGACAAGGAGAGAGACCTTAATGAGTTCAGTATGTCGCCGAAGGGCGAAGTCGAAGATATCCGCGGAGGTGAACTCCATGATCAGCGCCCAGTCGGACTCGATAGGCACGGGCGCAGGCGGTTCGGAGTCCGTGGCCGGAGAAGAATCCGGCAGTTTGGAGTCACGGCTCTCGTGAAGGGTAAGGTTGGTATTCGGCTCGATCGCCGCTGAGACTGCGGCCTCCGTGGCGGGGTCTAGCCACCCGTCCATGGATGGCGCAATTGGCTCCGAATTGAGGGTCGGAGCGGTTGCAGGTGCGATCTCCCGGACACTGTCCGACAGCAGAGCTAAATCATGCTCATCGTGACCGTGCGGCGCACTTGGCAGGGGCTCGAATCCGTCGAAGATCAAGTCTCCGCGGATGTCGGCCGTGTAGTTTAAGCTTCCAAATCTGACCTAGTGGCCAGGGGCGTAGCTCTCAATTTGCTCTAGATGGCCAAGCGAGTTGGCCCGCAGTGCGAAGCCGCCGAATACAAAGATCTGTCCGGGGAGAAAAGTCTCACCCTGGACTGCATTGCTATCGATGATCAAAGGAGCCATCAAGCCTAATGATGACGGCACAGAGGAACTCTCAATGAAAGCACCAATGTCGGTGTCAAAACCGGCGGTAGGGGGTCCCGAACTGTGCATCTAGGCGGATGGTAACAGGAGACAAGGGACACGATGTTTTTACCCAGGTTCGGGCCCTCTCGATGGAGGTAAAACCCTACTCTTGCTTGATTGATCTTGATGATATGAGTATTACAAGAGTTGATCTACCACGAGATCGAAGAGGCTAAACCCTAGAAGCTAGCCTATGGTATGATTGTTGTTCTTGGTCCTACGGACTAAACCCTCCGGTTTATATAGACACCGGAGGGGGCTAGGGTTACACAGAGTCGGTTACAAGGAAGGAGATCTACATATCCATTATTGAAGCTTGCCTTCCACACCAAGGAGAGTCCCATCCAGACACGGGACAAAGTCTTCAATCTTGTATCTTCATAGTCCAACAGTCCGGCCAAAGGATATAGTCCGGCTGTCCGGATACCCACTAATCCAGGACTCCCTCAATGACAATGATGGAGAGTGTCATAATAAACGGAACGGTGAAAAGTTGCATGGCAATATATCTCGGAATGGCTATGGAAATGCCATGATAGGTACGTATGGTGGTTGTTTTGAGGAAGGTATATGGTGGGTGTATGATACCGACGAAAAGTGCGCAGTATTAGAGAGGGTAGCAATGGTGAAAGGAAGAAGAGTGCGTATAATCCATGGACTCAAAATTAGTCATAAAGAACTCATATACTTATTGCAAAAATCTAAAAGTTATCAAAGCAAAGTATTACGTGCATGCTCCTAGGGGGATAGATTGGTAGGAAAAGACCATCGCTCGTCCCCGACCGCCACTCATAAGGAAGACAATAAATAAATAAATCATGCTCCGACTTCATCACATAACGGTTCACCATACGTGCATGCTACGGGAATCACAAACTTCAACACAAGTATTTCTCAAATTCGCAACTACTCAACTAGCATGACTCTAATATCACCATCTTCATATCTCAAAACAATTATCAAGCATCAAACTTTTCTTAGTATTCAACACACTCATAATAATTTTTACAAATCATTCGTGCTTAGCATATTAGGATTATTCAAGCAATTACCATGCTATTTAAGACTCTCAAAATAATATAAGTGTAGCATGAGAGTTCATCTATTTCTTCAAAATAAAACCACCATCGTGCTCTAAAAGATATAAGTGAAGCACTAGAGCAAACAACAAACTACTCCGAAAGATATAAGTGAAGATCAATGAGTAGTCGAATAATTATACAACTATGTAAAGACTCTCCCATTTAAGAATTTCAGATCTTGGTATTTTATTCAAATAGAAAGCAAAGCTAAAGAAAATAAAACGACGCTCCAAGCAAAACACATATCATGTGGTGAATAAAAATATAGCTCCAAGTAAAGTTACCGATGAACGAAGACGAAAGAGGGGCTGCCTTCCGGGGCATCCCCAAGCTTAGGCTCTTGGTTGTCCTTGAATATTACCTTGGGGTGCCTTGGGCATCCCCAAGCTTAGACTCTTACCACTCCTTATACCATAGTCCATCGAATCTTTACCCAAAACTTGAAAACTTCACAACACAAAACTTAACAGAAAATTCGTAAGCTCCGTTAGCGAAACAAAAACAAAACACCACTTCAAGGTACTGTAATAAACTCATTATTTATTTATATTTGTGTTAAAACTACTGTATTCCAACTTATTTATGGTTTATAAACTATTTTACTAGCCATAGATTCATCAAAATAAGCAAATAACACACGAAAAACAGAATCTGTCAAAAACAGAACAGTCTGTTGTAATCTGTAACTAACGCAAACTTCTGGAACTCCAAAAATTCTAAAATAAATTGGTGGACCTGAGGAATTTTTCTAGTAATCATCTGCAAAAATAATCAACTAAATAGCACTCTCTAGTAAAAAGTTGAAGCTAATCTCGTTAGCGCTAAAGTTTCTGTTTTTTACAGCATGAACATAAAGACTTCACCCAAGTCTTCCCAAAGGTTCTACATGGCACAAACACTAATTAAAACACAAAACCACATCTAAACAGAAGCTAGATGGATTAATTATTAATAAACAGAACCAAAAAACAATAAAATAAAATAAAATTGGGTTGCCTCCCAACAAGCGCTTTAGTTTAACGCCCCTAGCTAGGCATGATGATTTCAATGATGCTCACATAAAAGATAAGAATTGAAACATAAAGAGAGCATCATGAAGAATATGACTAGAACATTTAAGTCTAACCCACTTCCTATGCATAGGGATTTTGTGAGCAAACAACTTATGGGAACAATAATAAATTAGCATAGGAAGGCATAACAAGCATAACTTCAAGATTTTAAGCACATAGAGAGGAAACTTGATATTATTGCAATTCCTACAAGCATATATTCCTCCCTCATAATAATTTTCAGTAGCATCATGAATGAATCAACAATATAACCAGCACCTAAATCATTCTTTTCATGATCTACCAGCATAGAAATTTTATTACTCTCCACATAAGCAAAATTCTTCTCATTCGGAATAGTGGGAGTATCATAAGAGACTAAATTGTTTCCACATTAAAAGAGTAATTTTCAGAGAAAGGGTAACCATAATCATGACAAGTTTTATAAATATAATTATCACTACTTTTTATAGCATAAGTTCCATCACAATAATCATCATAAGTAGCAACTTTGTTCTCATCATAATCAATTGAAACCTCTTCCGAAATAGTGGATACATCACTAAATAAAGTCATGACCTCTCCAAATCCACTTTCAAGAATATTATAAGATTCAACATCTTCCAATATAGTGGGATCATTACTTCCTAAAGTTGACACTCTTCCAAACCCACTTTCATAAATATAATCATCATAAGTAGAAGGCATGCTATCATCATAACAACTTTGCATATCAAAACTTGAGAGACTAAAAATATCATCTTCATTAAATATAGCATCCCCAAGCTTGGGACAAACATTAATTGCAGCAAATCTATTCTCAAATATGTCATCCTCATCAAACATAGCTTCCCCGAGCTTGGGCCTTTTCATATCATAAGCATAATCACTCTCATCATTAATAGTATGGATAGCACCAATAGTATAGCAATTATTATATTCTTCCAAGCAAGTGCCAAAAAGATTTTCAAGATCATAAGAAGTATCATTATCTTCCCAATCATAATCATCACAACAAGCAATAGGCATAACGAGATCATCATCAAGTGTATCATCTTCATTTTCATGAGGCACAGCAATAATAGGAGCAACTTTATTTGGGAGAGATACCTTTTTACCTCTCTTCCTTTTTCTTTTATTCTTCTTCACCACATCGTGTGTGGGTTCAATCCTCTTTTTGGAGCTCCTTATTAATGAGATTGGTTGAATAGAAGGCTCCTCCTCGCTACCTGATTCATCATAAGAAATAATAGAAGAATATTGGGAAGTCTCTTCCCTTTCGTTAGTATTCTCTTCATCTTCTGTTTGTTTTCTTTTCTTTATGTAATTGGCAATATAAGGATTTTCAATGCAATTCACCGCACAATACATATAAATTTCTTCTAGATCAAAATGAAGAACTCTATCAAGGGCAAATTCTGGAATAACCTTAGTTATACGTTTCAGTTCTTCATAACCCAAGAGCAAACTAAGTTCATTATGATGTGCAAGGGAAATCAAGTCATCACAATTTTTGGACACGGTACGATCATGAAACAATTGGCATTGGGTACTGAAATGGTCATGTTCATTGCAAAGTTCACAAGTACGGCTAAGAAAATTTAAATTTTCAGCACAAGCATCTAGCCTCTCTTGCAACCATTTAGTTTCCAAGTACTTATGCCTCTTGCAATATCTATCTTCCCTATTTGGGGTGTACTTGCAAACCCAATATACTCCACAAAAATCGAGATGCTTATAAGAGATATTTTCATCATAACTAGTGCAATCATTATTAGTACCATGGATATTCAAGGAGTTCATACTAACAACATTGCAATCATGCTCATCATTCAAAGATTTAGTGCCAAAGAATTTAATGCATTCTTATTCTAACACTTTGTCACAATTTTCCTTTCCATCATACTACCGAAAGATATTAAAAAGATGAAGCGTATGAGACAAACTCAATTCCATTTTTTTGTAGTTTTCTTTTATAAACTAAACTAGTGCTAAAACAAGAAACAAAAAATTCGATTGCAAGATCTAAAGATATACCTTCAAGCACTCACCTCCCCGGCAACGGCGCCAGAAAAGAGCTTGATGTCTACTACGCAACCTTCTTCTTGTAGACGTTGTTGGGCCTCCAAGTGCAGAGGTTTGTAGGACAGTAGCAAATTTCCCTCAATTGGATGACCTAAGGTTTATCAATCCGTGGGAGGCGTAGGATGAAGATGGTCTCTCTGAAACAACCCTGCAACCAAATAACAAAGAGTCTCTTGTGTCCCCAACACACCCAATACAATGGTAAATTGTATAGGTGCACTAGTTCGGCGAAGAGATGGTGATACAAGTGCAATATGGATGGTAGATATAGGTTTTTGTAATCTGAAAATATAAAAACAGCAAGGTAACTAAAGGTAAAAAGTGAGCGTAAACGGTATTGCAATGCTAGAAAAAGGCCTAGGGTTCATACTTTCACTAGTGCAAGTTCTCTCAACAATAATAACATAATTGGATCATATAACTATCCCTCAACATGCAACAAAGAGTCACTCCAAAGTCACTAATAGTGGAGAACAAACGAAGAGATTATGGTAGGGTACGAAATCACCTCAAAGTTATTCTTTCCAATCAATCCGTTGGGCTATTCCTATAAGTGTCACAAACAGCCCTAGAGTTCGTACTAGAATAACACCTTAAGCCACAAATCAACCAAAACCCTAATGTCACCTAAATACTCCAATGTCACCTCAAGTATCCGTGGGTATGATTATATGATATGCATCACACAATCTCAGATTCATCTATTCAATCCAACACAAAGAACTTCAAAGAGTGCCCCAAAGTTTCTACCGGAGAATCACGACGAAAACGAGTGCCAACCCCTATGCATAGGTTCATGGGCGGAACCCGCAAGTTGATCACCAAAACATACATCAAGTGAATCATGTGATATCCAATTGTCACCATAGATACGCACGGCAAGACATACATCAAATGTTCTCAATTCTTTAAAGACTCAATCCGATAAGATAACTTCAAAGGGGAAACTCAATCCATTACAAGAGAGTAGAGGGGGAGAAGAAACATAAGATCCAACTATAATAGCAAAGCTCGCGATACATCAAGATCGTGCCAAATCAAGAACACGAGAGAGAGAGAGAGATCAAACACATAGCTACTGGTACATACCCTCATCCCCGAGGGTGAGCTACTCCCTCCTCGTCATGGAGAGCGCCGTGATGATGAAGATGGCCACCGGTGAGGGTTCCCCCCTCCGGCAGGGTGCCGGAACAGGGTCCCGATTGACTTTTGGTGGCTATAGAGGCTTGCGGCGGCGGAACTCCTGATCTATTCTCTGTTCTAGAAGTTTTAGGGTACGTTAGTATATATGGGTGCAGGAAGTACGTCGGTGGAGCTTCGGGGGCCCCACGAGGCAGGGGGCGCGCCCTAGGGGGATGGGCCCCCCCCCCCCACCCTCGTGGCCACCTCCCTCCTTTCCTGACGTGGGGTCCAAGTCCATCCGGTAGCTTTCCTTCCAAAAATAACTTCTCTAGTTGATTTCGTTCCGTTTCGACTCCGTTTGATATTCCTTTTCTTCGAAATACTGAAATAGGCAAAAACAAAGAATCTGGGCTGGGCCTCCGGTTAATAGGTTAGTCCCAAAAATAATATAAAAGTGGATAATAAAGCCCAATATTGCCCAAAACAGTAGATAATATGGCATGGAGCAATCAACGTGATGAGATATAAATTGTTGTATGAGATGATCATGTTTTGTTAAAGTTATAGGCAACTGGCAGGAGCCTTATGGTTGTCTCTTTATTTGCATAAGATGCAAGTGCTATGTAATTGCTTTACTTTATCACTATGCGATAGCAATAGTTGCAAAAGCAATAGCTGGTGAGACGACCATGTGACGACAGGTTGATAAAAGATCAAGATGATGGAGATCATAGTGTCATGCCGGTAACAATGGAGATCATGATAGTACTTTGGATATGGAGATCAAAAGCACAAGATGATGATGGCCATATCATGTCACATATTATGATTGCATGTGATGTTTATCTTTTATACATCTTATTTTGCTTAGTTTGACAGTATCATTATAAGATGATCTCTCACTAAACTTCAAGGTACAAGTGTTCTCCCTGAGTATGCACCGTTGTCAAAGTTTGTCGTGCCGAGACACCACGTGATGATCGGGTGTGATAAGCTCTACGTTCACGTACAACGGGTGCAAGCCAGTTTTGCACACGCAGAAATACTCGGGTTAAACTTGACAAGCCTAGCATATGCAGATATGGCCTCGGAACACTGAGACCGAAAGGTCGAGCATGAATCATATAGTAGATATGATCAACATAGTGATGTTCACCATTGAAAACTACTCCATTTCATGTGATGATCGGACATGGTTTAGTTGATTTGGATCACGTGATCACTTAGATGAGTAGAGCGATGTCTATCTAAGTGGGAGTTCTTAAGTAATATGATTAATTGAACTTTAAATTTATCATGAACTTAGTCCTGGTAGTATTAGCTT
This sequence comes from Aegilops bicornis, assembly GCA_021605145.1. Taxonomy (NCBI): domain Eukaryota; kingdom Viridiplantae; phylum Streptophyta; class Magnoliopsida; order Poales; family Poaceae; genus Aegilops; species Aegilops bicornis. Next base: position 760,499,514 of record CM038673.1, on the reverse strand, counting down.
ATCTATGTTGTAGATCAATAGCTCGCGTTTAGCTCCCCTGTTTCATTTTTTGATATGTTCCTAGAGAAAACTAAGTTGAAAGGTGTTAGTAGCAATGATGCGGATTGGATCCGTGATCTGAGGATTATCCTCATTGCTGCACAGAAGAATCATGTCCTTGATGCACCGCTAGGTGACAGGCCGATTGCAGGAGAAGATGCAGACGTTATAAACGTTTGGCAAGCTTGATACGATGACTACTTGATAGTTTAGTGCACCATACTTTACAGCTTAGAATCGGGGCTTCAAAGACGCCACGGAGCATATGAGATGTTCCAAGAGTTGAAATTAGTATTTCAGACTCATGCCCATGTCGAAAGGTATGAGACCTTTAACAAGTACTTTGCCTACAAGATGGAGGAGAATTGCTCAGCTAGTGAGCATGTGCTCAGAATGTCTGAGTACTACAATCACTTGAATCAAGTGGGAGTTAATCTTCCAGATAAGATAGTGATTGACAGAGTTCTCTAGTCACTATCACCAAGTTACTAGAACTTCGTGATGAACTATAATATGCAAGGGATAACGGAAACGATTCCCAAAGCTCTTCGTGATGCTGAAATCGACGAAGGTAGAAATCAAGAAAAGCATCAAGTGTTGATGGTTGGCAAGACCACTAGTTTCAAGAAAATGGCAAAGGGAAGAAGGGGAACTTCAAGAAGATCAACAAGCAAGTTGCTGCTCAAGTGAAGAAACCCAAGTCTGGACCTAAGCCTGGGACTGAGTGCTTCTACTACAAAGGGACTGGTCACTGGAAGCGGAACTGCCCCAAGTATTTGGCGGATAAGAAGGATAGCAAAATGAACAACGGTATATTTGATATACATGTTATTGATGTGTACTTTACTACTGTTTATAGCAACCACTCAGTATTTGATACTAGTTTAGTTGTTAAGATTAGTAACTCGAAACGGGAGTTGCAGAATGAACAGACCAGTTAAGGGTGAAGTGATGATGTGTGTTGGAAGTGGTTCCAAGATTGATATGATCATCATCGCACACTCCCTATACTTTTGGGATTAGTGTTGAACCTAAATAAGTGTTATTTGGTGTTTGTGTTGAGCATGCATATGATTTGATCATGTTTATTGCAATACGGTTATTCATTTAAGTTAGAGAATAATTGTTGTTACATTTACATGAATAAAACCTTCTATGGTCATACACCCAATGAAAATGGTTTGTTGGATCTTGATCATAGTGATACACATATTCATAATTGAAGCCAAAAGATGCAAAGTTAATAATGATAGTGCAACTCATTTGTGGCACTGCCGTTTAGGCCATATTGGTGTAAAGCGCATGAAGAAACTTCATGCTGATGGGATTTTGGAATCACTTGATGCATGTGAACCATGCCTCATGGGCAAGATGACTAAGACTCCGTTCTCCGGAACAATGGAGCAGGCCACTGACTTATTGGAAATAATACATACCAATGTATGCGATCCAATGAGTGTAGAGGCTCACGGCGGGTATCATTGTTTTCTGACCTTCACAGATGATTTGAGCAGATATGTGTATATCTACTTGATGAAACACAAGTCTGAAACACTTGAAAAGTTCAAAGATTTTCAGAGTGAAGTAGAGAATCATCGTAACAAGAAAATGAAGTTTCTACGATCTGATCGCAGAGGCAAATATTTGAGTTACGAGTTTGGCCCTCAATTAAAACAATGTGGAATAGTTTCACAAACTCATCCCACCTGGAACACCACAGCATAATGGTGTGTCCGAACATCATAACCGTACTTTATTGGATATAGTGCAATCTATGATGTCTCTTACCGATTTACCACTACCGTTTTGGGGTTATGCATTAGAGACAGCTACATTCACATTAAATAGGGCACTGTCTAAATCCGTTGAGACGACACTGTATGAACTATGGTTTGGCAAGAAACCTAACTGTCGTTTCTTAAAAGTTTGAGGTTGCAATGCTTATGTGAAAAAGCTTCAACCTGATAAGCTCAAATCCAAATCGGATAAGTGCGTCTTCATAGGATACCCAAAAGAAAATGTTGGGTACACCTTCTATCACAGATCCGAAGGCAAGATCTTTGTTGCTAAGAATGGATCCTTTCTAGGGAAGGAGTTTCTCTCAAAAGAAGTGAGTGGGAGGGAAGTAGAACTTGATGAGGTAATTGTACCTGCTCCCGAATTGGAAAGTAGTTCATCACAGAAATCAGTTCCAAGTGATTCCTACACAATTAGTGAGGAGTTAATGATAGTGATTGTGGAACTTCAGATCAAGTTACTACCGAACCTCGTAGGTCAACCAGAGTAAGATCTGCACCAGAGTGGTACGATAATCTTTCTGTAGGTCATGTTAGTTGACCATGACGAACCTACGAACTATGAGGAAGCGATGATGAGCCCAGATTCCACGAAATGGCTTGAGGCCATGAAATCTGAGATGGGATCCATGTATGAGAATAAAGTATGGACTTTGATTGACTTGCCCGATGATCGGCAAGCAATAAAGAATAAATGGATGTTCAAGAGGAAGACGGACGTTGATAGTAGTGTTACTATCTACAAAGCTAGACTTGTCGAAAAAGGTTTTTGACAAAGTTCAAGGTGTTGACTACGATGAGATTTTCTCACTCATAGCGATGCTTAAATCTGTCTGAATCATGTTAGCAAATTTCCACATTTTATGAAATCTGGCAAATGGATGTCAAAACTACATTCCTTAATGGATTTCTTAAAGAAGAGTTGTATATGATGCAACCAGAAGGTTTTGTTGATCCTAAAGGAGCTAACAGAATGTGCAAGCTCCAGCGATCCATCCATGGACTGGTGCAAGGCATCTCAGAGTTGGAATATACGCTTTGATGAGTTGATCAAAGCATATAGTTTTATACAGACTTGCGGTGAAGCATGTATTTACAAGAAAGTGAGTGGGAGCACTACAGCCTTTCTGATAAGTATATGTGAGTCACATATTGTTGATCGAAAATGATGTAGAATTTTCTGGAAAGCATAAAGGAGTGTTTGAAAGGAGTTTTTCAAAGAAAGACCTCGGTGAAGCTGCTTACATATTGAGCATCAAGATCTATAGAGATAGATCAAGATGCTTGATAAGTTTTTTTCAATGAGTACATACCTTGACAAATTTTTGAGGTAGTTCAAAATGGAATAGTCAAAGGAGTTCTTGCCTGTATTGCAAGGTGTGAAATTGAGTAAGCTCAGAGCCTGACCACGGCAGAAGATAGAAAGAGAATGAAAGTCATTCCCTATGCCTCAGCCATAGGTTCTATAAAGTATGACATGCTTTGTACCAGATCTATTGTATACCCTACACTGAGTTTGGCAAGGGAGTACAATAGTGACCTAGGAGTAGATCACTGGACAGCAGTCAAAATTATCCTTAGAGGAGTAAGGAAATATTTCTCGGTTATGGAGGTGATAAAGAGTTCGTCGTAAAGAGTTACGTTGATGCAAGCTTTGACACCGGTCTGGACAACTCTGTCTCGATCTGGATACATATTGAAAGTGGGAGCATTTAGCTAGAGTAGCTCCATGCAGAGCAATGTAGACATAGAATATTTGCAAAATACATACGGCTCTGAATGTGGAAGACCCGTTGACTAAACTTCTCTCACAAGCAAAACATGATCACACCTTAGTACTCTATGGGTGTTAATCACATAGCAATTTGAACTAGATTATTGACTCTAGTAAACCCTTTGGGTATTGGTCACATGACGATGTGAACTATGGGTGTTAATCACATGGTGATGTGAACTATCTATCTATCTATCTATTATATAATTAAAACGATAGAAAAAGAACGGTGAAGATTTAACACTTGAAAAATAGGACGTGTCAACGGTGGAGATTCATAAACCAAAACGCAGTTGATTTATTTCCAGAAGAAAAAAAAAGCACACGGATACGGAAGTACACATGTTTATTGATTTCTATGCCAACACGCACGTGCAAGCAATACACTTGGATAATTTCCGGCAGAGAAAAACCAATCAGCACACGGGCACGTAACTACACACATTGATTTTTGGTTTCCTATGACAGCACACACGTACAAGCAGAGAAATTGTCAAGGAGGTGTCAACGGTGAAGATTAGGCATACTACATGGACCAAAAATTTACATAAGGCAAGTCCTATACGTATTGTATTAGGCAAGTATTACATGTTATTGTATAGAATTCGTATTGTACTGGCCAGCCGGTTTTGATTCACTACAGGAATCCTAATTGTACACGTTTGCGACTAAAATTCATATAGAATAATCCCTAAAATAAACCTCTATGAAAATCAATCAGAATCATGTAAAAATATCATTCAGATTCCAAGCAAAAAAGGATATATCCGTGTACTATACAACCGGCCATATATCAAACAAATCAAGCCAATCCTAGAAAAGAAAAAGCCTCCGGCAAAGGAAAACTAACCACGGCCACGGGTTTGCATGGGTGGCTTTGCCTCTCCATGTTTCCGCGGCGTGTCCGCTACACAGCACGGGGCTGCCCTGGCCATCTCTCGCATGCTTTCGCAGCACCGGGCAGGGTGGCATCTCAGTGTCACAGGAGACTGTCAAATGGCGAGAGTCAGTAGATGAATTTCCAAACGTGTCCACAACATAGGTGCAGAAGCAGCGATTGACCTTTCCAAACCAAGAAGCTAGAGCGGGTATGATCCATGTACGTATGCATGTTTGACCGTACTTTTAATTCTTTTGGCTAATTCTACACATGGTTTGTACCAGGATTTGACAACGATAGCTTATATGCACGTGAGCTTAGCGAGTATGTATGTGCGGTGTGTTAGATGCATGACAAGCGTATCTGCGTAAGCATGTATGAACTCATTTGTAGATCTTAGTTGTACATGACGCTAGACTTTAACTTTTTTTATGTTGGTATAAGTTGGATAAATTAGTGCAAATAAAATTGGTCACAAAAAACTATAGCAGGTACATCGCTCAAAACTAAATGATTGCATGAACAAAACAAAATATTAAATGTTGCTATTCCTTTAAGCTGGAGAATCTACTCATTTGAACAGGTGTCAATCAAAGGTTATTAGTCAGGTTGCTCATAAAAATAATAAATATAGTTCTAATTAGGTGAATAAAGAATAAGACTCCATTGATTTGTGAAGTTCGAAATAATGAGTAAAAATAAATAGCAAATCATTGTCCATCATATTAATTTCAGCAATGGGATTTACATATAATTTTTAAGGTAAAGTTGAACACGAAACACGACTAAAAAAATTAAAAAGTTTGATTACCACCAGACTAAATGTAAGTTGATGCAAACAAATGGACGCAAAGTTATTCTTGAGTGAATATTCATAGATATTGTACGATTATCTGTGCTTAGATGAATCTCAATTATAGAATCAGTTGGTTCCGATCATCGAATGCTAATTTCACAGTCTTCCGAGAAATAGCAAAAAAATCTTTGTTACTAACTTTATATGATTAACATTTGGTGAAAGACAAAAGTACTGATCATGTTTCTCACATAAGCGTACAGATTACCACAAAAGTCTGTTCATGTTTCCTCGAGATGGATACGTTGTGATAATATTTTTGTAATCTAAATTATATATCAACGACAATGTAGGAAAAACAAACTAAGTAACATGAGTTTCACTACATTGGAAAATATTGGAAGGGGAAACAATAATGTATATAATTGTAACATGCGGGTGATGGGAAAGAAAACAGTTTTAGCAAGAAGGTTAGGAGCAAATTCATTGCAAGTACATTAATAACCGTTTTGGCTATGATGTAAAAACATAATTCAATGCAAAGGAGCACGTGCATCATCATCAGAAGAAAAAAGCTAGCAAGTTCCACGCCATTAAAAAAATAGGCTGATTTACATCGGAAAGTAGCTCAATATAAATTACATTAATATGAGAAGACATGGTTGCATATATACTTAATCAATTTTCTAATAGAAAACTCAATTTTCATGTGTTGGTGTAATGGATGATGATGGAATAGATAACAAGATGATGATAAAAGTCACCAATGTTTCTTCTTCTTGGCAATGACTTCTAAGGTAATATCAGTGCAAAGATGATGGGAATGAATTGGGAAAGCTGGCATCCAGATCTTTACCAACAACTTCTACAAATCATGAGACTTTTTGAAAATTTCAATGGCCCCAAGTTTAATAATGTTTTCTAAATATTACTTTCCTATATAAATACTCAAGTAACGGCTAACATTTTTTTTAGCAAGTCTAGCCGCGCAAATGCGCGGGTTACATTGCTAGTTGGTGTTAAATCACATGGCGATGTGAACTAGATTATTGACCCTAGTGAAAGTGGGAGACTAAAGGAAATATGCCCTAGAGGCAATAATAAAGTTATTATTTATTTCCTTATTTCATGATAAATGTTTATTATTCATGCTAGAATTGTATTAACCAGAAACTTAGTACATGTTTGAATACATAGACAAACAGAGTGTCACTAGTATGCCTCTACTTGACTAGCTCGTTGATCAAAGATGGTTAAGTTTCCTAGCCATTGACATGAGTTGTCATTTGGTGAACGGGATCACTTCTTTAGAGAATGATGTGATTGACATGACCCATCTGTTAGCTTAGCACTATGATCGTTTAGTTTGTTGCTATTGCTTTCTTCATAACTTATACATGATCCTATGACTATGAGATTATGCAACTCACGAATACCGAAGGAACACTTTGTGTGCTACCAAATGTCACAAAGTAACTGGGTGATCATAAAGGTGCTCTACAGGTGTCTCCGATGGTACTTGTTGAGTTGGCATAGATCGAGACTAGGATTTGTCACTCCGATTGTCGGAGAGGTATCTCTGGGCCCTCTCGGTAATGCACATCACTATAAGCCTTGCAAGCAATGTGGCTAATGAGTTAGTTGCGGGATGATGTATTACGGAACGAGTAGAGAGACTTACTGGTAACAAGAATGAGCTAGGTATTGAGATACCGACGATTGAATCTCGGGCAAGTAACATACCGATGACAAAGGGAACAACGTATGTAGTTATGCGGTTTGACCGATAAAGATCTTCGTAGAATATGTAGGGACCAATATGAGCATCCAGGTTCCGCTATTGGTTATTGACCGGAGACGTGTCTCGGTCATGTCTACATAGTTCTCGAACTCGTAGGGTCCGCACGCTTAACGTTCGGTAACGATCGGTATTATGAGCTTATGTGTTTTGATGTAACGAAGATAGTTCGGAATCCCAGATATGATCACGGACATGACGAGGAGTCTCGAAATGGTCGAGACATAAATATTGATATATTGGACGACTATATTCAGACACTGGAAGTGTTCCGGGTGGTTTCGGAGAAAACCGGAGTGCCGGAGGGGTTACCGGAACCCCCTGGGGAAGTATTGGGCCTTAGTGGGCCTTAGGGGAGAGAGAGGGCAGCAGCCCAGGAGGTGCCCCCCCCCAAGGGGAGTCCAAGTTGGACTAGGGGAGGGGGCGCGGCCCCTCTTTCCCTCTCCCTCTCCCTCTCTTTCCTTCCCCTTCCCTCTTCCTAGTTGGACTAGGAAAGGGGACTCCTACTCCTACTAGGAGGAGGACTCCCCCCTCCTTGGCGCGCCCCAAGGGCCGGCCGGCCTCCCCCCTTGCTCCTTTATATACAGGGGCAGGGGGCACCCTAGGACACAAGTTGATCATTAATCTCTTAGCCGTGTGCGGTGCCCCCCTCCACCATAATCCACCTCGGTCATATCGTAGCAGTGCTTAGGCGAAGCCCTTCGTCGGTAACTTCATCATCACTGTCATCACGCCGTCGTGCTGACGAAGCTCTCCCTCGAAGCTCTACTGGATCGTGAGTTCTTGGGACGTCGCTGAGCTGAACGTGCGCAGTCCGCGGAGGTGTCGTACCTTTGGTGCTAGGATCGGTCGATCGTGGAGATGTACGACTACATCAACCGTGTTTTCATAACGCTTCCGCTTACGGTCTACAAGGGTGCATAGACAACACTCTCCCCTCTCGTTGTTATGCATCACGATGATCTTGCGTGTGCGTAGGAATTCTTTTGAAATTACTACGTTCCCCAACACACACTTGGGTTCTCTCAAAGTTGTGTAGCTCTTCATGCATGGCATTTATCCAATCCGGATCTTCCAATGCTTCTTCAACCTTCATAGGTTCAATGCTAGAGATAAATGAATAATGTCCACAAAAATTAGCCAAACGAGTTTTAGAGCGATTGATTCTCCCGATTTGGATATCATTGAAGATTTGTTCGACGGGATGGTCTCTTGAGACTCTTGCTTGAACTCCGGGAGCTTTTGCTCGGGTCGGGGTGGAACATCTTCTTCATCATGTTGTTCCTCTTCTTGGCCTTCTTCATTGTTGACGTTGTCATTCTCATGTCGAGGTGGAGAAGGAGGTTGATGAGGTTCATCTTGGTGTACTTCCTCGTTTTCTTCATCTTGGTGTGTCCCACTTGTGGATGCCTCCGTGTCAACTCTTGGTTCACCTTGTCGTGAGGTGGAAGCTTCCACTTGGACGGGCAATGTACTCTCCTTCACCTCCGTTGGACAAATCTTGCCAATAGGCAAGTCTTGGATTGCTTTCGAAGAGTCTTTGTCTCCTACATCAATTGGAAATTGCTCTACTTGCGAGCCGTTAGATTCATCAAACTTCACATCTACCGTCTCTTCAACATTTCGGGTGAAATTGTTGTAGACATGGTAAGTGTGAGAGTTTGAGCCATAACCAAGTAGGAAACCCTCATGAAATTTAGGAGCAAATTTAGAACGATGATGCTTATCAAGAATATAGCACTTTGAGCCGAATACTCGAAAGTATCCAACTTCGGTTTGTTACCGGTGAGAAGCTCGTATGCCGTCTTGTCGAGTTGCTTGTGAAGATACAAGCGATTTGTTGCATGACAAGCTGTCTCAACCGCTTCCGCCCAAAAGTGTTTTGGCGTCTTGTACTCATCAAGCATCATTCTCGCCATCTCAATAAGAGCCCGGTTCTTCCTCTCAACAACTCCTTGAGCGTGTACATAGCCGAGAACTCGTGTGAGATCCCTTCTTCGTCAAGAAAGGTATCCAAATTTGCGTTCTTGAACTCCGTTCCGTTGTCGCTGTGAACCTTCTTGATCTTCACTTAGAATTGATCTTTGGCCTTCCTAGCGAAGTTCTTGAAGATCTTTTGGACCTGCGATTTATCATCAAGAAAGAACACCAACGTAAATCTTGAAAATCATCGACTATGACTAGACCAAATGAGTTTCCACCGAGACTTTAGTAGGCATTGGGACCAAAGAGATCCATTTGAAGTAGCTCGAGTGGTCTTCTCGTGGTCATGATGTTCTTCATGGGGTGGCTTCCTCGAACTTTGTTTTCCTACCTGACAAGCACTACACAATCTATCCTTGTCAAATATCATCTTTTACTCCTAGGACATGATCACCTTTAATAAGCTTATCAAGATTTCGCATGCCCACATGACCTAATCTTCTATGCCACAACTAACCTTTAGAAGATTTAGCAATTAAGAAAGTTCTAGGTTGAGCCTTTTTACTGAAATCAACAATGTAAAGATCACCTCTACGTATATCGGTAAAGACCATATTGTGGTTATCTCTACGAAACACTTAGCAATCTATTTCAGTAAATAGGACATTGAAACCAAAGTCAGCAAGTCTAGATACGGAAAGTAAATTATAGCCAAGAGATTCAACGATCATAAGATTTTGTATGGAGCTATCATGTGAGATGGCCACCTTACCAAGGCCAACCACCACTACTAGGGAAAAGCCTAGCAGCATCTCGGGTTTTGGGCCTATTAGTAGCGCGGGGGCCGGCGCTACTAATAAGGCGCTACAGCTAACGTATAACAGTAGCGCAGGTGCCACCCGCGCTACAGCTAACGTATAGCAGTAGCATGGGTAAAAACGTGCGCTACTACTAATCTCTGATTTTTTTTTTGAATTTTTTCGAAAAAAATTTCATTTTTTCCCTAATTTTCAAATTTCTGAATTATTTTAACATCAAATCTCTAATCACCCCTCATCGCTGCTCAATCTAATCTCTAATCACCCCTCATCATTCCAAATCATCTAACTTCCCGGACGGTCACCCATCCTCTCACTACTCCAGCCTGAGCACGCTTAACTTCCGGTTCTATTCTCCCTCGTTTCCAAGTCTGCATTTGTTGTTTTCCTGACAATAGTAAGATGTCAATCCTATTAACCTCGTGAATTTAGCTTGAGCATGAAGTCACACATTTCACTGTTTGAGTTTGAAACTATTGTTCTAAAAGATTAGTAACACTAATATTTCTTGAATAATTAGTTTGACCATAGTTTGACCAGATTTGACCAAAATTCAAAAGAACTAAAAAAATTATTTAGTAATACTAATATTCTTGAATAATTAGTTTGACCATAGTTTGACCAGATTTAAGAAAAAAAACTGAAATTTGATGAATTTTTTTGCCTCCAGATCTTAAAAGCCCCGTAACTTTTTTTCTGTTAGGTTTTTTATATAAAAAACTTTTTCATCCTAGTTAGTATGCAAAAGTTATACCCATTTTTACAATTTCTCGAGAGATTTTGCAAATGAAGTCGAAATTCATAATTGCAAATTTTCCCAACAACTAGACCATATATCACATGGGAAACTTATTTTATTTTATTTTTTTGACATTTTCATCATTTTCTTTTATTTTTTTTAAACTGAAAAGGCGATCCACTGGGGGGGGGGGGGGTAGAGTTTGAAAATGGGACCTTTAGTAGTAGCGCAGGTTTCTTCCCCTCGCTACTACTATGGCTAAAAACCAGCGCTACTGCTATCAACTTAGTAGTAGCGAGGGCTAAAAACCAGCGCTACTGCTATCAACTTAGTAGTAGCGGGGGTTAAAAAGCCGCGCTACTACTATGGCATGTCCCGGGGGGCACGGTAGAGACCGCTTAGTAGTAGCGAGGGTTAAAACCCGCCATCGCTATCAACTTCGTAGTAGCGAGGTTTAAAAACCTGCGCTACTAGTAAGTAGCAGTAGCGAGGGTTTTTAACCCTCGCTACTAGTAAGATTTTGTGTATAGGCTTTTCCCTAGTAGTGCACCTTACCCTTTGAGTTATCACCAAAGGTGACATACTTCCGAGGGCCGTCGTTTTCAGCAGACTCACAAAACATATCATTGTCTCCGGTCCTGTGATCGGTACATGCACTGTCAAAGACCCATTCCTTTCCTCCAGCCATGTAGCCGCGAAGGTTAGCTATAAGACCAAAGTGTCTCACAGACTCATCGAGATCAAAGTCACTATCATCATCCTCATCATAGTATCCATGTTCAACATCGTCTTGTGATGGATCAATTCCTAGAGAGAGTGGTTCATTAGATAAATGATCATCACAATGTTCATCTTTATGAACTCTAATGGCTTCGCAGATGATATTGCTAATGATTCCAACACCTCCTTTGGCACACATGAGGTTAGTAAGCTCAAATAGAATCACCAAACTTAGGACCACTAGAATTCATCTTACTCAAGGTAATAGACTTATGAAGAATTTTATCTAAGTTTTTCAAGGAATAGTTTGGGAATAGTTCCTCAAGAAATCTCCATATGGTGTAGGCACAATCAAGAGTAGGCAAGCAACCAATCAAGTTTCTAGGCAAACCTCTAGTGATAAGATTAACAGTTCTAAGGTTGCATATCATGTCAATAGACTCATCAAGGGTAGGATGCAAAGGATCAACATGGGGTGCACAAGGGCAAGTAATGTACTTGTGCAAATGATATTCATTGAAAATCTCAAGCATCTCATTTTTCCACTCATGAAAGAACTCTCCATCAAGTATAGGCACTCTCGTCTAAGACTCCCCAACGTAGACTCACCCATCTTCCTCCAATGGTGATTAAACCAAAGCAATGGAGACCAAAGCTCTGATACCAATTGAAAGGATTGAGAAGAGGTGTCTAGAGGGGAGTGTTTAGACCCTCAACAAAGAAAAGTAGCAGTTTTAATATCTTCAAGTTAAGGTGGAGCTTTAGCACAAGTTTAAACATTCACAATACATTTCAAGAAAGCATGGCAAGAGTATATGAGCAGCGGAAAGTAAAGCATGCAATTTGCAAGAATGTAAAGGGATGGGATTGGAGTATGCAAACGCAGTTGGAGACACGGAGATTTTTGGCGTGGTTCCGATAGGTTGTGCTATCGTACATCCACGTTGATGGAGACTTCAACCCACGAAGGGTAACGGTTGTGCGAGTCCACGGAGGGCTCCACCCACGAAGGGTCCACGAAGAAGCAACCTTGTCTATCCCACCATGGACATCGCCCACGAAGGACTTGCCTCACTAGGGTAGATCTTCACGAAGTAGGCGATCTCCTTGCCCGCACAAACTCCTTGGTTCAACTCCACAATCTTGATGGAGGCTCCCAAGTGACACCTAACCAATCTAGGAGACACCACTCTCCAAAATGTAATAGATGGTGTGTTGATGATGAACTCCTTGCTCTTGTTCTTCAAATGATAGCCTCCCCAACACTCAACTCTCTCTCATAGATTTGGATTTGGTGGAATGATGATTTGAGTGGAAAGCAACTTGGGGAAGGCTAGAGATCAAGATTCTTGTGGTTGGAATGGAATATCTTGGTCTCAACACATGAATAGGTGGTTCTCTCTCAGAAAATGAATGCTGGAAATGTAGGCACGTTCTGATGGCTTTCTCCATGAATGAAGAGTGGGTGGAGGGGTATATATAGCCTCCACACAAAATCTAGCCGTTACACACAATTTACCAAACTTAGTGGGACCGAATCATGAAACTTGGTCAGACCGAAATGGTTCAAAATGTGAACGTTAGGGTTTTCGGTGGGACCGATATGATCAACTCGGTGGGGCTGATGTGCTAGGGTTAGGGTAAAACCTTAACTCGGTTTGACCGATTACACAAACTCGGTGAGATCGATTTTGGTAATAAGCAAAACAGAGAGTTGGTCAGGCAAACTCGGTGGGACCGATTGCATATCTCGGTGGGACCGAAATAGATGCAACAGGAAATAGAGAGTTTGCAAGCCCATCTCGGTGAGACTGAGATCCCATCGTGAGACCGAATTGATTAGGGTTTCTGGCAGTGGCTATGTCAAATGAACTCGGTGGCGCCGGATAGATCAAACCGGTGGGGCCGAGTTTGACTTTAGGTTTGGGACATATGTGGATATGAGAATATGGTTGAGGGCTTTGGAGCATATCACTTAGCACTTTGAGCAAGCAAGCCATTAAGCAACACCTCATCCCCTTTTAATAGTATTGGCTTTTCCTATGGACTCATTGTGATCTTGGATCACTAAAATGAAAATGAAGAGTCTTGAGCTTTTGAGCTTTTGCTTATCTTCTTTCCTTAGCATCTTGAAGGGGTTCCACATCCTCTTGTCCACACCACTCCACTGTTGAACTCATCTGAAATATACTAGATAAAAGTATTAGTCCAACAAGAGATATGTTGACATTAATTACCAAAATCACCCAGGGAGCACTTGTGCTTTCATGCTCCATTGGCGCCAATGCGTGACCTTGGATGCATACGCAGATGTAGTTAATCCAGATGCCCAAAATCAAATTCGCACCAAGAACACACACTCATCTTGATTTACTCCCAAGATCGCTCCATATAGTGTGGTAAAAATGAAAAGGAGTTGCGTTTTTTACCTTCTGGATCTTGTAGTAAGACGGAGTGGAGGTCATTATGGTGCTTGCGGCGGTGGCGCTCCACCATGCCCTCCACCTGCTTATTCCTCGACGCCGACATCGGCGCGGGGGGTGAACGCGCTCCTCCCGCTCATCCTCACCTCACTAAAAAATAACTTTGGCTAGAAAACGCAGGTGAGGAGAGGGAGAGGCAGCGACAAGAGGAGGAGAGGGGTTGTGAAGCGGCCGAGAGGGAGGTGTCGACACGGGTGAGAGGGAGGTGTCGACGCGGGCGAGAGGGAGGTGCGTTGCCACCACGCTGGATTCGGGTAGGGAGACATCGACACAGGTGAGTGAGTGCGAGAGGGGAATGGGTGAGTGAGTGAGCGCAGGGAAAAAATAGAAAGGACCGAATTTTCTTAGAGCATCTCCAATAGACGGTCCATATGTAAAAATAACCAACTTTTGGAGCTTCAAGAGCAAAAAACGCTGCTCCAACAGATGGTCCATATGTAAAAAAAAATACATCACCGCCTCCCAGAGATATAAAATTGAAAACTTCGTGATGCAAATTTGCATCACGAGATACATCTGATGTAAAACCACGGCCACCACAAAACGACCAACCTTCTGTTCATTTGCCTTCCCACTCGCGACCAGCACGTTCGTCCCCCTGCCTTCCACCGCCGCTATGGCGGAAGTCGACGACCCCACCGCCTTCTCCGCCACCGCTGCAGCCGGTGGGCTGACCCACATCACTGCCGTTTCTGCGGCGAACTTGCCCTCCGCCACCACGTCCATGTCGCCGCCCCCCACCCGCCGGCCCGGATTCGCGCCCCCCGGCTGGTCGCCACCGCACCGGCGGTTCCTACGAAGGCGGCGAAGGCACGAGGCGGAGGCAAACGGCCGGCGAATCGCGACCACAACCCGACCAAAAGTGCGGCTCGGACGGCCAAAATCTCGAAGGCAACAGCGACGACTCAGGCCGACAATTCGCAGCCACAGCCGGCGGCGTCCTCCAGTAGCCAAGGAGCCGTTCCTCAACTATGATGATGGTGATGCACTTTTGTTAGGGATTTGAAACTATGATGATGATGCACTTTATTTCAAATTTTAAGTGATATTTCAATGCAAAACCGCGGATGTACATCGATTGAACAGCAGCCGTGCGACCGGCGGTCGGGTTTTTACATCTTTGTTTTGGACCGTCTGTTGGAGTTGCTCTTTTATACATCTCCATTTTGGACCATCTCTTGGAGTTGAGCCTTTTTCAGAAATGTAAAAGGCACTTTTTGGTGCTCTAAATTTTTACATCACCGGTTTGAAGCATCAAAATATACATCATCTATTGGAGATGCTCTTAACTTCCCGAGATTTGAACTACACTTTCTAAAACGTCTTATAAATCTTTCCAAAGAGAGTACAGACCGGTTAAGTGGTAGGTCATGTGCAAGCCCAAAAACCTTGTTGGGTTGGGCATTATTAACACCTCGGTCATGAACAAATGCTTGATCATTAAGTGGTGGTGGAAGAAACTTACAGTTGATCCTAATACCTTGTGGCTTCAGATCCTCAAAACTAAATACTCCCTCTGTCCCATAATATAAGAACATTTTTCAAGCTAACATAGCTTGAAATTCTTATATTACGGGACGGAGGGAGTACTTTCCTAACATTAGCCCCCTGTTTGCTTCTTCGGTTGGTGGCTCCCAATTCTGGATGGACTTGGTGAAAGTGAGGGATGAGTTTCGGGCTCACGTTAAGTTTGTTGTGGGCAATGGAGTCTCCATTCGTTTTTGGTTAGAATGGAGGCATGGGATGCACCTTTAGCTATTTCTTTCCCTGCTCTTTTTTCTATTGTTCCAACCCTCAATTCTCCATCTCGGATCTCTCTTTGAATAACTAGGATCTTGGTCATCAGCGTTCCATTTCTCCTGAAGAGTTGGCCGATTAGCAACGTCTTGCAGCTCTATTCCCAGTGCTCTCGGAGGAAGCTGACTCTGTGACTTGGCCCCATTTTGCTTCGGGCGTTTCTGGGCGAAGTCTCTTTATCTGAGGCTCACTGCGGGTAACGCTACCTCTAGGTTCAACAACATTTGGCGTGCTAAGGATCCTCTCTGCATCAAAATCTTTTGGTGGCAAGCTACTCGTCAGAAACTTCCAGCTAATGATCAAATATGTAAACGTAATGGTCCTGGTTCATGTCGCGGGTCAGGAAGAAGGGAGAGTAAGAACAGGAGGTCTCCCAGGTCTCTCGGGGGAGCAGGAGTGGAGGTTACTCTCAAGGGAGCAGGAGCACGGGCTTCCATGTCTCCACGGATTTAGGTACCATTAGGACTTCCATCCTCTATTCTAGCCAGCAATTTTTCTTGTTAATCATGCTCCTCCTCACCTCCTGTGGGTTAAGTATCAAACTAATCAGCATGGAAATCCTCGAGAAGATCAGAGTATTCATGGACTATTGTCTGTGGATGTTGACAAATTTGATTGCAGCAGGGACAGGCAAGGAGGGTGCAGGGCTCACCGCTGCAGACATATTCAGGGCGACATCGAACTTCAGCGAGAAGAACATGGTCAGGGAGGGAGCTTCTTGCAGCATCTGCAAAGGGACGCTCAGGGACGGGTCCCAAGTTGCCGTCAAACGTGCCAGAAAGGTCAGGGGAAACATACATCATAGTAATATGAGATTTGGCAACTGTCAGGAGCAACTAATATAACTAAATATTTTGTTTGCTCAAGTTAAATGGACAATATCTATCTGCTGAACTTGCCAGGGAGCTCGAAATGCTTCAGAAGATCGAGCATCGGAATTTGGTGAGGTTCCTCGGATTCTTCGAGCAGAAAGACGAAATTCTGATCGTCGTCGAGTATGTCGACAATGGCTCCCTTAGGGAACACTTGGACGGTATTGCATTTCGACTGATCATTGACAGTGCTGAAATTTGCATTCACATTTCTGATTTCAGTTAGCTACATTGCCAAAAAGAAAGAAAGAAATATGCAATTCTATTTGAAATGATTTAGTAATACCTGTATAAGTAATTAGCATACTAGAAAATATTCTGTTAGTATGATTTAGTAATATCTGTATAAATGTAATTAGCATACTAGAAACGATTATAGTTATACTGACCAGGGTTTCTGAAATACACAACAAAATGCAGAATCGCGTGGAACCGGGCTAGAACTTGCGCAGCAGCTAAACATCGTGATCGACGTGGCTCATGCCATCACCTACCTGCATGAATAAGCAGGTATTCTAGTCAGATCCCTTGAACATCTCATTGTTCATGCTTCATAGTAAGAAAAAAAGGAAGTGAAAGATGATAGGCAGTAGCAGTAGTAATAGCAGAGTGTGCCTGCATGATGATGATTATCTGAACTTGGAAGAAACGCATGGCATGGCATTGGCAGACCGGGCGGTGATCCACAAATGTGCTGCTGTGTTGGCAATTAGCACACAAATGCCCTTGTGGTTAACTGGAAACTGCAGCGGAAACAAGTAATCTCAGCACCACATCATGTACTAACTCAAGGATCGTTGCTTAGCACGAAAGAAAACATATGCAACAGCATATATGGAGGCAGAAAATGTTACTCACCAGGCAAGACACTCCTCAGCCTAGTGTCTTGTGGTAGGAGTAAGTTTTTCTCACAGCATCAAGTATCAACAAACAGACACCAATTTTTTTACGTGGAAAACCCCTCAACTTGAAGGGATAAACCACGGGCCGAAGCCACCCAAATCCTCTTCCACTATTATCAAATGTGGGATACAACAAGTTCTTCTCTAGATAGCACTAGAGGATCTCATATATCAAGATTTCTGAATCTTGGATGAACAGAACAAGATTTGGGGCTCAAGAACTAGGGATTGGAACAATCTCACCAAAGATGGTGGAACCGAAGCTTGAAGGAGGCAAGGTAGTGGATCTGAACCATCACAACCTTGGGGAGGAGCTCCCTTTGCTTCTTCCTTCAATCTTCCTCTTCTTCCCTTGCTCTCTTGGTTTCTCTCTTCTTCTCTCTTGGAGGATGAACTGATTTTCGTCACACTTGGTGGTGGCTTTTGGATGGAGGGTAAAGCATCCCCATCCACTCATGTTAAAAGTCCAAAATGACCCTAGGTCATAACCCTATTGGGTAGTGGTCTTCTGCACCTCTTTGGGCTGCCTAAAATGCCTCAAATTGCCATCTCCTCACAGCCCACATGATGAGGATATCCCAACAAATCTCCCCCTCCGACTCATGAGGGGGGCCACCGCCATGCCCGCTACCTTGTAACATGCTTGTAGCTTCTCATTTGGCAATATCTTGGTCATCATATCCGAACCATTGTCGTCGGTATGGATCTTCTCAAGTTTTAGCAACTTGGAACTCACAACATCTCGAATCCAATGGTACCTCACATCAATGTGCTTGGTTCGAGAGTGATAGCTTGAATTCGGCAAGATGAATAGCACTCTGACTGTCACAAAATAGAACATACTTCTCTTGCTTCATGCCGAGCTCTTGCAAGAAGTTCTTCATCCAAAACTTCCTTGCCAGCATCAACTGCTGCAATGTACTCAGCTTCAGAGTTGATGTAGAAACACATTTCTGCAATCTTGATTGCCATGACACTGCTCCCCCTGCATAAGTCATCAGGTATCCGGATGTGGACTTCCTACGATCCTTGTCACCTGCGTAATCTGCATTTGTATAGCCCTGCAATACAGGATCACCATTTCCAAAGCATAGACAAGATGTATAAGTACCCTTGAGATACCTGAGAATCCACTTCACTGCTTCCCAGTGAGTTTTACCTGGATTTGTCATGAACCGGCTAACAACTCCAACTGCATAGGCAATGTCAGGCCTAGTGCATACCATGGCATACATCAAACTGCCCACAGAAGATTGGTAAGGTACTTTCCTCATTTCTTATTTCTCCTTCTTCCTTGTAGAACATTTTTTAGAATTTAGTTTGTGATGGCCTGCAAGTGGATAGATAACAGATTTCGCATCTTTCATATTAAACCTTTCAAGTACCTTATCAATGTATCTTCCCTGTGAGAGCCAAAGCAGCTTCTTTGATCTATCATGGGAGATCTTCATGCCAAGTATTTGCTTAGCTGGTCCTAAATCCTTCATGGCAAATGATTTACTCAATGCCTTCTTGAGGAGAGCAATCCTCTTTGTGCCATTTCCAACAATCAGCATATCATCAACATACAACAAGAGAATAATGAAGTCACCCTCGGTGTACCTCTTCATAAAGACACAATGGTCAGGTTGTGATTTATGGTAACCAAGCCCAGTTATAAAAGACTCAAACTTCTTGTACCACTACCGAGGAGCTTGCTTCAAGACATACAAGCTCTTCTTCAATTTGCAAACTAAGTGCTCCTTGCCTGCAACCATGAATCCCTCTGGCTGCTCCATGTATATCGCCTTCTCTAGGTCACCATGTAAGAATGATGTCTTCACATCAAGTTGTTCAATTTCCAAGTCCATGGTGGCAGCCATGCCAAGCACAACTCGGATCAAAGACATCTTGACCACCGGAGACATCTTGACTGAATCCTTTCACAACCAATCTGGCCTTGTACCTTGGATGTGAGGTGTTTTCTTCAATCTTCACTCTGTACACCCACTTGTTCTTGAGTGCTTTCTTGCCTTTTGGCAGATTCACCAACTCAAAAGTATCATTCTCATACAGGGAATTCATCTCATCCTGCATGGCTTCTGACCATTCTTCTTTGTTCTCATCAGACATTGCCTCCTCATAGCATGAGGGCTCACATACATCTGTCATCAACACGTATTGATGTGGTGGATATTTAGAAGAAGGAATGTGAACTCTTTCACTTCTTCTTTGCTG
Source organism: Aegilops bicornis (assembly GCA_021605145.1). Taxonomy (NCBI): domain Eukaryota; kingdom Viridiplantae; phylum Streptophyta; class Magnoliopsida; order Poales; family Poaceae; genus Aegilops; species Aegilops bicornis. The sequence goes on along the minus strand of CM038673.1, from coordinate 760,479,960 downwards.
CTGCATTGGTGGTGAATCATATGGATTTTGGTTGGTATCATCATTATCAACTTCATCATCGTCATTTGATGGTTGCTCGTCACTTTGACTTGTACTGCCTTGATCAGTTGCATCTCCACTGTCTTCAGTGTCATCATCTCCCCCATGATTGTCGTGCACGAGAGGAGGACGGATTGGATCGGTATCAACCTGAGGTGTGCTGGTCATTGGCTTCTCTGGTTTCCCAATATCTTTTATTCTTTCATCTTCAATGAACACCACATCTCGGCTTCTCACAATCTTCCTATTTATCGGATCCCACGACCTGTAGCCAAACTCTTCACTTGGTTGGCTGAGGTAGATGCACTGCTTTGTCTTGCTATCAAGCTTGGATCTCTCGTCCCTTGGAATATGTACAAATGCCCTGCAACCAAAGACCTTCAAGTGCTTGTATGATACATCCTTACCTGAACAAACTCTGACGAATATCACCTGCAAGAGGAACTGAGGGAGATAGGTTGTAACACCCCCAATGTCATGCTACAGTAATCCCCTGTTAATGGTGCCATGTCACCATGTTACTGTTGCTAATCATCACTTTATCCAAATCAAAATTCAAATTCAAATCTATTCTAAAGTCAAAAATTCATATTTGTCAGACATGAAATGTAAAATGCTCATCTTGTGGCAAATAATCATTTGTTAATATTGGTGGTGAACCAACATTTTTGCAAGGTATTTAAATGGCATAAACCAATTAAAGCAGTGACTAAAACATTAGATTAAATGCCTTTTCAATTTTTAAAAATGGCGAACTTTTTCAAGGAGCCTCACAATCTTTTTGTGGCAGTGCTAATTCTTGAAATTGTTTTGGCTAGTGGCATAATTTTGCAAAGTCATTAGTGGCTAAAAGAAAATGCTAAAGCTGCAAAAAAATAGAAAAAGGGAACTCCCCTGCCCCTGGGCCTAAGGCCACAGAGGCAGGCCCAGACGGCCAGGACCAGCTCCCCTCCCCGGTCGCTCTCCTTTCCCTCCTGTTCCCCTGGTACGCGCCGCTACAGGGGCTCGTCCCCACCGGACCACGTCGCCGGCTGCGCCGCGGGGTAGGATAAGGATGCCACCGCAGCCCTCGGCCTCATCCTCGCCCCAGATGCGCCTCACCCACTCCCCCTCGCTCTCCATCGCATCTCCCCTCTTCCTTCCCCTTCTGCCGACGCATGTCGTCGCCGATCTTCTCGCACCGCCACGGCGACCGTTGAGCCCGAGCCTCACCGCCGTGTCCGAGAGCTCCGCCACGGTCGCCCACATCGACTACGCCGAGCCGTTCGAGCTGAGGAACCCCAGCGCCGGCGCCGGCGTCATCTTCCTCCTCAAATCCCCGCCGCCATTCGACGACAAATCCGGCGCCAGCAAGCCTTCCCCGAGCCCACTACACACCTGCAGGGCCCGGTGAGCAGCCGCTTCGACCCCCCCCCCTCTCCCTTCTCCTCCCCATGCATCGTAGTTATCTTCCACGCGTGCTCGAGCTCCGGCCACCATCGCTAGACTTCGCAGTCGACGCTGTGGGCCGTTTCAACGGGCACCGTTCCGCTGTTCGACACGATGCGATGCCCGCGTTCGAATGCACCAGATTCTGCGCCGAAAGAGCCCCTTGTTGGGGAACGTAGTAATTTCAAAAAAATTCCTACGCACATGCAAGATCATGGTGATGCATAGCAATGAGAGGGGAGAGTGGTGTCCACGTACCCTCCGAAAGCGGAAGCGTTAGCACAACGCGGTTGATGTAGTCGTACGTCTTCACGATCCGATCGATCAAGTACCGAACGCACGAAACCTCCGAGTTCAGCACACGTTCAGCCCGATGACGTCCCTCGAACTCCGATCCGGCCGAGTGTTGAGGGAGAGTTTCGTCAGCACGACAGCGTGGTGACGATGTTGATGCTCTACCAACGCAGGGCTTCGCCTAAGCACCGCTACAGTATTATCGAGGTGGACTATGGTGGAGGGGGGCACCGCACACGGCTAAAAGATCAACTTGATCAATTGTTGTGTCTATGGGGTGCCCCCTTGCCCCCGTATATAAAGGAGCAAGGGGGTGCGGCCGGCCAAGGGAGGAGGCGCGCCGGAGGAGTCCTACTCCCACCGGGAGTAGGACTCCCCCCCCCCCCCCATTTCCTAGTTGGATTAGAACTTGGGAGGGGGAAGTGTTGGAAATATGCCCTAGAGGCAATAAATAAATTAGTTATTAGTATATTTCCTTGTTCATGATAATCGTTTATTATCCATGCTATAATTGTATTGAAAGGAAACTCAGATACATGTGTGGGTACATAGACAACACCATGTCCCTAGTAAGCCTCTAGTTGACTAGCTCGTTGATCAACAGATAGTCATGGTTTCCTGACTATGGACATTGGATGTCATTGATAATGGGATCACATCATTAGGAGAATGATGTGATGGACAAGACCCAATCCTAAGCATAGCACAAGATCGTGTAGTTCGTTTTGCTAGAGCTTTTCCAATGTCAAGTATCTCTTCCTTAGACCATGAGATCGTGTAACTCCTGGATACCGTAGGAGTGCTTAGGGAGTACCAAACGTCACAACGTAACTGGGTGACTATAAAGGTGCATTACAGGTATCTCCAAAAGTGTACATTGGGTTGACACGGATCGAGATCGGATTTGTCACTCCGCATGACGGAGAGGTATCACTGGCCCACTCGGTAGTGCATCATCATAATGAGCTCAAAGTGACCAAGTGTTTGGTCACGGGATCATGCATTACGATACGAGTAAAGTGACTTGCCGGCAACGAGATTGAACGAGGTATTGGGATACCGACGATCGAATCTCGGGCAAGTAAAATACCGATTGACAAAGGGAATAGTATACGGGGTTGATTGAATCCTCGACATCGTGGTTCATCCGATGATATCATCGAGGAGCATGTGGGAGCCAGCATGGGTATCCAGATCCCGCTTGTTATTGCCCGAGAGCCGTCTCGGCCATGTCTGCATGTCTCCCGAACCGTAGGGTCTACACACTTAAGGTTCGGTGACGCTAGGGTTGTATGAATATGAGTATGCAGCAAACCGGATGTTTTTCAGAGTCCGGATGAGATCCGGACGTCATGAGGAGTTCCGGAATGGTCCGGAGGTAAAGATTTATATATGGGAAGTCTTATTTTGGTCGCGGAAAAGTTTCGCACTTTATCGGTATTGTACCGGAGTGCCGAAAGGGGTCCGGGGTCCACCGGGGGTCCACCTGCCCGGGGGGCACATGGGCTGTAGGGGGTGCGCCTTGGCCTATATGGGCAAGGGCACCAGCCCCAAGAGGCCCATGCTTTGGAGATAAGAGAGAGGGAGAGTCCTAAAGGGGAAGGCACCTCCGAGGTGCCTTGGGAGGATGGACTCCTCCCCCTCTTGGCCGCACCCCTTCCATGGAGGAAGGGGCAAGGCTGCCCTCCCCTCTATTACACCTATATAAAGGGAGGGAGGGAGGGTGGCCGCACCACAAGCCCTTGGCGCCTCCCCTCTGCTACACCTCCTCCTCCTCCCGTGGTTGCTTGAAGCCTGCCGGAGTTCTGCTGCATCCACCACCAGGCCGTCGTGCTGCTGGATCATCATCAACCTCTCCTTCCCCCTTGCTGGATCAAGAAGGAGGAGACGTCATCCGCTCCGTACGTGTGTTGAACGCGGAGGTGCTGTCCGTTTTGCACTAGGTCATCGGTTATTTGGATCACGGTGAGTACGCTCCATCATCCCCGTTCCATTGAACGCTTCCGCACGCGATCTACAAGTGGTATGTAGATGCAATCACTCTCCCATGACTCGTTGCTTAGATGAACTCATAGATGGATCTTGGTGAAACCGTAGGAAAAATTTTAATTTTCCGCAACGTTCCCCTTCGGTGGCATCATGAGCTAGGTCTATGCGTAGTTCTCTATTGCACGAGTAGAACACAATTTGTTGTGGGCGTAGATGTTGTCAACTTTCTTGCCGCTACTAGTCTTATCTTGCTTCAGCGGCATTGTGGGATGAAGCGGCCCGGACCGACCTTACACGTGCACGCTTACGTGAGACTGGTTCCACCGGTGACATGCACTAGTTGCATAAGGTGGCTAGCGGGTGTCTGTCTCTCCCACTTTAGTTGGAGCGGATTCGATGAAAAGGGTCCTTATGAAGGGTAAATAGAAGTTGACAAATCACGTTGTGGCTTTCACGTAGGTAAGAAAACGTTCTTGCTAGAACCCTATTGCAACCACGTAAAACTTGCAACAAACAATTAGAGGACGTCTAACTTGTTTTTGCAGCAAGTGTTTTGTGATATGATATGGCCAAAGTTGTGATGAATGATGAATGATATATGTGATGTATGAGATCATGTTCTTGTAATAGGAATCACGACTTGCATGTCGATGAGTATGACAACGGCAGGAGCCATAGGAGTTGTCTTTATTTTTGTATGACCTGCGTGTCATTGAAGAACGCCATGTAAATTACTTTTACTTTATTGCTAAACGCGTTAGCCATAGAAGTAGAAGTAGTCGTTGGCGTGACAACTTCATGAAGACACGATGATAGAGATCATGATGATGGAGATCATGGTGTCATGCCGGTGACAGGATGATCATGGAGCCCGAAGATGGAGATCAAAGGAGCTATATGATATTGGCCATATCATGTCACTACTATATATAATTGCATGTGATGTTTATTATGTTTATGCATCTTGTTTACTTAGAACGACGGTAGTAAATAAGATGATCCCTCATAACAATTTGAAGAAAGTGTTCTCCCTAACTGTCGGGGATATACCCTGCGGAATGACCCGGCCGGAGTCGTAAACCGGTCGGGACATGATAAACCGGCGGACAGTCAAGACAGATGGCTCAGACAGACGGTAAACCGGCTGGTGGTAAACCGGCAGACAATGTTAAACCGGCAGACCATGTTAAACCGGCAGACAATGTTAAACCGGCAGACAGTGATAACTGGGTTGTCAGGGGTTATGAAGCCCAAGACGTTATGAAGCCCAAGATGTTAAGAAGCCCATGGCGATAAGTTAGAATAGTTTAAGTTAAAGTCCGAGTTGGACTCTACATGTAACCCGCCTCTTGACATATATAAGGAGAGGTAGGGCTCCCCAAAGAGGGACAAGCTACAAGCAAGAAGAAACAATCTTAGGGCTAGACACAAAGAGGAGAGCCGGTTCTGGCGACTCCCTCGTGATGATAATGAGACCTAGCCTCAAACAGCATGTAGGGTTTTACCGGATGATGTTTCCGGGGCCCGGCTGTCTAAATCCTCGTGCTGGTGTTGCGTCTCGATTCCGCTCAACCCCTCTCAAGCTACCACATAGATGCGTTGGCCTCGCGACTAAGTCCTGACACTAAGGACATCTGCCGTGACAATTCCACGACAGTTGGCGCCCACCGTGGGGCCTGCGTACGATGGTGATGAGTTCTTGGAGGATCTTTTCTCGTGGATCGAGAAGTTAATTTTCCGGATGAAGAGAAACCGGTTTAGAAGTATTTGCATCAATTTCAAGTCCGTCACCCAGGGTTCAAGATCTGTGAGACTTGAAGTTCAAAGGAATAAGGTGCGGCCATGCGCTACGTTAAACCGCCGAGATTAACAGAAAAGAAGTGACAAATCGCCAATACCATCTTCTATGACCTATTTTGCCCTTGGCGTGTCAAAAGTTTCCATCAATAACTCGCCAAGCCGGCCGCTGTTTTGGTCCGTGCGCCACGGCCGTCTGTATCTTTTCGATCGAAGATCGATTTCAAATACAAGTTGTTTACGTCGGTTCAAGTACTAGTAATTCAACTAGTACTCGTCTATGTGTACGGGTAAGGCAACAAACAGCAGCCGAATCCTGCAGAAGGGAGATCCACGTCTGTGCTACGCATCGATCAAGGCAAACCAGACTACCAGAGAATATCAACCATGGACTAGTGGTGCGACCTGGAACCGGATTAAAATCTGGCGCTCGTTCCTGCTATCGAGTCTCCCTCGCATTGAACCGCCCCGCCTTGGAGCTGGCTGTGGACGTTGACCCGAATCTCCGCCACCTGTGTTTTGGCCCGTCGTGATCCAGCCGCCTGGCCTCTGTCACCTCGGTCCCGTTCCTCCTATGCCGAGGCCGAGCCGCCGGCGGCCTTCTGCCTCTCCTCGCTGGACAGCCTCATTGATCCGCCATCGTCAAGTCGCCACCTGCCGCCATCAGTGAGCAGTCTACATCCACACACACATCGAATCGGCCTGGTCCTCGTCGCCATAGCCGCCGCGGACTCGCCGGGTCGCCGCCTTGCCGAGCCGCCGTCACAGCCGTGTTGAGCCGCCCCGGCTGAGCAATCTCGACCCAGGCCGTGCCTCAAATCGCTCCGCCCGGCTTGCCGCTGCATGAGCCGCCCGGTTTGCGCCTTGAGCCATTACTGAACCGCTGGTGCGCCCTCGCGCCTGCCTGAAGCCGCCACGTCACCGACCGTCTCCACTTCTACGGCCTCTCAAATCGCCGCCTTGCGTGACGGGTCCTCCGCCACGGCCACGGAGTTTTCTCACCTGCGATCTACTGCCGGGCCACCGGGCTCTGCTCTGGCCGGGTTGTGAGATGTTGCAGCCCCGAAACCGGCCACAGCCTCAGTAACCCGCTGCTGCGGTTCCCCTCTGCCCGTGAGTCGCCCTCGTCGCAACGCCCGCGCGTCGAACCGCCGGTCGTCAAACCGGCTGCGTCGTCGCCAATGCCGCACCGACTCACCTCTGACATAGGTTCACCATCGCCGAGCCGCAGTGGTTTGCCTTGTTCTCCAACGCCCGCGTCTCCCCTGGCCGTGCTCTGTCCCCGTCATAGCCAAGTGGCCTCCGACCGAGAAAAACCGCTGCCAAGTCAAATTCGCCTTTGCCAAGTTGCCTCCGTGATCCGCCCGGCCGCGGGACGCCTCAGCAGCAACTGCGTCATCCTCGAGCTGCCGCCTCAGCTTGCTGCCCGCCCAGACCAAGTCGCTACTGCCGGTCGCATCTGCGTGACCCGGCCGTTTCATGTTGAAGCTGAAGCTGCTGCCGCGATCGCGATTCTGAACCGGTCGCGCTTCCATCTCACCGCTCGAGTTCGCCGTGCGCCAAACCGCCGTGCATGATTCTGAATCGTCGCACCCCCAATTCAGAGTCTATATGGCGATGATCCTTCTTCAGAGGATAAACAGACGCTAGCAACGAGGGATCCTAAGAGCCGTCTGAATTTAGAGGAGGGAAGACGGCGATGTTGAGTCGATTCAACTCATGCGTATGTGGTGTGAGCCAATTCAACCCGTACTTATGAGAATCAAGCCAATCAATTTATGAAGATAAGGTAATCCACACTGCCGTGGAATGCGGCCGTGTCTTGCATCATTGCGTCCGGCGCCGCCAGCCATGACCTCCGCTCGCAAATGCGCTATGGAACAGCCGCTCCAGCGTCGATGCGGCCGGTTCATCTCTGCGCCCGAGACGCGCTTCGATGTGGCTGGTTCATCTCTGCGCCCAAGACACGCCTCCAAGCCACGTACAGCTTGCCACAGCCAAGCTCGGCCTTGCTGCTTTAAACCAGCGCCCCCGGGCTGCCTCCTCCAAGTCCCCATGCCTCGCTCTGGCCCTGAACTGCCCGCGTCTATGATGAATCGCAGTCGCCGTGCCTCGCTCCAGTCTTGGACCACCCGCGTCTGTTGCAACACACCATGGCCAAACCGCCGCCGGGTTACCTCCGCCGTCTTGAGTCGCTCCTGCCACAAATCGCTACATCAACCGCCATGCGGCGTAACACCTTCACCGCTCCATAAGTCGCCCGCTTTAGCACTCCTCCGAGTCGCCTCCGCCGACCAGCCGGTCCACCTCGCCCCTGGACCGCGGTTTCGACCCGCCATGGTCACGGCCCTCGCCTCCATTGCCGAGCGCCCGGCTTTCCGCTCCAAGTCGTTGCCCGTCGAGTGCCGCTTTACCGCGCCTCGTTCTGTGCAGAGCTGCCATGCTGCGCCAAGCCGTCTTTTCTGAGACACCCCGTGGTTGGTTGGCTTCGCCCGCTGGTTGAAGGAAAAGATAAGAGGAGACTGTTTGAGAAAAAAAAGGGTCTGAAAAAAATGTGACAAAGTACTGCTGCAACCGTGCCAGAACCGGCGTGCTTCCATCTTTTCGCCATTGAACCGCGCGGTATCGTGGAGGTGATTAGGCTAATTGACTCACGTGCAATGTTCTCTGAAACTGGTATTTTTTACTGATCATCCATCGTCCAAACAAAGTCAGGTGATGTCTATCTAAGTCTATTTCATTGGCACATATTGTTTTATCAAAGGACAAATTACTTTGGTTTGTATGTTTTTATATATAGGACCATTATTCACTACAAATGTGGTTTATACCATGGATATGGAGCACGGGCTGACAATATTCCGCCGGTGATAGTCCGTAACATATTACCCGATGAATGGACGTGCACAAGCCGCCATCCAGTCTACATCAACTCGCGGGACCGCGCTGCGGTTGATTTCGCCGTCTCAAGCGGCTTATCACAAGATGCGATCGAGCACGCCGTCATTTGATTTACAACGCCGTGGCCAACGCGGCCGTCATTAATTTCAGCTTTACCATGGTGATCATCAACTCCATGGTGAATAACCCCTGGCATGATATATCAGGTGAAACCCATCCAATATATTTTATATTGTATATTGCCTTCTTTAAAAGAGCAATTACTTTGGCCTGCAAAGTTGTCTAATGCAGGACCCTAAACCGCCATATTGGTGCAAATTTAAAGGCCGTCAGAAAATTTCCGGCTTAAAAAGAGGGATTCCGGTTTAAAACCGGCTCAAGGGGAAGATATCTCCCACAAAGCTTTGAAGCTCTCAAATCCGGTTCAAAATCCCGGTTCAAGAAGGATTTATCTCTTGTAAAAAGTTAAAGGGTGCCAAAGAGGACCTGCTGCCATGATGCGCGGTTCAGACATGGGTATCATGCCTTATTGGTTTATCATATTATTGATCACTTGGGGGCTTGGTCATGTCTGAACCATAGTCACACCTCTTGATCGGCGCAATGCCACAAGATTCACTTGGGGGCTTGGTCGTGTCCGAACCAATGCAACACCTTTTGATAGGCGAAAGCCACCAGATCACTTGGGGACATGGTCAAGTCTCGAACCACCACGCCTCTTGATCGCCTAAGGCCATAGAGTCACTTGGGGCTTGGTCGAACCCAAACCATTGCCACGCCCACTTGATCGGCATAATGCCACGGTTTCAGTTGGGGACCCGCTGACTTGAACCATAGCTACACCTTATTGGGAGCTTGGTCGTGTCCGACCATGCTAACACCATCTGATCGGCTCAGTAAAGCCTCTTTTTGCAAATGGTTTTATCTTTGCCTTTGCTTCTGTTTTTCTTTTCATAAAATATTTTTTATGTTGTGTTTTCACCCAACATTATTAAATCCGGTCCAACTGTCAGTTACAGATTGACGGAACACGATTAAATCATAATCCGGAGACTATCAGCCCGGTTTGGTTTCGACTATAAGTCGCCAAAGATATATTTGGATTGCGCCATTGGAATCATGCGCTCATAAATCATTGGACTATATTATTCAAATCTTCAAATAGCCAACATGGCTGGATTTTTATGGTTATCATTAAAGATTACTATGATTAAGGTTTTCAAAGTCGCTTTAAGCGCAATGGCTATTATATTATCAATGGATATGATTTATTTTATAATTGAAGGAATAGTCCCGAGTTGCTGCAAGCTTACGACCCGGCACTTGGGGGCTACATTATTCAAGTTGAGATTACATCAAATATGCAAGTCTCATGTTGCTGCAAGCATGCACCATGACACTTGGCGGCTAATGCAAAGTCATTGTTTGCTCACCTTATTGAAGACCCGACTCATCATATTATAATGAGCCGGCCCTTGGGGGCTACCAATTGCTCCTGTCAACTATTCAAGGTACAAAGCTTTTTATTCATTATATTGAAGGGTCCACTTTGCTTCAGCTTGGTAAAGCACAAAGCTCTCAACCTTGTGAACGTGGGTTCAAGCCCCATGATGGGAGTTACATAATATAATGTTATTCTCAATAAAGTATATATAAAGTCCCTGTTCATTATGTGCATAATGACCCGCCCTTGGGGGCTACATGGTTGAAGTTTTATGAGCATCAGGAAATTACAAGTCCCGATTCTTTGCCAAGCATGACAACCCGCACTTGGGGGCTACATATGTGGAATACTCAATTCGACTAGTGATTGAGATGAACAACCTGGATTTCTTCAAGCTTGTGACATTCATATTGAAGCAAATCTTAAGCTGTTACTACATTACCTTCTTAAGAGTTGAGGGCTACAAGTGATAGGCATATAAGAGGTATATTTTCAAAAGTTAATGTTAACAAACAGTTATGATCCGGTGCCATCAATATTTGTAAACCGGCAAAGTTCTACAACCGGCTGAAGATCAGATGAGTATTTCAAAGACCAAATATTTTTGTTAAGCATTGGGAGCTGAGTCAAGAAAGTTATTCTTCACAATATTTCTCTGTGACAAACCAATGTCAGCAAATTGATTATGAAGCAGGCCTATTAAACCGGATTTTCTAGAAGAAGGAAGTGACAAGGACTTAAGGATGATTGTGATCAGTTTAACATGGATAAATCCAAATTAAACTGGGGGCTAATGTCGAGGATATACCTGCGGAATGACCCGGCCGAGTCGTAAACCGCCGGGACATGATAAACCGTGACGATCAAGACAGATGGCTCAGACAGACGGTAAACCGGCTGGTGGTAAACCGGCAGACAATGTTAAACCGGCAGACAATGTTAAACCGGCAGACAATGTTAAACCGACAGACAATGTTAAACCGGCGAGCGGTGATAATCGGGTTGTCGGGGTTATGAAGCCCAAGACGTTATGAAGCCCAAGATGTTAAGAAGCCCATGGCGATAAGTTAGAATAGTTTAAGTTAAAGTCCGAGTTGGACTCTACATGTAACCCGCCTTCAAAGATATATAAGGAGAGGTAGGGCTCCCCAAAGAGGGACAAGCTACAAGCAAGAAGAAACAATCTTAGGGCTAGACACAAAGAGGAGAGCCGGTTTACTGGCGACTCCTCGTGATGATAATGAGACCTAGCCTCAAACAGCATGTAGGGTTTTTACCGGATGATGTTTCCGGCCCAAGCTGTCTAAATCCCTGTCTGGTGTTGCGTCTCTCGATTCCGCTCAACCCCTCTCAAGCTACCACATAGATGCGTTGGCCTCGCGACTAAGTCCTGACACTAAGGACATCTGTCGTGACAATTCCACGACACTAACTGTGCACCGTTGCTAAAGTTCGTCGTTTCGAAGCACCACGTGATGATCGGGTGTGATAGATCCTTACGTTCACATACAACGGGTGTAAGCCAGATTTACACACGCGAAACAATTAGGTTGACTTGACGAGCCTAGCATGTACAGACATGGCCTCGGAACACAAGAGACCGAAAGGTCGAGCATGAGTCATATAGTAGATACGATCAACATGAAGCTGTTCACTGATGATGACTAGTCCGTCTCACGTGATGATCGGACACGGCCTAGTTGACTCGGATCATGTAATCACTTAGATGACTAGAGGGATGTCTATTCGAGTGGGAGTTCATGAGATGAACTTAATTATCACGAACATAGTCAAAAGATCTTTGCAAATTATATCGTGGCTCGCGCTTTAGTCCCACTTGTTTAGATATGTTCCTAGAGAAAATATAGTTGAAAGTTGATAGTAGCGATTATGCGGACAAAGAGAAAGCTTATGTCCTTAATGCACCACTCGGTGTCTTTGAACCCCAAACGTCGTGCTGTGGATGTTGCGAACATCGGACATACACGCTTTTGATAACTACGTGATAGTTCGGTTAAATGGTTTAGAGTAGAGGCACCAAAGACATTTCTCGAAACATATAAGATGTTTCGAGGGCTGAAATTGGGATTTCAGGCTTGTGCCCACGCCAAAAGGTATAAGACCTCCGACGATTTTCTTAGCCTCGCAAACTAAGGGAGAAAAGCTCAATCGTTGAGCTTGTGCTCAGATTGTCTCGAGTGCAACAATCACTTGAATCGAGTGGGAGTTGACCTTCCGGATGAGATAGTGATGTTTCTCCAAAGTCATTGCCACCAAGCTGCTAGAGCTTCGTGATGAACTATAACATATCAGGGATAGATATGATGATCCTTGAGGTATTCACGATGTTTGACACCGCGAAAGTAGAAATCAAGAAGGAGCATCAATTGTTGATGGTTGGTGAAACCACTAGTTTCAAGAAGGGCAAGGGCAAGAAGGGATACTTCATGAAACAGCAAATCAACTGCTGCTCTAGTGAAGAAACCCAAGGTTGAACCCAAACCCGAGACTAAGTGCTTCTTTAATAAGGGGAACAGTCACTGGAGCAGAATTACCCTAGATACTTGGTAGATGAGAAGGCTGGCAAGGTCGATAGAAGTATATTGGATATACATTATGTTAATGTGTACTTTACTAGTACTCCTAGTAGCACCAGGGTATTAAGATACCGGTTCGGTTGCTAAGTGTTAGTAACTCGAAATAAAAGAGCTACGAAATAAACGGAGACTAGCTAAAGGTGAGCTGACGATATGTGTTGGAAGTGTTTCCAAGTTTGATTTGATCAAACATCGCACGCCTCCCTCTACCATCAAGATTAGTATTAAACCTGAATAATTGTCATTTGGTGATTGCGTTGAGCATAGACATGATTGGATTATGTCTATCGCAATACGGTTATTCATTTAAGGAGAATAATGGGTACTCTATTTATTTGAATAATACCTTCAATGGTCTTGCACCTAAAGGAATGGTTTATTGAATCTCGATCGTAGTGATACACATTTTCATGCCAAAAGATATAAGATAGTAATGATAGTACCATCTGCTTGTGGCAATCGCCATTTGAGTCATATTGGTATAGAATGCATGAAGAAGCTCCATGTTGATGGATCTTTGGACTCACTCGCTTTTGAAAAGTTTGAGACATGCAAACCATGTCTATTGGTGTATATGCATGAAGAAACTCCATGCAAATGGACCGTTTGGACTCACTTGATTTTGAATCACTTGAGACATGCAAATCATACCACATGGGCAAGATGACTGAAAGCCTCGTTTTCAGTGAAATGGAACAAGAAAGCAACTTGTTGGAAGTAATACATTTTGATGTGTGCAGTCCAATGAATCTTTGAGGCACGCATTGGATATCGTTATGTTCTTACTTCACGATGATTTGAGTAGATCTTGAGTATATTTACTTGATGAAACACAAGTCTGAATTATTGAATGGTTCAAGTAATTTCAGAGTGAAGTTAAAGATCATCGTGACAAGAGGATAAAATGTCTATGATATGATCATAGAGATGAGTGTCTGAGTTATGAGCTTTGGCACGCTATTAAGACATAGTGGAAATTGTCTCACAATTAATACCGCCTGGAACACCATAGTGTGATGGTGTGTCCGAACATCATAGTTGCACCCTATTAGATATGGTGCGTACCATGATGTCTCTTATCGAATTACCACTATCGTTCATGGGTTAGGCATTAGAGACAACCACACTCACTTTAATAGGGCACCACGTAATTCCGTTGAGACGACCCTGTTTGAACTATGGTTTGGAGAAACCTAAGTTGTCGTTTCTTAAAAGTTTGGGGTTGCGACGCTTATGTGAAAAAGTTTCAGGTTGATAAGCTCGAACCCAAAGCGGATAAAATGCATCTTCATAGGACACCCAAAACAGTTGGGTATACCTCCTAAATTAGATCCGAAAGCAATAGGGATTGTTTCTTGAATCGGGTCCTTTCTCGAGGAAAAGTTTGTCTCGAAAAGTTGAGTGGGAGGATGGTGGAGACTTGATATGGTTATTGAACCGTCACTACAACAAGTGTGTAGCAGGGCACAGGAAGTTGTTCCTGTGGCACCTACACCAATTGAACTAGAAGCTTATGATAGTGATCATGAAACTTCGGATCAAGTCACTACCGTACCTCGTAGGGTAACAAGGATGCGTACTGCTTCAGAGTGGTACAGTAATCCTGTCTTAAAGGTCATGTTGCTAGACAACAATGAACCTACGAGCTATGGAGAAGCGATGGTGGGCCCATATTCCGACAAATCGTTAGAGGCCATGAAATCCGAGATAGGATCCATGTATCAGAACAAAGCATGGACTTTGGTGGACTTGCCCGATGATCGGCAAGCTATTGAGATAAATGGATTTTAAGAAGAAGACGGACGTGGACGGTAATGTCACCGTCTATGAAGCTCGACTTGTGGCAAAGAGTTTTTCACAAGTTGACTACGATGAGATTTTCTCATCCGTAGCGATGCTTAAGTCCGTCGGAATCATGTTAGCATTAGCTGCATTTATGAAATCTAGCAGATGGATGTCAAAACGAGTTTCCTTACCAGTTTCCGTAAGGAAAGGTTGTATGAGATACAATCAGAAAGGTTTTTTCGATCCTAAGGATGCTGAAAAGTATGCTAGCTCCAGTGATCCTTCCATGGACTGGAGTAAGCATCTCGGAGTTGTAATATACTCTTTGATAAGATGATCAAAGATTTTGGGTTTATACAAAGTTTATGAGAAACTTGTATTTCCAAAGAAGTGAGTGGGAGCACTATAGAATTTTTGATGAGTATATGTTGTTGACATATTGTTGATCGAAATGATGTAGAATTTCTGGAAAGCATATAGGGTGATTTGAAAAGTGTTTTTCAAGTGAAAACCTGTATTAAGCTACTTGAACATTGAGCATCAAGATCTATAGGGATAGATCAAAACCGCTTAATGGTACTTTCAAATGAGCATATACCTTGACATGATCTTGAAGGTGTTCAAGATGGATCAGTCAAAGAAGAAGTTCTTGCCTGAGATGTAAGGTATAAAGTTAAGACTTAAAGCTCGACCACGGCAGAACAGAGAGAAAGGACGAAGGTCGTCCCCTATGCCTTAGACGTAGGCTCTGCAGTATGCTATGCTTTGTACCGCACCGGAAGTGTGCCTTGCCATGAGTCGGTCAGGGTACAAGAATGATCCAGGAATGGATCATTGGACAACGTTCAAAATTGTCCTTGGAGTAAATAAGGACATGTTTCTCGATTATGGAGGTGATAAAGAGTTCGGGCGAAAGGGTTACATCGGTGCAAGCTTTAACACCTATCCGAGTGACTCTGAGTAGCAAACCGGATACGTATAGTGGAGCAACCATTTGGAATAGCTCCAAGTGGAGCGTGGAAGCAGCATTTACAATATGACCTAGAAATTTGCAAAGCACACACGGATCTGAAAGGTTCAGACCCGTTGACTAAAACCTCTCTCACAAGCAAAACATGATCAAACCTCATAACTCATTGAGTCTTAATCACATGATGATGTGAACTAGTTTACAGACACTAGTAAACTCTTTGGATGTTGGTCACATGGCGATGTCACCTATCAGTGTTAATCACATGACGATGTGGACTAGATTATTGACTCTAGTGCAAGTGGGAGACTGTTGGAAATATGCCCTAGAGGCAATAAATAAATTAGTTATTAGTATATTTCCTTGTTCATGATAATCGTTTATTATCCATGCTATAATTGTATTCAAAGGAAACTCAGATACATGTGTGGGTACATAGACAACACCATGTCCCTAGTAAGCCTCTAGTTGACTAGCTCGTTGATCAGCAGATAGTCATGGTTTCCTGACTATGGACATTGGATGTCATTGATAACAGGATCACATCATTAGGATAATGATGTGATGGACAAGACCCAATCCTAAGCATAGCACAAGATCGTGTAGTTCGTTTTGCTAGAGCTTTTCCAATGTCAATTATCTCTTCCTTAGACCATGAGATCGTGTAACTCCCGGATACCATAGGAGTGCTATGGGTGTATCAAACGTCACAACGTAACTGGGTGACTATAAAGGTGCATTACAGGTATCTCCAAAAGTGTCTGTTGGGTTGACACGGATCGAGACTGGGATTTGTCACTCCGTATGACGGAGAGGTATCACCGGGCCCACTCGGTAGTGCATCATCATAATGAGCTCAAAGTGACCAAGTGTTTGGTCACGGGATCATGCATTACTGATGCGAGTAAAGTGACTTGCCGGCAACGAGATTGAACGAGGTATTGGGATACCGACGATCGAATCTCGGGCAAGTAAAATACCGATTGACAAAGGGAATAGTATACGGGGTTGATTGAATCCTCGACATCGTGGTTCATCCGATGATATCATCGAGGAGCATGTGGGAGCCAGCATGGGTATCCAGATACCGCTGTTGGTTATTGCCCGAGAGCCGTCTCGGCCATGTTTGCATGTCTCCCGAACCCGTAGAGTCTACACACTTAAGGTTCGGTGACGCTAGGGTTGTATGAATATGAGTATGCAGCAAACTGGATGTTGTTCGGAGTCCCGGATGAGATCCCGGACGTCACGAGGAGTTCCGGAATGGTCCGGATGTAAAGATTTATATATGGGAAGTCTTATTTTGGTCGCCGGAAAAGTTTCGCACTTTATCGGTATTGTACCGGGAGTGCCGAAAGGGGTCCGGGGTCCACCGGGGGGGTCCACCTGCCCCGGGGGGCCACATGGGCTGTAGGGGGTGCGCCTTGGCCTATATGGGCAAGGGCACCAGCCCCAAGAGGCCCATGCACCTGGAGATAAGAGAGAGGGGAGAGTCCTAAAGGGGGAAGGCACCTCCGAGGTGCCTTGGGGAGGATGGACTCCTCCCCTCTTGGCCGCACCCTTCCTTGGAGAAAGGGGCAAGGCTGCGCCCTCCCCCTCTCTTGCACCTATATAAAGGGAGGGAGGGAGGGGTGGCCGCACCTGAAGCCCTTGGCGCCTCCCTCTGCTACACCTCCTCCTCCTCCCGTAGTTGCTTAACGGCCTGCCGGAGTTCTGCTGCATCCACCACCACGCCGTCGTGCTGCTGGATCATCATCAACCTCTCCTTCCCCTTGCTGGATCAAGAAGGAGGAGACGTCATCCGCTCCGTACGTGTGTTGAACGCGGAGGTGCTGTCCGTTCAGCACTAGGTCATCGGTGATTTGGATCACGGCGAGTACGACTCCATCATCCCCGTTCCATTGAACGCTTCCGCACGCGATCTACAAGTGGTATGTAGATGCAATCACTCTCCCATGACTCGTTGCTTAGATGAACTCATAGATGGATCTTGGTGAAACCGTAGGAAAAATTTTAATTTTCTGCAACGTTCCCCTTCAGGATGGAGTGGAGGAGAAGGAAGGAAGGGGGCGCCGCCCCCTCTCCTTGTCCTATTCGGACTAGGGGGAGGGGCGCGCGGCCCAGCCCTTGCCTCCTCTCCTCTCTTCCACCTAGGCCCACTAAGGCCCATTAAGTTCTGGGGTCCCGATTTCACCCGGAACACTTCCGATATCCAAACATAGGCTTCCAATATATCAATCTTCATGTCTCGACCATTTCGAGACTCCTCGTCATGTCCGTGGTCACATCCGGGACTCTGAACAACCTTTGATACATCAAAACATATAAACTCATAATATAACTGTCATCGAAACGTTAAGCGTGCGGACCCTATGGGTTCGAGAACTATGTAGACATGACCGAGACATGTCTCTGGTCAATAACCAATAGCGGAACCTGGATGCTCATATTGGCTCCCACATATTCTATGAACATCTTTATCGGTCAGAGTGCATAACAACATACACTGTTCCCTTTGTCATCGGTATGTTACTTGCCCGAGATTCTATCGTTGGTATCTCAATACCTAGTTCAATCTCGTTACCGGCAAGTCTCTTTACTAGTTCCGTAATACATCATCCATAACTAACTCATTAGTTGCAATGCTTGCAAGGCTTAAGTGATGTGCATTACTGAGAGGGCCCAGAGATACCTCTCCGACAATCGGAGTGACAAATCCTAATCTCGAAATACGCCAACGCAACATATACCTTTGGAGACAGTTGTAGAGCTCCTTTATAATCACCCAGTTACGTTGTGACGTTTGGTAGCACACAAAGTGTTCCTCTGGCAAACGGGAGTTGCATAATCTCATAGTCATAGGAACATGTATAAGTCATGAAGAAAGCAATAGCAACATACTAAACGATCGGGTGCTAAGCTAACGGAATGGGTCATGTCAATCACATCATTCTCCTAATGATGTGATCCCGTTAATCAAATGACAACTCATGTCTATGGCTAGGAAACATAACCATCTTTGATAAACAAGCTATTCAAGTAGAGGCATACTAGTGACACTCTGTTTGCCTATGTATTCACAAATGTATTATGTTTCCGGTTAATACAATTCTAGCATGAATAATAAACATTTATCATGATATAAGGAAATAAATAATAACTTTATTATTGCCTCTAGGGCATATTTCCTTCAGTCTCCCACTTGAACTAGAGTCAATAATCTAGATTACACAGTAATGATTCTAACACCCATGGAGCCTTGGTGCTGATCATGTTTTCCTCGTGGAAGAGGCTTAGTCAATGGGTCTGCAACATTCAGATCCGTATGTATCTTGCAAATTTCTATGTCTCCCACCTGGACTAGATCCGGATGGAATTGAAGCGTCTCTTGATGTGCTTGGTTCTCTTGTGAAATCTGGATTCCTTCGCCAAGGCTATTGCTCCAGTATTGTCACAAAAGATTTTCATTGGACCCGATGCACTAGGTATGACACCTAGGTTGGATATGAACTCCTTCATCCAGACATCTTTATTTGCTGCTTTTGAAGCAGCTATGTACTCCGCTTCACACGTAGATCCCGCCACGACCTTTGTTTAGAACTGCACCAACTGACAGCACCACCGTTCAATGTAAACACGTATCCGGTTTGCGATTTAGAATCGTCCGGATCAGTGTCAAAGCTTGCATCAGCGTAACCATTTACGATGAGCTCTTTGTCACCTCCATAAACGAGAAACATATCCTTAGTCCTTTTCGGTATTTACGGATGTTCTTGACCGGTGTCGATGATCCACTCTGGATTACTTTGGTACCTCCTGCTAGACTTATAGCAAGGCACACATCAGGTCTGGTACACTGACATTGCATACATGATAGAGCCTATGGCTGAAGCATAGGGAACATCTTTCATTTTCTCTCTATCTTCTGCAGTGGTCGGGCATTGAGTCTTACTCAATTTCACTCCTTGTAACACATGCAAGAACCCTTTCTTTGCTTGATCCATTTTGAACTTCTTCAAAACTTTGTCAAGGTATGTGCTTTGTGAAAGTCCAATTAAGCGTCTTGATCTGTCTATATAGATCTTAATGCCCAATATATAAGCAGCTTCACCGAGGTCTTTCATTGAAAAACTCTTATTCAAGTATCCCTTTATCCTATCCAGAAATTCTATATCATTTCCAATCAGCAATATGTCATCCACATATAATATTAGAAATGCTACAGAGCTCCCACTCACTTTCTTGTAAATATAGGCTTCTCCAAAAGTCTGTACAAAACCAAATGCTTTGATCACACTATCAAAGAATTTATTCCAACTCCGAGAGGCTTGCACCAGTCCATAAATGGATCATTGGAGCTTGCACACTTTGTTAGCTCCCTTTGGATCGACAAAACCTTCCGATTGCATCATATACAACTCTTCTTCCAGAAATCCATTCAGGAATGCAGTTTTGACATCCATTTGCCAAATTTCATAATCATAAAATGCGGCAATCGCTAACATGATTCGGACAGACTTAAGCATCGCTACGGGTGAGAAGGTCTCATCGTAGTCAATCCCTTGAACTTGTCGAAAACCTTTCCAACAAGTCGAGCTTTGTAGACAGTAACATTACCGTCAGCGTCAGTCTTCTTCTTGAAGATCCATTTATTTTCAATTGCTTGCCGATCATCGGTCAAGTCAACCAAAGTCCATACTTTGTTCCCATACATGGATCCCATCTCAAATTTCATGGCCTCAAGCCATTTTGCGGAATCTTGGCTCACCATCGCTTCTTGATAGTTCGTAGGTTCATCATGGTCTAGTGACATGACTTCAAGAACAGGATTACCGTACCACTCTGGTGCGGATCTTACTCTGGTTGATCTACGAGGCTCGGTAAAAACTTGATCTGAAGTTTCATGATCATCATCATTAACTTCCTCACTAATTGGTGTAGGTCTCATAGAAACCAGTTTCTGCGATGAACTACTTTCCAATAAGGGAGCAGGTACAGTTACCTCATCAGGTTCTACTTTCCTCCCACTCACTTCTTTCGAGAGAAACTCCTTCTCTAGAAAGTTTCCGAATTTAGCAACAAAAGTCTTGCCTTCGGATCTGTGATAGAAGGTGTACCCAACAGTTTCCTTTGGGTATCCTATGAAGACACATTTCTCCGATTTGGGTTCGAGCTTATCAGGTTGAAGCATTTTCACATAAGCATCGCAGCCCCAAACTTTCAGAAACGACAACTTTGGTTTCTTGCCAAACCACAGTTCATAAGGCGTCGTCTCAACGGATTTCGATGGTGCCCTATTTAACATTAATGCGGCCGTCTCTAAAGCATAACCTTAAAACAATAGCGGTAAATCAGTAAGAGACATCATAGATCGCACCATATATAGTAAAGTACGATTACGAAGTTCAGACACACCATTACGTTGTGGTGTTCCGGGTGGCGTGAGTTGTGAAACTATTCTACATTGTTTCAAATGTACACCAAACTCGTAACTCAAATATTTTCCTCCACGATCAGATCGTAGAAACTTTATTTTCTTGTTACGATGATTTTGAACTTCACTCTGAAATTCTTTGAACTTTTCAAATGTTTCATACTTAAGTTTCATTAAGTAGATATACCCATATCTGCTTAAGTCATCTGTGAAAGTGAGAAAATAACGATATTCGCCACGAGCCTCAACATTCATTGGACCACATACATCTGTATGGATGATTTCCAACAAATCTGTTGCTCTCTCCATAGTTCCGGAGAACGGCGTTTTAGTCATCTTGCCCATGAGGCACGGTTCGCAAGTACCAAGTGATTCATAATCAAGTGGTTCCAAAAGTTCATCAGTATGGAGTTTCTTCATGTGCTTTATACCGATATGACCCAAACGGCAGTGCCACAAATAAGTTGCACTATCATTATCAACTCGGCATCTTTTGGCTTCAACATTATGAATATGTGTGTCACTACTATCGAGATTTAATAAAAATAGACCACTCTTCAAGGGTGCATGACCATAAAAGATATTACTCATATAAATAGAACAACCATTATTCTCTGATTTAAATGAATAACCATCTCGCATCAAAACAAGATCCAGATATAATGTTCATGCTCAACGCTGGCACCAAATAACAATTATTCAGGTCTATAACTAATCTCGATGGTAGATGTAGAGGTAGCGTGCCGACCGCGATCACATCGACTTTGGAACCATTTCCTACGCGCATCGTCACCTCGTCCTTAGCCAATCTTCGCTTAATCTGTAGTCCCTGTTTCGAGTTGCAAATATTAGCAATGTAACCGAGTATCAAATACCAGTGCTACTGCGAGCATTAGTAAGGTACACATCAATAACATGTATATCACATATAACTTTGTTCACCTTGCCATCCTTCTTATCCGCCAAATACTTGGGGCAGTTCCGCTTCCAGTGACCAGTTTGCTTGCAGTAGAAGCACTCAGTTTCAGGCTTATGTCCAAACTTGGGTTTCTTCTCTTAAGCAGCAACTTGCTTGCTGTTCTTCTTGAAGTTCCCCTTCTTCTTCCCTTTGCCCTTTTTCTTGAAACTAGTGGTCTTGTTGACCATCAACACTTGATGCTCCTTCTTGAGTTATACCTCCGCAGCCTTTAGCATTCGAAGAGCTCGGCAATCGTCTTATCCATCCCTTGCATATTATAGTTCATCATGAAGCTCTTGTAGCTTGGTGGCAGTGATTGGAGAATTCTGTCAATGACGCTATCATCCGGAAGATTAACTCCCAGTTGAATCAAGTGATTATTATACCCAGACATCTTGAGTATATGCTCACTGACAGAACTATTCTCCTCCATCTTGTAGCTGTAGAACTTATTGGAGACTTCATATCTCTCAATCCGGGCATTTGCTTGAATATTAACTTCAACTCTTGGAACATCTCATATGCTCCATGACGTTCAAAACATCGTTGAAGACCCGGTTCTAAGCCGTAAAGCATGGCACACTGAACTATTGAGTAGTCATCAGCTTTGCTCTGCCAGACGTTCATAACATCTGGTGTTGCTCCTGCAGCAGGCTTGGCACCTAGCGGTGCTTCCAGGACGTAATTCTTCTGTGCAGCCATGAGGATAATCCTCAAGTTACGGACCCAGTCCGTGTAATTGCTACCATCATCTTTCAACTTTGCTTTCTCAAGGAACGCATTAAAATTCAACGGAACAACAAAGACAGGCCATCTATCTACAATCAACATAGACAAGCAAGATACTATCGGTACTAAGTTCATGATAAATTTAAGTTCAATTAATCATATTACTTAAGAACTCCCACTTAGATAGACATCCCTCTAATCCTCTAAGTGATCACGTGATCCAAATCAACTAAACCATGTCCGATCATCACGTGAGATGGAGTAGTTTCAATGGTGAACATCACTATGTTGATCATATCTACTATATGATTCACGCTCGACCTTTCAGCCTCCATGTCCCGAGGCCATATCTGTTATATGCTAGGCTCGTCAAGTTTAACCTGAGTATTCCGCGTGTGCAACTGTTTTGCACCCGTTATATTTGAACGTAGAGCCTATCACACCCGATCATCACGTGGTGTCTCAAAGACGAAGAACTTTACATAGCGGTGCATACTCAGGAGAACACTTATACTTTGATAATTTAGTGAGGATCATCTTATAATGCTACCGTCAACCAAAGCAAGATAAGATGCATAAAAGATAAACATCACATGCAATCAATATAAGTGATATGATATGGCCATCATCATCTTGTGCTTGTGATCTCCATCTCCGAAGCACCTCCATGATCACCATCATCACCGGCGCGACACCTTGATCTTCATCGTAGCATCGTTGTCGTCTCGCCAATCTTATGCTTCTACGACTATTGCTACCGCTTAGTGATAAAGTAAAGCATTACAGGGTGATTGCATTGCATACAATAAAGCGACAACCATATGGCTCCTGCCAGTTGCCGATAACTCGGTTACAAAACATGATCATCGCATACAATAAAATTTAGCATCATGACTTGACCATATCACATCACAACATGCCCTGCAAAAACAAGTTAGACATCCTCTACTTTGTTGTTGCAAGTTTTACGTGGCTGCTACGGGCTTAGCAAGAACCGTTCTTACCTACGCATCAAAAACCACAACGATAGTTTGTCAAGTTGGTGCTGTTTTAACCTTCGCAAGGACCGGGCGTAGCCACACTCGGTTCAACTAAAGTTGGAGAACCTGACACCCGCCAGCCATCTGTGTGCAAAGCACGTCGGTGGAACGAGTCTCGCGTAAGCGTACGTGTAATGTCGGTGCGGGCCGCTTCATCCAACAATACCGCCGAACCAAAGTATGACATGCTGGTAAGCAGTATGACTTATATCGCCCACAACTCACTTGTGTTCTACTCGTGCATATGACATCTACGCATAAAACCAGGCTCGGATGCCACTGTTGGGGAACGTAGTAATTTCAAAAAATCCTACGCACACGCAAGATCATGGTGATGCATAGCAACGAGAGGGAGAGTGTTGTCCACGTACCCTCGTGAACCCGAAAGCGAAGCGTTAGCTGCTTAGCGGTTGATGTGATGTAGTCGTACGTCTTCACGATCCGACCGATCAACTACCAAACGCACGGCACCTCCGAGTTCAGCACACATTCAGCCCGATGACATCCCTCGCACTCCGATCCAGCCGAGTGTTGAGGGAGAGTTTCGTCAGCACAACGGCGTGGTGACAATGTTTATGTTCTACCAACGCAGGGCTTCGCCTAAGCACCGCTACAGTATTATCGAGGTGGACTATGGTGGAGGGGGGCACCGCACACGGCTAAAAGATCAACTTGATCAATTTTTGTGTCTATGGGGTGCCCCCTTGCCCCCGTATATAAAGGAGCAAGGGGGTGCGGCGGGCCAAGGGAGGAGGCGCGCCGGAGGACTCCTACTCCCATCGGGAGTAGGACTCCCCCCCCCCCCCTTTCCTAGTTGGCTTAGGACTTGGGAGGGGGAAGGAGTGGAGGAGAAGGAAGGAAGGGGTGCGCCGCCCCCCTCTCCTTGTCCTATTCGGACTAGGGAGGAGGGGCGCGCGGCCCAGCCCTTGCCTCCTCTCCTCTCTTCCACCTAGGCCCACTAAGGCCCATTAAGTTACCGGGGGGTCCCGATTTCACCCGGAACACTTCCGATATCCAAACATAGGCTTCCAATATATCAATCTTCATGTCTCGACCATTTCAAGACTCCTCGTCATGTCCGTGATCACATCCTGGACTCCGAACAACCTTCGGTACATCAAAACATATAAACTCATAATATAAGCATCGCCGAAGCGTTAGCGTGCGGACCCTACGGGTTCGAGAACTATGTAGACATGACCGAGACACGTCTCCGGTCAATAATCAATAGCGGAACCTGGATGCTGATATTGGCTCCCACATATTCCAAGAAGATCTTTACCGGTCCGACCGCATAACAACATACGTTGTTCCCTTTGTCATCGGTATGTTACTTGCCCGAGATTCGATCGTCGGTATCTCAATACCTAGTTCAATCTCGTTACCGGCAAGTCTCTTTACTCGATCCGTAATACATCATCCTGCAACTAACCCATTAGTTGCAAGGCTTAAGTGATGTGTATTACTGAGAGGGCCCAGAGATACCTCTCCGACAATCGGAGTGACAAATCCTAATCTCGAAATACGCCAACCCAATATGTACCTTTGGAGACACCTGTAGAGCTCCTTTATAATCACCCAGTTACGTTGTGATGTTTGGTAGCACACAAAGTGTTCCTCCGGCAAACGGGAGTTGTATAATCTCATAGTCATAGGAACATGTATAAGTCATGAAGAAAGCAATAGCAACATACTAAACGATCGGGTGCTAAGCTAACGGAATGGGTCATGTCAATCACATCATTCACATCATTCTCCTAATGATGTGATCCCGTTAATCAAATGACAACTCATGTCTATGGCTAGGAAACATAACCATCTTTGATCAACAAGCTAGTCAAGTAGAGGCATACTAGTGACACTTTGTTTGTCTATGTATTCACACATGTATTATGTTTCCGGTTAATACAATTCTAGCATGAATAATAAAAATTTATCATGATATAAGGAAATAAATAATAACTTTATTATTGCCTCTAGGGCATATTTCCTTCACCCCACAGCCCACTTCTCCTTGCGCCACCGAACGCCACTGCCGCCTTGCTCGTCGCCGGCTATGCTCCGACCGCCCCCGAGCCCTCCCATCAGCACCGTTGGATGCCCGGCTCGGCCTTCGCTCAAAGCAGACCTCTGGCGGGCCGAGCGACCCCTTGTAGCCGATTTCCGGCCGTTCCCGAGCGCGCCGCCGTTGAATATGGTCGCCGGAGACAACTCCGGGCGCCGTTTCCGGCGTTGCTGATGTGGCTGACCACGTGGACCCCCCCCCCCCCCCCCGCCCACAGCCGCTGCCATTGGGCCCCAAGGTCCCGTTGACCCAGTCAAATGCTGACAGGGCAGCACCCAGTCACTGCCTGTGGGCCCCGCGTGGGCCCGGTTGATCAGTCAACTGGTCTATTGACTGCTGATGCAGGCTGACACCAGGATGACGTCACAATTCATTTTCTGAAGAATTTAGTAATTAAAACAAATTTCAGAATATTGCTAAACCTTTGAAAATTTGTAGAAAATAAACCGTAACTCGGATGAAAAAGTTTTATACATGAAAGTTGCTCAGAACGACAAGACGAATCCGGTTACGTAGTCCTTTCGTCCGCCACACATCCCTAGAATAGCAAACACGCAACTTTCCCCTCCAGTTCATCTGTCCGAAAACGTCAAACACCGGGGATACTTTCCAGGATGTTTCCCCCTTTCGCCAGTATGGCTTACCACCGCGTTAGGTCACCCCTAGCACCACGTATTGCCATGTTACGCTTTGTGATGCTTTGATTGCTCTGTTATTTATTGTGTTCCCCCTCCATTACTTCTTTCCGGCAGACCCCGAGACTGCCGGCGAAACCCAGTACGACTACGGTGTTGACGACCCCTCCTTGCCGAGAGCAACCGTGCAAGCCCCTTTGATCATCCCGATATCGCCCATTCCATTCTCTCATGCTTGCATTAGATTTTACTACTGTAATTGATTGCTCCTATTCTGATGCATAGCCTGCTTTTGTAACCTGCTTATTATTACCTACCTGCTTATCCTAAACTGCTTAGTATATCAGTGACCCCCACCTTGTCCTTGTGGCCCCTGCTTCATCATCGAAGACCCGATCAACGGGATCGAAGACCAGGCCCCGACACCGCACATCACTTCCCCTTAGTTGCTCGACACTACTGGGTTACTATCGAGTGCCGAGGGTGAGGCCTCATCAGCACTTCTGATGTTAACCCGCTAGTGTAGTTATTCGGCCGTGGTCATCGAGGGTGATTCCACCTTAACCACTTCCGATACGACTCTGTCGTGCAACCCCTAAAGTGTGAACCTCGAGGGTGGTCCCTCTTACGTTCACCTTGATGATTACATCGAGTGGAATTCACCGGGGGTGATTCCTCGGGTTTTCCCCTTGATGTTTGGACACACGGTTACTATGGTTACTATGAATTTACACTGAACCATGTTACTAAAGACGGGTCGACCCTGAGGGGTACCCGCGCGAGCATAATTGCGAGTGATGTGGAGTCGGGTTGACCTGGAAGGTGCCCGCGAGATAATTACGAGGCGTGGCCGGGCATTCCTAGCCCTTGCCGCAAGTCCTCGAGACGGGGCGACGGGGTCACATCTTCCGTGAGTCTCTGCTTGTTACCGCGCGTTCCTAATCCACTACGATTTGGATATTTGATCCGAGGGGTCTCTGGCCTGATAGCACTAACCATCACGTGGGCATAGTATGGGCGTTCTGCATCGTATACATCAGCCGAAGCTTAATAGACGTCAGCGGGCGCTAGCGCCGGGTTGGACTGCGTAAGCACCGCCTTGTTGAAGGAGGTAGCTAGGTCTGCTCACCGGCCGCATCATAGCGTGCAGAGGAGTTCCCGGGGAGATGGCCCATGACCCCTGGGGGCATAGGTTTAGTCCGGTGTGCTGGCCTCTCTATTAAGCCTAGGTCGGGTTGCGGCGTATTGTTTGGCCGAGGCCGGGCATGACCCAGGAAAGTGTGTCCGGCCGAAGTTAATCTAGCGTGGTGGGTAAGTTGGTGCACCCCTGCAGGTAAAAAAACATCTATCGATAGCCTGTCCTCTGATAGCGGACACTTGGAGTTGTATCGATCGATACAACTAGAACTGGATACTTGTGATGAGAACTGGATGGTGATGAGAATTGGATTGTGATGATAACTGGATAGTATGGCTCTGGGATTACTTTCTCGCAGGGAGTCGAGAAAGGATCTCTCGCCGAGGTTGATAGCACTACTACTACTTTACTTTATGCTACTCTACTCCCTCCTGTTGCTGCAAGATCGTGATTTTCCAGAAGATGCTAGTCTTCGATAGGACTAGGCCTTCTCTCTATTACGGCATTTCAGCCAGTCCACATATACAACCTTCCTTTGATAATGTTGCATATGTAGTGTAGATCCTTGCTTGCGAGTACTTTGGACGAGTACTCACGGTTGCTTTGCTCCCCCTTTTCCCCCTTTCTTCTTATTTTTGGTTGATTCAACCAGATGTTGGAGCCCAGGAGCCATATGCCACCGCCGATGCCTACTACGTGGAGACCGCCGACGACCAGGAGTAGTTAGGAGGCTCCCAGGCAGGAGGCCTTGCCTTTTTTATCGATGTTGCTTTTGTGCTAGCCTTCTTAAGGCAAACTTGTCTAACTTATGTCTGTACTCAGATATTGTTGCTTCCGCTGACTCTTGTGTATTCGAGCTTATTTATTCGAGCCCTCGAGGCCCCTAGCTTGTAATATAAATCTTGTATTATTTTAATTTGTGTCTAGAGTTGTGTTGGGATATCTTCCCGTGAGTCCTTGATCTTGATCGTACACATTTGCGTGTATGATTAGTGTATGATTGAATCGAGGGCGTCACATAGGTTAACAACATACATAGCATTCATCAATGCTTCAGCCCAAATTGAATTAGGTAAATGAGCATGAGAGAGCATAGCTGTGACCCTCTATGTGAGTGTCCTTTCATTCTCTCTGCAAGACCATTGAGCTGAGATGTCTTTGGTGGACTCTTCTCAAGCCTGGTACCAACATTTCTGCAATACCTTTCAAAAGGACCTCTGTATTCACCACCATTGTCTGATCTCACGCACTTCAATTTCCTGTCAGTTTCTCTTTCAACCTTGGCATGGAACTCCTTGAAGGCTTCAAGCGTCTGGCATTTGTGTTTCAAAGACATACGTAAAAAACCTTTCTGGAATGGTCATCAATAAAAGTCACAAAGTATAATGCTCCACCATGAGATTTTTCAGTCATGGAGCAAACATCAGTGTGCACAATATCAAGAACATTTTCTGCACGATGTGGAGGGAGTGTACGAAATGCAGCCCTATGTTGTTTGCCAGCAAAACAATGTGCACAGGGTTTCAAGGATATACCTTTCAACTCAGGGAGGTACTCCATGCGAGCAAGAGCATGCATGCCCTTCTCACTCATATGCCCAAGCCTCTTGTGCCACAATTCAACCGAAGTGTCTTTTTCAGCAATGTTCATCACCTCATTGCACAACTTGGTTTTAGTCACATAGAGATTACCTTGCTTACTTCCTCGAGCCACAATCAAAGAGCCTTTGGTGTTCACCAAAATAACTAGGATGTTTGATATCATCAAGCTTGCCAACTGACAACAAATTCAGCCTTACGTCAGGAACATGCCTCACATCATCGAGCACCAATCTGCAACCTGTGTTTGTTTCAATGCATGTAGAGCCCTTGCCAACAATTGCTGACGAACCACTATTTCCCATCCTCACTTGGCCAGTAACACCACTAGTGTAAGATGTGAAATACTCCTTGTGTGATGTGATGTGGAAGGACCTTTTGAATCCACAACCCAACTCATGGCATCATCACGAACAGCACTATAGCAATCTTCATCTTCAATGACTAGATAGTCCTCATCTGTTGCGATCATGGCTGAACTGCTCTCAGCCTTTTGCTCGGTTTTCTTTATGAGTTTCCCTCTCGCAAGCTCTCTCTTGTACTTCACACTTTTCGCTCTTTATGTGTCCCGGATTGCCACAATGAAAGCAAGTAATATCTTTTCTCTATTTTGACTTTGATCTCCCCCTGGATTTGCTTTTGCCTTACTGAAATCTTGTATTGCTGCGTCCACGATTCTCATTCTTCCCATGGGTTTCATCCACATACGCATCAGAAGAACAGACATCACCCTTTTCCTTCTTTCCGGCTTCTTCATTCAACATACTGTTCTTCACCATCTTCAAAGTCAGCTTCCCATCTGGAGCTGAAATTGCTAAGCGACACAACAAGCATGTTCCAACTATCAGGCATGGAACTCAGCAGCAATAATGCTTGCACCTCATCCTCAAAGTTGATCTTCATGGTTGAAATTTGATTTATATGGCATTGGAAGACATTTAAGTGCTCAATCACACTTGAGCCATCTCGGTACTCAAGCTTTGCAAGTCTTTTGATCACCGAGGCCTTGTTCATTGATGTCTTCCTCTCATACATAGACTCCAACTTCTGCCACATCTCATACGCATTTGTTTCATTTGCAACATGGTGGAAAATATTGTGGTTGATGTACAACCGAATCATACCTACTGCCTTTCTGTGCAACACTCTCCATTCTTCTTCCGTGACAACTGTGGGTATCTCGTCTTTCACAATTGGCTCATACAAATCCTTGCAATAAAGGATGTCTTCCATCATGGGCTTCCATAATGAGTAACTGCAAGAATCAAGTTTTATCATGCCACTTGTAGTAGCGCTTTCTTTCAAAGCCATTGTGAGCATCACTTCCAGCAACAATCAAGCAACTGGGATTTGCAACCTTCTAAGCAACCAAGGCTCTGATGCCACTCTGTTGGGAATTAGCACACAAATGCAC
The DNA here is from genome assembly GCA_021605145.1 of Aegilops bicornis. Lineage (NCBI taxonomy): Eukaryota > Viridiplantae > Streptophyta > Magnoliopsida > Poales > Poaceae > Aegilops > Aegilops bicornis. The sequence continues at coordinate 760,449,705 of CM038673.1, read as the reverse complement.
TTGTGGTTAACTGAAAACTGCAGCGGAAACAAGTAATCCCAGCACCACATCATGTACTAACTCAAGGATCGTTGCTTAGCACGGAAGGAAACTTATGCAACAGCATATATGGAGGCAGAAAATGTTACTCAGCAGGCAAGACACTCCTCAGCCTAGTGTCTTGTGGTAGGAGTAAGTTTTCCTGACAGTATCAAGCATCAACAAAGAGACACCAGATTTTTTACATGGAAAACCCTCAACTTGAAGGGAATAACCACGGGCTGAAGCCACCCAAATCCTCTTCCACATTTATCAAACGTGGGATACAACAAGTTCTTCTCTAGACAGCACTAGAGGATCTCATACATCAAGATTTCTGGATCTTGGATGAACACAACAAGATTTGGGGCCCAAGAACTAGGGTTTGGAACAATCTCACCAAAGATGGTGGAACCGAAGCTTGAAGGAGGCAAGGTAGTGGATCTGGAACATCACAACCTTGGGGAGGAGCTCCCTTTGCTTCTTCCTTCAATCTTCCTCTTCTTCCCTTGCTCTCTTGGTTTTCTCTCTTCTTCTTTCTTGGAGGATGAACTGATTTTCGTCACACTTGGTGGTGGCTGCTGGATGGATGGTAAAGCATCCCCATCCACTCATGTGCAAAGTCCAAACTGACCCTAGGTCATAATCCTAATGGGTAGTGGGCTTCTGCACCTCTTTGGGCTGCCTAAAAAGCCTCAAATTGCCATCTCCTCACAACCCACATGAGGAGGATATCCCAACATGCTGACGGGTGCGCTGGCGGCGAAGGTGGCTGGGTTTGGGCTGGCTCGGGTGGCTGGCGACGGCGAGGAGGCGACGCACGTGAGGACGCAGGTGGTGGGCACGGGCGGGTACCTGGGCACGCTCCAGCTCAAGGACAAGAGTGACGTCTACTCCTTCGGCGTCCTCCTCGTCGAGCTCGTCACCGGCCGGCCGCCCATCGCGGCCTCGAGCCCCGCGCCACCACCAAGTGGGCGCTGCAGAAGTTCCGGGGAGGCGACGCGATGATGGCCATGGACCCGAGGGTGCGGAGGAGCCCGGCGTCGGTGGCGGCGGTGGAGGGGATGCTCCGGCTGGCCGAGCAGTGCGTGATGCCGGCGAGGCAGGACCGGCCGTCCATGCGACGGTGCAACGAGGCGCTGTGGACCGTGCGAAGGGACTTCCACCAGAGGCAGGAGCCGCGGCAGGAGGGGCCCGCGGCCGCGGCTGCCGCGGACAGGAGCTCCGAGTGGGCTAGCCGATGATGTTCAATCCCCTAGTGGCCTAGTGTATAGCCAAAGTTGCGGTGCTTTGGAAAATTCCGACCATGACCAATATTTGTACTACGAAGATTTGCAGTTTTCTTGGAAGAAGATTACTACAATTGTAAAGGGAAACAAGTTATGAACTCGTATCTTACAGATACTTGTAAATTTTGAACAAATGAAGCAAAGGAATCTGCTCGAAATATCCTCCGGCTCGGCAGCATCTCAAGCATATGGTAGAGTGAGAAAGGAACTTTGCGAGTGAGAAATCACTTTTAAAATACAACTGAAAATGCTTTCTGCTATTTCTCAAGCAACTGCTATGTAAGTATAAATGGAGAAGATATTTATCCAACTGCTATGAAACAGTCGTGTTGCTGATTAAATTTTGTTCGAAACTCTACGATCCTAGGTTGAATTTTAGCTTTCATAAGACAACTCGCCCAATCGGCATCACCATACGTAGCCATATACATTCAAATGGCCATTGTTCTTAAATCATAACCCCTTCCCTGAACTACCTTTTAGATATCGTAATATATGGTGTACTGTCTAGTTGTTCACTTCTAGGATCATGCATATATCTGCTTACCGCACTCACCGCATAGGTATTGTCAGGTCATGTATGGCATAAGTATAGGAGTCGCCCAACAAGGCTTTGGTAGTTCTCCTTATCCATTGATTCTCTTGTCTGTGCACAAAGCTTGTGGTTTTGGTCAATAGGAGTTGATGCAGCTCGGCATCCAAGCATGCCCGTATCACTCAGTAAGTCCAGAACATACTTTCTTTGAGAGAGAACTATGTTTGGAGACCTTGCAATTTCAACCCTGAGGAAGTATCTAAGTTAGCCAAGATCTTTCACCTCAAACTCCTTGCTTAAATTCTTCTTTATTCGCAATATCTCCACATCATCATCTTCTGTGATTATAATATCATCTCCTCGGCGACGTTGATTCCCTGCGGCAGGAGGCCTTGCGATCTGGTGCGTCGCGGCCGCCAGGGACGGCGGCGGCGTGACCGGATCGGTTCGGGGCGGCGCGGCCGGATTGATCGCTGGTCTGCCGTCGGTACGGTGGTGGGTGCGACTCGTCGGCAGTTGGGCAGATCCGCTGATTCTACCCTTGTGCGGCCCTTGACAGCGGGCAACTACGGAAACCATAGATCTCCTTGGGATCGAGCGATGGCGGCGCTTTTGCGTCGTAGTCCCTCTTTAGGGCATTGTTTTGGAGTTTGCTCCGGTTGAAGGGACCAGCGACGTCGGCGGCGCACGTCTGGTGGAGCAACTGCCGATGAAAATCGCGCCGACTACGGTCATGGCGGACGATGGCGGCGTCTTAGATGTCGTTCCCTTGTCGAGGCATCGTCGTTGCAGTCTGCGTCATCAGGCTCGGGATGCTCCGGGGGAAACCCTAGATCTGGGTCTTCCAGATCGGACGATGATGGCATTTTATCGCTTTCCCTCCTGGGGGCATCGTTTTGGAGTAAGTGCTGGCTGGGGGGATGGTGGAGCGGTGCTATGCACGGAGAGGTTGCTGTCTGGCGTCATGGTGATGTCGATGGCAGAGTGGCCAGACAAGGTAGAAGCCTCAATATGATCTGAAGACGGACCTGTGGAAGATGGCGGCGACGACACACGAGTGCGTCTGACGGATTGTGCCCTGACTCGGTATGTGGCTCGGCTGGGGCTTCCGAATATGTTTCGGCTTCCGGCTTTTGATGTTAGGCTTAGGTGAGTGGTTTGGGTAGTGGCTCAGCTAGCACCCCTTCATCATTTTGGATAGGAGTAGCGGCATGTGTTGCTAAGATGGTGGATTCAGACACATTGTTGTAATACTTTGTAAGGTCCTCGAGAATAATCAATAAAGTGGCCGTATGCATCTCCCAGATGCAGAGGGCGGGGGTCATCCTCCTTTTCTAGAAAAAATATCATCCACATATACTGCAAGAATTATAATTCTACAGTCCGAGTGTCGATAGAATAGAGTGTGATCACCATTGCATTGCTTTTTTTTAAATGTCACCTGGGGGCAGAAAAGATTGCCCACCTGAATTTTCATATAATCAGCTCAAAACCTGCCATACATTGAGAGAGAGAGAGAGAGAGAGAGAGAGAGGGGGGGGTCCTAATATCTTACAAACCCCACCGGGGCAGTGGGACTGGAAAGAAAAGAACTAAGAAAAGAAAAGAACTAAGAACTAAGAAAGAACCAAGGCAGCAAAACGCTGCACCCATGATTCCAAGGCGGTTGCGGGTCCATCGGTGAGACGAAATTTTCCCGCTCGAATTATTGGATCCACGTCTTTCATGTTTGTCTTTCCTTTGCTGTAGCAACACCATAGAACGATGAGCATCGCGCGCTAGCTCCGCATAGTAGTACAGTTTCGGTTGAATGTTGCTTGTACCCCATACCACATAGAACATGCCTAAGCCTATCAAACCACGCTCGTGGAGACTGCTTGAGCCCATACAAGGACTTCCTCAATTTGCACACCTTTCCCACAGTTCTAGGAGTAGAGAAACCAGGTAGGATCTCCATATACACCTCTTCATGTAGGTCACCATGTAAGAAAGCATTCTTAACATCTAGTCGATATAGAGGCCACCAAAATTTTAGTTGCACACGAGATTAGAATTCTCACGGTGTTAATCTTTGTCACCAGTGCGAATGTCTTGTACTGTATCCTCTGGGCAATTAGTCTTGCCTTGTACCTTTCGATCTTCCCTTATGGATTTTGCTTCACTTCACTACGAATATCCGCAAAAGCTGGAGATTCTTGCCTTACGAGAGGTCGGGAGTTTATCCGCAAAAGTTTCATCGTTCTCAGAATAGAGTGTCAAATTGTTTAGCGAGGTATAGCCGTACTGAATGTAGCACTGTTGTTTGGCTACACAGAGAGCCTCCATGTACTGAGAATTCTCGTCTCTGCACTTTAAATCTATAATTTTGGATAAAACTCTTTTCACACTGCAAAAGAAAAGTCACTCTTAAATATTAATCATGGAGACAAATACAGCGCTTAGAAAACAAGTCATTCGAATACCGTGATAACACATTATCAAATAACTCACGAGCACAAGAAAATGATATAATTATCTAGGGCGTATCCCCAACGAGAAATCAGTTTAAACGTGGAAAATAACAGTAGCGCAGTTTGCACGTCGGAAAAGGAGTGTGTTGACTGCTCTGAAGTTGTCTAGTGGAGCAAAGACAGACAGGTTATTTTAAGCTTTCATAGCTTTCAGCCACCATAAAAACTTTCGGCCAGCAGCTCTTAGCTCCGGAGACCTCCTGCTCAGGCTCCATGCTCGCCGTCCTACTTTTTTCGATAAAGTGAATATATTAATATCACAATGATACGAAATACACCTAGCCTCTGCACAAACAAAATGTCCAAAGACATCAGGGATGCACACAGCCAAGAAAAAAATATAAAAGAGAAGAAAGAAAACAAAGACCCCGTCACGGTGTTGACATTCGCAACAGTAGCACTCTAACCACCACCGAAGACAACACCAGTACTACAAACGAGATTCTTCAAAAACGTCGCCTCCATGCTCGCCGTCCTACTTGGCTCCAGCCCTGACGAAACGACACATTTATCTGAGTTTGTTCTAGCGTCAACCTTAGAATCCACAAATCCAGGTGTATGCACTAAGGTATTAGTGTTACATTATCACTCAAAAATGTTTACGATTCCCTTACCGTGCATGTTATTCTTTCCTTCTCTAAGTGGCGTGAGATTCTATGCATGTTTAGTGCAATGAAATGCAACTAATTAAATATATATATATATGTTCTCACAGTTTGAGTTAGGCCACATTCGAGTTTTCAGCAAGATTTTACTGACGGCTACTGGTATAATGGGAAACCTGAAAAAAGTTGACTGAGGCCACAATTGAGTTTTGAGACAGATATCTTTGTTTGAATATATTTATTGACCTATTTGGATGTAATACTTTGGTAGGACTAGCAAAAGGGCCGTGCGTTGCAACGGGAGAAAATAATACCACACGCTCTTAATTTGCAAAAAATAGATGGATAATGCACTATTCATTAAGATTGCACCCTAGATAGTACTTTTTAAATGGTTAACAGGTAAAATAACATCATATTCAGATTCTATATATTTTTCTAATCAAATTCCATATATAACATGTTAAAATTGGAGTTACGATTTAGAATATACGAGTATTTTAAAAAACATTTGATATGTAGTGGGGGTTTAATGTCAGAAACATCAAAGATTTTCTATAAAATAGCATGACGGACTTAGAATACCTATTTCTTTTATACTTTAATAGTAGGATGGTAGGATGTTAGAGCAACTCTAACCGATCTCCTAGAATTTAGAGGCGTAAATAGTTGAGTATCCTTTAGCAACAGGATTATATGTAAAATCGATTTTATCAATTGTTATATGTGTAACCAGTTTATGAGAAAAGATGTTTGGACTAGAAAAAACGTTAGGACCGATTTGTCATGTTCCTTGTCTGGTTTGGATAGGCTTTTCGCCCCACGAGCAACAAGTTTGTTGAGGATAAGATGGACGAAGAGAAAATGTTAACAATTAGTATATGCAGATCGTGTTTTTAGAAAAACAACTAATCCTTATTTTTCATATACCCGAAATCCTGGATTTTGGAAAACCAGAATTTCTATATTCACAAATAAGATAGAGTTAGTTTGTTACATCATTTTCCTGATTTGTGGGAGTCCGGTTCTATATATATCATATATCCAAACAACCCCTTAGAGCAGTACTTGGGCCCTCTAAAAAATGGTCGTTTCTAAATGGTACCCTAAACCTAAGGGAGTAAAATTTTGTTTGACTCATATATTTCATCGCACACTTACTATGCGGCGAGAAGCGACGATTGTGACCACGCTGGCAACACCGTAGAGCACGTCAAACACGCATGTCGCAGTGGGTCACGTGCCCTTCACCGTTGTCGGTGCTACCGATCAGCGCCGGGTCAACTGCCCACACGAACGCCGCGCCCGTCCGCTCAACAGCGGCGGCCAGCGCCACCGCCTGAGCCGGCTGTAGCACCACCGTGCTCCCGGATGAGAGGGGAAAGGGAGGGTGAGCGCACGGATGGTGCCACCTGGGTGCACGGCAAGGAGGGACACGAGGAGCGGGCCGGTGTGGGGGCGTAGCGACGATCGTGAGGCAGAGGCCGTGGGCCGCGAGGAGGCCCACGAGGTCAAGGAGCGGGATCGTGTGGCCTTGTGCCGGGTAGGGGACGACCTGGACGTGGGGTGCCAGAACGGTGAAGCTGTAGCTGGTGGTGTTGCGGTCACGTGCGACCGCAGAGTCGCAGTCAATTGCGATCGCGAAGTCGGGACTTCGGGAGGAGTGGTTGGAGAGAAAAGGGCGGCGAGGTTGCCAGCGAGGCCCAAAGCTGCCTTGGCGGCCACGAAGGGCCTTCACGCGAAGGAAATTTTTACTTCAGCCAGCCACGGTCGAGTATATTTACTCCTCGGGGCAGCTGTGGAGTTTTTTTTTCCTCTTCTAACCATTATAAGGGATCCGTTAGCTGCCCTTTGGAGGATGAAATATATGATATGTGACTTGCGCAAAGGCGTATCTCCCCTCCCCCTCACCCTCCCGAGCCGCCCCCCCGGGTGAGCGACCGGGAGGCCCCAGATCCCATCGGCCGGACCTTCCCCACTCCTCCTCCCTCGCCGCCGCCCAAGGATGCGGCCAGGCGAAGCCTTGCCGTCGTCGGCGGCGGCGGGGACTCGGGACCTCTCGCCGGGTGGTGGCGGCGAGCCGCCTCGGCCGGAGCGTGGCGGGCGGGCAGACGCCACGACGGTGGTGGCGGCAAGATCGGCGACTTTCGCTTCTCGGCAGAGGTCTCGCGATTCGGTGCATTGCGGCCGCCAGGACGGCGGGCGGCGTGATCGGATCGGTTCGGGCGGCGCTGCGATCTATGCCCATGTGTGGGCCTTGATCGCCGGTCTGCCGTCGACGCGGTGGTGGGTGCGACTTCGTCGGCAGCTAAGCGAATCCGTGGGATTCTACCCTTATGCGGTCTCGGCGGTAGCGGGCAACTCGGGAAACCCTAGATCTCCTTGGGATCGAACGATGGCGGCGCTTTTGCGTCGTAGTCCCTCTTTAGGGCATTGTTTTGGAGTTTGCTCCGGTTGAAGTGACCAGCAACGTCGGCGGCGCACGTCTGGTGGAGCAACTGCCGATGAAAATCGCGCCGACTACGGTCATGGCGGATGATGGCGGCGTCTTAGATGTCGTTGCCTTATCGAGGCATCGTCGTTGCAGTCTGCGTCATCAGGCTCGGGATGCTCCGGGGCAAACCCTAGATATGGGTCTTCCGGATCGGATGATGATGGCGTTATATCGCTTTCCCTCCTGGGGGCATCGTTTTGGAGTAAGTGCTGGCTGGAGGGATGGTGGAGCGGTGCTTCATCTCACACATTGATGGCGACGGATATCGGCGGCATGGCGTTGTGGAGGCTCGGCGTCCGATGCACGGAGATGGACTCGCGCAGGAGGAGGTTGTTGTCCGGTGTCATGGTGACGTCGATGGCAGAGTGGCCAGACAAGGTAGAAGCCTCAATATGATCAGAAGACGGACCTGTGGAAGATGGCGGCGACGACACACGAGTGCGTCTCGACGGATTGTGCCCTGCACCGGTATGTGGCTCGGCTGGGGCTTCCGAATGAGTTTCGGCTTCCGGCTTTTGATGTTAGGCTTAGGTGAGTGGTTTGGGTAGTGGCCCAACTAGCACCCCTTCATCATTTTTGAATAGGAGTAGTGGCATATGTTGCCAAGATGGTGGATTCAGGCACACACTACAAGAAACCTGTTAATCCATGACGAATTTCCGGTGACATTTTTAGAAACTGTCATGGATGGGCTGGTCTGACCAAAGAAGCCATAAAGCCCGCTAAAGCCCGGCTAATCGCCCTGCTATAAAAATCTAACCCTAACACCCTCCTCTCTCCTCCTCCGCAGCCCCTCCCATTCCCCATTGTCTCACATCGCCGCCACCCTCCCTCTTCGCCTTCCTCCAACAACTCGCCGCAGCCATCCAACTCCCTGCTCTCACCTCGCAAAGACCGGAGCTGCCAGATCCGCTGAACCCCCAACCCATCCAGCCCTCTCCAACCCATGGCTAGGGTTTGGTCTCCTCCAGATTGGTCAACCTCGCCTCACATACTCCCCTTCCTCCCAGATCCACCAGTGCGCTCCTCCCATGGCATCCATGGCGCGGGTCACCCTACAAAGACTGATATGTGACGAGCGAGGCAGGGAAGAGGTGTTCCTTCTCATGATTTGCAGTGCATCTCGCGTTCCATGACGTCCTTGGCGAGATGTACCCGACTTCTTCAAAGACGCATAACGGCATGTGGCGGTGAAGATCGGAAGGCTGCAGCTGCACGACCACGGTGGTGGTAAGAGAAGGACGACCCTTCCCTTCCTTGCTAGCTAACTGTTCTGATTTGGGTTGGTCCAATCCGATCCAATCCTGCCATGTAGTTTTTTGTAACATAGGAGAGGGATACCTGCAGTTGAGTTTCAGTTTGGACAACATTTGACACACATTATTGGGGGATTTGGTTTACTTCAGTTTGTATGTGCATTCCTAAAATTGAAAATGAAATTGGTTTGGTGTTCAATTCCCACAAACCAATCTGCAACATTTTTTATTCAACTTGTACTGCATCAGCAACTTAAATTTATCTGTTATATTTACCAAATCTGTAGAGGCTTGATAGATATCAATGTCACCCTACTGTTAGTTTGCTTGCTCCGGGTCTTGTGGGGTTGGGGAGTGTTGGGTCCTCACTCTGCCGAGCTGCAACAAGCTGGCTGGGGGAGCACTACTGTTTAGTAGTACATTATTGCCACCCGTCAGGTTTATACTGTTGTTTACTAGATCAAACTTGATCCTTGCTCCTATTGGTATTAGGTGATCATGTAGGTCAAGTTATATTACAGCTGGATGCTTAGTTTCTTACTATCCCTGATCCATGCTCCTATAGAGTTGTTTCTGGCATACACGATGGGAAGGGCGAAATGGCTTGGTTTGTTGACGCTTTTATTGCTTTACTAAGTACATGTACAATTCTTCCATAAGTGAAAGAAATTTCTGAATACATTTATTCAACAAGTGTTTTGACATTCAGTTAATTTGACAGGTGGCTATGGAACCTTGGAGGAGTTGCTTAAGTCATCACGTGGGCACAACTAGGTGTAAACAAGAAGACGGTAAAAACTAACATCCATTTGTTGTTGATGCTTATCATACAAAAATCATACAACCCCAATCATCTTGGGATGATGTGTTTGTCTGCAATATATAGTGACTGGGTCATCAGCATGCATGCATCTCCCTAGTCATATACGCATTAGACCAATAGTGATCATATTAAAGTTAGTTGCCAAGAGCAAGTGTGCTACTACTAGTCTGCTACATAGGAGTGATTTGTGCATGCAAGTGATGTGCGTACTTGTACAGTGCTCCTCCGTAAGGGCTTGGTGGCCCTGTGCCGCAAGCTAGTGTGCTACTACAGAATGAACATTAATGCATGCAAGTGTTTGTGCTAGCTTAGAGTGGTACAGTTTGGGTAAATACCTTACTGTTTGTGCTACAGAATTGGAATGAGTGTTGGTGGTGTTAGTTTTTAGTTAAGAAAATTTATCACCTACTCAATTTATCAAGTATATGCTCTTTTTTATGTGGTATTTAACGAAATTATACCAAAATAATATGGTATATATGGAAACCTTGTCGAGGGAACATCAAGGCTTCATTATTGCCTTGATATCTCATTCAATTATTACTTGACTTCTTAATATAGTTGTATGATTAACCCTTCTGTTTTCCCTTCTTTGGGTTTGCAAGCAACAATTTCATTGATGCTGAGTGTTTTTCCCTTATTACAGCAGAGATGATGGATTTTGTACTATTGTATTTCCAGAAATGCGTGTACACAGATTTGCAATCTGAAGGAGCGATGGAAGTGAAGATTGAGTGATTTTCTTTAAGATTAATAATAGATAGTATATTTTTTTGGTTCTGATTTAAGAGTGTTTGATCTGGTACATAGTGCATTTGTTTAGTCTCAAAATTTCAGTGTTATTTCTCTATTTCTCGTATTATTCACACCACGTCATTGGTGAAAGCCTGCTGAAAAGAATAATTAAACAATGGTGTGCTAAGTTAAACTAAAATGTTATGTACTAAAGGAAAAAAATGACATCTAGGTATATTCCCTTGAATGATTTACTAAATACATTTTCATGTGAGGGCTCTTCTGAAAGCAACTGAGATCCATTTAGAAAATCATGTTAATATTTTTTGCATATCATTAACTAATGGTTACATTGTTAACATGATATTAATTTAGTTGGTTCATTATCTTGTACCCTTTTTATAATACTTTCCCTTATATTCATTTTATTGTAAAGATAATAATCAGGAAGTGGCATGTATAAAATTTCAACATTTGCTCTCTCTCTCAATTACTTGTCCCATCTCATTCTGAAGTTTGGGCAGAGATAATTATTTACCTTGTATGCCATGAAGACTATGATTTATTGTAATGGAGAATGCATGCGTTTTTCTCTTCCAACATATATTATCGTTCTTCACAATTCCCATGTGTGGTTATATCTAGATTGCTTGGAAAATCAACTAATATTATTATTTTATTCATTTGGGAGTTAGTTGTTAGTATAACTTACTACAATTTTGTATGTGTTGAATTTTTTGCAGGTTTGGCAATTAGTGTCACTGGAGATTGAAGTTTTTTAGCAGGAATGACTTGGGCCCGAATAGCTGCCTGGAAGTGGTGGTGTATTGTTGGAGATTAAAATCAACTAGTAGTGCATTTTAGTCATGTTTATTTGAAAATTTAAAAAATGCTTATAGTGCGTTCTAGATATGCTTGTGATGTTTTGCTATTAAATTTTGTTGTTTGTTGGAAATCTGTAATTGTCTTGTGAACGAGTGCTATTATTTGAATGAATATAATTTATTTTGTTGCCTTTGTAAATTATGCTGCGTCAAGAAAACTAGCTGGGTTGGACAAAGATGTACATCTAATCTATTTTACTCTAACAAAATTATTGGGCAAAACCCCTAATTGGGCTGGTCACTACATGGGCCATGCATGTTGCCTCCACGTCAGATCCACGTAGACGCCATCATTGCTTCCACGTCATGTAAATCGGTGACGGATTGTTCCGTCACATCCTAGTTTGGGCCGGGCGGGCCTGGGGCAGATCCATGACGGCCAAGATTCGTCAAGGAAGGTACGATGGGAAATTATGACGCGATATACATGACGGATTCCAAGTCCGTCATGGATGGGTATGCATGACAATTTTTGACTGGTCTGTGATGGACAAGGACCGTCATGTATTAACAAGTTTCTTGTAGTGACATTGTTGTAATACTTTGTAAGGTCCTCGAGAATAATCAATAAAATGGTCGTATGCATCTTCCAGATGCAGAGGCCGGGGGTCATCCTCCTTTTCTAAAAAAAGGGTTAGAGTTGCTCTTAAGTTGTACCTTAGGGCATGTACAATGGTTCTATCTTAGCAATGCCATGTAGGATAAATGATGAGGTGGAGGAGAGAGAAGAAATCGTAAGTAAAGACTTGTCTTCTCTTATTCAACAGAAGATAAAAGATGATCTCTTAGCACAATATGGCTCACTATGTTTTTAGGAATAACTAATTATTGAAAATAAGGCTAAGAGATGACCCGTTATAGACATATTTTTTTGTCATCTTTAAATTACATGCAAGACTTAAAATAAGACTATCTTATCAACCATTGTACATGCCCTTATGTTGTGCAGCGCACCTTCAAGACAAGGACAGAAAGAAGTAGTGGATTTTGCTGTCTGGAAATAACAAGAACATTATACTAGAATGTCTATGTTTTAGTGTAATCAGCAGCAAAGATTTTAAGAGAAAATCGACGGATCATGATATTTAGGTTAGCATAAATTACATATGGTAAAAACGAAGAGAAGCAAGCATATACTTCCAGTAATTGTATAAAGTACATGCTTGTTGAAATCGTAAATCAGTGTACTCACCTTTTTTGTCTGTGGTAACACCTTAGCCTGGGCTCTTTGTCAATTACATTTCTCACAGTTCGCATCCGCCCAAACTCTGAAGGCCTCGCTAGCATTAAAAGTGCCATGCTCAAGTTCCTTACCTCTCTCTAGAAAAAAAAAGTACAAAATCATCAAATTGAAGCAATGTGTCATTCACATCATCAAAGGCTAACGATCAGTATGGTTACCTCGTCTGCTCCTCTGAATTCCAGTATGGGATTGTTTGGATTCATATTGATCTCTTTCTCAACTGTATTTCTCACACACTGCGCCTGCTCGGTACATTCACCTTTGTGGAACTCAACATAAATATGCTCAAGAAAAGAGAGGTTCTCTAAACCCAATACAAAATCACCTAACTGAAGCAATGTATCCTGCACACATAAATCTAACCGCAGGGTGTGTAGATTTTGCATGGCTCCTCGTGCAAACCTCAACTCCATGCTGTCACTCTTGACACTAAACCTCGTTAGGCCCCGAAATGCATAACCGCTGCCAATGGTCAACCGTTTGTCTCTGCCTTGTGTAGGTTTCTCCACCTGTATGTGCAGTTCAATAAGAGACGGAATGCATCCGAGGACTTGAAGGTCCTCCTCTCCCAGTGTCTTCAGTGTCATGCTTAGGAAGAAGAGGAAATGCATGGAGCACATCCACGTTGGCACTGCACAAGCGATGCTATCAAGCATGTGCACTAACAACAATTGTGTTAGTTGAATAAAGGTTGCTGGCAGCTCTTCTTCTATTTTGGTGTACCTTATGTCCAGCACTTGCAGAAATTTCAGATTCCCGATCTCTTTCGGTATCTTAGTGATAGATGTGCCATTTAAACTCAGATATCTCAGGTGGAACAAATTGCAGATATGCTTCCAATGATTATTACCCACTTGCTCACAGTCAGTTAAATCCAATACACGTAAGACAGGAAAACCAGAGAGTGCCGGCAAGAAACTGAAAGCTGAACTAGACACAGTAAGTGACCTCACATGGGACAAGCTTGTTGTCACCAGCTGATTAGCAACTTCTTTGATGCTGGCTTGGACGAACAATCGACGGATCATACTTGGTAGACGCAATGGCTGTTGATCACCAACTGTTGTCAGGAAATTCTCCTCATTTGACAAGGAAGTGATGAAGTCTCGCACCATATCGTGTACACGACAAGAGCATACTTCCTCTGCATCATTAAAAACTTGAGGCTCAACCAAGCTTTTATTAATGAGCTCGTCCAGATAATCATGTCCTACTTCATACAAGCTCCTTCCTTGTTCTTTTTCCACAAAACCTTCACCCACCCATTTCCATATCAATTGCTCTGTTTCAATCTCATAATCCTCTGGATACAGACTGAGATGCAGTAAACAAGTTTTTAGGTGTGGAGGTAGGTCAGAGTAACTGACGGATAATATCCTTCTCATGTTCTTAACATCATCATGACTAGTATCCAGCCCAGAACCCATAGATTTGTACACCTTGGACCAATAATCATGTGTATGTTCTCTTCCCTTCTTAGTGGACAACAAGCTACCAATTGTAATGATAGCTAAAGGCACTCCACCACATCTTTTTAAAATGTTTTCAGATATTTCAACCAATTGAGTGGGTGGTGACTTGTCCTCCATCTCGTATATTCTCTGACAGAACACTTTCTTGAGTTGACAACAGAAAGAGGTGTCAGCCGATAGACACCATCAGCTTGCTTGGCAACATCAAGAACCCGAGTAGTTGTGATTACTCTACTTCCATATTCATTGTCAATCAACGCATACTTGATATTTTCCCAGAAGGATTTATCCCATATGTCGTCAATAACAATCAAGTACCTTCAATTAATACAAAAATACATACATATATATTATAGAGAAGGCTATTTTAAGTCCTCATACATTGGGCAGAATTGATCTACGTAATAAAGTAAAAGTGTTAACTTAAATGGCATAGAAATACAGAAAACTTGAGAGTTCTGCACTAGTGCAATTTCCCTGTGACGTGCATGTACGAAACATACCTCTTGTTTTCAAGGAATGTTCTTATCTCACTGATGAGCTGCTCTTCGCCCCACGACGCCTCATTAATGTTCTGGTATGTGTGCTTGTCAAGCCGATGGAGCGAGCTCTTGAAAATCTGCTTCATGTTAGGATTAAGAGACACTGAAATAAAAGCCGCACAATCGAATTGCAGTTGTTGGTTATCTTGTTGCATTTTCAGCTTCTCAAAGACTGCATTAGCAAGGGTGGTCTTGCCTAATCCACCAAATCCAACAATAGAGACCACCTTGAGCGGTTTCTTGGAAACCTCCTCATCTCCCTCAGTCAGCATCTTGATTACCTCAAGGCTCTTCTCGCCAATGCCAACGAGCTCCGTGGCCTTTCTATACAAGGCTGATAGGCGAAGGGTATCAATAGCTGGACCAACAACAGGCTTGGCAGCAGCCACAGTGTCAACCTTATACCTATCACGCCGCTCACCGACTTCCTTGATGCGGCTCTTGATGTATTTGATATCAATGCCGATCTTGTGGCGAATCTTGCCCTTGGTCAACAGGCTGAGGCTCTTATCAATGAAATTCCTGAAGCTATGGGACTTATCTGGTCGGCCATGGGTTTCGATGCGCACCATGAACTTGTCAATGCTATCTTCGAGGTCATATGACAAGTTCCTCACAGCCTTGGCCCAAAGCTTGACTTGGATGTCGGGTGGCTGGTCAATTGGTGGCTCAGAGACCTCAAGGAGAGCCGTCTGCATGCTCTCCATCTCAGCTTTGAGGAACATGATCTCGCCCCTGACACCCCTCTGAAGGTTGTACTCCTTGGCGATTAGTCAGCCTGGACGTACCGAGCGGGCTTTTGGGCCCGCTCGTGGACCGACCAGGACCGGACCGATCGGTCCCGGCCCGCTAGGAAAACTGCGCGGTCCGAGCTGGCAATTTAGGCCCGAAAATCGACCGGTCCGGTCCGGTCTTAGCTCGGTCCGGCTCGGAGGACCGATGGCCCGGCCCAATTAGAGCTAATTAGGAGAGCCCATCACGCATCACATATCGTGCGTGTGTGCGTGACCTAAACACATCCCGCATCCCGTTCGGCTCCTTCCAGCTTCCACCAGGACGCACCGCGCCGCCGCCGCTCGTTCCACCAGCGGACTGGACTAGCCATCAGGATGCGCCGCCGGCCGCCGTGTCTCTGCCTCGCGCCGCCGCTCCCTTGCGCGGCTGTTCCTCCCCTCTCCCCCGCGCGGCCGTGACTCTCTGTCTCTCTCCCTCGCGCCGCCGTGCTGCCGCGCGTCAGGTCCATCTTCTCTGTCTCCGGCCACCGTGCTGCTGCGCAGACTACCGCTCCGACAGCCTGGGCCCACATGGCAGTGACTATTTGTCGTCAGGACCGTGAGGACCGACGGTCCGCACCGAGCTTTGCGTCTGCCGGTCCGATCCCTGAAATCGGGACCGCTGCACTGCTCGGTCCGGTCCGGACCAGACCGCCGGCGGCCGGTCCAAACGACGGCTCGGACCAGGACCGGACCGGCCCGGACCGTGTCCATCCTGAGCGATTAGGTCGGCTAGCTTGGGCAGGAGGGTGCCCATCGCTCCAATCACGGCCTGGGCCATGCTCGGCTTGCGCTATAGCCAGCGGCTGGGTATTAATTTGTGGTGGAATCCTAAACACGATTAAGAAGCAGCTACAGCAGCAGTTCCTTAAGATAACAAGCTACAGATCATGCATGCGCCAAGAGCTTAATTACCTGGAGTATCCTCAGAAGCCTGCGTGTGAGCTCCGACTCAAGAGATGGGTGCTTACCTTACCTAGAAGGTGAAATCAGGATGAAGCTGAGATCTGAATCAGGCGTCCTAATCTATATTAGATTTACACCTAACGAGGACTTAAATTATGCAGGAATCCGGCTGGTTTGTCTGCACTTAACGATGTGCTGTCAAAGTCCAGTCTGTGCATTGATTAAAAAAAGAGCTGTTTTACGGTGATTGGGTTAGTACTCGGAGTACTTAGCAGTACTTACATGTCTGATCACGTCTGATTTTTATTAGCCGTCAGATCTTGCGGGGAATTTTAATTGATTAAATTTAATATGTTAATTGCGATAAGGGCATAATGGTCCAGGGGAAATATCTTTTCTTGAACCGATCACCGAGGACTAGATCCATGTCTACTCGATCGATTGTAATCCTCCTCCGATCTATCTGCCGCCGCTCGCGACTCGACCTTCTCCGTCCTCGACCTGCCCGGCGAGAGGAATAAATTCATCGCCCTCGTCCTCCACCCAACCAACCCCAGCCCCACGCCGTCACCGAAGAAGAAGAAGGCCGGATCTGCTACCTGAATCGGGCGGCGCATCACAGCGGCGATCCCATCTCTTCGCGTACCATCCTTAAGGCATGAATTCGGCATGGCGTTCTGCTCGTTCTCTTGGCCGTTGCGCCCCTCCACCATGCATGCAGTACAACCTCAACCCCACAAGATCCGGGTACGGACTAGAACAACGAATGGAAAGCTTCATCCTGGCATAGTTTCTCTTGAGCTAATCGCATCATGTTTGTTTAAGTAAGATGTTGAGGGCATTGCTTACTTCCTTGACGTTTGAGATGAGATATACTAAAGGAAGATGAGATACTGGTTCATAGATCACTTAATTTAGTTTATTAAGGTCATCATCACTTTAGGTTTGCATAGCGCATGAAATATAGTTTAAAGGAAGATGAGATACTACTTGTTGGACGTTGATGATTGGTTTCCCTCACATGTCAAACCAGCAAAGTCTTTTCCATGCACTTGTCTTTGCCTATGAGCTATTTTACACCTGCAACATTGATAAATGTAAAGAAGTTGATGATTGGTTTTCCTCACATGTCATATGCAGGAAGACATGGCGTATGCAAGTGATGAGAGTATGTTCGAGTATCTAAATGTTGTCAGCAAGATGTTTGATAGTGAGGCTGAAGGCTATGAATTCTACAACAAATATGCTCTTGAAAAAGGTTTTAGTGTGAGGAAAAGCTACGTTGAGTGGGATGGATCCAACAAATACATAATTTTAAGGAAAATTGTGTGTAGTCGTCAAGGGTTTCGCGAGAGAAGCACATGAAAAGAAAGATGGAAGATAGAAAGAGAAGGCCACGAAGTTTAACTCGTGTTGGGTGTAATGCTAAATTGGTGATTACGAGACAGGAGGAAACCGGTCGGTGGTTTGTCAAGGATTTCATCGATGAGCACAGCCATCCTCTAGCCCCACGGGATCTTTCTTGTCTGCTGCGTTCGCACAGACGAATTAGCGATGAGCAGAAAGCGGACATTGCGGACATGGAAAAATGTGGGATCCGCAAATACCGTATTATGGATATTTTGTGCTTTCAATACGGTGGATTTGATAAGGTTGGATGCATAAAGAGGGACATTTATAATTTCTGCCATGCTAATAAGCAGGAGACAATCAGTGCCGGCGATGCTAATACGGTGATCATGCACATGATGGCGAGGCGAGAGCGAGATGTGGATTTTTTCTTCAAGTACTTGGTAGACGAGCATGGCCATCTGAAGGGACTGTTCTGGGCTGATAGTCAATCGCGACTTGACTACGAGGCTTTCGGAGACGTCATTGTTTTCGACAGCACATACAGAACCAACAAATACAATCTGCCATTCGTGCCGTTTGTCGGGTTGAATCACCACCGCAGCACTGTTATATTTGGCTGTGGTATAATTTCTCATGAAACAAGCCAGGCATACGAGTGGATGTTGCGGACCTTTTCTGATTGCATGGCACAGAAGCATCCGATATTTGTGATCACAGATGGGGACCTTGCAATGCAGAGAGCAATAAGAGTGGTCTGGCGGACTCAAACCATAGACTATGTATATGGCACATTCAGCAGAACATTGTACGCCATCTGCATGATGACGACGTAAAGGAGGAATTCAGATCTTTCATTTATGATACTTCTTCCATTGAAGAGCATGGATAAAATGGATACAATTCTTACAACGTAATAAAGTAACCAGTGAGGAGTCTTGGCTGCATCAGATGTATCAGATGAGAAAGTTGTGGTGTGCTCCATATCTTGAGGGGCGTTGTTTCCTAGGATTGAGCAGCAATCAGAGGAGTGAGAGCTTGAACTACGTGCTACATACGCATCTTGAGGGTAAGATGTCGTTGTTTGAAATGCTAGGGCACTATGAGGCGTTGCCTTGCGTCATGATTTAATTAACGAAGCTCTCCATGACGTCGAAGCCTTGCAGTCCGTTCCATTTACAGAGGAAAATGCTTCGCCGCTTGAGAAACACACCGTAACAGTTTTCACACCTAGTGTCTTTAAGATGGTCTTATGGAGCATACGCTGTCAGCAAATGTCAGATCAGAGAGATACTAGATGGATCAGAAGATTCCACTTATGTTGTGTCCAAGCAGGAAAGAATGGATAAAAAGTTTGGACTGCGCATTGAAGAGGAAGGAGGTCTTTTGCACAGGGTGAGTTGTTCTTGCCGTAAGCTGGAATGCGCAGGCACACCATGTTCCCACATTTTTTACATATTGAGGATTTTAAAACAAACAATTCTACCCAGTTGTTGCGTTCCCACTAGGTGGACTATGAATGCAAAATGTGCATACGCACCTACCAGAAAAAACCAGATGTATGACTATTCGGTAAGCCTGCAGAGGTATCGCGAGTTGCGGAATTGTAGTCACGCCGCAAGTTTCCAGGCATGCCACTCTGATGAGGACTATCACCGTCTAAAGATGCTTTTGCAAGTACAACATCATGGCAAGCAATCAAGTTTTGAACAAGCTGACAGCAAGCAGTCCACTAATGCTCAGCATAACAGCATTAGGTTTGGCCCGTTGATGCCGCACTCGCAGAAAGTTGATAAGGTTCTGGATCCCGTGCATGTGCCAGGACGAGGTGCACCGAAGAAAAGGCTGCAGGCAAAGACAAAGAAGTCAAGATCACAGAATATCTGTGGCTATTGCAAGAAACCAGGTCTGTCGGCGTAAATGCGCTAAATTGCTAGAGGTACGAAATATGTTCATTTTTTTTTCATGTGTTTTACTCATAATTGATGTCCATGTGATTTATTGTATTCTTCTGTGTAGGATCTCGAGGCTGAACTGTGATATCTACATACAACATGAACCGACGATGAGCCAGAAAGTCGTGTGCCATTCCGCTTTGTGTGACGTGGTCTTTACATTCTATTTCATCGTGACAATAATTTAGTGAAGTGCGGTTGTACTGCCATGTTACTGTATTAGTTCGACATCTTTCGTTTCCATTTTCTGTGTGTATCATTTGATGTCCAACTTTAAGAATGATGATGTATTTCGACAAATTGGGCACTATGATTCTTCACCCTTACTATGGTTGTCATGCATATTCATAATCATCATGCATATTCTTCATTTACAGAGCAATAATGACTGACTTATTTTTTTAAATAAGCGGGGCCCACTGGGGTGTGCTTGAAATCTTTGAAAAACCTCCATGCACGTTCATCTTCGCTGCATGCAAATCGGGCGGCAACATTGTGCGATGGTAGCAAGGCCTTGATGAATCACTATTCACATGCATGTCCCCGACTCTTGCATGCAGGTCCCCGACTCTTGCATCCAGGTCCCAAATTTTCTTCTACATGGTCACCCACATGTGCCAAACATGTGTATGCAAGAAAATTTAAAAAAACTATTTTACAATGCCCCCTTGAGGCATAGACCGATGTTTTCAGCAGTCAGTCTAGAGGGCATTATAAATTCAAAAAAAATTCAAAAAAAATACAAAAACTTGGAAACCTAGTTTTGTTTGTGGAAGAGATCATGTGTGCCAAAAATGAGGTGATTTTGGAGGTGGTCGAAAAAATGCCAGCATTCCCGGAGGGACCATTTGGTCTACTTAAGCCAGTTTTTGAAAAAACGTGAATTTTTCCACCACCTCCAAATCACCCAAATTTTCTTGTACATGCTCACCCACATGTGCCAAACATGTGTATGCAAGAAAATTTTGAAAAAAATTATTTTACAATGCCCCCTTGAGGCATAGATCGATGTTTTCAGCAGTCAGTCTAGAGGGCATTATAAATTCAAAAAAATTCAAAAAAATTCAAAAACATGGAAACCTAGTTTTGTTTGTGGAAGAGATCATGTGTGCCAAAACTGAGGTGATTTGGAGGTGGTCGAAAAAATGCCCATTCAGGAGGGACCATTTGGTCTAATTTAAGCCAGTTTTTGAAAAAACGTGAATTTTTCCACCACCTTCAAATCACCCAAATTTTCTTGTACATGGTCACCCACATGTGCCAAACATGTGTATGCAAGAAAATTTTGAAAAAAATTATTTTACAATGCCCTTGAGGCATAGACCGATGTTTTCAAATCAGTCTAGAGGGCATTATAAATTCAAAAATTCAAAAAAATACAAAACTTGGAAACCTAGTTTTGTTTGTGGAAGAGATCATGTGTGCCTGAGGTGATTTGGAGGTGGTCGAAAAAATGCCCGCATTCCCGGAGGGACCATTTGGTCTAAATTAATCCAGTTTTTGAAAAAACGTGAATTTTTCCACCTCCTCCAAATCACCCAAATTTTCTTTTACATGGTCACCCACATGTGCCAAACATGTGTATGCAAGAAAATTTTGAAAAAACTTATTTTACAATGCCCCCTTGATGCATAGACCGATGTTTTCAGCAGTCAGTCTAGAGGGTATTATAAATCCAAAAAAATTCAAAAAAATACAAAAACTTGGAAACCTAGTTTTGTTTGTGGAAGAGATCATGTGTGCCAAAACTGAGGTGATTTGGAGGTGGTCGAAAAAATGCCCGCATTCCCGGAGGGACCATTAGCCAGTTTTTGAAAAAACGTGAATTTTTTCACCTCCTCCAAATCACCCAAATTTTCTTGTACATGGTCACCCACATGTGCCAAACATGTGTATGCAAGAAAATTTTGAAAAAAAATATTTTACAATGCCCCCTTGAGGCATAGACCGATGTTTTCAGCAGTCAGTCTAGAGGGCACATTTCTGATATTTTCACAGGTTATAAAATATATTATTGGACAGAATATAGACAACAGCACACAGCAACAGCACATTCATCGAATACAATAGAAGATAGCTCTCGGAATACAATGCATCCTCTACTTATTGCAATATCTAATGCATTCGTACATTCTCATGCTCATGCTCTACTTTTAGCATCATTTGATACACGTTGAGTTCTTATCAGAAAGTGGAAATAGGTACTTTTGGCAATCATGAGCATCCTCTACTTATTGCAATATTTAATGCATCATCAGTACAAAGCTTGATTTGGCAATAGGTAGAATCGGCAATCATTTGCATGCTTTAATTTTTTCAAAAATTAATGCATAGTTCAGTTGTAACTGCTCATAGATATGGCAGGAACATGCTGAGTTATACACTAAACATAGTCATGCCAAGCTATAACTACCATAGTCATATTATTAGAGTTCCTAGCATGCGTCACCGTACGGCAGAATAACACAGCAACCATAACATAGACCACCGTACGATACTTGAGTTGCTAAGGCCTTGTACAATGCAAGGTCCTTAGGGGAGTTGCTTATAGAAATAAACCAGGCTTTTCTTAAGCACATGTGCTTATTTGTACAGGGTAGACGCATAACTAGGCGTCTCTCCTGTAGAAATAGGCACCGGTGCTTCAGAAAACCCTGTTTATTTTTTTAAGCACCACCCTAAGCATCTAGCATTGTACAAGGCTTAAACATGCATCACCATAATAGTATTAACAACTAGGAACACTAAACCAGAGTAGCAGCAAACTCTTAACATAAATGGCAGATCAACCACCGCTTAGCATAGGTTCAGACACACCATAGGACATCAGTTTTAGACTCGAACAACAAAGAAACATAGATAACATAAGAGGACACGGCGGTCCTGGGGCAGCAGCAGCACTCTAGCAGCACATCACTTCTCTCCCTTTTTTAATGCATGTTGTAGGGCTCATTGACTTTGACAATCTCGAGGAAGCGTGCGTAGGCAGCATGTTTAGCCAGAGTACTGGCTTTATGCTTCTTACCATGTCCATTGCCAGTGCTGAAGGCATGCTGGATCATGCCATCTATGCCACCACCGATCACCTTGCAACAGAAAGGGCACCCAATCTTGCCAAAGAAACGATACTTGATCTTCCCAGCAATCAGATGCCTCAGGGTGTACCGGCTCTTGCTGTGCCTGCTGTCCATGCCGTAGTCCACGTCGTCGTCATCCTCCTGTGAATTAGTGAATTAGTACACATAGAACAACTCAGCTAATCTATTATGGTACATTGACTTTAATTACAATGTTTTGAAAGTACACATGTGTAACATGGCAACTATCTATTTGCTAGAAATAAGGCGTATGTGCACATACATAATTGAGCCAAATAAATTGACATGCATAAATATGTACGGTGGAATAGTTGCATTTATAGATTAGTGCACAAGTAGTACATAATTAACACATGAAAGACTTCATGAAGTGGCTTGGTTTAATGATATTTGATACTTGTTACAGGTGTAATTTTTATTGGAATCAGAAAAATGGCTTCATTGTACTCCTCCATGTTTCACACAAGGGGGGTTTGTTCTATCTACTGGAATGAAGAAACCATTATTCTTTTGACAATGCAATCTTGCTTCTCCAACATTGTTAGACCCTGATAAGTTTCAGAAGGAAATTGGTAAAGGAGCTATGGGGTGTCTCACTGCTCATATTGATGAGAGATGTGGCTGTGATCACCTAGATAACATACTGTGGAAAATTGGCTAGATTAAATGTTTTGATTTTTTGGTATCCAGTAGATATGTAATGTCAGCCCATAATTATTAAGGGAGCGATCACTTCCTTTGCAAAATGGAAATCTGTATAGAATTTGCAAATGGATCATCTATGAATATGTGTGCAAACTAATCATCTATGAACATGTGTGCAAATTAATTCATCTACATAAACTAAAATGAATCAGGAACTGCAGCATTTTGTCACTATCCTGGGGAAGCCAATGGAGAATCCTGCCATATATCCATTGTTTAACCCACTTTTTTCATCAATGTATCCCTGCCATGAACATTTTCTTGTATTTGGGTTCATTACCCCACTTCTTTCATTAATGTATCCCTTGTGAAACTTGTGCTCATCTAGTTAACAAGACTAACCCCAATGCCATGAAAAAAACCCAGAGTATCTGCTGGAATCAGATGTGAATCAGATTTAAAAATCCACATCCAACATGAAGATCTATGCTAGATCCCTAAAATCCTACATACGTACAAATAGCACGCCCAAGTGAAATTGATGCTCATCTAGTTAACAAGAAAAACCCCAATGTCATGAAAAAAACAGAGCAAAAAACAGAGTACTACCTCAGATAGCTCGTCGATGGCATCCTCGTCGAAGTCGCTGCCCTTCCTGCTATCTAAGTCGAACTCCTTTATGGCGTTCTCCTCGAAGAGCTCTTCGATTTCTTCATGCACCTTGCGCTTACGCCTTCTCATCTCCTCCTCCTCCAGATCTTCCCCGACCTTGTGCTCACCGACGGGTGCCTCGACGGCTGTGATGGCAGCGGGAGCAGGCACAACGGTCGCTGCACTGCCAGCTTCCTCCGCTACGGCGGACTCAGCCGCTCCACCCACGGTTGTAGCCACGGCAGCAGACTTCTCTGCTCCGATGGTTGCCTCCGGCTCGTCCGCCGCATCTTCAAGCCCGCGCTTCATCGTCGGTCGAAGACAGGAGGAGGGAGGCGTAGGAAGGGAGGAGGGTGGTGACGAAGGAGGAGAGGGTGGTGAGGTGGTGAGGAAGGAAGAGAGGGTGGTTAGGTTCGGGAGAGGACGAGGGTTTTCTACCCGATTTGGGGAAGAAAGGCACTGCTCCTGCCTCTTGGAGTTACCGAGAAGCCGCGGGTGCCGATTTGACTTGACACACCCGCCCGGCCATCCCCATTCCACGTGGGGACGTGGCGGTCGTGCATCGTGCACCTCCTGCGGTTTGCCATCAATTGCTATCGGTCTCACAAGTGGGTCCCCTTGTCATCCACACAACCGAGCCACCACATGTACCACATTCTTCTTTCTCCCCGTCTCGACCACTCCACATCTTTCTTTCTCCCCTTCTCGACCAGCGCCGCCGCCTCCGCCGCCATCTCCCGGCAACCCCTCTCTTCGCTGCCGGTGCGCGGCCGCCGCCAACTCCGGCAAGTACGTGAGATCTCCCCTCTTCTTCCCTTCCCCAAACGTGTCTCCCTACGGAGGCGGATCTGAGCCGATTGGTTTGGACTGAAACTTAGTTTTTGGATTGGATCTTGATTTGGTTTATATGGTTTGAGACCAAATCAATCAATTAGTTTGAGCCGCCACTACCACCTACTACTACTTCAAATCCAAGAGCCGATGTTGCCGGCCGGAGCTCGTCGGCTCTCTCGAGTTTTGACGCCATGTCTGATCTAGATTCATGACGTGCCCTCGCATATGGCTTTGTCCACAGTTTGAACCTTTGGATTCAATTCAAAAGTTGAAAACGGTTTGGATGACGCGCATGTATAGTTCGGTTTGGTCTAGATTCTAAATGAAAATATCTGGATTGGTTTGGTTTTGATGTGTGTCGTGGATTGGACTGGTTTTAGTTTGGATGCCGAACTATTCCCAGGTTTAGATGAGACGGGCATTGCCATTGTCATTGGCATTGATTTATTACGTAGATGATAGAAAATAGATTGATTGGCCATTTCCAGTATAGGTTATCACTATGATTTATTATATGTATGATCTTTGTATTGTACTATGAATAATTCAACTTAGAGTTCAACATGTTCTGTGTAGAATGGAGGAAGCACAATGTGGACGCTGCAACTCATGGTGTCGGACCAGCCTTTCTACTGCCACGTTGTTCGGCATCTACTTCCAGCCTTCTTTTGTTGTTGCAGCGGTAATAATTTATATGAACCTTCTGACAGTACATTCTTTTTGTTTTTCTTTTTTGCTATTTCCAGTAATGTATTGTTTCTGTTATTTGTTTTTATCTTACACAGATCGTACCATGCAATGTGAGATTGGCATTCAATGAGCTCGTCGCAGACACCGTGACCCTCGACGCTCTTGGGGGCCCATACACTATGCAGGTCGAGAAGGGGCGAAAGATAACCCAGATAGGAGGAGATGATTGGGATCGTTTCATCGCCCGCATGCGTCTTAGTGGGGGTGAATTGATCAGCTTCTCCTTCAGAAGAGATAGGCCCAAGATTTCTGTTATCTATCTAAATTTGATTCCGGATAGTGAGGATGAAGTTCATGTGGAGGAAGATGGTGCTGATTCAGATGATCATGAGAACCCACTTGTTGAATACCTGTATGCCCAAGGACTCAGACTGGGCGACGAGGAAATCGGCAACCTCTGGGACATGCTTCCGCTACGTGAAGACTACCTAGGGAAGCCATTCGTGACCCGCCTCCACAAGGACGAATGTTACTCGGCATATCATGTTTTGTTACTTAGTGTGGTATTTACATGATATGCATGCTTAGTTAATGTAGTAGTTCATATGATATGCATGTTGTAGTACTGTGATGAGAGGCCTAGTTTAGAATTCATTTAGTGAAGAATTTTATGACATGCATGTAGTGTAGTAATATGCGATGATATGCTTAGTGTACGCAGTAATCTAATGATATGCCTAATTACTGTAGTAATTTGATGCTTAGCGTATAGTGTAGTGATGTGATGATATATATGCTCAGTGTTGAATCCAATGATATATGTGTCTTGAAGTGTATGCTTTGTTGATAATTGCACGTGACATGATCATATATCATGTCAACTGTTTTCAGAAATTAACTAAGAGGTTACTTGATAGCTGTGGCATCGACCCGGGCGAAGAAGGCATGGCTGCTGGACTACGTCTTACCAGAACGGGCTCCATCACCAGCTGTGCCTATGCACGATGGACGCAGACGGTCGCCTTGTCTTGAGCAGGGCAGGGTGGAAGAAGTTCCT
The DNA here is from genome assembly GCA_021605145.1 of Aegilops bicornis. Taxonomy (NCBI): domain Eukaryota; kingdom Viridiplantae; phylum Streptophyta; class Magnoliopsida; order Poales; family Poaceae; genus Aegilops; species Aegilops bicornis. The sequence goes on along the minus strand of CM038673.1, from coordinate 760,423,340 downwards.
TCGTGCCAAGAATCTTCGGGTAGGACATGCCATCCTACTCACTGTTGCGAACACCCGTCGCCATGACTTGAGGATGATGATCACCATCCACCTCATTTAGAACTGGGTTAGGCCATGTATCAATGTGAAATGAACTTGTTATGTTAGCTCTTGTTTGCGAGTACTTGTCGTGTATTACCATACCTATATCTACTCATATCTAGGTACTACTGCTTGTGATGGATTGCAACTATTATTAACTGGTAACTAATGCTCTACTAGCTATGATTATTCCACTGTGTGATGTTTTATATGCTGTAGTGTGACATGGTAACTGTTATATATGGTAGAGGCTGGTCTCTAAGATCTTGTACAATGCAAGGTGCTTAGGGATGTGCTTCCACTGTGTGATGTTTTGTACGTGCAAAGTTGTAGTATGAAATGCTAACTGTTCTATATGGTAGTGGCTGGTCTCTAATTGGACCGACATGTTGAACTATAGTATCAATGGTAGAGGCATTTCACAGCGCCACATCCAACAGTTCACATAATTAATTATCCAAAGATTAAGGTATGAAACCCTTGGTCCTACATAGCAACATTTCGTTCCAAAAATTAAGGTACTTCCACATTCAAACTAACTAATACTACAAATTCGAAGGAACTACTTAATACATTAACATCACATAGGGAAGTAGCCCTGATCCAACGGCTTGAGAAATGACGAACAAAAACTGAAAGAAGAAGGATTAGCCAGTAGCAGCACCATCAGCCTCCCAGCCTCACAACTTCAGCCAGCCTGGTGAACTCCAGGTTTTTTCCTGCAAAACACACATGTGATATTGGAGGCAAGAAAATAAATATGCCAGGGGTCTTGTCATGACATCTAATCGCACGGAATGCTAGTACAAATGATGGAGAACAAAACATCCAACATGAGCAAATTCATAGGAGTTCTAGATCCATGGATACCATCAAGAAAAAATGCTCAGTTTTAATTCACACACAAGACTTGGTGAAAACATGCATATTCATATCAGCAACATTGATATGGCATCTTTGCAAGCTTGGGTCAGTGACTTGTCTTGTGTTTCATGGCATGACAATAATTTTAACAATGAATAGACATGAAATTGACCCAAACTCATGTATAAAGTTATGCCATATGATGCATGGATTAATTCACACATAAATGACAAAATGCCAACTTTGTATAGAATTTGCAGTACTGAAATATTTCAGTGTGTACTGAAACTGCAGTAGTGAAATAATTCAGTGTGCATCGATGTGTACTGAAATTGTAGTAACGAAATATTTCAGCGCCTACCGGTGTGTACCGAAATATTTCAGTGTCTACCACTACAACATTACAAATTTTGCCTAGGGCAGTACCGAAATATTTCAGTGCCTACTGGTGTGTACCGAAATATTTCAGTGTCCACCACTACAACATTACAAATTTTGCCTAGGGCAGTTCCGAAATATTTCGGTGCCTACCGGTGTGTGCGAAATATTTCAAAGGTGTCACCACTAGAACATTACTAATTTTTCCTAGGGTTCATATGATGCCTAGGGTTCACATACATCATAATCCATCCTCCAAATCCATGTACTCAAATATTCATGCAATTCATTGAGATTAAAATGCCATCTAACATTCCCTCTCTAAGCTATTACGATCAGTATCACCACGATGTAAGCACGAGCAGTAGAAAGATGAGGAGTGGGGAAGCTTACTCTAAACATAGCTACCGCCGCCGTTCAGACGAGGAGAGCGGCGAGGGAAGCGTGGAGAACGGCGGGAAGCGAGGTCGCGACCATTGTCCTCCTCATCTTGTGCTTGAGTCTCCGGTGACTCGGTTGGAGGTCGCACAATCTGCAACGGCACCTCGTGCACGGTGGGTTCTGATCCAGTGGATGCTCTACCCTGGATCTGAACGCCCACCGCCTCCGCCTGGTCCACTCGCTGGACGAATTGGCCTGCTCCATCGCCCAGAGGAGGATCTCGATCTTGTGAATCGGTTGTGCGGGCGGGGGGCAAAGCTTTTCCCTCTCCTTCTTTGTCAAATTCTTGAGAGTGGCCATTGCCGTCCAGTTCATCTGCCTTGTGTTGTCAAACCAAGAACGGATCTCCCTCAACCTGGCCAACTTGACCTGGTCGCCGCCGGTGATCTGCACGAAGTCGGTGTTCTCGCCGCCGGCCATCAGCTCGATCTGCCGTGTAAGCGGGGGTGGGGGTGGGTGGGGGGGGGGGGTTGCCTGAGTGGAGCGAAGTTGCCGCGGCAAAAAGGAGGAGATGACTGCGGTGGACTTGGAGGAGAGGGAGGAGATGGCCGCCGATGTGTAATTGTGGAATGTGTAGCACCATGGTGGCGGTTATGCATTCGACAAGAGGGGGTGGGGCGTGCAAATTTTCCTAGGACTAAACTGCCCCTAGATTAAAACGCGTCCCCACCTTGTCACGAGTACCGGCCCCACTCGTTTTAGTACTTTCGCGTACTTTCATCGGAGTACTATCCAGTACTTCGTATTTGTCTGCCGTTAGATCGACATCAACGAACGGTTCTAAAAAAGCCCAACCACTCTAAAACTTGTATTAAAAAAACACCCCCTGCCTTCGTTTGAAGTGCTCACACATTTTAACCCTTTTTTTTATCAGAAAATGGTGGTGGAGACTCCTACTTCATCCCATTAATTTAAATAGAAAGGGAACCTCATATTTTATTAAATTAAGACACAAAAGGAGCATTTTACCATGTTAGATGCGCCATGATTTCTCGTTCTAATATTTGCTATTGTTAAACAGATTGACATCTCAGTGATTATGCGACATCACGTCCACTTGTGTATGAATTGGGCAGTCTTGGGTCGATATTGGAGATAAAATAAACTGTCACAGACAGACTTGGTATCAAAAGTATACTAGCAGGCATTACTAAAAAGAAGTGCTTTCATAGTACATAGAAAGTGTGTGAGAGATATACAGAACCCAAGGTCCGATCTCAGGTCCATAGCAGGCAGTACAGCAATCTTGTCTCTTTGTTTACAGAGGGAGTAGAACACAATTCAAAGTTGAAGACAGACGACTGTGTAGACTACTCTGTGCATCATTACACAAGTAAAGAAAATTAAGTTTGTGGAAGTTACGAGTTACCTATACTAAGGGAGTGTTCGGTTCCTCTCCGCTCTCTTAACTCTGCTCCCGGAGCGGACCTCACTTTAACGGAGCTGCGAAGACCGAGCTCCACCAACTCCGCGGAGTGGAGGAGCAGAGAGATTACGAACGCGGCCTAAGTCCATGTCTTCTCGTGGAGAGTACTCAAGGGATTCCTGCCATGTTGCAGTGAACTAGTGAGGCGCCATGCTATACTGGACTTCAGGGCATAATCGGCGATTGAACAGAGAAGCCTCAAATTGCCAAGACTGCATCCAGTCACTTGGGTAGTGTCCAAAGATGATAAGTTTTATATGATCACACTACGTTGGTGCATTTGTCAAATACAGTAGATTTGTGCATGGAGAGGAGAAGCATCAACCTATCAGATCTTTATTACTGCTTGTTGATGAACTTGTACTGTGTCCAATCTTGAAGTTCCCTATTCCGGCATTCTTGAAGTTCCCTATTCCGGCATCAAGTTCTGTAGGCAGTTCCCCAAGGCTGGACGATTATTAACACTGATGGTTCTCTTGAATCTTAATGATGCAAATAGGACTCCTGGTTCAGGTTATGTCCTGCAAGATAGTGCCAGGGCTCTTGTCGAAGCAGCAGGTTGTATCAGGCAGCTGCTTTTTTTTTAAAAGGGGACTCCCCAGCCTCTGCATCAGAACGATGCATACGGCCACTTCAATAAATAAAATAGGTTCAACAATGTCATAGAGTCTTCAACAAAATAAAGGCGAGCTCACAAAGAGCCTCGAAGCTAAACCAAGAAAAGGCCAAAGAGCCACAACCGGCTGGTAAAATAAAGATAGGAAAACTAATTTCCTATCCTATTACATTGTTCAAAGTGACTGCTCTGACTTGTGAGTAAGGACCACATACGGATCAGCGCCGTAGCACGGAATATAACCTGCAAAAAATAAATAGTAGTTATTCTGTTAAAAACCAAATCATTATCAGGCAGCTGCTAGTGGAGGATCCTTGTATCGATGAACTCTTGGCTGATAGAGAGGAAACAGGAGCAACTTTCAGAAGAAATATTCACCAAACCATTGTTCAAAGTGACTGCTCTGACTTGTGCGCCAAAGGAGCTCCTAGCATTGTTTCTGCTTCTTGCTATGAAATGAAGTAACTCCTGAATTCCTGATTGAAGTTGTTCAATCAGAGTGTAATCCTGACATTGAGATAAAGAGCTGGATTACTATAAAAGAACAAATTGAATGTAGTTTGTTGAAACTGAATGGCAGAGTATACAAATGCGCTACAATAGGTGAGTATTTTTTATTTTATTTTTTGCGGAAAGGATCAGATCTATTATAAAGATTCACCGGAAGTCCAAAGCACCTCAAACATCGATGTACATGGACCGCATAACACACAGTTAATTTGCATGTCTATTATGATCATACAATTGAAGAGATTAGTTAAAAATTAATAGACATGCAATATTTAGTTAAAAAATATATCGTTTCTCTTTTCTTTCAAAATCCTAGAAAACAACATAAATCAAACACATTATGAATCATAATCCAACATCTATAAATAATTTTCACGTATTCTTCCATTCAAGATCCAGAAAACATATTTTACTGACATAATCCAAATCATGATCTGAAGAATGTCAGAAAAAATACTACTTTTGCCAGTGCTAGGATGAGTAAACTGATCAAGCGCCTGATTGCTTGCCACCTGGCAAGCTCCAGTGTGAGCAATTCTGAAACAAATATCCTCCAAATAAGGAATTCAACAGGTATATACTTTTTTGCGTAGCATGTATATATTTCGTTAGTTTCGCACGAGATATATATAGGAGAGCACTGCTATAGACACGATATTGTGCGCACGATTCATGCTCGACAGCATATATCAGTTCGTCCATGCATGTATCAAAGTGCAGCAAACGGCTGGATTGCCCGTCGTGCAGACATGTGTCGTCTGCACAGCAGTTCCGTATACAGTATAGGATGCTATCCTTTTTTCTGCTGAATCTACATCCATCCTATGTGCTTTTGCAAAAGTAATATGCATCACCAATACCAAATTGATCCAATGAAATGCCGCAGTACCTTATATCTGTGTTGCAGTTTGTTCCATTAATTATTGTTGACAAGAATCTTTCAGCCGATTTTGAAGTAATATAAATCTACGGTTTGCAACAGCCCATGCATAGTAGTAAGATGACCTTGAATTTTTTTAACAATTTTCACGGTTAGCAAAAGTACACACACTAAGCATGCAGAGTAATCAGTCCAGACGTCTAAAGTAGATTTGGGTTGTGCAACTTATAAGAATCCCGTGGCCACGGGAGAAACACACCAACAAGCTTTCAGCATTGCATTCCTTAATGCTCACGGGGACAGGGCTCTGCTAGAGATGCTCTTCCGGATATTTATTTAATTATTTTGAAAAGAAGGATTACCTCCGACCTCTGCATTAAAACGATGCATGCGGCCATCTTATTAAAAAGTACCAAGTAAATAAAGTTTGAAGTTCAGTACAACTCGCAAAAGGAGCAAAAATATATAAAAAAAGTAAAATGGGCCACAACCGGTAGAAAACATGACTAAACACATATCCTATTATTGGACCGCCGTCCAAATCGGTTATAGATCGATAACCCGTGCGACCATCTTCCATCGTTGCACCCAGTAGCCAAATGCTCCCTGGAGTCCGTATGAGTGAGTAACGACCACGTATGGATCCAACCAGTAGATGCATCATTCAGATGCAGAGGCTGGGGCATACCCCCTTTTTCGGAAAAAAAAAGCTCTGTAGATAACCTGCAAAAATTTGTAAGATTTTATCTATTAAAAACCATATCACTTCTGCAGTTCCATATAGCCCAAAGTAATGCACATATTCTTATCCAAATACGTCTCGCAGTAACTGGTTCCACCCGGGTGAGCCATGTCCCAAATAACATGTCTATGCTAACAGGAGGGTTAATATTAAAGGTTATATGGATCGAGCGCCAAAGAAGCTTAGCGAGAGGGCAGTCAATAAACAGATGTTGTATTGTTTCATCTTGGACGCGAAAACAACAATGTGGGCTGCCTACCCAACTGCGCTTAAGCAAATTATCCTTGGTCAAAATCACTTTCTCGTGGACAACCCACATGAAAATCTTGATTCTCGACGTCACTGACGAAGCTACTCACGGGTAAAACCGTGTCGTAGCCTGCCCAGCAAAATGGCAAAAATAAAATTATATACATATGTTCCACGTGATTGGCAGCCCATACTCCACAGCGGCATGGCCCAAACGCATAGTCCAACAAAGCAGAACAGCCTAACACATCCATCCCTGCTCGCATCAACTAAAGAGAGAATACCGACTCGCCAAATGGGATATCATCTGTCGACCAAAGGACCAGGGGGCCTTGGTATTGAGAATCTTGAAGTCAAGAACATATGTCTTCTCAGTAAGTGGTTGTATAAGTTATCAGTTGAGACTGAGGCCACGTGGGCGCAGATTCTCCGTAGTAAGTATCTGCAGTCCAAGACTTTGTCCCAGGCGACAGTGAGACCGACTGACTCGCCATTTTGGAAGGGGCTTATGAGAGTCAAAGTTGTCTTCTTTAATAGAACAAAATTTATAGTCGGTAATGGCAACACCACTCGCTTCTGGGAGGATACTTGGCTTGGTGAAACGCCGTTGGTGCTTCAGTATCCGTCCCTGTATCGTATTGTTCAACGACGTGATGCTCTTGTTGCAACGATTATGCAGTCCATTCCCCTTAATACTCAGTTTAGGAGGGCGCTTGTTGGCGACCGGTGGGAAGCATGGCTTCATTTGGTAAGTAGACTGATGGAGGTTCAGCTATCTCATCAGCCCGATCAGTTGTGTTGGATGCTTACTAGGTCTGGAGAGTTCACAGTTAAGTCGATGTATATCGATGTCATTAACTCTAGTGCTATTCCTAGTTCCAAAGATGTTTGGAAAGTCAAAGTTCCTTTGAAAATTAAAGTGTTTATGTGGTTTGTACATAAACAAGTCATTTTAACAAAGGATAATTTGGTTAAGCGCAACTGGACAGGATCTACTAGGTGTAGTTTTTGTGATCGGGACGAAACTATCAAGCACCTCTTCTTTGACTACCCGTTGGCGAGAGTTTTGTGGCACACGGTGCATATTGCCTTTAACATTACTCCTCCGAATTCGGTCAGTACGTTATTTGGAATGTAGCTTGTTGGGATAGAGTCCGAAACAGCTAGACACATTCGCGTAGGAGTATGTGCTTTGTTGTGGGCAATTTGAAACTGCAGAAATGATTTGGCTTTTAACAGAACAACAAATATTCATTTTTTGCAGGTTTTATTCTGGGCTACTGCGCTGATCTATATGTGGTCGTTACTCACCCCGACGGAGGCCAGGGAGTGTTTGGTTACTGGATCTGTCCGGTGGGAGATGGTAGCGCGGGATATCTTCAACCGGTTTGGATGGCAGTCATGTAATAGGATAGGCGATACCTATCTTTGTTATGCCAGCCGGTTGTGGCTTTTGGGCCTATTGTTTTTGACGTTGTGGCTCTTTGTGAGCTTGCCGTTATTTTGTTTTCAGACTATAAGATCTTGTTGGACCTCTTCATTTATCTATAAATGTGGTTGTATGCATTGTTCTGATGCAGAGGCCGGGGAGTCCCCCTTTTCGAAAAAAATCGCTACTCACATACATCCTCTGTTCGTGGACTTCAGTAGTGGGCACGGCACCGGCCAACGGCGAAGGTCCAGCAGCTGGGGTAGCTACAGTTAGTCTTGGCTAGCCCCAACTCTGCCCGGTGGCGATCTATCCCGGCGTCCTCCATCTGATGTGGCGGCGGTAGCCATGGCGGCGAGCCGGCAGTTGCAATCGGAAGTGGATCCTTTAACATAAAGAAGGAAAGTCACCTAAACTACAGTGCAAACTAGTGTAAATCAGAGAAAAAAAGTTATGTAATTATAACGCATCATAATTTTATTGCATCATAATTTTGTTTACATGTAATTTATATAAATATGTATAAAGTAGATTTGTAATTTATAAATTAATTCAAGTCATTTTAGCCTCAATTATATGGATGTGAAGAAAGAAAGTTAAGGAATTGTAGCTTAGGTGACTTTCCTTTTTCATGTTAGAGGATCCACTTCCATGGCGACCCAGCAGCGGCGGCAAGGAGAGCAACGAGCGGCGGCTACTATTGATCTACCGGCCGCTGTGACGGACGACCGGTCCAAATCCAGTATCATTGCTGTGTTTGCAGGTGACCCATAGCATATGTAAATTTCTCTCGTATAGTTTCCCTAATTTCAGCTGCACCGGTCAGGGTCAAAGCAAACCTGAAATTCACATAATTAGCAGTTTTCAGTCACTTAATCTTTACAAATTGTAATTTAGGTGTGATCTGTAGTATATGTAACACCATGATGACCATGACTGATGGTAAACTACTATGGCTTCTTTCATTTAGTACTAGTATATATGTACATAAATATGTGCGCATCTTGTAATCAATGAGAACAAGTATGCAGCAGCATACTAACTATGCCTACCAAATACTATATGGTTCAAATTTTAAATTTTTTGTGTGCTCTTCATTGGCTTGGCCCGCCCATTTTTCTCTTTGTAGCTCCGCCACTGCTCGACGGGAGTTTTAATTTCCAAATATGATTCTATCGCGGGATTGGGCAAGAATCAATGAGATCCAGGTACATGGATTTCACCGTAGAAACGCCGCTCTTAGTTAGCTTCCAGTGAAAGGAGTCAGGCTCGTCAGAAAGTTGAACATCCATCAATCTTTCGTACCAGGTGCAGCCGAGCACCCCAACGCTCTCATACTAGAGATCTCGAACTGGATGTTTAAAGTGTAAAACGATATGGGAAGTGTTGAACCCTTTGCTCGGGCCACACTTGTATATATAGAAACAATGTCGTGGCTTACAAGATGAGATCGAGAGAGATCGATCGTTATAGGGAACGATCGTTACAGGAGGATTACGAGGGAGAGATAACAGAAGAAGAGATAGAGAAGGGTACAAGGTTTAAACAAGATATCTATCCCCTATAGAACTCTATCTCTAACTAACCAACTATTTCAACACCCCCCCCCCCCCTCAATCTAAACCTTATGAAACTTTGCTAAGGTTGAGATTGTACTTGAACTCATCCAACCTTCTCATGGTGAGAGGTTTTGTAAACCCATCAGCAAGTTGATCTCCAGTAGGTATAAACCGAATGTCCAGTAGCTTTCGAGCTACACTTTCTCTGACAAAATGAAAATCAACCTCAGTGTGTTTTGTGCGTGCATGAAAGACTGGATTGGCTGAGAGATAGGTTGCACCAATATTATCACACCATAACCTCGCAGCCTGTGGAGCTTTGATTCCAAGCTCATAGAGTAAAGTCTACTAAAGACACATGTACAAAAACCTCCTACAGGAATACACAAGGAAATAATACAATGGGTCAAAATAAATAATGAGGATCATCTCCATACCATTTTGCATTTCTCGACAAATATAATCTGTTTGGCTATTCTAAGTGGTTCTTTTTTCTGGGTAAAGAGGAACTTGTCATTTTGAATTCTTGGGTTCAGGAATTCTTCTATAATTTAAATGACTCAATAAAAGCTTTTTTTATTCTTTTAGTTACTGATTTTTTTGTTGGATTTCTGTATCCACATTACTTCAGCTGTAGCATTTGCTAAGGCCTTGTATTCAGCTTATGTACTTGACCTAGAAACAGTTGCTTGCTTTCTTGCACTCCAAGACACAAGATTTGTTCCCAGAAAAACAGCAAAACCACCTGTAGACCTTCTGTCATCAGCACATCCTGCCCAGTCAGCATCAGAGTAAGCAGTAACAAGCATAGAAGAGGACTTGGTAATCTGGAGCCCAAGTCCTTCTGAAAATTTGAGATATCTAAGAATTCTCTTCACTGCAGTCCAATGAGTAGTTCTGGGTGCATGCAAGTATTGGCAGACCTTATTTACTGAATAGGAAATATCAGGACGTGTAAGTGTTAAATACTGTAGAGCACCTACAACACTTCTATAATTTGTTGCATCTTCTGACCCAAGTGCTTCTCCACATTCAACTGTAAGCTTTTCTGAGGTAGAAATTGGTGTACTTACTGGCTTGCAGTGCTCCAATTCCACTCTTCTGAGGATATCATTGGTATATTTTTCTTGAGAGAGAAGTATACCATCTTTAATTTTCTTTACCTCAATTCCCAAAAAATAGTGAAGATCACCCAAGTTATTGAGAGCAAATTCTAGCTTCAGATCCTTAAGTAAACAGACAGTGGCATCTGAGCTTGAACTAGCAACAATTATATCATCAACATAAACAAGCACAAAGATAGTGATATTCCCTTTGTTATAAAAGAATAAAGAAGTATCTGCCTTAGATGGTGTGAACCCAAGATTTTGTAACTGCATGCTTAACCTGGAATACCAAGCTCGTGGGGCTTGTTTCAAACCATACAAAGCTTTGTCCAACTTACATACATACTGTGGTGTGTAATAGACAAGACAAGAACACCATGAAGAAACACGTTCTGGACATCTAGCTGTCTTAAACTCCAACCTCTGGAAATTGCAATAGACAAGACAAGTCGAATAGTAGCTGACTTAACAACAGGGCTAAAGGTATCTTCATAATCAATTCCAAACCTTTGTTTAAACCCTTTTGCAACTAATCTTGCCTTATACCTGTCTATGCTTCCATCAGACTTTCTTTTTATTTTGTATACCCACTTACAATCAATGATATTGTTGCCATGTTTCGGTGGTACTAAATGCCAGGTCTTATTTTTCATAAGTGCATTATACTCATTATCCATAGCTTCCTTCCACTCTTTATTTGCAAGGGCATCATGCAAATTGATTGGTTCACCAGTAGTGGTAAGAAAAGCACGTTTGAGTTTGTCATACCTTATTGTACCATCATTGTATTGTTTTTCCTTGACAATACCTGACCGAGACCTTGTATTTCGAAGAAAGGGCGTAGGTGACACAGGATCAGTTGCTGCAGATGGTGCATGTGATCCGGACGAAGCAAAATTGGCCACAGAGGATCCGGCCCTCTCGCGATCCGAGACAACCAGCGAACCAGCCGGCTCCTGATCCGAGGAGGATCTGTCCTCACGTGTGCCGTCGGCCGCACACCCGCGGTCTGCCTAGACCCGCAAGGAGGCGGTGTTGGGCGACGCACCCGCGCACCCGTGGTCCACCTGGGCCCGCCGAGACGTGGCAGCGGGCGACTGGGCCTCTCCGATGCCTGGGTTGGTGCGCCTGTCGTCACATGGGCTCGTGGGCGCATCTGGACCGGTGGGATCCACTCGGTCGGGGCGGTCGGCCATCAACCTGCATGCGGCCGCGCGCATGGGTGGAAGATCCGCCTGGGATCTCGCGCCGTCAGCGGAGGCAGGCCTGGCGGGCGAATCTGCCTGGGATCCGGCGCTGTCAGCCGGATCAGCATGGGTTTCCGCACCTGCCTTGTTTGTTTCCTCAGACATAAAATGACGCCCAGAATTACCACAAGTATCAACAGAATCAGGATTTTCTTTGGATTTTTGCACATGATCAGGTTCAGTTAATGCGCCCCCGTGATCATAGTCTGGTAAAAGTGCAATTTCAGCACGAAGCAAGGCGCTGGCATTGGGATGAAGTTTAGAAAACGGAAAGACAGTTTCAGCAAAAACAACATCGCGAGTTATGTAGATGCGTCCAGTAGCAATCTCAAGACACTTATAGCCTTTGTGGAGGTTGCTATAGCCAAGGAAAACACATTGTGTGGACCGAAACTCGAGCTTGTGGCGATTGTAAGGACGTAGATTAGGATAGCAAGCACATCCAAAGGTTTTGAGATAGTTATAATCAAGTTTTTGCTTGTACAATCGCTCTAAAGGAGTAGAATTGCCAATGACTCTACTGGGAAGACGATAAGATAAGTGGCGGTGATAAAGGCTTCATCCCAATATTTGAGAGGCATGGATGCATGAGCTAAAAGAGAGAGACCGACTTCAACAATGTGGCGGTGTTTGCGCTCAGCAGAGCCATTCTGTTGATGAGCATGAGGACAAGACACATGATGGGCTATCACAATGCTACGAAAGAAGGAGTTGAGTTTCTCATACTCCCCTCCCCAGTCACTTTGGACTGAAAGAATTTTCCTATCAAATTGGCGCTCAACAAGTTTCTGAAATTCTTGGAAGATAGAGAAAACCTTTGATTTATATGTAAGCAAATATACGTGAACTTGCTATAATCATCTATAAAAGTGACATAATATTTTTTTTCAACCAAAGGAATCTCGGGCATGACCCCATACATCACTGAAAATAAGTTCTAACGGAGCATGAGACACACTAGTTGACTTGGGATAAGGAAGCCGATGGCTCTTGGCACATTGGCAAGCTTCACACACAGACTCATTATTTTGACTATGAGACAAAAGAAGTTTGTCTTTATTGACTACTTGTTTGATGATGACCGAAGATGGATGTCCTAGTCGTTGATGCCACTGTGCCAAAGAGGGCTTGATGACGGAGTGAACTTGACGACGCTTGCGACCTAGTGCTCTGGATGGAATTGGGTAGAGCCCTCCAACGCATCTACCGTGATGAAGGAGTTCCCTCGTTGCCCGATCCTTGATGAAAAAATAACGAGGGTGAGTCTCAAAGAAGACATTATTGTCGGTGGCTAAACGAGACATGGAGGCAAGGTTCTTGTCAGCTTGTGGAACATGAAGTACATCTCGAAGAACTAGATCACGTTTGAGTGTAGGGGAATTAATAGAACCTTGACCGATGTGAAAAATATCCATACCTCCACCGCTTGCGGTGTGAATCTGGTCGATGCCATGGTAGCGCTCAAGAAGAGCAAGCTGCTCGAGCTCATTGGACACGTGGTCCGTCGCGCCAGAGTCCACGTACCAGACACCCTCGCCGCCGCCCTGTTCACGCATGGCAGCAGCGACATGGCGAGCGCCAGGCACGTAGTCTTCGTCGTACTGATGCCAGTAGTCGATCACCTCATGGCCAGACTTCTTGCAAAGCTGGCAACGAGGGCGACCACGTGAGGGAGGACGACGGTCGTTGTTGTTGTTGAAGCCGCCGCCCCCGCCGTTGGAGCCAGAGCCCCCACCAGAGCGCGCGTCGTCGCCCTGGGGAGCGCCGCGTCCGCCCCCACCGCCGCGTTGCCCCTGGTGACCGCGCCCACGGCCGCAGCCACGGGAGGCAGAGTTGACGGAGGATTGGCAAAGGTCGCCGCCATGCAGGAGGGTGAGGCAGACATCAAAACTGAGCAGCTGGCTGTAGAGTTCCTGGACGGTGATGGGCTCGGCCCTGGCGGCGAGCGCAGAGACCACCAGGTTGTACTCCATGTCCAGGCCAGCGAGAATTTTGGAGACGATCTCCGGATCAGAAAGCGCCGCAGCAGTGCTTGCGACTTCATCGGTGAGACTTTTAATCTTGCCAAGGTAGTCGGACATGGACATGTTACCTTTCTTGAGGTTGGTGAGCTCGATGCGAGTATTGATCGCTTGGGCTTGGCTTTGAGCAGCGAACATGGCGTGGATGGTGGGCCACACCTCGGCCGGCGTCTAGAGCGTGGCGACCTGTGCAAGGATCTCACGGGAAAAAGAACCCATCAAGTACACTTGAAGTTGTTGTTGCTGTGCATACCAGAGGGATCGTGCAAAGTTGACGATCTTCTTTGATGTCCTTGGTGATGGTGAGAGTGGCCGGCGGTGGCGGGCTCTTCTCGTCGAGGTGGTGCTCCATCTGTGCGCCTCTGATCTGAGGCAGCACGACGGCCTTCCAGAGCAGGAAGTTGCCCCTCGTCAGCTTCTTGTGTGGCGGCGATCCGAGGGAGGTGGTATTGGTGGTGGTGGAGGAGGAGGCAAAGGTGGAAGATGAGGAGGTGGTGAGTGCACCCATGGTGCTTGCGGTCATGGCAGCGGTGGTGGTGGACATGATCTCGGTCGCCGGAGGTAGCTAGATGCAATCTCTTTCGATCTAATGAGGAAGAGGCTATGTTACCATGTAAAACGATATGGGAAGCGTTGAACCCTTTGCTCGGGCCGCACTTGTATATATAGAAACAATGTCGTGGCTTACAAGATAAGATCGAGAGAGATCGATCGTTACAGGGAACGATCATTACAGGAGGATTACGAGGGCGAGATAACAGAAGAGATAGAGAAGGGTACAAGGTTTAAACAAGATATCTATCCCTATACAACTCTATCTCTAACTAACCAACTATTTCAACATAAAGGCGTCGACTGTAATGCCGTAGCAACGTAGTCATCCTTACGTTGTATAATATTATACAGAGTGGGGTATTGCAAGGCTAGAGACGTCTCCCCTAATCATGTATCTTTCCAAAATCTCGTTGTTGTGCCGCTACCAATAGCAAATTTCACTCTGCGGACTCATTAGCCCCTTCCAGAAGGGCGAGTCATTCGGTCTTACAGTAACCAGGGCTAACGTCTTCGATTGCAAGTATTTGTTGCGTAGAATTTATGCCCACATACCGTCAGTCTCCACTGATAACCTAAATAACCATTTTCTCAGCAAGCATTTATTCTTAATTTCCAAGTTCTCAATCCCAAGTCCCCCTTGGTCTTTGGGTCGACAGATAATATCCCATCTGGTTAATCTGTATTTGGACTTGACTTCATCGCGTTGCCAAAAAAATCTAGATCGATAAAGTCTAACCTTTTTCGTACCCTACAGGTACTTCAAAGAAAGATAACAGAAACATTGGCATGCTAGTTAACACTGAATTTATTAACACAAGCCGACTTTCGTATGACATAAGCTTGCCCTTTCAGCAGCTTCGTTTTTTTTTCAAATCGATCCTCCGGGCATTTCCACTCCTTGTTTGACAACGTGCGATGGTGGATTGGAATTCCTAGGTAGGTGAAAGGTAAAGAGCCCATTTCACAACCGAACATTTGTTTATATGCATCTTGTTCCTCTTTGGCCCTTCCAAAGCAGAACAATTCGCTTTTGTGAAAAAATAATTTTTAACCCTGACAATTGTGTTCAAAAAGACAAAGCACTAGTTTCCTCAGCGTATTGAAGTATGGAGACCCCGCCATCGACAAGATGAGGAACGAGCCCTCCTACTTGGCCATTTTCTTTGGCTCTTCCGATAAGTATTGTCAACATATCGGCGACTATGTTGAACAATATAGGAGACATCGGATCTCCTTGTCTTAAGCCCTTATGCAGCGGCGGATCCACAGTTGGTCATGGGTGTATAAATGTACACCCCAATTTTTTTGGCTAGAAATTTTTATAAATGGTGTATACTGTAAGAAGGGAGAGCACGAGAGCGACAGATATCCATTCATCTGTCGAGTAAGTACAGATATATATACAGAGAGCGGCCACTACGCTAACTGCCTCCGTAGCTAACTCCTCTAGCTAAGCACATGCAGCCATGCCAACGTGAGACTAGGGGTAGTAGTTACAGAGACAAGGGCACGTAAGCAGTCACGTCTTCAGATAATCAGATGCATTGTATATTAATGCCTATGTGATCATCAACTGCATGATTATGTAGTAAATAATCCTTATTTCTTTTGTCATTTCTATAAGGTATTATCATTTTGATGGAAAAAAAGTTCTTGCTACATGAACATTTTAGATATTAGATCTCTTTTTCTGGGTAACCTGCAAAAAAAATTTTGAACACCCAAGTATGAGACCCTGGATCCTCCACTGCCCTTATGTGTCTGAAAATAATGACTATGTCATCATTAATCTTAATCCCAACGCTACCTTTCTGAATGAAGGAATCCACGTGTTTCCTCCAGGCTTTATTGAACCCCTTCATTCGCATAGCCTGCTGGAGGAAGGGTTATTTGACCTTATCCTGAGGTCTGGTGGTTTGGCATGAGCCACCTTGTGCTTCGTGAGGTCGCTGCAGAGGTGGCTTTGTTGATGGTCAGAGTCGCCTGCTCGAAGAGGGGCGATGACAATGACATCTTTAGGCAAAATTGGCTTTGGCCTTCTTTTCTTTTTTTTGAAGGCAAAGCAAAGCTTTATAAATCAACGGTGGTTGGGCATATCGCCCAACACACGATCAGCCACAGAGGGCGGTACAGATGTATCCCACTCCATACAAATGTCAGGAAAACACATGCGACATATTTTAGCTAGTTCATGTGCAACAGAATTTGCCTCCCGACGGCAGGCTCGTATAGTGAACTTCGAGAACCACATCTTTAGTTGTAATTTTATGTCTTCGATAGCTGCAGCATAGGGTGAAGAGTCCGTCTTCCCGATATCCAAAGCATCAGCGAGCAACTGCGAGTCTGTTTCAAAGATGGCTCTACTGATGCCGAGGTCTGCCACTGTCGTCACCGCTGCGGTCATAGCTCCGACCTCGGCAGCAAAGGCATCCGTTGTATGATCAAGGCGACCCACCCTAGCTATGATCACATGTCCTTCCTCGTCCCTGGCCACGATGCCCCACCCTCCTATGCTTCCTCCCGGCATAAAAGCCCCATCGAGGTTGATTTTGATCTCACCATTAGTGGGTGGTGTCCACGCGATTGGGGCCAGTTTGTGTGATTTGTTGTACACCTCCGCATACTCCAGTGCATCACATTTCGTTCGCCGAACTATCTCCAAAATCTGGACTCCTGTTATTCCACCAATGCCACCAGAATATTACTATGAGCAGCCTCTTCTTTTCATCTAGCTCCCACAACTGATCAAGCATTACATGCACCCCCCTGAGGCCCTCGATCTGCATGCGCTCTTTCTCAAGGCCCAATGCTCGCCATCCCTCTTTCACCGATTTGCACTTGATGAACAAGTGCGCCCCATCCTCCTCTGCCCGCCCGCAGAAAAAGCAGCGCGAGCTCTCCAGCTTCATACCCCTCCTTGTCAGGTTAGTGCATAGCGCCAGGGATTGGTGCTTCATCCGCCAGACAAACATCTGCAATTTGGCAGGGCAGCGCATCCTCCATATACGTTTCCAGGTCAGATTATCAGTTCGCTCTAATTGTCCCGCGCCGGCAGAGCTCGACCCGGGCGCGCCGGTTAGCGCTTGTTTACCTAGCTCAACATACAACTTGTAGGCGCTCTTAACTGAGAACTCTCCCTTCGTATCAAAGTGCCAGGCATTGAAATCCTCCACCCCCTCCCTGAGGGGAATATTCAGAATATGTTTTGTGTCCTCCTCGCAAAAGGTGTCCCGGACAAGCGTCACATCCCAGTTGCCCGACGCTGGATCAATGAGTTCATTAACTGTGGTGAGAAGATTTGCACCCCGTGGTGTGATGACTCGCCTTGACCATGATCTAGGAATCCACGGGTCCGATCAGATGTTTACTGTGGATCCGTCCCCGATCCTCTTAATGTAACCCTGCTTCACAAGGTCCAAACCATGTAGAATACTACGCCACAAATAAGAGATTCCATCTTGGGCTTGAGCCTCAAGTACCGTCCGTCCGGGGAAATATTTTGCCTGTAAAACCCTTGCACATAGACTGGTGGGGTTTTCGAGGAGTCTCCACCCCTGCCTAGACAGCATCGCCATGTTAAAATGGTGCATGTCTCGAAATCCCAAGCCTCCCACTGCTTTCGGCCTAGCTAATTTTTCCCAACTTATCCAATGCATCGGGTTTTGTTTATCCTGTTGGCTCCACCAAAACTTGCCCATTAGAGTGTTCAATTCTGCGCAAAAGGTTTTGGTGAGGTCGAAGCATGACATGGCGAACGCGGGTATAGCCTGAGCCACCCCCTTCACAAGCACTTCTTTGCTTTCTTTCGCAAGGAGCCTCTCCTGCCATCCATTGACTCTCCCACACAGATTGCATTTGATGTAGCCGAATGCCCGCCTCCTCGGCCGGCCTACATGAACTGGGAGGCCGAGGTATTTCTCGTTCCAATCCTCGCTCTGTATTCCAAGGGTGCCCTTGACCGCTACCCTCTCATCTTCATTCGTGTTCGGGCTGAACATGATGGCGGACTTCTCCGTGTTGATGCACTGCCCGGAGCAGTCCTCATACAATTGTAGAACCTCATGTAGAGCCGTAGCTTCCTGCTGCTCCGCTTTGATTAACAGCATGGAGTCGTCCGCAAAAAAGAGATGTGAGACGCACGGCGCCCTTGGACAGATTTTGACTCCATGCAATGCCTCCCTCCTTTCTGCATCCATGAGTGCTGCTGATAGCCCTTCCGCACAGATCACAAAAAGATAGGGGGACGTCGGGTCTCCTTGTCGAAGGCCCCGCGATGGACTGAATTGTTGAGTCAGTGCACCATTTACTTTAATCTGGTATTGCACGGTCCTCACACATTTCATAACCAGGTCAACCCATCTTCTGCTAAAGCCTAATTTGCTCATCATGGCCTCTAGGAAGCACCATTCTACCCTGTCATAGGCTTTGCTCATGTCTGCTTTGACCGCCGCATATCCGGTTTTCCCGGTTCTCTTATTCATCAGGTAGTGGGATAGCTCATAGGCTATAAGGACATTATCCGTGATAAGCCTTCCTGGCACAAACGCGCTTTGGTTGTCTGAAATGATGTCCGGGAGAATTATCTTTAGGCGGTTCGCGATTACTTTTGACACCAACTTATATACCACATTACAGAGGCTAATAGGCCGTAGGTTCTTAATTCTCCTTGGATTTTTGACTTTTGGTATGAGCACGACCATTGTATCATTCCATCCTTCTGGGATTTCTCCTCCATTCAGCACTGCTAGCACTTCTTCCACCACCTTGTCCCCCAGGAAATGCCAATGCCGCTTGAAAACAACTGCCGGCATCCCGTCGGGCCCCGGTGCCTTGAGGTCACCGATATGGTCCAGCGCCGCCTTGACTTCCTCCCGAGTAAACGCTGCATCAAGGACTGCGTGCATGTCTGTAGTTACCCGCGGCTGGACCTTATCAATCAGTTTAGGCAGTCGGTGTGGATTGGAGGATGTAAACAGTTCCTGAAAAGATGAGCACACGTAATTAGTTAAATCCTCTCCCTCCTCTACTACAGCACCGTCCTCCCTTCTGATCTCCTTTAGTCTATTTGTTCTCTTCCTTGCCGAGGCGACAGATTGCAGATATTTGATGTTGCGGTTGCCCCCCTTCAACCACCACATATGAGCTCTCTGTTTCAACTTCGTGTGTTTCTTCTCCTTTAGATCGTGAACTAGTGCACGGAGTCTAGCTTCTTCCTTGATTTTCCTCTCCGACACCGGCTCCTTCATACACCTCTCCAGCTCCCCTCGTGCCTTTTTTATCCTCCCCTTCAACTCGCCCACCACCTCTCTACTCCACGTGCCCATCTGCGTCGCCACCGTTTTTAGGGCACGGGTAACACTTCCTCCTCCTCCCATCCAGCTCTTCTCCCATGCTTCCATGATCACCTCCTCACACCCCTCTTCCTGCAACCACCGAGCCTCAAACCTAAATGTATTATCTCCAGACATCCACTTCTTGTCCACCCCGTCCAGCTGCACAATTAATGGGCGATGATCAGAGTGTCTTGGTTCTCCGTTGATGATTGCACACTGTGGGAACATATCACACCACTCCTTGTTTGCTACTGCCTGATCAAGCCGTTCACAAATATAAGTCTGCATCTCCTTGCTATGATTCCTCCAAGTGAAAATGTCCCCTTCATACCCCATATCACTCAACTTGCAATGGTCTAACGCCTCCCTGAACGCATCAAGGTACTGCTGCGGCCGGTCTGCACCCCCCACCTTCTCATTGCTAGCTAGGATTTCGTTGAAGTCACCGAAACACAACCACGGCCTTTGTCTTTGGTGTTGCTGATTCAGGATTTTCAATAGCTTCCATGTTTCTACTTTCCTCTGCATTTCAGATTCGCCGTATACCCCGGTTAGGCGCCAGATCGTTCCATCCTCCCTGGTTACATCCACATCCACGTGCCTCCTCCCGTATGAGCGTAGCGAAACATCGACTCCCTTCCTCCAGAACAATGCCACCCCTCTTCCACTCCCTTCATCCTTCCAAGCAACCATGTTGGCGAGCCCCAACAACCACCTAAACCTTCCCAGCTCCTTCTCCTTCATCCTAGTCTCACATAGAAATAAAATGTCGGGCTCCTCCGTTCTTCCCAGTTCGAGAAGAGACTGAACTGCCGGGCCGTTCCCGAGTCCCCGGCAGTTCCAACTTACGAGTTTCATTGTTCCCGGCGGGGCTGCACTTGCAACCCGGCCGATGTATTTGTGTTTTGCTTTCCCTCCACTGAACAGTCAGCATTTTCCACTTGTCCTTCCAAATTACTGCCCTGGCTACCACCCTCCGCCTTACTCTTCTTGGCCAGGGCTGGTTCCTCCACCTCCATACTGTCACCATCCCTCTTTCCAAGCTTAATACCTAGATGCTCATTTTGACTATCACTGCCTACTCTTTCCTTCCTCCGAAACTTTTTCCCATCCTTCCTTCCTATGTTTTCCTCACTACTTAACCCCAATCGCCCCTGATTCTTCGCTTTATCCTGGCCTCTCTCCCCTCCTGCAGCTTCCCCTCTAGATGTTGTACCGAGTTCTGTACCAGTGGACTCAGTATCTAACACCATACCTGACTTCGCCGGTGCACTTCCCTCCAAATTCTGCGTTGCCGTTCCAAATTGGAGAGCTCTCGTTGTGGCCCCTTCCAAGTATTTGTCATTCTTGTCTGCATGTTTGAGCGGGCTTGTTACTTCCTTCTCTTCCTCTCCTGTTCCCTTCTCAGTACTCCTTGATGCCACCCCTTCCTTCCTCCAAGATGGTGCGTCGCTTCCGACCCACCTAAGCCTCTACCCCAACTGTATTGTCTGCGATCTCCCTGACAGTTACTCCCATCACTTCCTCTGCCTCCACTCAGGTTTCTTCCACTGCTGCTACGCCGTCCTTCATTCCATCTACCCCTCCCTCCTTCCTCCTTTTTGTGGCCTTCCTCCGCTCTCATCCATGGGCCATACTGGGGTGCTTCACCTCTCACAGGCTTCATGTTGCATTCCTTCTCTCCATGACCAATTATCCCGCAGGTATAACAAAAATCTGGCATGTGCTCATACTCAAATCTGCACCAGATCAAATCTTTCTTCTTCTTCTTCTTAATGCTATCCTCTCCATCCTCTCCCTCCACTAGCATATTGCCATCTGTTTTCTTCTCCCGCTCCAGCACAAAGCCCCTCAAGATTGGTTCAGTAATATTCAGTTTCACTTTCACCCTGAGATACTTCCCCACCGCTCTCCCATCATGCCCTACATCCACATCGACTAATTCATGAAAACCTGCGCCGATCCTCTCGCCTGTAGTTCTGTTCATGTGCCCGAGTGGTAGCCCAAAGACGCGAAACCATATTGGGATCAGGTTGAAGTCATACTCATCTACCGTCTTCTCTGGGTCGAACTCCTCCATGACTAATAGCTCCTTATCAAACCACCATGGTCCTTCCTCCAATGCTCGCCTACAGCCGGCCGGTTGACGGAAGGTGAAGAGGAAAACATTGGACTCCACCTCCTTGCAATCCACCCCCTTTATGGGGCACCAAATCCTTCCCAAGGTTTGCCCAATCACACTGGCATGCGCAGGTTTCTCCGAAAAAAGTTTCCCCATCGCCTGAGGATCATCTGGCGCCCAGACGACTGCCTTCCCTTTCTCCGCCTCCCCGATCTTCAGTCCCCTCTTCTCCGCCTCCGACAACTTCAAGCCCCTCATCAGTCCCTCAACTCCTTCCATCCCCTCACCTCCGGCTCCACACCTCCAGGAACAGAACCCTAGGGATAGACTCGGTGGTGTACGACCGCGGTCCCTAGCCCGCGGAAGGCTTATCGTGGATGGGCTGGGTGGATGGACAGATGCGAAGATGGTGGTTGGTTTTAGGAGAGATCGGCGCCTTCAGGAGGAGGAAGAACAGTGATCTAGGCCGCACCGCCGCCAGGAACCCTAGCAACAACGCGATCGCCTACGTGATCGCCACTCCAGGAATTACGCCAACCGCCACCGAAAGGGGCGGACACACTGGCCTCGCTTTGGCCTTCTTTTCGATGGTGTGTGTCCAGTTCACGTCGGTAGCCAGGCCGGTCATGTTGTAAATGTTTTCGCCCAGTTTTTTGTAGATTAACGAGACTCTTTTCTTGTTTATTAGTGAATCAAGATCTCTTGAGGCCGACGTAAGAAAAGAAAAAAGTATAGCTACGTTGGTGTTGCAGTTTGGAAACTACGACCCCAACCGAACGATGTTTTGTACAAAGATCGTTACATTGCAGCTTTTTAAATAAAGAAAGATTATTACACATAAGCCAAGCCACTTACGAACTCATCTTCTACAAGTGCTTGTATATTTTGACCCAAGAAAGTAAAGACTTCAGAAAGTTGGTTCCAACATTCCCCGGTAGCACCTCGGATCTCACCCACAAAAGTGGGCTGCTAGACTGAGAATTCGCCTTGGAAATTTAGTGAAAACAATCTGGTCTAAACATCGAGACTGGTGCAAGCATAAATGGGTTAATAGATCTTCATCTAACTGCTAATTTTGGTGCAAGATAAGCTCGTCATCTCACTAATAAAACAACAAAGGCCAGCATACATTTTCTCATTCCCTGACCTCTGCTTTCAGATTAAAAAAAAACAGAAACCCAGCAGTTCAGAATCTGGACCCTTGTGGCCTTGCACATAAACAAGCTCCGGACATCACAAGAAACTGAAGAAATACAGACCAGCGCCTGAAGCCGAAGAACAAAAACAGGGACCCCTTTTGTACATACATCAGGTTGGCACAAAATAGGGTCATGATGAACAGCACGTCACATCATCAGTTAGAAAATAATTCAAGTGTCACAAAATTCTTCCTCAAAACTCAACTGTATTTCTATACTGTAAAACTATATCTGCCCTGCCGAACTAGTTATCTGATGGATGGGGGAGCGGCGTACAGGATTTCGGATCTCATGGTGCAGACTGCGCTCGCTCCCCGGTGTGCTACGGTGTGCAGAGGTCCCGTCATGGGAGAGCCGGCACGCCAGCCCCTTCATCTGCTTCACCGCAGGAGCCACTAATCGATGTTGTTCCGCGAAAACGACGGCAACGGTGCGCCTTCTTGGGGCCGTAGGATGACGAGGACAAGGAACATCCCGAGCATCGGCAGAACCACAAGCCATTTCAGCAGCTTGAAGTAGTGCACGTGGAAGGTGAGCGAGTACTCGTCGGCGAAATGCAGCCCGTGTTTGTCCACCATCTCCACGAGCACAGTTCCTGTGGTTCTGACGGGCACGGTGGGGAGCTGCATCCGCTTGTGTCCTGGTTCATTGTAGACCTCACTGACCACAATGCGCCTGTCTCCCTGGTAATTCCCGGGGACGAGTAGAGTTACCTGAAACCCAGAAGTAGAATGGAGATAGTTTGGAGTTAGTAAAAGTATTTGGTTCGTCCGTCAGGTGAGGTTTTGGGCTGACAGGATGTACCGTGACATTGTAAGGAGCTTGATTCCCATAAGGAACCCTGTACTTGTCTACAATCTCAAATTCGACCCAGAAATGTTTACCCTCTTCGTCACGGAATGTCCTGGAACCATGCTTAACATAAATACCTTGACGGTTGTGCCTATATGCAGCATTATTCCTTCCTTGGTTTGATGATCTCCATTCCTACAACCAAGTTAGAATGAGAAGTAACCTTGTTACCATGCTTTTTATCCTCTATTTATAAACCAAGCTCAAGCAGAAGTTGCAAACAGTCCACCAAGGCTAAGCATCGCCTACCTTGAGAGGATGGTGTGGTGAGGGAGTGGAGAAGCAAAAGACATTGCCATTCATGGTAGTAACAATGAGATCAAGGTCATCTCCACCATCCACATTGTCCGCCAAAACCATAGTGTACCTGTCAATGTGCAAAGCAGTGAGCTCATTCTGGTGAAATGCAAGTACAATATCCAAAAATGCTACCAAATGTCTTTTAAGAGCAGAGAAGAAACGGCATACGAGGTCTCTCCAATGTCAACAACATCTGCACAGCCACTAGAGCCCTCGATCAAATATAGATAACCATCAAAGGACGTAGTAGCAAGGGTTAGTCCTTGCGTCTTTTCTCCACGTTTGCTCATGTCAACTAACAAGACAGGACTCATGATCCTTCCATGTGTTCTATATGGGAAAGGCTGAACTTTTGAGCCATCCTTTCCACTAAGAACATAGATGTTTCCCGATACAGTTGGGACCACAATATCAGTGTGGCCATCTCCATTGACATCCCCGACAGTAGGTCGCTGTCATCATATGATCATAACAATCAGATTGAATATAGAAAAGCCTAAGATGCGACAAAGTAAAGAAGACGAAGATGCTGCGACAGAAATACATCTGTGTGATAACTTTATTTTAACTAAAACAAAATATGATGTTTTGAATCCGCCGTGAACAATTTTTAATAGTACCAGAAGGCAGAATGGTTGAATATTAAGAAGATTGAAGCAAGATTCCGGATGAACCGTATTATCCTGAGCTAAACTAGGCAAGCAACTTCAGCATGTGTAGCCATTGCAGAGATTGTCAAGAGGCATGGATTACATTGGCATATGAATAGACAACCAAATTTATATAAGCATTCAGCTACCACCGTACAAAGAATAGGGTGAAACTTGCCTGTGGAACAAGGCTCTTCAGATGCACCTCCCAGATTTCGTCTCCCTCTGCAGTCCAAGCTGCTACATTACCATGCACATCAGCAGTGACCATCTCGATCTTACCATCATCATTGATGTCTGCTGCAATGACTGGTGCATGGATCTCAGCCATCTCAAGGGGGAAATTTTTCCTAGTCTTACCTATATTAACAAATCAACAACAAAGAGCTCATGGTTACTTCACATATATCAATGCATCAAAGATAAAAGTATAAACAATGTGGAAATTCACTGTTTTCCCTATGAGGATTTCAGTGGATTATAAACGAATTTTCCAAATGAAAAATAGCATGATAAAAACTGATTATACTTTACACCAGGTCTTGTACAATTCTAGTGAAGAAACACTAGGCTACGAGAGAGTTGAATGTAGGCAGTATATGAAATGACAGCTCAGGCTAAATCTGCTTTTGGATGCAATACTACACATTATGAGGTTAAGAATTTACCGTGATGATCAAGAACATAAAACAAGCCATAGGAAGTTCCAACAAGGATATCCAAATTTCCATCACCATCCAAATCAACCACAGTTGGAGACGAATATGCATGGGCAAGGAATTTCCCACTTTCGGTACTCAAATCGAGTTCTGCTGTCCATTTTACTTGTTTTGTATCAAGGTTAAAAACAACTATACTGCTTGCAATATATTTTCCTATGTCAATCCCTCCTAGCTCTTTTAAATGTTCTGCGTTATCATAATACCTGCCAGTAAAAGACAGCAGATTACTAGGCTGCAAAAGGAACACCACCACGGTAACACAGGCAATATATAATGAAGTGCTCGCGTTGCGGTTGGAAGTTTTGCATTAAGAAAAAACATTTCAATCATAACGAAAAGATAGCACAGCAAGATAAAAAAACACCTAGCTTTTGCTTTAGTACCTTCAATTCATTACTGGAACAAGCATGATATAGAACAAAAACAATCAAAGCAAAGCATAAATTTAGTCAGGGAAGCAAATGCACAATCTAACTGAGACTAGCTATAAGCACCATCAACCAACCAGTCCATGATAAGAGAGAACAAAGGGATCCTATTTTTGAAAAAATAATCTTGGAGAGAATTAATGAAATGCAACATAGGAAATCACAAATAAACTGGCACTAAGAGCTTCTTATTTATGAGTCATCATCCAGATGTCATGAGCAACACACACGAAATGCATTAGTAGCAGAGAAAGCAGCCTTACTCGCGGTCAAAGAAGTAAGATACAGCAATAACCATTTCTTGTACACCGTCATTGTCAATATCTGCAATTACCTGTAGAAAAAATGGCAAACAAAGTAACCAACTCAAGAACATTACTAGACCAAACATCAAAATTTATGTAAAACGGAACAAAAGGTTCACTTACTGGGGTCGACAATATGTGAGCATCTATGCTCACATAATCTTCCGCTTTCTCATGCTCTTGTTCTGTCCAATCCTCGTCTCCCCACCAGGTCTCATTAACATAATCATCATAATCATAACTGTACTCTTCAGGGAGATCTTCTGCATCCCGAAACAAATCAAATGATGCATTAGCTTCCTCCTCTAAAGGCTCATCATTTTCAACAGTTGATTCTCCTGTTGTTCCTGCATCACTTCCATGAGTTTCTGCACTTCCCGTTTGATCATCACTTTTATCTGCTGTTTGAAGCAACCTTCTCTGAGCATGTGATGCACTCTCTGTCGTGGTTTTCGGATTTTTTGGCAACTCTGGATTCTCCTTTTCAGTGGTAGGATTAGGTTTTGCTTCGGATGACTGCAGTTCAGATGGATGTTTCAAGGGATCAGCTCCCTGTGGTGTGTTGGTTGTACTTCCTACAGTAATAAACAGAAAACGTCAAAATGCATCCTTCCTGCATCCACATCCACAGCAGGACGGCATGGATAGTCCACTACCCACATCAGAGTAGTGCAATGATTACTGTGTGCATGTAATGTCGAATTTCTTTTAAACATTATCAATCCTCATACTGGTGAGTGGTGACAACAGACAAATTGTACATTTATATACCAACTCAAATATGTGAAAAAGTGAACTGTACAATCTACAAGTATAAGTGAGCCTAGTCAACAAATATGTTCACCAAACAGCAATACTTTGTGGTGGGGGATCAAGACAAAGTTTTTTAGTTTTCTCAGAGGGAAAAACACCAACACCAAACTAATAGCCCCTGATTCAAATGTAAAGAAACAGTACATATAACTTCCGCGAAGCCTACCAGATACAAATTGCTAGAGAAAAATCTATACATCCAAATGCAAAAATAAAACAAGGCATTAGTATAGACCAGTGAGAGATGTGGCATCAGATTATAAGCTAACTTACGTGACTGAGGTTCCTTTGAAGATTCATCACCAACTGATTTGTCCTGAATATTTGGGTGAGATTCCTCAGAAGCAGCTTGTTTCGCAATTGAACTGTCATTAACATCCGGGTGGGAACGGTCTACTGGATCAGAATTTAGCCCAACGTGCCAATCTTTACGAACTTTCCTACGAGGTACCTCTAGCTTGTCCATCATCAGATAACCTGATATCCTACATAACAAACAAATAAAGATCTGCATGTTCATAGAAAAAAAAGCCACATATTGAGTTCCTTACCTGAAGAAATTCACTACACCATTGTAAGTAGCCAACACTATTTCCCGTGTGCCATCCTTGTCAATGTCATAGAGAAGAGGACTTGAATGAACATTTGACTGGTGAAACGCAGGCCATCCTGGAATTAATGTTTCAACAAACATATATTTAATTAAAAAGAAAAGTAAACCATACCAGCTAAAAGAACAATATGGATAACAGATACTCCCTCCGTCCCAAAATTCTTGTCTTAGATTTGTCTAAATACGGATGTATCAAGTCACGTTTTAGTATTAGATCATCCGTATCTAGACAAATCTAAGACAAGAATTTTGGGACGGAGGGAGTATTCAACTGAAAGTTCTTCAGGACATAGCAGGGAGTTAGCGTATCTTAAACTAATATAATATAGTTTGGTTGAAATTTTTCGAGAATATGTAACAAAGAGCTCAGCATAGCATGCCAAATGATAGGATGAAGCCTCACCTGGTAGTTTGTCTCCATCGGAACCTTCAAGCACTTCTAAGTAATGGACAAACGATGGCACCACTACTTCCAACTTTCCATCACTATCACAACAAAAAGAAGTCCATTCAAGTGTGTTTGAAATAGAATTATAAAAAGATAGAAGGCACTAAGGCAGCAACTGGAAGGAAAAAAAATGTGCATGCATCTGACATTTAATTATTTAATAAGTCAAATTTAGCATGTCTATGAAATGCTTGCACTTTGGACTTTGTAAGCTAAAACCATATAGGGGAAACAAGCTGTAGCTACTCTGTTTATGGTGATGATGTACTTATCTGATTTACCACATTATTACTATAGTGATCAAACAGAGGGAACGCACTACTCTTTACAGAGCATGGAGCGATAATTTCGTCTTTAGGTAACCAAAAAAGGATGGAAACATGAAATGATCAAGTACATATGACACAGACCAGTGTGATACTAATGGCAGAAAGAGGCTAAATAACGTCTCAAGCATATACCTGTTGATATCAGCAATCAGTGGACTTGCATAAATGCTGGAACTAACTTCGGTCTGCCATCTCAGCTCCACGTGTTTTGGACACTTGGTGCTCAACAATGCATCTTCATCACTACAGAAGGTTTACAGATGTTATATTGTAAAGTGTATACATCAAGCCGTACAGATTGCTGACATTATTTGCCTATGCACCTTTGAAATATGCAATGTGCATAATGGTTAGAACAACACATGTCCTCTGGTCTAACTAAATCACTAAAGTAAGTTGTGTGCTTGTACCATTTGCAAGTCAGCAGGTGTGCACATAAATCAGGTCATGGATAAAAGCACTTCACTTAAGTTGGAGTCTTCTTTAGTGAAAGAAAAAAACAATACTAAACATCAATAATTTGAAGAAAAACGTATATTAATCTAACAAACCAAGATACTCCATTTACAGATATAAAATGTAGTAAGCATTCTATTAAATAACTATGCATTGTGCTCCCTGTATGGTGTTTTCTAGCAGTTTTAAGAATTAATGTGCCAGTGAAATTCAGGAGCAGCAAAAGCATTAGCATCGTTGATATCTAATGTCACATGATATCTATGTGGACAAGTTCGAAGCTATATTTAGTTCTATCCGAGATCAGCAGATGTTCCAGACAACAATTTTGCAGAAGCCATACATGGATCCCATGATTTTTCTGTGAATTTCAGGAGATACTCGTGTTTATCGCAACTTTCACTGTAAAGAGCTATCATAAAACTACACTTCTAAGAGGCGTCGGTGAAGTTCTTACTAGGTTTTGGTTGTAGGCCTCACAGAAGCAAGAGTTTTTCACCTTTTCAGCTCACTACTTTGTCTTTTCATTCTTTTTCTAGGTTGGGTGGGGGGGGGGGGGGGGCGCTATAAGAGCTTAGTGGGTTTTAACTCTTATGGGAACATGGGACATGAGCAAAATTGCTGGGTAAAAATTCCCCAGGGCCCAATGATCCCGCGGTTTGATAGGTGAGGACGTGCAATCAGATTATGTGCCGGCCAAATGGAGCTCAGGTTCATACTTAAGCAACCAGACCAATGTGTATCAGGATTGAGAATAGCATTCTTCTGCACAAGTAGCCTGCTTAACTATAACATGACATAGAACATCAGGTTCAGATACGATGAGTTCATTTCATCTTATAGATCAGCTAGTATACCAGAATTTAAGCACTGAATATGCCAATTACCGAAACCATACAGTGGTTTAACATAGTTTGTGGGTGTAGCGTCATTCTAAGCATAAACAGAGCCTCTGGCGTGAAGGCATGAACAGAGCACTGGCACAGCAATCACACACAGACTGGTTGAGGTCAACAACATGAACGAGGCTACGAAGAACCGTACAGGAAATGGTTAACGCCAACGGATGCAGCGAGACTAGCAGAAACGACGGAAGCTAACATATCATCTGATCGTTTCCGGCGCCAGGGATCTAGCAGCGATCCCAAATCTAGAGCGACTCGCGGGGAGGGGCGGCTGGGCAGGGGGGGAGCGCGACTCACAGGTGGGGGTATCCGAGCATGTCGTCGCTGGCCTCGCGCTGGCGGAACTTGTTGGTCGCGTTCGCAGCATCCTCCCCCGCGGCGGCCGCGCCCGCCGCGAGGAGGGCGCACACGGCGAGGGCGAGGAGGGGACGCATCTGCGGCCGGAGGAGCGTAGGGGTCCGCGGGGCGGAAGTCGCGACGCGCCGCGACGAGGCGGCGGCGATGGGGGAGGAGATCTCGGCCCGGCGGGCGAGCGGCAGAGCGGGGGTGGAGTGGTGGGGGAGTCGGAGGGAGCGAGCAGGAGGACGAACTCGGAGCGAGCCGCTCGTCGGGGTGGAACGCTGGAATGGCGGAGGAAACGAGGGGGGTTTGTGTAAAGCTGCGGGTCATTTTGGTCTCCTCTCTCTGATGAGTGGGCCCAAGGTGACTGGCCTGACTGGTGGGTCCCCTCCCCCCGGAGTGCTTCGTGGCACAAATCAGATTTTTGGTATTCACCAGGATTTTGCATTAATTAACTTACAATTCTCTTCTACTTTTTTTCAAAAAGTAATACTCACTCCGTCCAGAAATACTTGTCGGAGAAATGGATGAATCTAGACGTATTTTAGTTATAGATACATCCAATTTTATCCATTTCTCCGACAAGTATTTCGGGACGGGGGGAGTACTCTTTATTGCAAGATATCATCATATTATATTTTACAAAAGTATCAACAATCTTTATGAATGGATCTTTCATCCGCCATGCACATACCTTACTTCTAACTACTTTGGCTAAATCATGGGCAGTACAATTAGACTCCCTAGGAGTATGCTAAAAAATAATATGCGGAAAATCATCAGAGACTGTTGTCGATAGACCGAAAGAGCAGCCTATATTCTTCATTGTCCCTATCACCTTGAAGTTATCGGAGTTTACCTCTAAGCGGTTAAACCTGACTGTTGCAAATTGAGACCAAATCGTAAAGCTAGTGCCTCGGCCATAAACGCATCTCTGCACCAAATCGATTTTCCCATTTCCTAGCGTCACGAATCTGCCATTCAAGTATTTGATTACAGCGTCATACGAGACCTTGAGTATGTTTGGGTTAAAAGCCCCATCCATGTTTAGCTTCACATAATTGTTCATTTGTCTTTCTCTGCCATGTCGCTTGATCGTCGCCTTTCCATCACTCGCCATAGTATAGTTAGGAACCAAAGCTCTGATTGTCATTGCTATGAATGTAGGTTTTTGGACATTTTCATTATGCACTAACGTTCTCCTCTCACCGTAAATACCAGGAACCAATAGCAATTTTTTCGTTGAATTTCCTAGACCAAGGACCACATATTCTTCAGCTGGTTGTAGCAATAAATATTCTAGCACAACTTCTCCCCATGATCCACATCACATGCTTTATCGATAGCAAAGTCCAAACCCGGTCAGCGACATACCTGTTTAGCTTTTGCACAAGTGAATAACATGTGCTTGGTATCCTCCGCTCTTATACCACATGTAGGACATTGCCCACTAACTTTTATATGCCTGTTAGCCAAAGTCACTCGACATGATAGTGATCCTAACAAAGTTCGTCAGAGAAATTTTTTAACCTTAACTCCAGATAGTCCTCATATTGGTGAATTATGTGGGGGTACGACTGTATTTTCTCTAGATATTTTGTGTCCATATTGGTTGTGCCACTCCGCAAAGTATGTCGATCTCACTGAGAATCTTCTATTTTTGAATAAGTTTCATGCTACAAAATCAAACATATCAAATTCAGGCAACAGAATCGCAAGGATCCACACCATATCAACTTGCCAGAATGTTTGAGAAACCAACTCTTCATCCCAATGACCCGTATCAGGGTCAATGAAATCACTTAATTTTGATAGTAAATTGCCCCCACGAGCCGTGATCACTTTCTTGGTAGGTGAGTTAGGGATCCATTCATCATCCAAACATTGATCTGATTACCATCACCGATCATCCATATATGACCTTTTTAGTGTCTGCACCCTTGACATAATACTTTAATTTGCCATGTGGGAATGAGGCTCTCTTTTTTAGAGTTGCATTCAAAATATCACAATCTAGATAATATTTGGATTTGAGAACACGAGGACAAAAGGAATCTGGATTATCAATTAATCTCCAAGCCTATTTCGCAAACAGGGCTAGGTTAAAACAATGAATATCTCGAAATCTCATTCCACCTTCTTTCTTTGGCACACACAACTTCCACCATGCAAGCCAGTGCATTCTCCTATGAGTGCCATCGTCACCCCACCAATAATGCAACATCACGTCTGTAATTCATTTACAAATATGTTTTGGAATTTTGAAAGCCGACATTGCATAAGATGGTATAGCACGCACATTGATTTGAGTAGAACTTCCTTTCCTCATGTTGAAAGTTGCCTTTCCTTCCATCCCACAATTCTTTTCATAACTCGATCCACCAAAAACTGGAAACAATCTGTCTTATGTAAACCCACAGTGAATGGTAAGCCTAGATAAATATCTGATAGTGCATCGGTCATTATATTCAAACTGCTGCAAATTTGTTCCTTCATCTCAACTCTAGTATTAGGTAAAAAAACACACTTGACTTGTCCACACTAAGCTTATGTCCCGAAGCGGCACAATATGATGCAAAAATTTCTTTCAGACACTCAGCATTCTCAGTATTGGCCTTCATCAGGATTAATGAATCATCTGCAAACAATAGATTAGTGATGGTTGGCGCTTCCCTACACACCTTTACTCCCTCAAGCTTCCCTTCTTCCTCAGCTTTATTAAGCAAAACAGTCAATCCTTCAGTACATACAGAAACAAATAAGGCGATAATGGACCGCGTTGTCTCAAGCCTCTAGACGGATTAAAAGTTGTTCTGAGTTAAAACGTATACGGTATTCCATTGTACTAACACATCGCATAACCAGTTTAACCCACTCCTCATGAAATCCCAATTTCAGCCGAATACCTTCCAGAAACGGTCATTCAACCCAGTCATATGCCTTATGCATGTCCAGCTTCACCGCACACCAACCATTATGGCCCTTTCTCCTGTCCTTTATCACATGAAAACTTTCATAAGCTACCAAGACATTGTTTGTGATTAGATGCCCATGAACAAAAGCACTATGCATTGGGCTAATAATGGCTGGTAAAAAAGCTTTCACCCTTGCTGCTAGCATCTTTGAGATTACATTGCATAGACTGATAGGCCGAAACTGAGTCACTTTCTCCGGAGAATTTAATTTTTGGAGCAAAACTATAGGCCGGACAATTCTCTTCTACTTAATTATTGAATGAGAGAAATATTTTGCCTCTGTTTTAAATTTTTTTTTTCACCAAGCCATGTATCTCCCGGGAAACCAAGAGGATGAGGAGATTGTATTTGAAGTTTTAAAAAATTCAAAAGCAACTCAGCATGAAAGTTTTTATCCACTAGGTCTCATGACTTAGGGTTTGCTCTCCTCTGCCAAGCACTTTCTTCGACATAAGTCCAACATATCTACTGTTGCCATTCGTCACTTTTTCTTCATGGGTTGTGGCCATTGATCTCAACTTCATACAAAAATCGGACGCCAAGGTGTCGTATCATGCTGGAGCGGACTACGGGGATGGCTTGTCCACTCGCCTGACCTTGGCGATGACTTGGTGCCTGGGTATTTATTGGTTTAAGGTTTTAGGGTTCAATGGGGGTGCCAAGAAAAACTTGAGTTTAAGTAGCAAGATCGATGCCTTGGCAGAACCAAAGATGATCGATGACATGTTGTGGGGATTGGTTTGGAGAAAGAGGAGTTCAGAGTAAAAAAAGAGGAGTTTGAAGGTGTTGTTTTTTAAGAAACAAAAGATGCGGCGAATGAATGAATCGAATGGATGGCGGTTGCACAGGTGCATAGGAAGAATCACTTCACGTCTCATACTTTCTTTGCTCACATGAGGGTTGCGGTCCAGAAGATCAAATTCCGCGCCTTGGGGGGAAACCTCTTTTGTATTATCCAGTGTTTCTTGCCTAGGGGATTGGTTGAAGATTTTAGAGGGCGACTTCGTGGACTTAGGATTTCTCAAAGTTCGGACAAAGCACATATTAAGATGACAATTTTTCATACAAAACACTATAGGAATCATTGAGCATGAAGTGTTGCATTGTCAGCAAGCCCAAGTTGTCGTGTGGGTTGGAGGGACGGTAAATTTGCCGTGCTTGCATGAATTATTTGCAACTAGTCAGCTAGCAACATCAATGCAGTTGAATGTGTGGGGTTTCTGAGCCCAAACAAGAGCTTATAGCGGTTACACAAACATATCTAGTGTACAACATAAACTATACCCTAGTCAAACAAATATAAAATCTTGTGTTATACTCAACACATTACACATGCCTCTACATCTCTAGGCTCTTGAGGACCATGGGAAGACCAAACTTGGGCCGTAGTGTGATCACGTCCATGGGGGCATGGACATACTTAGGGGATAGGAAGAAGGAGAACCTCTGAAGAATCATGACGATCACAACCTTGGCCTCGATCATCGCGAAGTTTTGCCCAATGCACGACCTTGGCCCACCCGAGAAAGACAAGAATGCATTAGGATGCTTTGCTGCCCGCATCACTCCGTTTTCGAACCTGAGAGGATTGAATTCATGGGCATCCTCTCCCCATACCTCCTTGTCACGGTGTATCGTTGCGATGGGGATGGTCAGGACCGTGCCTTTGGGCACCGTGATGCCACCGACCTCAAGATCTGAACCTGCCTTTCTCTGAATGGTCGACAAAGGACTGTATAACCTAAGAGTTTCTAGCAGGAACATGTTGACTAGTTTCAGTTTGTTGAGCACGTCACCGGTGGGAACCTCGTTGCCGCATTCTCCCACCACCTCCGCCCTGAGCTTCTGCTGCCATTCTGGATGTGTGCTCAACAAGAACATGGTCCAGGAAAGCATGTGCGAGCTAGTGTCGTGGCCAGCGAAGAAGAAGGTCTTGCACTCATCTATGATCTCGTCCATGCTTAGAAGCGGCTCCTGGCCGTGCTCCTCCGGAGTGCACGCCTCCAACATCAGCCCGAGCAGGTCGTTCCCATACCCCATGGTGTCCTTGGTTGCGAGCCGACTCCTGATGATGTTGGTGAGCATGCCCCTCACCTCCTTGTCGAGCCTCCATATCTTGAGGTTCTTTTGGGTTGGCAGGTACCTGATGATCATCGAATTCCATGAACACATGCATGCTCAAAATATACAGATTATGATCTTGTGTTGGTTTGAACCAAGCGACAAAATGAAAAGAAGAAGCAAGTGGTTAAGCACCTAAATGCCCGGATTTGAACATTGTAAACGGTGGAGAAGGCAAGGAAGAGGAGCTCCCTCTGCGCCAGAAAGACTCGTTTCCCCTCTCTGTAGCTAGCTCCGAAGGCCGTATGGGAGATGACATCCGCGGTTAGCTCCTCGAACTGGCCGCTCAGCTCGATCTCCGCCGCGCCGCCTCCCTCGTCCACCTTCGCTTTCCACTCCGACATGACTGACCCGGCACAGTCCGACATGGTCGCCGTCATCATCTGTCGCTCGTACCAATAGCAGCTGTTAAGTTGGCGCTGGAGCTGGATAGCACCCGTCGATCGTGTCGTTCCGGCGTACCTTGAGCCTGTCCATGTTGAAGGCAGGGTGGACGACCTTGCGGTGGCGCTTCCACTCGTCGCCGTCGGCGAACACGAGCCCTTTGCCGAGCAGGCGGGCGATGTGCGGGTTCCCGGTGTTCTTGGGGTACAGCCCGGTGCGCTCCAGGAGCACCTGGCTCACCATGTTCACGTCCGCCACGCACAGGGTCGGCCTTGCTCCGAACCAGTAGAGGAACGTGCGCCCTGCAGGTGCAGAGCACGTACAAGCGGCAGCGGATAGATGAATGGCATGGAATCATGGAAGGGATTACAGATGCGGGCTGATGAGTTTGGTACCGTGGATGGGGATCCATTCGCGCATGTGCGGCTGCACCATGGGGACGAGGTCGTGGGAGCCGACGTCCAGCACGGCGCCGGCGATGGCGGCGCGGAGCCGCTTGATCTCGCCGAGGTTCCCGGCCAGGAACCTGTAGCCCGGCCCGCCCACGCCCTGCGCGCGGAGCTGCCTGGCGATGGCGCGCGGCCTCCACACCAGCGCGCTCAGCGCCCACGACGCCAGCACCGCCGCCGCCGCCGCCACAACCGCCCACACGAAATCCATCGGTGGCTAGACCTGCAGCTTGCACGCACGCACGGCTGGGTGCGGTGGCGGAGAAGAAAATCTGAAAATGTCAGCGACGACCGACCTGCATGTACGCCTGCGCTTCTGCTCTTGGATAGTACTGCCTGTGAGCTGAGACTGACCGGGAAATGTGTGCGAATGCAGCCAAAATTTTCATCGATCTCGTGCACGCAAGCGACCAGATCCGCCATTGCAGCCGAGACATTTCATTTCTATACAGATAGTGGGGATCCAGGCGCAGATTTCAGTGACATCGTGCCCTCGTGCCTCCGTTGACTAAGTGATTAACTGGACTTTCTTTGCGGTGGTCAGCAGGATTAGATGACACATACATGGATTAACTTACTCACACACCTTGCGAGGATGCAGATATGTGGGTGCGTATGACTTGAATCCTTTCATGGCCGGTGGAAGGCTGTTTGGCCACGCCGACCGGCGATCCTAAGTTAGTTTAACGTGACATGTCACATGTGTATCTCTCTAATTTTGAGGGAGGGGGGATCTCGTGACTCACTTGTCGCGTTAAGGTGCCCAGTAGAGGGGATTTTGGTTAAGTACTCTATCCGTAAAAAAATAAATGTCTCAGCTTTATACTAATCTTAGTATAAAGTTGTATTAAAGTTGAGACACATATTTTAAGACTGAAAAAGAATGTATTCAATTAACCATAGTCTTGCTAATCACCAAGCACCTGGAAAATTTCTAACGTCAGTTTTCTGCTTCACGCCAAGCTGAAGGGCAGGGGCAGCATGAGGAGAACAACGATGAGCGTCGAACTCGGCAAGGCCGTTCTAGGACCTCGCCGAAGACGGAAGCGATGCTACAAGCGGTAGCGAGCTACGATGTCTCACTTAGAGGCGAGGATGCAGCTTGTGACTCTTGTGTCCACAATCATCATAAGTCATCATGTCTTCTAGAAACAATTTACGGTTTCTATATTGCACTTTGCACCGAGGCCTACAGTTTCTAGAGACGGCCTCGGGAGGTCCATCCGTGAAATAGGCCGACCTCTATAGTAGGTGACCACCTCTCCTATTGTACTCTTTAGTCGGAAAAATTAGACCTAGGTTGGATTCCCCCTCCCCCACCCCAAAGGATTGGAGAGCTCTCCATGGTGGGATTGTCGAGCTTGGAGGCTGGTATTGGGGTGCATTGCACCGCAAATCTCGACCACTGGGGCACTTCCACAACGCCAACTGCAGGCCCACAATGCAGCAAAACGAGCTAAAGGCAAGTACAATAAGATGGTGTAGGCGGGCTGAAAGACATTAAATATTATATTTTTGCTGATTTGGAGGAGAGAGAAGAGGGAAGAGCTGCAATACATGCTCCTAGACACTACTCCCTCTGTTCCTTTATATAGTGCGTGTTTGGTCTGGGCTGCAATACCAAGGAGTGTGCTGGCGTGTGTACGGTGGACCCTGATGCCCTCCATTCAGTCTGCTCACATGCATGTGCCCAACGATGGACACTTCCCAGCCACACACTCTCAGCCCAGCCAAGGGTATTTTTGTCCAAAACTACAACTGCGCACTACATTGTGGAATTTTGCTAGAAAAATAAGGCGCACTACATACAGGAACGGAGGGAGTATGTAATAGAGTGAGATGAGTCATGTATCAAAAAAGTAGTACATATTTATATCTCATTACTGTACTTGCCGGCTATAAGCTTAAGTATAGATGACATTTCAACATCACATAGCCATCAGTTGGCCGTACTATTAATCATGCTCTAATGACATCTGCTCTAGATTTGGCTCGGATAAAGGCAATAATGGGCCACATACCCTGCTAGTGATGTTTTGCATCTTTGAAAACCGGGCTACATCCTAGGATGGTCCTCAGTTCTATTTGGAATTGGACCGACTAGCCACCTAGCTTTCTTCTACAATATCACGTGTACGGTGCAATTATTATTTGATGTTAATAAAGTGTGCTATGATAATTTTCCCTCAAAAAACGAGTATACACCACTCTCTGTGTGTTCGCCAACCGCAAAATATACCATGTACAGAGCTAGTGCATACATAAATGAATGACATAATATCATTTGCACTTGGATGCCCAAGAAACAAACACGACCACAACCACCACAACAGCCACAACAACAACATATCATGCTCACTCTTGGTGATAATCCCCATGTGACTCAAGATAATTCAAGTGCATTGATGTAATCACAAGTGTTCCAAAATCCGATTTCCGAATAAGGATGAAGATGTTTTTTTACTCCGACAAATTTGGCAT
The DNA here is from genome assembly GCA_021605145.1 of Aegilops bicornis. Taxonomy (NCBI): domain Eukaryota; kingdom Viridiplantae; phylum Streptophyta; class Magnoliopsida; order Poales; family Poaceae; genus Aegilops; species Aegilops bicornis. The sequence goes on along the minus strand of CM038673.1, from coordinate 760,385,012 downwards.
GACCAAGAATAAGGTTTAATCTTGAAGCAAAGATTGTTTGTAAACAACAAACCAAGCAAACAAAGAGATTTACAAATTATCCACATTTACATAACAGGTCTACAACATCCCTCTAGACTCTAATGGTAAACTATATAGTGATAATGAGTATGGTCTATGAAGAGCTAGCACTGTCCAATATAGTACATGTGGAACAAAGATTTTGCAGGATTGCTAGAGGATTAGATGCTCTCTGTGTGCACCTGGAACCATGCGAGACCTTGTTGGGCACACCGTCTTGACTCAGGGATGGGCACTATTGGCCCTAGAAATATGCGCCACAAGTCAAGTATTATCATGACAAGCATTGCTGTACCCAGGGCATCAATGGCTACCCTCGACAGACTCCACTTCTCTGCTTTTTCATCAATCCTAAATGTCAAGTAACAGAGTTAAATGTAGTTGCATTCAGACTTGGGATCCAATGCAAGACACGTCTAATTTTCATTTATGTGTCACAACACAAGCTTATAGTACTAGCGTTTATGGAATTTATTCAAGATCAAATAAAAATATGGCTACCGTTTCTATTGTTCAAGCACGGCTATCTAGAATGTCATACATACTTGTGAGTTGTGTTGGCCTTCTCTCTTCCAATTCTCTCCTTCCCTCCCTCTCTCCATCCTCTCTCTCTCTCTCAAAAGCTTTTATGCTTTGATGTATCAGCAAGAAGCAATATTGTGTTTGTATTGATAAAAAGTGAGGGTCCCGTCAACTCGGCCATGAGGTTCTGGCTGGCATATTGATGATAGAAGTGTTGGTGTGCCAGTGGGTGCCACCTCCCCATGCCAGATGACCCAATGAGTATCGCACTAAAAGGCCATGAAGAGATGGGTAATGTCACAAAGGATTTGACCTAGTGTACTGAGCCATTGGACCCCCAACACAACGTCAAACCAGCCAAGTGGGATGGGGTAGAAGTCGAGGGAGAAAGCCTCCCGGTCAATGGCGATGAAAGTGCCACAACAGATGTCATCGCTGGTAATGCAATCGCCATTGGTAACAGTGATAGAAAGCCACACGCATTTGTGCAAAGTGATCTCCATGCACTTAGTCAACTCAGACGCCACAACATTGTGTGTGGAGCCAGTGTAGACGGGAACCATAAGGGAGACGTCACCAATGGTTATGTGCAACTGCATGGTTCTAGAGCCGCAAATGCCGAACAAGGCCAGCAACAAAAATTGGGGTTGCCCACTCTTCCCAGCATTGGTGGTAGGCTCATCATCATTAGGGTAGAATGTAAACTGCAACATAAAAATTGTAGCAATATCCATGGACAAAGGTGTCTCCACAGTTCTAGCAAAGGCCCTGGTGACGAAGCTCCACCATCTCATTTGGAGAGAGAGAATGAATGTACAATTGACGATGGGAGGTGCCGAATAAGTGTCCCCACCAACCAAGGCGTCCGAGGGGTAGTAGGATCGGACGAGTGACCCCAATGAGTTGGTCGGGCAGCGGCCCTGACTGTCACTATCTTAAGGAGAAGAACTGGAGCCTTGGGGTTGGCAAAGACCAATTATGAAGGTGTCGTGTTCCTCCTCGTCAGGAAAGAACTTACATCGTGAGACAAGAGCCAGAAATAGTTTCTCGTAGTTGGCCACTACACCTAGAGGTGAACTAAATAACCTCGTCGAACGAACTGCTGCGGGAGGGTGGTAAAGCATATATTGATGTGTGAAGTCCTCCCAGGTGGACTAGTCACGCTTGTTATCCAAGTTGCAGTACCACATGTTAACCACGACCGTGAGGTGGTAGGATGCCACCCATGTTTTCTCGCTCACTAGTGTGCATTGAGCTGCAAGAAATGGTCGCATCAATTAAGCCAGGACAACGGGTGACCGTCGCCATTGTAGGTCGGGAACTCCAACTTGTGATAATGGAGAGTCCAACTATCGATGTGCTCATTGGTGGAGCGGGCATGCCACCCTTTGAGCAATATCGGCAGAAGCAGAACGAACTATTAGCAGCAAGAAATGTGGCGGACGCCACCAGCGGGGCGATCAACCATCAATGGATGTTGGCGGTGTTGATGGCGGCACCCGTTGTCTTGGTCGCTGATACGTCTCCAACGTATCTATAATTTTTGATTGTTCCATGCTATTATGTTACTTGTTTTGAATGATTACGGGCTTTATTATACACTTTTATATTACTTTTGGGACTAACCTATTAACTGGAGGCCCAGCCCAGATTTGCTGTTTTATGCCTATTTCAGTGTTTCGAGGAAAAGAAATATCAGACGGAGTCAAAACGGAAAGAAATCAACTGGAGAAGTTATTTTTGGAAGGAAAGCCACTGGATAGACTTGGACTCTACGTCAGAAGATACGGGAGCTGGCCACGAGGGTGGGGCGTGCCCACCCCTAGGGCGCGCCTGCCTCGTGGGGGCCCCCAAGCTCCACCGACGCACTTTTGCACCCATATATACCTACGTATCGTAAAACTTCCAAAACAGAAGATAGATCGGGAGTTTCGCCGCAAGCCTCAGTAGCCACCAAAACCTCTCGGGAGCCCGTTCGGCACCTGGGAGGGGGAACCCATCACCGGTGGCCATCTTCATCATCCCGACGCTATCCATGATGAGGAGGGAGTAGTTCACCCTCGGGGCTGAGGGTATGTACCAAAGAGCTATGTGTTTGATCTCTCTCTCTCGTGTTCTCTCTCGTGTTCCCTCTATGGCACGATCTTGATGTGTCCCGAGCTTTGCTATTATAGTTGGATCTTATGATGTTTCTCCCCCTCTACTCTCTTGTGATGAATTGAGTTTCCCCTTTGAAGTTATCTTATCCGATTGAGTCTTTTATGAGAACACTGGATGTATGTCTTGCCGTGTTTATCTGTGGTGACAATGGGATATCATGTGCCACTTGATGTATGTTTTGGTGACCAACTTGCGGGTTCCGCCCATGAACCTATGCATAGGGGTAGAAACTTTGGGGCACTCTTTGAAGTACTTTGTGTTGGTTGGATGAATCTGAGATTGTGTGATGCATATCATATAATCATGCCCATGGATACTTGAGGTGACAATGGAGTATCTAGGTGACATTAGGGTTTTGATTGATTTGTGTCTTAAGGTGTTATTCTAGTACGAACTTTTTTATAGATTGATCCGAAAGAATAACTTTGAGGTGGTTTCGCATCTACCATAATCTCTACGTTTGTTCTCTGCTATTAGTGGCTTTGGAGTGACTCTTTGTTGCATGTTGATGGATTGTTATATGATCTATCTATGTTATTATTGTTGAGAGAACTTGCACTAGCGAAAGTATGAACCCTAGGCCTTGTTTCCTATCATTGCAATACCGTTTACGCTCACTTTTATCATTAGTTACCTTGCTGTTTTTATATTTTCAGATTACAAAAACCTTTATCTACCATCCATATTACACTTGTATCACCATCTCTTCGCCGAACTAGTGCACCTATACAATTTACCATTGTATTGGATGTGTTGGGGACACAAGAGACTCTTTGTTATTTGGTTGCAGGGTTGCTTGAGAGAGACCATCTTCATCCTACGCCTCCTACGGATTGATAAACCTTAGGTCATCCACTTGAGGGAAATTTGCTACTGTCCTACAAACCTGTGCACTTGTAGGCCCAACAACGTTTACAAGAAGAAGGTTGTGTAGTAGACATCAGTAGCATGCGGAGAACCACCTCCGCCAGCCCGGTGGTGTCGTCAGCGCCAAGAGGAGCCTCCATGCCTAGTTTTTTTTTCAAGTGTGCATTGGCAAGGCCCTGCTCCTTCCGCTCCTCTTGAAGGTCGCGATGGTCGCCATACTCTCCTATATGATGGCGGTGAGGGTATTAAACTCACTGAGCATGTGCTCAGTGAATTCCTTGAGGGTGGTGATGGAGATGCATTCGTTAAAACCCGCAGATTCACCCATGCTAACAGGCACAAGAAAGATCGTTGGCTCTGATACCAAAACGATTGTGACCTGTGATTAGAGAGAGATAGAGGCAGAGATGTGCCGGTGGTTGGATATGTTGTTGCAAGCTGCAGTTGCAGAGGAATGGTGCAATTCGTATTGAATAACAGCGTGTCTCCTTATAAATGAAGGCACCCAGAAAATAAGGAATACCTAACCTATCTTTGGAATAATAAAGAGAGTCCGGACTTGAAGGACAAGAAGGATGCATGATTTTAGTCTACCATAAATATGACATCATGCTAGTTTAGTTTGTGGACAAGGGGAATAAGAATTTTTATTACCATAAAAGGCGGAATTTATTCCTGTTAGGGATGGTGATTGGTAACTCAAGGAGACACTAGTAGTATCTCATTCTTATCAACCCAGCAGAAACAATATACAAGTAAATTCTTGCAAGTTGAAACTAACACATTTTTTGGTGTACTAAAGCTATCATGGCTTCTTCATACATATATTGTATAATAAATATTTCGGCTAAAATGGACTAAGTTAGGAGCATGGAAATGTTGTCGTAATGCACAACTTCATCGATAAAGTGCATAACAAGAATGGGGGTAAATCATAACATTCCTTTTAAACAAACAGTAGCTCAAGCATTTGAAACAGATCAATTTTTACTCAATTTTACCTTGAGAACATTGGGAAGCTGACAAGGAAGTATAAGGCATAAAACAATGAGCCTACTGTGTACATTATATCCCGATCGACGAATTCATAATATGGAAACTGCAAATGTCCAAAAAAACAATAGTATATAATTTCTTTCAGAATAAAAATATATTACGATAAAGTGTATAGATGCAAAACGAGAATATATTACTTCAAACAAATAAGCATGCAATGTTTCATATAAAATCAATTAGAACTGAGAAACAACACTTGTAGATGTTTTCAGAAGGAGATAACTCTAGTCAATAACCAATCCATGAAGGAGTAATTTTTTTTGAAAGATTAAGTTTCAATAGCTAAACATTGTGAAGTTTCTATTATGCAGATTCCTTTCTATATATAAAAATAAACCAATTCCCTTTTTAAACTAGCTTCTCTTCACTTCGGTCCTCTAGGTGCACCGACAAATTAACTTTTGATTAGGCATTTCTATAGTGCATGACTAATGATCAACCACTAATTTGTAATTACAAACGTGGAATGTGGATGAATTTGATATATCCTAATGCTCTCTTTTAAAGATTTAATACACACATCATTGAGGACTACCAGTATAAGCAAGCAGAGAAAGTTAAATAGTTTTAGATGGTGGAAAAAGCTACATAGTGTGTCTAAGTATGCACGAGGAAACAAATGCTATTTATGGGAGAAATACATGTTGGAACATACATTTGTAATGGCTAATGTCTCCAAGTATGCTATGAAGTATGCGAGTGCTAAAATCCACGCAACTTCAAACAACCATTGAAGAGACATCGGCAAATTAGCTGTAGAGTGGCGTAATTTGCGAAGTGTCATATTTGATGTCATGTGATAAAATAGGAAGCAAGCATGAGTCAGGAGAAATGTTGTATGTGGTACCTGAAATATGAAGGAAAAATCAACAAGGAATACATTGATTCAATTTTTTAAAAAGTGTACTAGTATACAACAATACCTAACACTATAAAGATAAGCATGCATATAAATGAAATGTAGTTAAAGTCTCAAAGTTGTAGAATGGACCAAGTATTGTGTCCTGGTCAACTTGCGGACTACGCTGAGTATTCTGTTTTGTTGCACTTTCGACCAAGAAACTCTAATAATGTAGCGGTTCAGTTCAGGCAAGAAAAAACTACTCTTCGTTCATCTTCTAACCCAATTCACTTGGCCAGGAAAGAACAACAGCAATTGCAATTGCTGCAGCAACTCGGGCTCTTCCTGCATGCCATACATTTCAGTAGATGTGGGTCGCTGAACAAATACATGAACTAGTTTATCTAGTTCGTATCAGCGAGGATTATGCAACTTGCACTAACAACATATAACAACTAAATTATTTTTAAAATCAAGTGTAAAATTAAATTTGCATCAATGAGCTGCAAAACGAGGCAACAACTAGCTTGTAACTCATACTGCTAGGGCATGCTACTCTTTCAATACATGGAAACTCAAACCCTAGTATTAACAGACAACTGAACAATTAGAGTGGATGGAGGGAAGTATATGAAGTGTTGAAGTTGGAATAAAGGTATGGGATGACACAAATTCCTGATTTCTTTAGCATCAGTGTCATAACTTCACTACTATTAAATTAATAGAGTGACACTAGAGGTCCAATCCCCCACCCATCATCTCTTGCATCATGATCTTACATTATTCATCCTCCATGAAGGAAAAGTATATGATGCACCAAGAACTGTGAAGAAGTAATGTGTTAAAAAATAGTTGCCAACATAACTGAAAACCACAATCCAATCATTAGTCTGCATTTGAAACAAGTGCCCTGGATTAGCAAGCAGTCTTGAATATATAAAGTGAACCAACAATTGCCTTACCAAATATAAAGATGACCATAAACAATGAGAAGTACCGCTTAGGTTACTTGTATTAGAAGCTCAATAACAAAGCAAGTACGAATAATATATACACTAAATACTACATTGTCCAGAAATACTGAGTAGCATGTTGAATTACCTTACAGAAATTTTTTGGGAGTGTCACTTGACCAAAGTTTTATTCTTAATAATTTTGTAACAAACTTTTCATTTTAGTAGGTCTAAATTAATACTGAGTGACATATAATTTGTAGTCACAAATATATTTAGAATATGAAACATACAGTAATTAGGTTTCCCATCCTAGAACTCAAATAGGGTCACAAAAGATCCACAGAGAAAATAATTACCTTACCCCAATAACGATCTTTCAAACTTCTATTGTTGTCTGCCTGAAATGAAATAAAAATTGGGTTAGCTTTCAAATATATGATCTCTGTGCTCAACATTAGTAAAAACAAGTTTGAAAATGAGTTCTAAGAATATTTATGCTTTATTTATTTATTTATTTAAGACAATATAACATTACTCCTTTTGTTCAAACATGCGAGCAACCAGCAAACCCACCGTTCTAGTTCCTCTCGAGTCAAGAATGATGACACACATGTCAGTTCCAAGTAAACTAACATATAAGGGGACACAATTTGGTGCACTAACCACTAAGCAGCACCATATGCAAGGCATACATCTCTTGCTACTCAAGGGGATCAAGAGCTCTTCTCCAAAAGAAATACAATTTCGGGCAGGAAGATAGGAAGAGAGAACAAACGGGGAAAAAGGCGCCACACCTAACTTATGAAGGATTTGAAATTATTCTTTGCCAACGTGTTTGTTTTTTCAAGTACAATTCAGTTCTGCAAAAAAATTGACAAATCAAAAATCAGGTGCAATGATCTATTTATTTTGGGCAAAACTGTGCATTTGAGGTCAATTTTTGAATAATTGATGTATGGTTTTTAAAGCATAAAAAGCAATTAATTTGTACCAATTACGCAAAGTTTTATTTGGAAATATTTTAAATGCAAAAATTGTGGGAGTTATAAAACTATTTTTCCATATCATTTGTGCAAAAAAAAATTTTACCTGTGCAAAAAGTTATACGTATAAAAAAGATCTGGATATCGAAAATCAATGTTTAGATATTTCATACCTGTCAATTCTTACACTTAACTTATGGTCCTAACGATGTAATATTACTGAAGTCCTAGATATTAGTTGTACAATTTTGTTTTGGTGTCCCATGGTTAAAAATAATTTTCTGAACACACTTTTATGCCCTTTTTTGAAGAAATGATTTGTGGAAAGATATTTGTGACCTATAAGAGTTTTCGTCCATATTTAGTTAGTGTCCAATAATCCGGTGCTAATAATGTGAAATGATCATGTTGTGCCAATAAACTCATTTTACGAAAACCTGAACACATTCCTGGTGCTAATTGAGGTTAACCATGCATGTATGAGGTTTGTGACAATATTGATTGTAACTGAAATAATATTAGCCCATCATTTTTTATTGGGTTTTAAGGTGCAAATGTTGTTGATGTTGTGCGGATCAAAATTAGTAGTACGTCGTACCTTGCCTACGAGGAAGAGCGGGATGAGGAACGCAGGCACGGCAGACACCAATCCAATAACCAAGTACTCCAGCTCCGTGAACCTCTGGACATCACAGTATAAATCCAAAAATGCTCCGTGAACCGAGCCAAGTGGCTGTTGCTATGGCTTTTGCTTCGTTCGTTGCTGCCAAGATCGACGGGAGGGCATGCAGCGTAGGTAGGCACTGTACCTCGTAGAGCTTGAAGGGGACGACGAGGCCGAGGCAGAGCGTGAGCCAGAAAGGCGTGTAGAGCAGGAAGAAGGCCTCGCCCCACCGCTTGCTCCCGTCCGCCGCCAGCCACGCGCTTCTCTTCTTCCCCTTCCCCGCCGCCGCCCGCCGGGCTGCTGCATCAGGCGGGGAGGGCACCGTTGGCCGGGCGCGCGGGCCAAGGGACTCCCCTGCCATTGCCCGATCCCGCTGCCGGCTAGCCACACGATCGAACGAACTTTGTTGTTTCAGATACGAGTACAAGTCTACAAGGTCTGAGAGCCCGGCCGGCTTTTATACTCGTCGTTGTTGCTTCGTCCGGGAAAGCAGTGATGCTTCGCCCATTGCACAACCTAGCTGACTAGCTACCACGCTGCTCTCTCTGGATGGATTCATCACCTCTCAAGTGTCGTAGGCTACGTATGGCCTATCCTATCCAGGTCGCCCTCTTTCGAATCCCACGTGCTAAAGATAGTATTATCTTGTGGCGTGAGTATCGTATCAACCACCCTACGTACGCATCGGATCTTCCTTGTGAGTTTATACTACTTCCTCCTTCCATCTATATAAGGCCTAATGCGTATTAGGACCGTAATTCGTATCGGCTGGTTGATCGTGTTATGTAACGACACCTGAATATATGTACTACACACGCTTCAAGATAATTGAGTTTTGGGTTTGTCCTAATTAAGTCAAATATGTTCAAGTTTAATCAAGTTTATATAGAAACATATGTCAAACATATAAAGCATCAAATTAGTCTCATGAGATTCTTTGTTGAATATAAACTTTGCTTCAGTACACCCCCTCAGAAAAGTTTACGGATATCGATGCAGATTAAACATGAAGATTAGAAGGCACTCTTTCAATCAAAAAAGAATAATATAGTCTTTTGTATCCAAATCAACATATTCAATATGTTTGATCTGCAAGCTAATATGGTGATAGCCTTTTAAGTAACTTTAAGATTCATGCAAACTTTTAAGGGGCGTGTACCTAAAAAAACTCATATATATTTGATGTTGTAGATCTTAGCACATTTTTCTGTAGAGTTGATCAAACTTAAGCAAATTTGACTTAGGACAAACTTAGAACTTCCATTATTTTGGAACTGAGGGAGTATATATACATATTAAAGGGTTGTTGAGTTGGTTTGATCCGTTGCCGATTACAGTTCTCGGTTGTTCCTAGCTACATGCAGTGGCGGAGCTAGCATTTGACATCAGGGTGGTCCGCCCAAAACAAAATTTGACAAAAATATGACATGTGAACGTTTTAACTAGTTCTCAGTATCAAATAAAAATATATCAATATGGTCTTACAAACACACTAGAATTCTCAATTAAGACTAAGTTTTGCATAAAGAAGCCTAAATATTACATACTACATGGACCATAGACATACCTTGAGAAGTTCACTGTTGGTTCTTGAGTTTCCTCTTCAATCACAACTCGCACACAAGTTCTCCAGTATTATCTTCGGCCACATCCGGCATATTCCCTGCCTTCTTCTTCTTCCCTACCTTAATAGCTTCTCTCTGGAAAAGACAAGATATGTCTCTGGCCCTCTTCATACTTCAACAATTCTGTAATAAAAATTACTTTATATCAATACACAAGTAAACCGAGGCATGATGTGCAAAATATAAGTAATTGAAGCAGAACTGAAAGGTGGTTCATTCAAGCCAACCATAATGAAAGTAATTGAGGCAGAATTCAAGCCTTTGTGGCTTCATTCAAGCCAACTAAAATTTCACATCATTTCTACATATAGACCGATTTAAGCAAAGTACTTGTGCAGAATTATGTGTTGAAATTGAGGCAAAAAGGCAAACCCTTGTCTGAAATTGGGGCAAAAAGGCAAACCCTAAGTCTAAAATTAGGGCAAAAATTGCTTGTAACTTGTTTGCCGCCATGGTGGGGCTTTGCTGGGGGGCGGCCGGGCCGACGGGACGCTGGGACAGCCGGAGCGGAGGCAGGGGCGGAGGTGCACAGCCGCGCACAGGGCAGGGGCCAGGGGCGCGGCCGGATTGGGCGAGCGGCCGGGCGCAGGGCAGGGGCACGGCCGGACTCCGGTCTGTCAGGCCTGCATCTTCAGTTAACAGATGCATCCCTTCTTCAGTTAACGTCCGGCCCGGATTCATCCGCGTCTCGACGATCCGACGGCTCGCGATGCTCACCGGCCTCACTGCACTGCTTCGCTGTATTCTGTAGCGTTTCATCCACGCCATCGTATGGCCACCCTGTGCTAGCTGGGTTATAAAGCTCGCTCCCAACGTCTTGTAATGCATCGATTATTGTTGAGACCATTTTTATATCAAACATATATCTCATAGTAATACAACAACCCTAGTGGGCGCCTACTTTCCCCTCCTGTTCTTGTGATTTAGATCGAATCCACCACAATTTCGCAAATCAGGGTGTGACAATTGGTATCATGAGCGTAGGTTTTCCTCGGCGTCGCAGCAGATCGAGGCCGCGGCGGTGATTTCCCACCCTTCCCTCCCTCTTTCGTCGACAGCGACGGTGTCGGTGGCGTTGGCGGCGGTGTCGGTGGCACTGGCGGCGGTAGACCCATTCGTCGGCAGCGCGTTGAGCTTGACTGGTTGTTTGAGCAAATCGCTCACTCGGTAAAATCCCAGATCGGCGGCGTGCAGTGCTGTTATGGTGGTGATCTTGAGTGGCGGCAGCAGGGTTGAGTATTCAAATCTGGTTCCCGGGCAAGTCTCAGGGGTGAAATTCCCTTCTGAATCACTCAGCTGAGATGGGGCGCGACAAGGCCAGTCTCGACGAGTCAGACATCGCCGAACTCCTTGCCATGAAGGGCGAGTTCCTGCAGCACCGCGACGAAACTGCAGAGCTGCGTGGCGTAGTCGACGACCTCCGCAAGGACGTGCACGGCATCGGCCTCAAACAGGACACCATGGTCTCGGTGTTGGATGGGGTCCAAAAAGATGTATCCTCGTTGAACACTCAGCTCGCAACCATGGCGGATGTACTCAAAGCATTGTCGGCTCCAGGGGCCTCAACATCTTCACCTCCAGGCCAACCAGTTCCTGATCACCAGCAAGCGAACAAGGAAACTGCTGCACTAGAGGACAGGCCACTCACAGAAGAACTCCGAAAAAGACTGGCCATGGAACAAGAAAAAACCCGACAGGTAGCGTCCCAAATACCTTCCCACTTAGCACCCATTCAAGTGCCCAGACACTCACTTCCCCCAGGGTTTGGAGCAAACCCAGCTCTAGAGACCCAATCAGCCAATGGAACACCCACAACAGCATATAAAACAGCCTGAACTCCTGGATTTCATGGATTTCAGCCACCAGGTGTTCGTCAGAGCTGGGATGACTTTCAGAAGCAGTATGATCAAGACATGCGCACCCAGTTCCTCAAAAGCATCACAAAAGGACCACGTATGGATTTCCCTCGATTCGATGGTGACAATCCAGCAGGCTGGATACTGGCAAAGGTGAAAAGTATTTCCAAATGGCTGGCGCTCCTGTGGAATACAGAGTTAACCTGGCGCAATTATATGTTGTGGGCAGAGCGGATGTGTGGCTACGCAGATCGGGCATCCTCAAGAAGCAACCAACATGGGCACAGTTCACTGCAGAAATCATGCGCCGTTTCTCCTCTGCTAGTTCTTACGAACTAACTGACAGGTTCAACAACCTGAAACAAAGCACTTCGTCAGTGTCTGAATACACTGACCAGTTTGAGGAACTGATGGCAGAAATTCAACCTGACAATCCAATAATGGACGAACAGTGGTTTGTCAAATGTTATGTCAATGGGCTCCATTCACAGATCAAGTTTCAGCTCAGATCACTGCGACCTACCAACCTCACTGAAGCCTATTGGTTGGCAGTGGATATGGAGAAAGGCACAACAGAAAAGAAAGCACTTCAAGCCCACACTAGCACCAGTAAAGGCTATCATGGTTTTCACAAAACCTACAACCCAGCAACAGAAAAAGCTGCAGATCCCAAACCAACTGTAGTGAACCAAAGAGCCAGAGAACCTGGCAAGTGCTGGAGGTGTGGGGATGCTTGGTTAAAGTGCAAATTTGCTCCGGCACTGAATGTTTTAACAGGTGAGGAGCCTACTGTAAGTGCATCTAGTGCCACCCCTAGTTGGTTTTGGAGTATTGACGAAAAATTTGGTTGAGGGACTAATGTGTTTGTGAGAATTGCAGGATAACACAGGTAGTGTCCCTCATTGATTCGGTTTACCTACTGTGAGATGACCCCTAAAATGTATGAAGACATTGACGACAATGGTGGTATGTGAAGATATTCATATTGAAGACTATGACATGAGAAGACATTGAGTGAAGACAAATGAGCGCCAAGATCGCGGTCGCTTTTGTTGTTTCCTTTTTCTTCTTTGTTGAGTCATAGGAACCACCGTCTTTGTTAAGTGGGGTCCAAGTGAACAAAGTCGAGTGATCAAGTGATGCTCAACCCAAATCCTATGTCTTCGAGCGAAGACAATGAGAGCAAATCTTATCCAGAGCTGGATGAGTCAGCCTTTGCTTGTAGCCCAAGTAAAGTTGCCGTGTGTGTTTGAAATCGACCGTTATAACACGTGTCGGGCCTTTAGTGACCTGTGGTCATTTCGCATATATCAGTCGGGTTGCCTAGTGGCTATAAATAGCCCACCCCTACACCATAAATTGGTGGCTGCTCAGAGTTAGTGCACGGTTTTTGTCGTTTGAGAGCAACCCACCTCGAAGCCTTTGAGAGAGAGAAATCCTTGCGAGGACAAAGCCCAAACACCCAGAGCCAAAGAGTGTTAGGGATCACTGAAGTCTTTCTGTCTGCGTGACCTGAAGACTTATTACACTTGAGGACTGTGAATCCTCCAGCCAGTTAGGGCGTCGCTCGAGCATCCAAGAGTCATTGTGGATCGCGGTGAACGAAGTTCAGGAAAGTTCGGAAGTCTACCTTGAAGACTTACCAGTGATTGGGCGAGGACTGTGTCCTTAGCTCAAGGGGACTAAGGTGAAGACGCGGTCTTCTGAGTTGAATCTCAGCCTCCCTAACCAGACGTATAGTTGTCACAGCAACTGGAACTGGTCCAATAAATCATGTGTCTTCAACAAGTGACTGGTTCCATCCTCTCCCTCCCTTTACTTGAGTTTGTCTTCGTGAAGTCATTTCTTGTTTGTCGTACCTGTTTGACTTCATTGCTTGACTACTCTCGCTATCGGCTTCATAATATCTTACATCCTGATCCTTACTACTAATATGATATTTGTATTTGTACTTTCACATTATTGCATACTTGACTATGGTTTGCTTGTTGTAGTTTATCTTCCGCTTCATATCAATTAGGTCATTTCTATTGTTTGTCTTCGAAACTTCTACGTTTTGAAGACTTTCATAAAAATCGCCTATTCACCCCCCCTCTAGTCGATAACTAGCACTTTCAATTGGTATCAGAGCAAGGTACTCCCTTGTTCTGTGTGATTCGGTTTAACCACCTGGAGTTTTAGCTATGTCGACTACAGGTATAATCAAAGTCTCCGCTGCTTGCCACATGTTCGATGGAACTGAATATCCCTACTGGAAGAATAAGATGCGCATGCATCTTGAAGCCATTGATGTCGACCTCTGGTATGTCGTCAAGAACGGCGTTCCCAAAACTGTTGAAGGTGTCACCCCTGCTGATGTCAAGAAGTTCATCCAATCGGATTCGATCGCCAAGAACATTATCTGTGGTCATCGACCAAAGGATAGTATGGCCGTGTGAGTGCTCTGGAACGCCAAATCTAGTCCGGGACTGGCTATCCAAGGTCAACGAAGGCGCCTCAACCCGTGCAGAGATCAAAGGATCGGTGTTTTTTGCAACCTCTTCAACCGCTTTAAGAGAAACGACAATGAAAATGTCCAGCTCACGTTTGATCGCCTCACCGACATCACAAATGAGCTTCGTGCTCTCGGCGCCACTGAGATTACCAAGCATGAAATCGTCAAGACACTACTGAGATCACTTGACAGCTCCTTTGACACCCTTGCCCTCATGATACAAGAACGCCCTGACTTCAAGACACTCGATCCGTCTGATATACTTGAGAGGCTTAACACACATGAGTTCCAGCTTTCTGAGAAAAGAGATATCTATGGTCCCAACTATGGACGAACTCGCGCTTTGAAGGCAAAAGTTGTTTCCTCATCTGAAGAAGAATCTGACTGCAGTTCTGATGATCCTGAAGACATTGGAAAGGAACTTGCTTTGCTTGTGAAGAAGTTCCAGAAGTTCACTAAGAAGAAGGGCTTCATAAAGTCTTCATGATCTAGCTCAAGAAATGATGAAGCTTCCACTCATGACAACAAGAAGAGAACATGTCACAAGTGCAAGAAACCTGGACACTATATATCTGAGTGTCCACAGTGGGACAATGAGAAGAAGAAGAAGAAGAGCAAGGAATATGATTCTGACGACAAGAAGAAGAAGAAATCTTCAAAGTCTTCTTCCAAGTCCTCATCAAAGTCTTCATCTCATAAGAAGAGCTCATCCGCAAGGCTCGTGCTTTTGTTGGCAAGGAAATGGATTCTGAGGAGGAGTCTACTTCTGAGGAGGCGGAGGTGGAGTCTGAAGAGGAGTCCGACCCTGGTGTTGCAAGTCTGGCTCTAGCCACAGCCTATGTTGCCAAGTCCATCTTCAACATTGAAGACAATGACTTCCACACCAACACTGAAGCTGATGACAAGGACGGCCCTGCTCCCACCTACTGCTTCATGGCACGTGGTGCCAAGGTAAAATCACGTGATGCTTACTTTCAAACATCAAGTGAAGATGACTCGATTGTGAATCCAAGCCAAGCTACAAAACACTTGCTAAAATTGCAATCGAACAACAAAAAGCTATGGAACATACTCAAAAACTGTTAGACAAAAGCGATGACCTGTTGGACGCGGAAATGACACGTTCACAGTCCTTAGTTGAGGACATAAAAAATCTTCATGCTAAGTACCAAGAACTTGAAAGTCATCACGAAACGCTCTCAACCACTCATGAGAATCTCTCCTATGATTATCTTCAAAGGAAGCAAGAGCTTGAGAAATTGAGAGCGGCTCATGAAGATCTTCAAAAAGAGAATGAGTCACTTCGCTCAATGATCAGTCCCGCCAGGATGGATTTGAACCACCATGTCTAAAATGCCTTGAGCGTGATATCGCTACCTCTGGTTGAATGTTCCATCGCTGCTACTATTGCATTGTCTTCAACTACTGATGTGGTAACTAACCCCTCTGCGGAGGATACCACTACTATTGCTGATGAAAATGCTAGGTTGAAGACATTGCTTGAAACAGGGATGTATAAAAGTCTGAAAGGACATCAAACACTTTGCGATGTCCTAAAAAAGCAGATTTTGAATCAAAACCCTAGGAAAGAGGGTGTTGGGTTCGAGAGGAAAATGAATGTTGATGGTTCCTACTGGAAGCCTGAGCAGTATCCCAAAAGCACATGGGTTGCTGCAAAGGGACCTTCAGTGGATCCATCCACCTTATCTGGTTTTACCTGTGCTAATCCTATTATCATTGATGAATCCCTTGATGCAAACTATAATCTGTTCAAGAATCAGAATGTGAAGTGTTTGCCTGGTATATTGGTACTAACTGCAGGAATGGACCACCTATGAAGAAGATCTAGGTTCCCAAAAGTTGTCTTGAGAATCTTCCAGTAAATGTGATCATGACAGCACACAGGATGAAGACAAACCGCAGACCTAAGGCGCCATATGGTCCAAAGGCTTCAAGCAGACGGAGGACTCACCGAGTCACCCTAACGCCAATGTTTTGCGTGGAAACCGTACTCAAATTTATGAATATGAGCGTGTGTCTTCAAACCACTATGTTCATAGAACTAAGAACTTTTCGCTTATTCATATGAGTATCATTCATCTCCTGCAAGGCTATTTGCTAGGGCTCCAAAGCCGAAGTTCTCAGATGCTGCACTTAGACTCATTGCTTCTAAGCCACCCCTGAAGATGTGGGTGCTTAAGAAGAATTAACTTTCTTTTGCAGGGAAGGGTCTCCAGCCAAAAATCAAAGGCGTCTGATGCTATTGCTGGGGACCTAAAACATCTTGTAGAGCGCAAGATCAAATGCCCAACTGGTCTCACTATGTATTTTGTTCCTGAATTGTGTGCCATTCATCCTATCTGTCCTAATCTTGATCTGAACTTCAATAATCCTCTTACTCGTCAAATGTTTCTGATTCACAATGTCTTGGTGAAGCCTATCCCCCTAACTATACTGTAGGGTATGACACCTCATGCTTCAGAATGGATTATGGACAGCGGATGCACTAATCATATGACTGGTGATCAAAGTCTTCTCATGGACTCAACCTTACGTCCATCTGACAAGAGTCACATCACATTTCGACCTTTGGTAAAAGCAAGGTATTGGGTCTAGGTAGAGTTGCAATCTCAAAGGATCAACACATGGATAAAGTGATGCTTGTTGAATCCCTTGGTTTCAACTTAATGTCGGTCTCGATGCTTTGTGACTTGAACATGATTGTGGTATTCGCAAAATATCGTTGCCTTGTACTAATGGAATCTGACAAGTCTCTAGTCTTTGAAGGGTATCAGAAAGATGATCTATACATGGTAGATTTCTCAAAGAGGTCCACGACTTGCCGTATGTCTTCTTGTAAAAGCTTCAATGTTGGCTCACGGCATCGGAGGCTGGGGCATGCTGGCATGAGGAACTTACACACACTCGCCAAGAAGAAGCATGTCATAGGCATCGAGGGTGTCAAGTTCAAGAAGGATCACTTGTGTGGTGCCTGCGAAGCTGGAAAGATGACTAGGGCAAAGCACCTCTCGAAGACAATCATGACGACATCTCAACCCTTCGAGCTGTTACACATGGACTTATTTGGCCCTACTCACTACTCTACCCTCACAACAACTGCTTGTCTCTATGGCTTCGTCATTGTTGATGACTACTCAAGATATACATGGGTGCACATAATTCTCTACAAGACTGAAGTGCAAAATGTCTTCAGACGCTTCGCCAATCGTGCCATGAACAATTATGGCGCCAAGATCAAGCATATCGAAGTGACAACGGCATCGAGTTCAAGAACACCGGACTTGATCTTTATCCGGATACAATGGGAATCACTCATGAGTTTTACGCTCCATACACACCTCAAAGAAATGGCATCAGAGAGCGCAAGAACAGAACCCTCATTGAGATGGCTCGAACAATGCTCGACGAGTACAAGACACCAAGAAAGTTACGGCCTGAAGCTATTGATATAGCATGTCACGTCATCAACCGTGTTTACATCCATAAGCTTCGAACAAAACATCCTATGAGCTCCTTCTTGGCAAGAAGCCAAATGTCGCCTACTTCGAGTATTTGGAGCTAGGTGCTTTGGATCAAGGATCCCCATCACAAGTCAAAATTTGCACCTAAAGCTCATGAAGGCTTCATGCTTGGTTACGGAAAGGACTCACACTCTTACAGAGTCTTCAACCTCTATCTCTACAAAATCGTCGAAACTGTGGACGTGTGATTTGATGAAACCAATGGTTCACAAAGAGAGCTCCTGCCAGGTACACTAGACGAAGCTCCACCCAGCGAATCTATCAAGCTGATGGGAACTGGTGAAATCATGCCTTCTGAAGCACAGCCTGAAGAGGAACTTATCATTTCTGCACCTAACCAAACTGAAGACAATGCTCAGACTGAAGACAATCCTCCCAATGATGACAATGATCAGCAAGAGCAAAGTCTTCGTCCAGTTCATCCTCGAGTTGCAAATGAAGTACAAATTGAGAAGATAATTGATAGCATTAATGCACCTGGTCCACTTACTCGCTCAAGAGCAACATAGTTAGAAAATTTCTGTGGGCACTTTTCTTTTGTGTCAATATCAGAACCCAAGAGAGTAGCTGAAGCCTTTATGGAACCTGAATGGATACAAGCTATGCAAGAAGAACTTCAACAGTTCAAGCTGAACAATGTGTGGGAACTTGTCAAGCGTCCTGACCCTCGCAAGCACAACATTATTGGCACAAAATGGATATATCGAAACAAGCAAGATGAGCATGGTCAAGTCGTCAGAAACAAAGCACGTCTTGTAGCTCAAGGATATACTCAAGTTGAAGGAATTGACTTCGATGAAACATTTGCTCCTGTGGCTAGGCTTGAAGCTATTCGAATACTGCTAGCCTATGCTAACCACCACAACATCTTGCTATATCAAATGGATGTGAAGAGTGCATTTCTCAACGGCAAAATTGAAGAAGAAGTATACGTCACTCAACCACCTGGCTTTGAAGATCCAAAACATCCTGATATGGTGTACAAGCTAAACAAAGCATTGTATGGCCTCAAACAAGCTCTTCGCGCTTGGTATGATACGATCAAAGACTTCCTGAAGAGCAAAGGCTTCAAACCTGGATCCCTCGATCCCACACTCTTCACGAAGACATATGATGGTGAACTGTTTGTGTGCCAAATATATGTGGATGACATTATCTTCGGCTGCACAAACCAGAAGTATAGTGATGAGTTTGGATACATGATGCAAGAGCAATATCAAATGTCCATGATGGGTGAGCTGAAGTTCTTCCTTGGTCTTCAAATTCGTCAGCAAAGGAATGACATCTTCATATCTCAAGAAAAATACCTCCAAGATTGTCTGAAGAAGTTTGGAATGCAAGATTGCAAAGGTTACACGACGCCAATGCTACCAAACACCATCCGGGCCATGACGACAATGGTAAAGAATTTGATCAAAAGGTATACCGCTCCATGATTGGTTCCTTACTTTACCTATGTGCTTCTAGGCCGATATTATGCTTAGTGTTTGCATGTGTGCTCGATTCCAAGCGGCACCAAAGGAATCGCATCACTTAGCCGTGAAGCTTAATTCTTCGATATTTGGCTCACACCCCAACACTCGGATTATGGTATCCAAAGGGCTCGAAATTTGATCTGGTTGGATTCTCGGATGCTGATTATCTTTGGCGACAAGGTGGATCGCAAGTCTACATCGTGCACATGTCACTTTCCGGCATGATCACTTGTCTGTTGGTCTTCAAAGAAGCGGGACTGTGTATCACTCTCAAGCTGAATCTGAATACATTGTCTTTGGATCTTGCTGTGCTCAACTTCTATGGATGAAGCAAACTCTCAAGGACTATGGCATCAATCTGAAACAAGTACCTCTCTTCTGCGACAACGAAAGCGCCATCAAGATTGCCAACAATCCAGTCCAGCACTCGAAGACAAAGCACATTGAAATTCGTCATCACTTTCTCAGAGATCATGTCATGAAGAAAGATATTGACATCATTCATGTCAACACTGAAGAGCAACTGGCAGATATCTTCACAAAGCCCTTGGATGAGAAAAGGTTTTGCAAGTTACGGTGTGAGCTAAATATCTTGGAATCCTCAAATGTCACGTGATCGTGCACACATCCTAACACTTATGCATGTTGATGACTTAGATGTGCAACACACGAAGTAAAGTATATCTTCAATCAATGAAGACTTACATTCCGAGTGTGAATACATTAACATGGAATTTGACTTCGGAGCACCACGATAATTGTGCGCCGTGTCTGGGTCTAATACTTCCTATACGGTGGGTAACGCCACCACCAAATTTCTCTGTTTGAAGTGTTTCACTCATGGCGTTATTTTTGCTATGTCTTCACATTTGGTTTGTCTTCAAATCTCAACTTATCTTCATGATTTTCTTAACTATGTTGATTTGATTGCTTTCTGATATATATATATATATATATATATATATATATATATATATATATATATATACACACAAACACACACTAGTGTTACATCCTCTCACAAAGATTCACTTATAGCTATGTCTTCCTAGTTGAATCTTTTGAACTAAGTGAATGTGATCGGACCCTAATCTCTCTATGCTTTCTATCCGAAACTCTATCTGTCCAAATCATATGCATTCTATTGATATCTTGTCGAATGTCTTCTCTGCGTCCTTGTCAGCAGAAGACACAGAGACAAACATTAAGTCTATTTTAAATGATTCATCCTTATTGCTTGAAATCCGGAGAAGCCGGAACGACCATCCGACAAACCTGGTGGGCGTGGGAACGTGGGACAACTCTGAGTATGTTGCATGCTTGCCACGTGCTCCTCAGATGTGAACCGCCAGGGGCACCTGAGTAATTGCGCTGTGCCGCACACCTCCTTATAAATACATGTCCCCCGCGGTAAAGAAAACCTTCTTCCACCTCGTCAAAACCCTAGCGCCACCGCTAGCTCTCGACGACACCGGCGACGAAGCGCTTAGCTGCCGCGACTTCTCCGACGCCGTCCTCACGCCGGCCGCGGACATCGTCCTCTTCGCCGCCGCCGTAGGTGTCCTCCGTCGCCAAGTTAGGGCACGGTGGATTGAACTGCTCGGTCTCCTACTCATCCCATCTAGTAGTTCTTCATGTGGTAAATATAACTCTACTTTTACCATCTTTTTGATCCTCAAAGATTCATCCTCTTTACCAAAATTGGTTTCTGCCTATACAATGTTAGATCTATTACATGCGCATCTCATACCGCCTAGTATATTCACTTAAGCTTCATATCTAGTTAGATTCCTCACTTGTACTTATTCACGGATTCGCATACAAATCTGGAACCAACTCTCAACGTATAAGTGAATGTCTTCGCATCATGAGGTCAATGTCTTCAAACTGATTTATCTTCAAAATCTTCTGAGAATGCATATGACCTCTTCCCCTTCCCTCGCATCTCTAATGCTGTCACAGGTACATGTCCGTGGGAGAATCCCTTGGTTCTCATAGTCTGCATTAGTTTGCAGAATTCTTACGGCATCACATTAACTCTCCCGACGCCAGTTCCTGTTTGTCCAGCAAGCTAAAGCTTTTGAAGCCTTTGAACGTGTTGAAGCCATTCAGTTTGAAGTTCATGGCTGCAGAGAAATCAGTAAGGAAGGGTGGCAGACAGCGTCGTGGGGGAACATCAAAAGATTTGCCTGATGACCTCGCAGAGCTTTACAAGACAGATCCTGAAGAGAATTATAATCAATAAGAAGACACGAATCCAATGGATTCGACGATATTGGGCTGAACAATGATTCAAATACAAGTTCGTGACCCAGGAATACGCCGAGAAGAATGCTATCAAAAGTCCTTGGGGTGATATTCTCTTTCGAGGCCTTCCACCCAAGAACAGAGCTGAAGCTATTGCACAGGGTTTCTATCCTTGTATGGTCCGTGGACCTCAGCCTGAAAATGCCGACCCATCGACATTGCTCTGGTGTCGTGACGATAATCTCTTCAAGCGCAACTTCCAGCATGCAAAGGCATCGGCCAAGGAAAACAAGAAGTCATTGGGATTAGACTTCAACCCTGGTCCCTCTGCTCCCCGTACTGACGGCTCACGTGATGCAAAACCCAATGTCATCGGTCCTTTCTACAACCTTGATGGCCTCATCACTCACATCTCGGTCCAAGGTGCCAAAGTGGATCATTCTGATGATGACACTGACACTGATGAAGCCGCAGCTCCTACTCCAAAGCCACAGAAGCCAAAGAAGGCTAAGGCTTCAAGATCAGCTGCTCCTCCAAAAGCTTCACGTGTGAAGCCACTGGACACTGCACCTCCTGAAGACAGTGTGCAGTCTGATGATCAATCACGTATCTCCTAGAAGACGGATAAGAAAAAGAAAATCGTCAAAAATACTGATCAGTCATTGACTCCTGCTGCCATTCTGCGAGAAGAGCACATTGATCTATCCAGCGATGAAGATCTTGCAGATGTTGCTCTTGAGCAACTGATCAAGAGCAAGGAAGAAGCAGAGATCTTCAATGATTTGCCTCTCTTTGATGTGGCAATCATCCATAACTTCATTGATGAGTGGTTTGACACCCCAAATCTCAGCTTTGAAGAACTGCAACTTCCCATTGGCCTCAGTGTCTCCTTCAATGGCGCCATTGCTTCTGGCTAGCTCTTGCTCAGCGCATCGTTGAGCTGAAGCACAAGATCGACTATGAGAAAGCTCAGTTCAAGAAGCATGTGGCAAAGCTCAGCGTGCAAGATGTCAAAAACTTCAAGATCATGCTGCACGAGCTCAAAGTAGCCTTTCTCAAGAAGCGCGAAGAAGCTAAAGGCTCTCGTGAGCGCATGAAGAGTATGGCTGACAAGTGTGTGCTAGCCTACAATGAGGCTGAGAAGCGCAAGGCTCTTGGTCGTCCTGGCATTGACCCCAGAATGGCTGCAAAGAAGTTGAAGCCATCAACCGATCAAGCTGCACCTTCAAGGCAGGAAGAACCTCGCATAGTCTTCCCAAGTAGCATGACTGGCTCGAAGCCAAAGGTCAGGTCAACCGCTTCAGAACTGAAGAAGACGAGGGCTGCCGAGGCTGAAGCCAGAAAAAGGAAAAATCCTGAAGCCTCTGATGTTGCTCCCTCCAAGAAGAAGCGCAAAACCAAGAAGAATCGGGTTGCTTCCACAGAGCCCTTAGTTGTTGAACCTATCTCAATGGTTCGACCTGCATCTGAACTACAAGAACGACGGATGATAGTTCATGAGCCTGCTTCCACAGAGGCTCATGAAGCTGAAGACATTCCAGCAGTTGATCCCATCGCTGCTGAAGACATTGGTCACAATGAAAATGTTGAAGATGATGAAGTTCTTCCTCGGATCGAACACAACTTGGTATCATCGCCTGTTCTCACGAACAGCGAACTCATCAGCATTGGTCGTCCTCTGACGCCAATTGCTCAGGATGCATCATGGGTTGATCACCCACAACAACAAGACTCCCCGAGTACTCCCCAACAACAACAAGTCACACCACCTGTGCAAGAAGAAGAGGATGACTTTGAGGCCCAGCCAACTCCATCTCCAAAGGTGTTGCCAGCATTCCGCAGGCTTCACAAAGGACCAAGGCCTCAAGTCCCTCTTTCGAGCGTTCCAGAAGGAGAAGTGCACCACCAATCTGTTGCACGTCAAGTGTTTCCAAAAGAGGATGACAACCTAGAAGAACGTGTCCCTACTCCCCCCATTACTGAAGAAGTTGTTCCTGAAGTGAACGTGACAGTGCCCGACCCTCCAGCTCATCAAGTGGAGGTTGAAAATCTTGAGGCTGCCACCACCAACACAAATGAAGCCAATGACGTAGTCATGGCTGAAGCAAATGTGGAGCCTGCACCAACCAATGTGCCAGAAGCCAATGATGCAACTGCTCCTGAAGCATCTGTTGTGCATCCTGAAGCCTCTGTTGTTTCCACTGCTCCTGTTCCACCACCAAGGGCCTATACAATTGAGCAAGCTTACAACTATGGTCAGCTAATCACTGTCAGATGGCCCATTCTGGTCCCTCCGCCTAGTGCCTCTGGTCCTCAGTTTGATTATCATATTGGGCATAGGCCTCTGGTCCAGAAACCAAAGCCAAGACTGCCAAGGTTCCTGCATCGCCACCTCTCTGTGGTCCTTCAATGCAAATGGCTTCCAAGCCCACAACACCTTCTTTGACAGAGCAAAGAACCCCTACTCAAGGCCAAGAATATCATCAGATCGTTTCTGGACCTATCAACAACGAAGCTATTACTCCTGCGTTCTGTATGATCAAGGGCGCATTTTCCCTCATATGCGCCTCGACACTGAAGCCATTGCTGGACTGCCGTGCTTAGAAGAAGCACTTGACTGCTTTCGTGATGCAGGTCTGCTCAGCTTTGTGATGCATAAAGAACACCGGAATGAGGAACTTTGCTTCAATTCTATGCTACCCTCCACATTCGCGGCTACTACAGGGATACAAAGACATGGGTTCTCGAGTGGATGATGAAATGTTCATCATGAAGCCAAAGCTCTTGACGTCATTGAGCTTACAGGCCTACCCACTCCGGAGAGCTGTTCGAACCTGATTGTCAACTCCACCGCAATGCAATCGGAGAGCATCTTCCATAAGCGAGCCCAACATGAGCGGATGTTGAGCATGATGAAGCCTTTGCCACCGACGCTGAATACCCAAAGGAGTTCTTTGTTGATGACCTTGAGTATCCGCCTCGCACAATATATCACATCATCAAAGCGAACTCTATGGCCTATCAAAGGGCATTCATCATTGCAAAACTTGAAGGAGCCATGAAGACATTGGTCTTTACATCCTCAATGGCATCAGCTTCAATACACAAGAATTCTTCATCCGCAACTGGCTGCGTCTGGTTACGACCTTTTGGCCTGAAATTCTATGCTCCATGGGTCATGCGCCTCATTAAGCTACACTCGCTATCAACTATCAGCCCTCCGCCGCAATCATCCGATCTTTCTACCAGAGGTTGATATGTCAGTTGAAGCCATATACCTTGAGCCTGCCAAAACGCCTCTTTGTCTTCAAAATGCTAATCACCAAAGCTTCACTCAACCCATGGAAGGAGTCCAAGCAGTAACTCGTGTCTATCCAATGGCTGGGAACACTCGTCTGCCTCACCGTGCGCAAACTGAAGCTACTGAGAGCACAATTGCCCAAAGGCCTAAGAAGCACTCTCGCATCCTAAATGACCGAGAACTTCTTGTGGCCCTGGATCAGAAACAAGACAAACATCACTTTTGGCTCAAGCGACAGATGCAAAGCCTCTTGGTGGACGTCAATCGCATTCGAAATCTTGCCACCAAGAATGCTTTTGTCACTCATGAGACATGTCGACGATCATGGAAGAGTTTGACGCTGCTCAGTGCTAAAGCAGATCTTCAAGACGATGGCTTCACTGAAAGATTCAAGTTTGACTCCACTCCTCCACGGAATGCAGTCCTACGTCAAATCCCATCCCTTAAAGACTCTGACTATTCTTCCTCCGCGGCAACTGTGAACGCCAGAGTGATCGATGATGAAGACGATGCTACTTCACCGCCCCTACTTCTGCACGCATCGACACTACACCAAGTTCGTCCGCGCCGCCAAACAACAACGACAACCCTACTGCTTCACCTACTCCTTATGGGAGCAGTAGATGCTCTATGTCTTCAAACCTTTTTGGTCACATTGACAAAAGGGGGAGAAGCATATGAGTTTGATAGTCTTCAACCGGGTTCATATGGGCGGTTGCTTTATATTTTGTCTAGTGTTTACAACTCTCGCTTTTGATACATTTGGTTCTTTGAGTTGTAACACTTAAACTCGATGGTCGTCTGCTACTTATTTGCTTTTCTGTGATGCAATGATAAATTCCGCATGTGCGATGATAACTTCCGCACTTAGATAATTCTGCAGACATCCATTTTTCATTATGCATGTCATTTTCTTAGTTATATCATTTCATGCATGATGAATTATCTTCATAAGTTGAAGAGGATCTCCACAAGTACAACCTGCCATGTGCATTTGCATTCCAAAAGCAAATTACTTATATGCACATCTTCGGGGAGCCTTTGCCACTTATGAAGACAATACCTATCCTTTACAATTTCACATACTTTATCCCGTTGAAAACTTCAACCAGTTTGTCATCAATCACCAAAAGGGTGAGATTGTAAGTGCATCTAGTGCCACCCTAGTTGGTTTTGGAGTATTGACGACAAATTTGGTTGAGGGACTAATGTGTTTGTGAGAATTGCAGGATAACACAGTAGTGTCCCTCATTGATTCAGTTTACCTACCGGAGATGACCCCTAAAAATGTATGAAGACATTGACGACAATGGTGGTATGTGAAGATATTCATATTGAAGACTATGACATGAGAAGACATTGAGTGAAGACAAAGGAGCGTGAAGACTGTGTCGTTTCGTTGTTTCCTTTTTCTTGTTTGTTGAGTCATAGGAACCACCGCACTGTTAAGTGGGGTCCAAGTGAACAAAGTCAGAGTGACTGAAGTGATGCCCAACCCAAATCCTATGTCTTCGAGCGAAGACAATGAGAGCAAATCTTATCCAGAGCTGGATGAGTCAGCTTTGCTTGTAGCCCAAGTAAAGTTGTCGTGTGTGTTTGAAATCTGACCGTTGGAACACGTGTCGGTTCCTTAGTGACCAGGGTCATTTCGGACATATCAGGTCGGGTTGCCTAGTGGCTATAAATAGCCCACTCCCTACACCATAAATTGGTGGCTGCTCGGAGTTAGTGCACGGTTTTTTGTCGCTTGAGAGCAACCCACCTCGAAGCCTTTGAGAGAGAGAAATCCTTGCGAGGACAAAGCCCAAACACCCAGAGCCAAAGAGTGTTAGGGATCACTGAAGTCTTTACATCTGCGTGACTGAAGACTTATTACACTTAAGGACTGTGAATCCTCCAGCCGGTTAGGCGTCGCGTTCCGAGCATCCAAGAGTCATTGTGGATCGCCGGTGAACGAAGTCTGTGAAGGTTCGGAAGTCTACCTTGAAGACTTACCAGAGTGATTGGGCGAGGACTGTGTGTCCTTAGCTCAAGGGGAATAAGGTGAAGACACGGTATTCTGAGTTGAATCTCAGCCTCCCTAACCAGACGTACAGTTGTCATAGCAACTGGAACTGGTCCAACAAATCATATGTCTTCAACAAGTGACTGGTTACATCCTCTCCCTCCCTTTACTTGAGTTTGTCTTCGTGAAGTCATTGCTTGTTTATCGTACCTGTTTGACTTCATTGCTTGACTACTCTCGTTGGCTGGCTTCATACTATCTTCCATCCTGATCCTTACTACTAAGCTGCTATTAGTCTTTGTACTTTCACATTACTGCATACTTGACTATGGTTTGCTTGTTGTAGTTTATCTTCCGCTGCATATCAATTAGGTCATTTCTATTGTTTGTCTTCGAAACTTCTACGTTTTGAAGACTTCCATAAAAATCGCCTACTCACCCCCCCTCTAGTCGATAACTAGCACTTTCACCTACTGAACAACAGAAGGAACCAGATGAGTTGGAGGTACAGGATGAAACAGAACAGCCCCAGACTGAAGAACACTGTATGACCATCTCTGCTCAAGCCATGCATTCAGATAATGTGAACATCATTTCTATTCTGGTGCAAATAGGGAGCAAACAGGGCATTGCTCTAGTGGACTCATGCAGTAACTCCACTTTTATAAGCCTGAAATTTGCTCTGACAACCTCTTGCAACATACTCAAGGACACTAACCGTGCTGTTATAGTTGCTGGGGGGGGGGGGGACATTGTGGTCTGGTTCCTATATACCCTCAACCACTTTCACTGCAGGCCACACCAAGTTCATTCAGCAATTCAGAGTGTTGGATCTACCTGGACATGATATGGTGTTAGACAGTGACTGGATGGCACAACACAGCCCGGTGGCTTTTCACTACAACCCCAGACAGATCACACTTATGCAGAACAAGAGCACTCCTGTTACAATCAGAGCTTGTGACACTCTGTCTGACGCCACTCTAATTGAAGCTGCAGAAGTGGACAAGTTACTATCCTCAGGTGCTCCTGGTTATGTGTTGCAACTTATCAGGGACACTACTATGACCAAACCAGAGAAACAATCAATTCCACAACCTGTAGAAGAAGTTTTGCAGAAATTCCCTGAAGTTTTTCAAGAACCCAAAGGCCTGCCCCCCAAAAGATCTCATGATCACAAGATACCACTGAAAGAAAAAGCAAAACCTCCAAATTCTAGGCCCTATAGAGTACCTCACATGCAGAAGAATGAGTTGGAAAGACAAATTGATGCAATGCTCAGAGATAAAATAATCAGAGCTAGTGAAAGTCCCTACTCCTCCCCAGCAATCTTAGTCATGAAAAAAGATGGCACTTGGAGGATGTGCATTGACTATAGGAAGCTCAATGAGGCCACAGTGAAAACAAGTTTCCCATCCTGTAATTGAAGACTTCTTTGGATGAATTATGTGGAGCAACTTACTTCACTAAGTTGGATCTCGTGTCCAGTTACCATCAAGTGAGAATGGATGAAAAGGATATACCTAAGTCTGCATTCAGAACATATTTTGGGCACTATGAGTTCCTAGTTATGCCATTTGGGCTGGCTAATGCACCTGGTACATTCCAAGCCCTCATGAACAGTATCTTTGGCCCATACCCGAGAAAGTTTGTACTGGTCTTCTTTGATGACATTTTGATATTCAGTAAATCACTGTCAGAACACATTGGACACCTCCAGATAGTGTTACAACTACTCAAAGAACATCAACTATATGCCAAACTCTCCAAGTGTGCTTTTGCAGTTACACAAGTAGACTACTTGGGCCATGTTATTTCTGCTAAAGGAGTTTCTACTAATCCCTCTAAAGTGGCAGCAGTGGTGGAGTGGCCCACTCCCACCACACCAAAACAACTCAGAGGATAATTGGGCCTATGTGGATACTATAGAAGATTTGTCCAACATTTTGGAACAATAGCCAGGCCTTTGCATGATATCCTCAAGAAAGACAGCTTTTCCTGGACTGACAAACAGACTAGTGCCTTCCAACAGTTGAAACAGGCCATGACAAATGCCCCAATGCTGGCCCTCCCAAATTTTACTGAGCCATTTGTGCTAGAAACAGATGCTTCTGGAACTGGGATTGGAGCAGTAATGATGCAGCAAGGAAAACCAATAGCATATTATAGCTCCTCCCTCTGCCCAAAGAATGCTGCCATGTCCACTTATGAGAAAGAAGCATTAGCAATCCTGACTGCCTTAAAGAAATGGAGGCACTACTTCCTGGGCAATGAACTCATCATAAAAATAGACCATCAGAGCCTGCAATTCATGACAGATCAGAAGGTAAACACCAGCATACAACATGAACTGATGTTGAAGCTCCTTGAGTTTACTTTCACCCTGCAGTACAAAAAGGGCAAGGAAAACATTGTGGCTGATGCCCTATCAAGGAAACATTCACTTATGGCTACTTCCCTGGTAACTCCACAGTGGATCTCTGCAGTAGAAGATTCCTATGCCAATGACAACACTTGCAAATCTCTCCTTGAAAAGCTCCTGCTCTCCCCTGACCACTCAATAAACCAAAACACTCTGCACTCTGGCATTATCAGACACAAAGGAAGAATTTATGTGGGCAAGGATTTATCCTTGAGAAAGAAACTTCTGGCTGCACTTCATGCCTCTGCTTTGGGAGGCCACTCAGGCATGAAAGCTACATATCACAGAATCAAGCAAATATTTTACTGGCCAGGTCTGAAACAAGATGTGGACAAGTTTGTTTCTGAATTCCCTGTCTGTCAGAAGAACAAGGGAGAGAATTGGCCTTACCCTGGATATTTGGATCCACTTCCACTCCCTGATATGGTTTGGACACACATCAGTATGGATTTCATCGAGGGCTTGCCTAAATCTCAGGGCAAGGATGTCATATTCGTGGTAGTTGACAGACTGTCCAAGTTTTCCCACTTTATCCCACTGTCTCACCCCTATACTGCTCACACGGAGGCCACTGCATTCATTGACAATGTACTGAAACTACATGGCCCTCCACTGTCCATTGTCTCTGACCGAGACTGCATATTCATAAGTCAAGTTTGGCAAGATATGTTCCAGGGCATGGGCACCGGCTGCGTTCTGATTACGCATACCACCCACAAATGGATGGCCAAACAGTAACGAGTAAATCGCTGCATTGAGAACTACCGCGATGCCCGACATCAACACAATCCAAGAAGTGGGCCCAACACCTATCCATGGCAGAATACTGGTACAACACCTCGTACCATTCTTCCCTTCAGAAAACTCCGTTCGAAGCAGCCTATGGATACCCACCTCCCAATATCTGCAAGAACATTCTACCAGATAACCTGACAACCGAAGCTCAGCAGTTTTTCAATGATCGGGATGCACTACTCCAACACCTGAAAACCAACTTAACTGCAGCTCAAGCACGCATGAAGAAGTACGCAGATCGTAAAAGAACTGAAAGAGTTTTGGAAGTGGGCGACATGGTGTATCTCAAGATGCAACCATATCGCCTGAATGCGTTCGGCGCGCGCTCTCACATCATGTTACAGAGCAAGTACTACGGGCCATTCCGTATCACAGCTAAAGTGGGGCGAGTGGCCTACAAACTCCTCTTACCTGACGGGACCAACATCCGTCCGATGTTTCACGTCAGCCAGCTGAAGAAGCATGTCGGGCCCTCGGCTGTTCCGTGCGTCGATCTTCCTCTGGTTCGAGCGGACAGTCTGATACTGACTGAACCAGTTTGGGTTCTGGAGACTCGCCAGGTACCACGCAACAACCTGCCGGTGGTCCAATGGCTCGTGCAATGGGCAAACTTGCCACCCGATGAAGCTTCCTGGGAGGACGCCACATTCATGAAGAAGACATTTCCAGCGTTCTTCAAAGCGACCATTGACCGCTGGTTCAACAAATCACCTCCTTGAGGACATGTTCGGTTTCGCGCGGGAGCATTATCAGGCCTGTATCTTCAGTTAACAGATGCATCCCTTCTTCAGTTAACGTCGGACCCAGATTCATCCGCGTCCTGACGATCCGACGGCTCGCGATGCTCACCGTCTCACTGTACCGTTTCGGCTGTATTCCTGTAGCGTTTCATCCACGCCACTGTAGCCGTCACCCTGTGCCAGCTGGGTTATAAAGCTCGCTCCCAACGTTTTGTAATTCATCGATTATTGCTGAGACCATTTTTATATCAAACATATATCTCATAGTAATACAACAACCCTAGCGGGCGCCTACTTTCCCCTCCCGTTCTTGTGATTTAGATCGAATCCACCACAATTTCGCAAATCATGGTGTGACACGGTCTTCGTTTGGGCGGCGAGCAACCGACGAAGCCGCGAGGAACGACGACGCCGTGATGGTGAGGCGGCTGGCCGGCTGGGTGTCGGGGTCGGGGCGTCGGGCAGAGAGTTGCTGCGCAAGGGGTCGAGGGTTCTGCTCGTGCTCGATGTGGATCATGGATGCGTTCGTCTCTCGATAGGTTAGTGGGCCTTTTTTTCATCTCTAGCCCAATTAGAGACATAGGTATATATAACCAGTTTTAAAATCCCAGGGTGGGTCGCGGCCCACCCTGGCCACCCTGTACATCCGCCACTGGCTACATGGTCTCAGACGAATAGGCCCATCAGAATGCACAAGAAGCATTTTAACAAGTCTTCTCCTAGCTGCTGGCATTTTCCCTCACGCTAGGGTTTCTTCCTCCCGGAGGCTATTCTATCGCCGCCGTCGAGATTTTCCCTTCCCTCGCCGGATGTCACCCTGGGATCGACTCGGGCTGATCAAGGGGTGATCTCTGCATCACCACCCGGCCTTGGTTGATCTCCGCTGGTAGGGTTCGGCCGACCCGGTTGGCTCGCAAGACCGGGTTAGGGTTTTCGATTATGGCGGTGAGCGGTTCAGCTACGGCAAGTTCGTCCGGGGCTGACCCCGCTGCTGAGATGGAGAGGATGATGGCAGATCTCGGTCTGCGTGAGGAGGAACTAGACGACGTGATCTACGATGAGAAGGAGGCACCACCAGATTCAGCAAGATGGGTCGCGGTTGCTCGGGTGCATATCAAGAAATCGTATAGTCAGTATTGGTTCTTCAAGAACATGCGTGCTGCTTAGGACCTTGCCCACGATTGCAAGTTCCGCCCATTGGAGGACAATCTGTACACGGTTCAATTTTTTTGCTTGGGAGACTGGGAGCGGGTCATGCAGGATGGTCCTTGGAATTTCCGTGGGAGCGCAGTGATCCTAGCACCGTATGATGGCATAACACAACCCTCGATGGTTCCTTTGGACACTCTTGACATATGGATTCAGATCCACGACGCCCCTGACAAATATGCACACCTTGTTGATGCCCTGGCTAGTCGGGTGGGAGAAGTTCTTTTCTCAGAGAAGCTTTCGCAAGATTTTGCTGGCATTTTTATCATGTTTGGGTTAGGATTAATGTGCTGAAACCCTTGAAGAACGCAGTTACAATGGTACGGGACGACACACGTCAGATCTACAGAGTCCGTTATGAAAAATTGCCTGACTGGTGTGCAGTCTGCGGGCATCTTGGTCATGTTTATAAGGAGCACGGCGATGGTATCCACCCACCGTCTGCCATGTACTTCAAGGATCTTTGGGCTTCATGGGCAATGAGGACTGGAACTGGCCCTGGAGGGGGCCGCGGGCGCAGGGGACGAAGAGGCACACACGGAGGACGGGCAACGACGGGGAACGCATGGCAGTCCAGGGACATGCAAACTGCTATCATTGACCCGACCGGTGATGATGAGGATACTGACATGACTGAGGCCAGCAGGAAGAGAGGAGGAAGGGAAGAAGCCATCCAGGGCAGTGGTATTCAACAGCAACTCAAGGTTTTTGACAATCCTCTAGCGATTGTGCCGGTGTCGATAAACCCTACCAGCCCGCCTCCCAAGAGGGAGCCGAAAAGAGGCAAAGCATCAGAAGAGAATGAAGGAAGCAATGCAGCAGCAAAACCAAATGAGGCGGGCCCCATGGACGGTCGCCGCTGGGCCCAATGAGTATCCTCGTGTGGAACTGTCGTGGTGCTGGCAAACCAGCGACAGTTCGAGAGCTTCGTAGTATGGCGAAGCAGTTTGCCCCCTCTCTTGTATGCATTGTTGAGACTCAAATAGAGGGTACTCGTGTAGAAAGTTTAGCTAAAAATCTTGGTTACAATAAAGGTTTTGCTGTTAGTAGTTCTGGTAGGAGTGGTGGCATAGGCTTGTTTTGGAATGATTCAATAAAGGTCGAAATTATTGGCTACTCGGAGTACCACGTGGATGTGGAAGTGGATTCTTTGATTGGTGTTCATGCAAGATTTACGTTTGTTTATGGAGAGGCCCGGGTAAACGAGCGATACAAAACATGGAATACGTTGAGAGGTATATCTAGCTCTAGTGCACTACCCTGGGCGGCCTTGGGGGACTTCAATGAAGTTTTAAGAGCAGATGAACACGATGGTATTGGCAACAGGAGTCAGGCGCAGATGAACGCGTTCCGTGATGCGCTAGATACGTGCGGGTTGGCGGACATTGGCTATCAAGGAAACCCTTGGACCTTTGAAAAGAAAGTCGCAGGAGGCACGTTTACGAGGGTACGGCTGGATCGGTGCGTTGCATCACCGGAGTGGTCTCTAGCGTTTCCCTTCGCAAAGCTTGAGCACAAGAACACAGCCAGTTCAGATCATGCTGCAATTCTTTTAACTCTAGCTGATGAGGGTGTTGTCACTAAGGGGCCTCGACCCTTCAAGTATGAGCTTATGTGGGAACGACATCCTGACTTTCTTGAACTCGTTAATGAAAGCTGGAATAGATCGGCTGCTAGTACGGTGACAGAGCTACAGGCGAAGTTGAAGGATATATCGAAGGGGCTATCAATATGTGACCGAACTGAGTTTGGTTCAGTGCTAGCGGAGATAAAACACTTAAAGTCTGAACTTGACGCAATGCAAGCCCAGCAAGGCAGGACGGGGCCGACTCACCTAGAGACAAAAGTGATGGATAGATTGGTCGAACTATATCACCGTGAGGAGATTTTGTGGCGCCAACGGGCTAGAGTGGAGTGGCTGTCCCATGGGGACAAAAATACCTACTTCTTTCATTTGCGAGCCAGTAGAAGAAGGAGGAAGAATAAGATTAAAGCTCTCTTGCGACATGATGGCAGCCTCACGGAGGAAACAGGAGAGATGGAGGAAATGGTGAACTCATTTTATGTAAACCTTTACACCTCGGAGGGAGTTCA
The DNA here is from genome assembly GCA_021605145.1 of Aegilops bicornis. Classification (NCBI taxonomy): domain Eukaryota; kingdom Viridiplantae; phylum Streptophyta; class Magnoliopsida; order Poales; family Poaceae; genus Aegilops; species Aegilops bicornis. The sequence goes on along the minus strand of CM038673.1, from coordinate 760,351,098 downwards.
TGATATGGAAAGAGTAATTGGTACCGTGCCAAGGAAAGTTACTGACGACATGAATGCCCAGCTCAATGCGCCCTACTCACAGCAAGAGGTGAAGGAGGCCCTGTTTCAAATGTTCCCTATGAAATCACCCAGACCTGATGGTTTCCCCGCGCACTTTTTTCAACGTCATTGGGGTGTGTGTGGTGAGGAAGTCACAAAGATGGTGCTGAGCATAGTCGAAGGGTATGAGTCGCCTGAAAGTATCAATGAGACTATTCTAGTCTTGATCCCTAAGGTAAAAGACCCGAACCAGTTAACTCAATTCCGCCCAATTAGTATTTGCAATGTTCTATATAAAATTGCATCAAAGGTGATATTAAATCGGCTCAAAGTGGTACTTCCTAAAATTATATCCCCGAAGCAGTCTCCTTTTGTTCCGGGTAGGTTGATCACTGACAACATAATTGCAGCGTATGAATGCCTTCATTTCATGAAGAGAAATAAAGCAAAGAAGAATCAACATTGTGCTCTAAAACTAGATATAATGAAGGCCTATGACAGGGTCGAGTGGCCATATTTACGGGCTATTATGGTGAAAGTTGGCTTTACGCAACGATGGGTGGATATAGTTATGAGAATGGTCACTTCGGTTAAATTCTCAGTGATGTTCAATGGTAAGAAGTTGGAGCAATTTATCCCGTCACGTGGAATCAGACAGGGGGACCCAATCTCCCCATACTTGTTCTTGTTGGCAGCAGAGGGCCTTTAGTGCCTGTTAAAATCTTGAGACGAGTCATCAAACCTTAATGGAGTACAAGTGGCACCGTCGGTGCCGCATGTAAGCCATCTACTTTTTGCAGATGACAGCCTGCTGTTTTTCAAGGCGAATAGTGTGGGAGCAGATGAGGTCAACAAAGTCTTGGAAATATATTGTCAAGCAACAGGGCAGCGCATAAATTATGGTAAATCATCTATATATTTCAAAGAAGGGTGTCCCGGAGATTATTAGAGATGAAATCAAACAAACCCTTCAAGTTCCCAATGAAACTCTGAATGAAAAGTACTTGGGTATGCCTTCTGATGTGGGTTCTTCAAGGAACGGATCTTTCAAGTTTTTGAAAGATAGGTTATGGAGCAAAATTCAAGGGTGGATCGAGAAAACACTGTCGGCAGCGGGGAAGGAAGTGTTGGTTAAATCGGTGGCACAAGCCATCCCTCTTTTCTCAATGTCGTGTTTTAAACTTCCGAGGGGACTTTGTGAACATCTTAATATGCTAATAAGGAAGTTTTGGTGGGGGTGCAAAAATGGACACCGGAAGCCAAGTTGGGTCTCTTGGGAGGCTATGACACAACCGAAGGCAATGGGGGGTTGGGGCTTCAAGGATTTTGAGCTCTTCAACTTAGCTATGCTAGCTAAACAAGGATGGAGGATCCTGCAGCAACCTAACTCGCTGAGTGCCCAAATTCTCAAAAGCGTATACTTCCCAGGCTCAACGATTTTGCAAGCACAGTTGGGTCCCCGTCCTAGCCAAATTTGGAGAGATATTAAAGAAGGAGTTGATGTTCTGAAACTTGGCCTTAACAAACGTATTGGCAATGGGAACACCACGGATGTATGGTTGGACAATTGGATTCCCAGAGATGAAATGCTGCGATCTTATGGCAGCAAGATCGCTAACCCGGATTGGCTCGCCTCCGACTTTTTCAACTTGAGTACAGCCACATGGGACAAGCAAAAAGTAGAGCAGACTTTTATGCCTATGGATATCGATGCCATCCTAGCTATTCCAACCAGTACCCGAAACTTTGATGATTATTGGGCTTGGCGCTTCGAGAAAAACGACAAGTTCTCAGTTCGTTCGGCTTACAGGATGATGGTAGCAATACGCGGCCGAAGAGGAGCATGGCTTGAAGAAGCAGCGGGACCCTCGACTATGAGGAATGAGGAGAAGTCCTAGAAACAATTATGGAGTGTGCAAGTGCCAGCTAAAATAAGAATTTTCTTGTGGCGGTTAGCAAGACAATCTCTTCCCACCGAAGATGTTCGGGCTCATCGTAACATGTGGACAACGAGTTCTTGTGCTTTTTGCGGTGCTAGGGATTCCTGGAGACATTCTCTCCTCGAGTGCTCGGTTGCAAGGTGTGTATGGGCTTTGGAGGATGGCGAAACGGTGGATTGCATGATCGCTACGACTGAACCAAATGCGAAACAATGGCTGTTTACCCTCATGGCGACCTTGGACCATGGCACTTTCGTCCGAGTGGCAGTCACCCTATGGTCCATATGGACGGCACAAATAAAAATACATACATGAGGGGATTACTCGAGTCCACAGGCCACTTCTCTGTTCGTTAGCAGGTTCTGAGAGAGCTTGAGCTGATTAACATAACGCCCAGCTGCTTTGCGAGCTACCCCCCGGGAAAATCGGGCTGCACATGCAAGACCAAGAGCTCCACCTGAGGGATATGTCAAGATCCATGTCGATGGAGCAGTGCAACGCAATCGGCGAGGCTCCGCGGCGGCTGTATGCCGAGACCATGCGGGTAACTATATGGGAAGTTCAGCACTTGTCGTCCCGGGAGTAACAGATCCGCCTACGTTGGAGGCGATAGCGTGTCGAGAAGGCCTTGCTCTGGCTGAGGATCTTCTAGTGAGCAACCTAATTATCACTTCGGATTGCAAGCGGGTTGTTGATGATATCAAGCAAGGCAACCAGGGCGCTTATGGCTCGGTGATCACAGAAATAAAACTCCGTTCTACTGATTTTACTTGTAATTTTGTTTTTGAAAGCCGTTCTTCAAACGGTGAAGCTCATAGTTTAGCTAAGCATGCTCTTTCTCTCGGTACGGGGCGCCACACTTGGTTGGTTAACCCCTATAATCCAACTTGTATCCCGCTACATGTGGATTATCAGCAATAAAGCTTAGCTTCTGCCCTAAAAAAACATGGTCTCAGACAACGTACAAACTCTGACAAACTTGGCGTTGTCATTATGCATGCTGTGACTTAAATCCATTCATCTATTGGATCTGGACCTATAAGTTTCCATAGCGTAATGCCTTAATTACACGACATAATATATGTTATACTTTTTTTATATCCATTTGAAATATCATATACATTTAAAATTTTCAGAAATGTTGTAGTAAAATGTATTTCATGGAAATTACGTCAAGATATGCTATAAAGTTATTATTTGGGCCAGTAAGCTTGGTATCCAAAACCAGCATATTTCAACTAAAAGTAAAATTTACAATTAAGGCTCACATCTACCTTTCTTATCATTTTTAGGTGCGTTCGTATACAAGAAATTGGGGGGGGGGGGTTGTTGTTTTTCTTTTTCACTAAAACAAAAAGTTGAATGGAGATATTGAACAAACAGGTTGAGATGTAAACCATAAGCATAGTTTGTTAACAGTCAGTTATCAGTTGGCCACGGTACAATTTTACTGCTCCCTGCAATACATATCAATTGTCGTTGATTTAGTACAACTTTATACTACTAAATCAGCAACAATTAATATAGACCGAAGGGAGTACTTAAATTCAAGCTTCGATTGAGATAAAACAATTGGAAGGTTTAAGTACATACTAGCCGCCTTTTTTTTGAGGATTCCTAGCCGCCTTTCTTTTGGTGTTTCTATGCATATTGAAGACAAATTTGAGCGTAGGCAAAACAAGGAATATTTGCTCTTTTTATTTATAGTAAACCTTGCTCATCTGAATTCTTTTTGTTTGGTATAGTATTTTCCAAATTTCTTATGTTACCAATGAAATATTCGTCGCATATTATTGTCCAAAACGCAAACGTAAGAACTACTACCTCGTTGGGTTGTAGATATTTGGAAAGTTTGCTTGTTATGGTGGAATAATCCGTAAGTACATATATAATATGATTGCTAAGTAGTGAAGGATTGATGGATTATTATTCCAAACCATAAGAACATTTTTTTGCACTACTATATTTCTTTGTGCAGTAACAATCTAACGTTATTTATAAAATATGGGAACATTTTTATTTGCAGCATTGAACAAATTGCAACAACTATATAAACATGGTTTCCCTTGATTTCTTTGCTTCGTAGTGACGAAACATTTGTATTTGCACTACTGGAACAATTTTGGTGGACTACAGGAATAAATTTCCTGCAATATAATTTATTTTGTTTTGTGCTTTTCATATTCCAACTTGCTAGCGGGAGGACTTCGTTTTTAGATGTTTTTTCGAGTTTTTATAGGGTTTGTGTTCTGCTCGGGAAGACGAGACGGTGGCGGCTTCCTGAAGATGGAATAAGGTATTTCCAGCCTAGCACCCGTCTTGGTGGTGCGTCTAGCATCGTCGGTGGGTCTGTGGAGATGTGTCTCCGGCGGATTTGTCCTTGGTGGATTTGTTTGGATCTGGTCATAGTTTGTCTATGTTCTTGTGTTTTCAGGTTGGATTCTTTCGATCTACGTTACTCTTAGAAGGCGGTGGTTGTTGTTCTTGTGTGTTGGTCCTACGAGGCCATGTTGAGTTTCCTAGCCATGGACATGAGTTGTCATTTGATTAACGGGATCACATCATTAGGAGAATGATGTGATTGACTTGACCCATTCTGTTAGCTTAGCACTTGATTGATTAGTATGTTGCTATTTCTTTCTTCATGACTTATACATGTTCCTATGACTATGAGATTATGCAACTCCCATTTACCAGAGAAACACTTTGTGTGCTATCTGTCGGGGGTTGGGTGTGACATATGCCAATGGATGGCTTATCATTGTGGGAGCGAGTAGAACGTCGCCGGTGCCTGGAAGCGGGATGAGGCGTAGACACGAACGCCGGCGCACTTTACCTAGGTTCGGGGCTCTCCTAGGAGATAACACCCCTAGTCCTGCTCTGCGGGGTCTCTGCATGATCACTAAGGCGCTAGTGGATACAATGGTGCTCCTCGAGCTGTATGCTAGAGGTAGAAGAAGGCTGGCACGCTCTCTCCTTCCTCTAGGTATGAGTCTAGTTCTAACAGGTTGGGGACCCTTTGCATGGGTGCCCCGGGGGTTTATATAGGCCTACCCCCTAGGGGTTCAATGGTAATCTGGCCGGGTGTAGGACCCGACTGTCAGTGTCTTTGGTCGTCGGCTTCTCCGTGGCTGCTGGGGTCTGCCGCCCGGTGGGCCCCGCCGACTGGTCTGGTACGGAGCCGACAGGCCGCCTCTGCCGCTTGCGGGTCTGGTCGGCGGCTGATCACTGTAGCCGCAGTGCTAATGACGCATGCTTGGTCAGGGGAGCGTGGCTACAGCCCCGCCGTCTGGGGGGAGATCACTGTAGCCACTCCGGGTCTCATCTGGTTAATGGTGCGCGGGCCCCGAGGGAGGAGCGGGCCGCCTGCTAGAAGCCGGCCTCCCTCGGGTCCGACTGGTCAGGCTTCCACCGTCCTCCGGGCTCTCGCTGCCTGGTAGGGCCCGCCGCCTGCAGGCCATACCGACAGGCCGTCGTGGGAATAGGGCTCCGCCTGCCAGCAGTGACGTCAGGGGTGGAGTGGCAACAATGCCGCACCGGGCGGAGATCTCCGCCTATACTGAGCATTGTGGCCATGCCCAACCCTGGATACGGGGGTGATGGGCTACACTGTAGCCTCACCCTGTCTTGTCTATTTAATGGGGGCGCAGACTCTGAGGGCGCCGTGGGCCGATTGCTAGGAGTCGGCCCGTCTTGGTGCCGCCTTCTAGAGCTTAGCTGCCTTCTGGCAGCCGGCCACTAGGGCCAGCCAGCCATCAGAAGGCGGCGCTTCATCTTGATGTCTTGAGGTGCGCAGCCGGCCCCGATGTCTTGAAAGGTTTAGGGACTCGGGTTAGGCTACCCGTGGCCCATTATTCCGACAGTAGTCCCCGAAGCCGGTGAGGCGCCACGGCTGAGGAGCCGAGGAGCCTCAACAGTTTCTTTCTCCGGGTGCTCTAGACAGAAGCTTCATCCGACTCCTGGCAAGCCGCCTGGTGGGAGTCGGCCACGTCCAGTCGGATCTGTCTGAAACTTCAAACGCAATGGCAGGAATTAGGTGGCATACTAGCTAAGCCTCCAGGCCCGCCGCCCGTCGTGGGCGTGCCACGCGGCGTCAGCCAGCCGGGCCAGCCTGCTAGCCCATGCGCGCGATGGGACGCGACAGCAGGTTGGGCCCGCCACTATCAGGCCTCGGCCCGCGAGCGGATCCGCTGCGGTCGAGGCGGCCGGTTGAGCTTCTCCGCGGAGTTACTGCGCGCGGTAACTCGCGCGATAAATGTGGGGACGTGGGGTCGTGGGCACAGTTAATCCCATGATCACACGCCCGCCCCCTCGGCTTTATAGCCTGTCGGCTATAAGTAGGGGGAGTAGGGGGAGCGGCGGAGCACGCGCGCCCTTCCGCCCCATTCTTGCCTCCTTCTTCTTCCTCTCGCCGCAGCGCCCCCGAGCTCCGCCGGAGTGCTGCCGCTGCTCGTCTCCGTCGAGCTCTTCCACCCCGAGCCCTCTTGGCCCTGCTCCGATCCCCAGTTCCCCCGCCGCGCCATTTTCCTCGTCGAGCTCTCCATGGCGCGCGAGCGGGGAGGAGACTGGGACGGGTCGAACGTCAACGAGGTCCACATCGCCTTTCTTCACGATACACGGCGCCTTCCCGGCGCGGGCTTTGTGAAGGCGCGTGTGCCTCCTGCGGGGGAGATTTCACCGGCGCCGGGGGAGAGCGAGCGGGTCGTCTTCCTCTCGCACTTCATCCGAGGCTTCGGCCTGCCGGCGAGTGGCTTTCTTCGCTCGTTCCTCAAGTTCTACCATCTCCAACCGCATCACATCACGCACAACACGGTGATGCTTCTGTACGCCTTGGTCACGATGTGCGAAGGCTACCTCGGTATCTTCCCCACTATCGAGTTGTGGGGAGCGTTCTTCTACACCAAGCTGGGCACCTCCGTCCGGGAGGTGGCACCCCAGTGCGGCGCCTTCATCGCAGTGCGTCGTCCGTCTCCAAGGAACGCCTTCCCCTCCATCAAGCTGCCATAGTCGGTCAAGATGTGGCAACAATCCTACTTCTGTGTGGAGAATGTCAACCCGTCCGTTGACTTCATCAACCTGCCGGCCTATGAAGCCGGCCCACCGGCTGAGCCTCGGGCCAACTGGGGCTACAAGCGAAGCTCGCGGTCGCCAGACGGCGCCGCCGCCATCAACCGACTCCGGGTGCTGACCGAAACCGAAGGCCTCAAGGCGTCCGACTTGCTGGTCGCCTTTGTCGCGCGCCGGGTTCTCCCGCTCCAACGCCGGCCTCACTTGATCAGCCGGATGAGCGGGCATCGCGACCCGTGCCGGCTGAGCACCAAGGAGATGCCGGTTGCTGAAGTGGCGAAATTGGTGAATGAGATCTCCGACCTCAAGCTGGAGGGGTCCTGGCAGTTCGGCAAGCAGCCGTACTCGTGTGCGGACCCGCCGCCTGCCGTAAGTTCTTCAATCTTTCCTTCCTTCAGAACTTCATCTTGATTCTGTCTGGTTGTATCGAACATTCGGCCTCTTGCTTTTTGAAACAGATCTATATTTCTGAGGCGACGACCGCCGTTGTGGGGGCGGGTGGCCCCTACGAACCGGACCGAGCTGTGAGCGACATGGACGACCCCGACTTGGGGGCGGCCGCCTTGGAAGATGACGCCACAGGCGGCGTCTACGGAGCAGGCGGCTCCGAAGAAGGGGGCAGCGTCGAGACGTGGCCGGACGACTTCGAGGAGGAGGAGGACGAGCCGCGCCCTTCACGAGGCGCCGGCAAGGCGGATGCGGGCCCCTCCGCCGAGCCGACTGCTCGAGGCGGTACCCAAAAGCATAAACAGGGCGCCGCCTTGTTCGGCAGCGCGCCGAAGAAGGCCACGAACCCGACTAGCGCGACTAGGCGGAAGGAGGCCGCTGCCAAGGCGGCCAAATTTCAGAATCTACCGAAGGCACCTCCCATGGTGTCGGCGTAAGTATCTTTTCTTCCTTGCTGACTCTGTCTAAGTTTCTTCGCTTTACTTTTCTTGACTTGGGGCTCCGCTCTCTCTTGAGAAGTCGGCCGCCGCCTCCGTCATTGGGTCGGTGGAGACCTCCAGCACCACCCGGCGAATCGATCCGGCCGCCGACCTCCGGGAAGCGCAGGAGCGAAACGCGTGGGAGGCGCGCGAGGAGCAGGAAGCCGCCTGTCTGGAGAAGGCGGAGGCAAACAAGGCGGAGGGCGCCGTGCTGAAGAAGCTGGCGGAGGCCGAGGCTGACGCCACAGCGAAGAAACGGCTTAAAGAAGCCGCGCGCCACATGAGCCATTATTCGTCGTCCCTCCGAACTCCGAGCCGCCACCGACACAGTTTGTGGCGCCGACTGGTGGTGCCGGCGACGAGCACCCGATCATGGAGAGGGAAGGCGGCGACGTTGTCATGCCGGACATAGTCGTGCCTCCACCGCCGCCTTCTGAGGGAGAGCGGGACAAGCAGCCGGCTGACCCGCCAGTGCCGCCAGCCGAAGGCAAGATGGTGACGGGCCCAAGTCCCGAGGTCCGCACACCATCGCGCCGCCGGTTTGCAAAGGCGGCTTCGGTACCACGCCTGCTGGAAGCCGGTGCCGCGAGCTCTTCGATCCCGGATGCCGAGGTGACCAGCCCGGCGCCCACTGATTGGGTGTGGGGAGGCGGGACGGGCCCTTTGAACCAGGAGATCCTGGACGTCCAAGGCAAACTTCAAGCCGAAGCCGACGCCCTGAAGCGGTGCAACCAGGTGTTCCTGGAGACGCGAGCAGCCAATCGGGTATGCTTCTTCATCTTTTATTCTTGTATTTCTTATACTTCTCTGTGGGGGCGTGCCAGCGCACCCATTGGGTGTAGTCCCCGAGTTTCGGGCCGGCTGCTGAGCAGGCGGGTCGGAACTTTAATTGGTGAGCTCCGAGTACTAACTTCATCTGCTATCTTCATTAGAGGACTATCACAACCTCCGCGCAGTCACCTTCAACTCTAACGTCCGAGAGCTGGACCGACGGGCCAATTCGCCGAAAGCCGCAAGAAGTCTTTGTTTTTCTTTCTCAAGGCTGGCGCACGCAGGCTGTAGTCCCCGACATTCGGGCCGACTGCTGAGCAGTCGGGCCGGATCTCCCCGGCAACTATTCTTCTTCTTTGTTGATATTGATAACTTCTTTCTCTGGCGCGCACAAGACTACGCTGGCTGTAGTCCCGAGATTCGGACGGATCGCCGAAAGGCCGGACGGATCTCCTCAATCGCATTTCTTCTCTGCTATTGCCGACGCCTTTTTCTTTCTCCCTTCTTGCAGAGGCTAACGCTGCCTCGCAGCAAGACTGGCGAAGCCAACACCGCAACGTGCCAAGGAGGCAGATCAGAGCATGCGTGCCGAGGAGCGTGACCGAGGGAATCTTGGATTAGGGGTATCCGGACAGCGGACTATATACATCGTCCGGACTATTGAAGCGTGAAGATACAAGACTCAAGACTTCGTCCCGTGTCCGGATGGAACTCTCCTTGGCGTGGAAGGCAAGCTTGGCGATTCGGATATTGTATTTCCTTCCTTGTAACCGACTCCATGTAAACCCTAGCCCTCTCCGGTGTCTATATAAACCGGAGAGGTTGGTCCTCAGAAGGCCGATCACAATTACAATCGTACCATCATAGGCTAACTTCTAGGGTTTAGCCTCTACGATCTCATGGTAGATCTACTCTTGTACTACCCATATCTTCAATATTAATCAAGCAGGAAGTAGGGTTTTACCTCCATCGAGAGGGCCCGAACCTGGGTAAACATTGTGTCTCTTGCTTCCTCGTTACCATCGCCTTAAGACGCATGATCGGGACCCCTACCCGAGATCCGCCGGTTTTGACACCGACATTGGTGCTTTCATTGAGAGTTCCTCTGTGTCGTCGCTGCAAGGCTCGATGGCTCGTCTCGTTGTCAGGGACAACATTACCGCGGGGGGAGCTTTGGCTGCAGGCCAAACTCTCCGACTAGGCGGCTTCGTCATGGCCGCCCCATCGGCTGTCGCGCCGACGATGGCCTATCGGGTCATCACACATAAACTTCGCATCAATTCAGAACTCGCCGAACAGATGGATCCGATAGAGCTCTCTTCTCGTAATGAGCTCTTGGATCGCATCGCCGCATTGGGAGTCGCGACAGACTATGACCGGATCGGGCTTAAACCCGACCAAAGGGACATTAAATCCCCGCCGTCCATCCATGAGATAGCGGTAGCGGAGGAACCACATAGGGAGTATCCCTCTATTTTGAGGACGAATTATGTCCGGATCGCCGAGCTCCCAGAGCCGGACACCCGCCCAGGGGAGGATATGACCCGGGTCCCGGACTTAGAATCGGGCACGGGGCCGGAAAAATTGGGAAGCGTCCCCGATCCCGAGCTGTCGAACTCGAAAGCTCCCATGCCCCGGGGTGCTAGATCGGATCAGAATCCGGATTCAGCTATAACCACCAACACGGACTTAAATCGTCTCTCCCATATCAGGCAAGAGCCCTGTGGAGACAGTGCATCATTACTGGGCCAGATTCCTCCTTGCGCTAAACAAGGTCGAGGACTGCCACGAGGAGGACGTAGTCTAATTCTTCTGCAAAAACTTCACGGACAAAGGAATCCTTAATGCTATAAGTCGCCGTGACATAGTACGCTTTGCGGACTTAGCAACCATAGTACGTAATCGTATGGCGATGGAAAGCGTCTGGAAAACCCAAGCTGAATTTTGGGACAGTCCGGCTCTCACCAAAACCTTTGTCCGAACTAAACGGGCGAATTCTCGTAAGTCGGCCGATCCAATCCCCAAGAAACCAAAGCCCACCCCAGGGCGGGGAACTGTATTGGAAAAATGGCTCAATGGGCCATGTAAACTCCACAGCACTCCGGACACAACACCAACTCATAGCCTTAGGGCATGTTGGATACTCCGGCAGGTTGCAAAAAGTGGCGAGGATCTTCTTACATAACAACATCCCGCCAACGAGCACAATACAAGACTAATAGTCTTGAGACTTTTGCCTCAAACAAGAGGGCTAAGCGAAACTCATCGAAGCTCGCTGAAATTTGCCATATGGCCAAAATAAACCCGAACGACAATCGCTATAACTTTCAATGCCGCGATTTAACCTCGATTCCAGATTGTCCGCACCACCGCCTCGTTCTTAGCCCAATCGTGGACGGCTTTCGGCTCACTAAAGTTCTCATGGACGGCGGAAGCGGATTAAACTTGATCTATGAAGAGACACTCAGCAAGATGGAAATTGACAAAGGCCGCATTGAACAAAGCGGCACAACCTTCAGGGGAATTATCCCTAGTCGGGAAGCGCGGTGTGCAGGAAAAATCACACTCGACGTGGTATTCGGCACCCTGGAGAATTATCGGTCCGAAGAAATCACATTCCAAGTGGCCCCTTTTAGTAGCGGATACCACGCCCTTCTAGGGCGGGACGCTGTTTACACGCTTTCAAGCTATACCCCATTACGGGTACATGAAGCTTAAAATGCTCGGACCCAATGGAATCATCACTCTAGCCAGTGATCCAGACGTCGCACTTCGCGCCGAAAACAAAATCGCAGCACTAGCCCTGGAGGCATTACCCGAGGCCCTAGCACCAAGAATTAACAACATCAAGGGCCACCGCTGATGTGGACGACGTGATACTCGACAAGCGACCCAAGTCCACCTCATTTAAACCCGCAGACGAGATAGTCAAATTCCAAGTCCATCCAACAGACCCCACGAAGACAGCTTCCGTCGGGACACAATTGAGCCCCGTGATGGACGCCGAACTGCGAGACTTCTTACGCGAGAATTGGGACATCTTCGCCTGGCACCCATCGGACATGTCGGGCATCCCACGCAGATTGGCCGAACATAGCCTCAATATACTAAAAGGATACAAACCGGTCAAGCAGACTCTAAGACGGTTCTTAGAGCCCAAACGGCAGGCCATGTGGGAAGAGCTAGCCAAACTACTCGAGGCCGGATTCATCAGAGATATCAAGCATCCGGATTGGCTGGCAAACCTGGTAATGGTACCAAAGAAGGACAAATCCTGGGCGCCTATGTGTCGACTTTAAAGACATCAACAAGGCTTGCCCCAAGGATCCCTTTTCTCCCTCGCATCGATCAAATCATCGATGCCACAAAGAGGACACGACTCATTGTGTTTCCTCGACGATACTCTGGATACCATCAAATAAAGATGGCAGAGTCTCACCAAGCTGCAACAGCTTTCATAACGCCATATGGCCCTTTCTCGCTTCAACACTATGCCTTTCGGGCTTAAGAACGCCGCAAGAACCTGCCAACGCATGATTCAAACATGCCTGGAAAAGCAAATCAGCAAAACAGTGGAGGCATCCGTGGATGACGTGGTCATAAAAACAAGACACGTCGAAACCCTAATAGATGACTTGAGGCTTACATTCGACAATCTCCGGACATACGACATCAAGCTGAACCTGAAAAATACGTTTTGGCGCCCCTCAGGGAAACTACTCGGCTTCATCGTTTCCAATAGAGGAATTGAAGCGAATCCGGCAAAAATCCGAGCTCTGTCACAGTTGGCTATACCAACAGACCTCAAGCACATCCAGAAACTAGCCGGATGCGTGGCTGCTCTAAGCCGCTTTAACTCCAGGTTAGGAGAAAAGGCATTACCTCTTGCTACGTCTCAAGCTTGCGTTGGTTTTCCCCGAAGAGGAGAGGATGATGCAGCACAGTAGCGTAAGTATTTCCCTCAGTTTTTGAGAACCAAGGTATCAATCCAAGAGGAGGCCACGCAAGTCCCTCGTACCTGCACAAAACGGTAGCTACTCGCAACCAACGCGATTAGGGGTGGTCAAACCCTTCGAGGTCACTTACGAGTGAGATCTGATAGAGATAATATTTTTGGTATTTTGGTATAAAGATGCAAAGTGAAAAGTAAAAGCAAAGTAAAACAAAGCAAGTAAATAAAGTGATAGAGATTGATATGATGAGAATAGACCCGAGGGCCATAGGTTTCACTAGTGGCTTCTCTCAAGAGCATAGATATTCTACAGTGGGTGAACAAATTACTGTTGAGCAATTGACAGAATTGAGCATAGTTATGAGGTTATCTAGGTATGATCATGGATATAGGCATCACGTCCGAGACAAGTAGATCGAAACGATTCTGCATCTACTACTATTACTCCACTCATCGACCGCTATCCATCATGCATCTAGAGTATTAAGTTAAAAACAGAGTAACGCCTTAAGCAAGATGACATGATGTAGAGGAATAAATTCATGCAATATGATAAATACCCCATCTTGTTATCCTCGATGGCAACAATACAATACGTGCCTTGCAACCCTTTACATCCTTTGGGTAAGGACACCGCAAGATTGAACCCAAAGCCATGCACTTCTCCCATTGCAAGAACTACCAATCTAGTTGGCCAAACCAAGCGGATAATTCGAAGAGACTTGCAAAGATAACTCAATCATACATAAAAGAATTCAGAGAAGATTCAAATATTATTCATAGATAAGCTGGATCATAAACCCACAATTCATCGGTCTCAACAAACACATCGCAAAAAGATGATTACATCGAATAGATCTCCACGAGAGAGGGGGAGAACATTGTATTGAGATCCAAAAAGAGAGAATAAGCCATCTAGCTACTAGCTATGGACCCAAAGGTCTGAAGTAAACTACTCACACTTCATCGGAGGGGCTATGGTGTTGATGTAGAAGCCCTCCATGGTGGATGCCCCCTCCGACGGAGCTCGGAAACAGGCCTCAACATGGGATCTCGTGGATACAGGAAGGTACGGCGGTGGAAGTAGGTTTTTGGCTCCTGTTACGATCGTTTGGGGATACGAGGTATATATAGGAGGAAGGAGTACGTCGGTGGAGCGTCGGGGGCCCACGAGGTAGGGGGCGCGCCTCCACTCCTGGGACCGCCTGCACTTCTTGGAGTAGGGTCCAAGTCTCTGGATCATGTTCGGTGAGAGAATCACGTTCCGAAGGTTTCATTCCGTTTGGACTCGCTTTGATATTTCGTGTCTCAAACACTTTGAAATAGGCAAAAACAACAATTCTGGGCTGGGCCTCCGGTTAATAGGTTAGTCCCAAAAGTAATATAAAAGTGGAAAATAAAGCCCAATAAAGCCCAAAACAGTAGATAAAGTAGCATGGAACAATAAAAAATTATAGATACGTCGGAGACGTATCAGGCATCCCCAAGCTTAATTCCTGCTTGTTCTCGAGTAGGTAAATGATAAAAAGAGAATTTTTTATGCGGAGTGATACTTTGGCATAATTTCAATATAAATCTTCTTACTTGTGATATGAATATTCAGATCCAAAAGATTTAAGACAAAAGTTCATATTGACATCAAAATAATAATACTTCAAGCATACTAATCAAAGCAATCATGTCTTCTCAAAATAACATGCCAAAAGAAAGTTCATCCCTACAAAATCATATAGTTAGGCTATGCTTCATTTTCGTCACACAAAGATGTTCCCAACTTCTTTACCGCCGATGACAAGCCAAGCAATTGTTTCATACTCAAATAATCTCAAACTCTTTCAACCTTTATGCAATACATGAGCGCGAGCCATGGGTATAGCACTATGGGTGGAATAGAATATGATGATGGGATTGTGTAGAGAAGAAAAAAAAGGAGAAAGTCTCATATCGACGAGGATAATCAACGGGCTACGGAGATGCCCATCAATTGATGTCAACATGAGGAGTAGGGATTGCCATGCAACGGATGCACTAGAGCTATAAGTGTATGAAAGCTCTACAAAAGAAACTAAGTGGGTAAAAGGCCCAACTTTCTTGCTCACGAAGACCTAGGCACTTTGAGGAAGCCCGTCATTGGAATATACAAGCCAAGTTCTATAATGAAAAATTCCCACTAGTATATGAAAGTGACAAAATGAGAGACTCTCTATCATGAAGATCTTAGTGCTACTTTGAAGCACAATATATGAGACTCACTACATGAAGAACAAGGTGCTACTTTGAAGCACAAGTGTGGTAAAAGGATAGTAGCATTGTCCCTTCTCTCTTTTTGTCTCATTTTTTTGGGCCTTCTTTTTTTTTGGCCTTGCTCTTTTTTTTTCGTCCGGAGTCTCATCCCGACTTATGGGGGAATCATAGTCTCCATCATCCTTTCCTCACTTGGGACAATGCTCTAATAATGATGATCATCACACTTTTATTTCTCTTACAACTCAACAATTGCAACTCGAAACTTAGAACAAAATATGACTCTATATGAATGCCTCCGGTGATGTGCAGGATGGTGCAATGAATCAAGAGTGACATGTATGGAAAATAATGCATGGTGGCTTTGCCACAAATACTATGTCAACTCAATGATCATGCAATGGCAATATGACAAAAGTAATGTATGTCATAATGATGATGATGGAAGTTGCATGGCAATATATCTCGGAATGGCTCTGGAAATGCCATGATAGGTAGGTATAGTGGCTGTTTTGAGGAAGATAAGGAGGTTTATGTGTGAAAGAGCGTATCATATCACGGGGTTTGGATGCACCGGCGAAGTTTGCACCAACTCTCAAGGTGAGAAAGGGCAATGCACGGTACCGAAGAGGCTAGCAAATGCGGAAAGGTAAAGGTGCGTATAACCCACGGACTCAACATTAGTCAAAAGAACTCATATACTTATTGCAAAAGTTTAGAAGCCATCAAAAATCAAGTACTACGTGCAATGCTCCTAGGGGGATAGATTGGTAGGAAAAGACGTCCCCGACCGCCACTCATAAGGATGCACAAGCCAGGTACACTTCATGTTTCAAATTTGTTACACAACCTTAACCATACGTGCATGCTACGGGACTTGCAAACTTCAACACAAGTATTTCTCAAATTCACAATTATCAACTAGCACGACTTTAATATTAGTACCTCCATATCTCAAAACAATTATCAAGCATTAAATTTATCTTAGTATTCAATTCACTCAAAAGAAAGTTTCACATATCTTGAACACTAAGTATATTAACATTAAGCAAATTACCATGCTATTAACGACTCTCAAAATAATCTAAGTGAAGCATGAGAGATCAAGTTTCTTTAAAAAAAATCCACCACCGTGCTCTAAAAGATCTAAGCGAAGCACTAGAGCAAAAATTATCATGCTCAAAAGATATAAGTGAAGCACTACGAGCAAAACTATCAAGCTCAAAAGATATAAGTGAAGCACATAGAGTATTCTAACAAATTCCAAATAACGTATGGCTCTCTCAAAAGCTGTGTACAGCAAGGATGATTGTGGTAAACCAACAAGCAAATACGCAAATAATACAAGACGCTCCGAGCAAAACACATATCATGTTGGTGAATAAAAATATAGCTCCGAGTAAATTACCGATGGAAGTGGACGAAAGAGGGGATGCCTTCCGGGGCATCCCCAAGCTTTGACTTTTTGGTGTACTTGGATTATCTTGGGGTTTCCATGGGCATCCCCAAGCTTAGGCTCTTGCCACTCCTTGTTCCATAATCCATCAAAAGAATTCACCCAAAACTGAAAACTTCACAACACAAAACTCAATAGAAATCTCGTGAGCTCCGTTAGAGAAAGAAAACAAAAGACTACTTTAAGGTACTGTAATGAAGTAATTCTTTATTTATATTGGTGTTAAACCTACTGTATTACAACTTCTCTATGGATTATAAACTATTTTACTAGCCATAGATTCATCAAAATAAGCAAACAACACACGCAAAACAGAATCTGTCAAAAACAGAACAGTCTGTAGTAATCTGTAACTAACGCAAACTTCTGGAACCCAAAAAATTCTACCAAATTTAGAAGACCTGGAAAATTTGTTTATTGATCATCAGCAATTGCAATAACTATTTTATCTCGTTCTGGTGATTTTTAACAATTCGGGCACTTAGCGCAAAGATTCTGGAAATTACAGCAAGATCAAATAACTATCTCCCAAGAAGATCTAATAGGTTTAACTTGGTACAAACACTAATTAAAAGATAAAACCACATCTAAACAGAGGCTATATGGATTATTTATTCCTAAACAGAAGCAAAAAAAATTGGGTTGCCTCCCAACAAGCGCTATCGTTTAACGCCCCTAGCTAGGCATAAAAGCAAGGATAGATCTAGGTGGTGCCGTAGTAATAAGATAGATCGGTGAAACTCATTTCATATTCTCTATGTTTGGCAGCAAGTTTTCTTTGAGGCAAGCAAAAGTAATCAAAAGGGCTAAATTTAATAGGACAAAAGTCCCCAAGATCAATTTTAGGAGGTATAGGTTCCTCTTTTGGCCCTTCGTATTGCACAACCAATTCATCATTATAAGCATTCTTTTGACAGAACTTGGTGAGACTATACTCAAGAGAGCATCCTAGCTCATTATTTCGAATAGCCAAATCATCATTAAGATCAGAGATTCTATCAATTAAAATATTGGTAGGCACTTTTTTTCTAAGATTTTCTTTGAAAGCAACATAGTCGATAGATTGAAAATGCATTATTTCTTCTTGATCAAAAATGATAGATTCTATGGGAGGACGGCCAGTGTCCACCCTATAATGCGCAAAGATTTCTTTGGCTTCTTTTATTATAAATAAATCTAAGTTCATGAGCCAAAAAGATAGTAGCGGCACGCTTAACAGAGGAGTGTTCAATATTACAAAATTCTAGGAAAATTCTTTGTATACAAGGGTGCATATGCATAAATTGCCTTTCAAGTTCAACGATAAGCATGGCAATAGCGTCTGCAAGACTACTAGTTCTATGGAGAATAGAACCACCCATAGATTGTAAAGCACCAGCACAAGTAAAGAAATCTTGAATAACTCCTTTTCCAATAATATTACCACTACCGATTCGAAATCTTTTTGTGTGATAGGTAGGGGATTCTTCAGCAGGAGCTTCAGAATTTTCCATATTATTATCACCCATATCGGCGATAATTTCCCCAATTTCAGACATAGCGACAAGCAAGCAAACTAACACACGAGCAAACAAAAAGGCAATGGAAAAAGGAGGAGGAGATTGGGAAAGAGAGGGCAAATAAAACGGCAAGGGTGAAGTGGGGGAGAGGAAAATGATAGGCAAATGGCAAATAATGTAATTTGAGAGATAGGGATTGTGATGGGTACTTGGTATGTTGACTTTTGCGTAGACCTCCCCGGCAACGGCGCCAGAAATCCTTCTTGCTACATCTCGAGCTTGTGTTGGTTTTCCCCGAAGAGGAGAGGATGATGCAGCACGATGAGCGTAAGTATTTCCCTCAGTTTTTGAGAACCAAGGTATCAATCCAGTAGGAGGCCACGCGCAAGTCCCTCGTACCTGCACAAAACGATAGCTATTTGCAACCAACGCGATTAGGGGTTGTAAATCCCTTCACGGTCACTTACGAGAGTGAGATCTGATAGAGATAATATTTTTGGTATTTTTGGTATAAAGATGCAAAGTGAAAAGTAAAAGCAAAGTAAAAACAAAGCAAGTAAATAAAGTGATAGATATTGATATGATGAGAATAGACCCGGGGGCCATAGGTTTCACTAGTGGCTTCTTTCAAGAACATGGATATTCTACGGTGGGTGAACAAATTACTGTTGAGCAATTGACAGAATTGAGCATAGTTATGAGGTTATCTAGGTATGATCATGTATATAGGCATCACGTCCGGGATAAGTAGATCGAAACGATTCTACATCTACTACTATTACTCCACTCATCGACCGCTATCCAGCATGCATCTAGAGTATTAAGTTAAAAACAGAGTAACGCCTTAAGCAAGATGACATGATGTAGAGGAATAAATTCATGCAATATGATAAATACCCCATCTTGTTATCCTCGATGGCAACAATACAATACGTGCCTTGCAACCCTTTACATCACTTTGGGTAAGGACACCGCAAGATTGAACCCAAAGCCATGCATTTCTCCCATTGCAAGAACTACCAATCTAGTTTGCCAAACCAAACGGATAATTCGAAGAGACTTGCAAAGATAACTCAATCATACATAAAAGAAATCAGAGAAGATTCAAATATTATTCATAGATAAGCTGGATCATAAACCCACAATTCATCGGTCTCAACAAACACACCGCAAAAAGAAGATTACATCGAATAAATGTCCACGAGAGAGGGGGGGAACATTGTATTGAGATCCAAAAAGAGAGAATAAGCCATCTAGCTAATAGCTATGGACCCGAAGGTCTGAAGTAAACTACACACACTTCATCGGAGGGGCTATGGTGTTGATGTAGAAGCCCTCCATGGTGGATGCCCCCTCGTGAGCTCCGAAACAGGCCCCAAGATGGGATCTCGTGGATACAGGAAGGTACGGCGGTGGAATTAGGTTTTTGGCTCCTGTTCTGATCGTTTGGGGATACGTAGGTATATATAGGAGGAAGGAGTACGTCGGTGGAGCGTCAGGGGGCCCATGAGGTAGGGGGGCGTGCCCTCCACCCTCGTGACCGCCTCTGGCACTCCTTGGAGTAGGGTCCAAGTCTCCTGGATCACGTTCAGTGAGAGAATCACGTTCCCGAAGGTTTCATTCCGTTTGGACTCCGTTTTATATTCCGTTTCTTCGAAACACTGAAATAGGCAAAAAACAGCAATTCTGTGCTGGGCCTCCGGTTAATAGGTTAGTCCCAAAAGTAATATAAAAGTGGAAAATAAAGCCCAATATAGTCCAAAACAGTAGATAAAGTAGCATGGAGCAATCAAAAATTATAGATACGTTGGAGACGTATCACCTCTTTACCGCCTTCTTCGGTATCCGAACACTTCGTGGTGGATGATGCAGCCGCGCCGATGGATGAAATAAAGACCTTATTGGCCAGTAATCCAAGACTAACAGCGCTAAATATTGATTTAACCTATGCTGCTGTACATAATCGCAACGCATCAAGTTGTAAGCGCGATGCTCGTCGTTGAACGAGAGGTCGATGATACAAATTCCCGCTCCAGAAGCCGGTTTACTACGTATCCACGGTCCTAACCCCATGCAACTCCCGATACCCACACTATCAAAAAATAGCATACGCGGTGTTCATGGCATCCCGGAAGCTACGACACTACTTTCAAGAGTGTTCGATTACGGTGGCCTCCGAAGTACCACTTAATGACATAATAAATAACCGCGATGCTACGGGTCAGATTGCCAAATGGGCCATTGAGCTCCTTCCGTTCGACATAACATACAAACCACGACGGGCCATCAAGTCGCAAGTATTGGCTGACTTCGTCGCCGAATCGACAGAAGCCGAACTCCCCAAGGAGTACGGCGCATACTCAAACTGGATCATGCACTTCGACGGCTCTAAAATGCTGGCCGGATTTGGAGTAGGTGTAGTCCTGACGTCTCCCACCGGAGACACGGTCCAGTACGTCCTCAAAATATTATACACAGACTCCTAAAATGCAGCCGAATATGAGGCTCTGTTGCACGGTCTTCGGATGGCAGTCTCTATGGGCATTCAACACCTAGAAGTGCGCGGGGATTCAAACCTCGCAATATCACAAATAAACGGAGATTTTGATGCCAAGGACCCGAAAATGGCGTCCTACCATAATGCCGTCCTCAAGATGTCAGCTCGGTTCGAGGGGCTCGAATTCCACCATGTGGCTCGAGAAAGCAATCAAGAGGCGGACGTCCTCGCTCGCATCGGAGCTAAATGCGACCCTGTCCCACCAAACATATTCTTGGAGCAGTTGTTCAAGCCATTCGTAGTATGGGAAGGGGAGTCCGACACTACTAGCACGGATCCGAATACACCCCCAGATTCCGAACTATCAGACATAATCGGAGGTTCTACCACCGAAATAACGCCCTCGGCCCACGAAATCATGGCTGTAATCGCCTGTGGATCGAGCCTTTCTTGGCCTACCTAAATAGGCAGGAGCTCCCCGAAGACTAAAATGAAGCACGCTGCATCGTCCGGCGCTCTAAAGCTTACAAAGTCTACGAATGGGAACTCTATAAAAAAAGTGCTACCGGAGTGCGCCAAAGATGCCTCTCTGAAGAGGAAGGGCGGCAACTCTTGGCTGAAATCCATGCCAGACTGGGCGGGCACCACGCCGCGGCTCGAGCATTAGTCAGCAAGGCCTTCCGTATAGGTTTCTGCTGGCCGACGGCCCGAGCAGACGCACAGGACCTTGTCCAACATTGCATTGGTTGCCAGCTCTTTGCCAATCAGAGTCATATGCCCCCTACCGCTCTCTAAACAATCCCCATAACTTGGCCCTTCATGGTCTGGGGGCTGGATATGGTCGGACCTCTTAAAGGGGGAAGCCATAAGAAAAAATACTTATTGGTCATGGTGGAAAAATTCACCAAATGGATAGAAGCCAAACCAGTCAAAACGGCCGAATCCGGACCAGTAATAGACTTCATATCTGGGGTCATACACCGATACGGTGTCCCCCCACAGCATCATCACTGATAATGGCTCAAATTTTACAGCCGACGAAGTGAAAACTTGGTGCCCAAAAATGGGCATTAAGCTTGATTATGCTTCCGTCTACCATCCCCAGACAAACGGCTAGGTAGAGCGGCAAATGGTCTCATCATGAGCGGCATCAAACCCAGACTAGTGCGATCCTTGACAGAGTCGGATACGCACTGGGTCGAGGAGCTCGACTCCGTACTCTGGGGGCTGCGGACCACGCCGAATCGCACCACCGGATATACACCATTTTTTATGGTGTACGGCGCGGAAGCAGTATTACCCTGTGACATAATACATGATTCGCCACGCGTACGCATGTACGAAGAGAAGGAAGCTGAGTTAGATCGGCGGGATAACTTGGATGCCTTGGAGGAGGAGCGCGACATCGTAAAAGCCCGCTCCGCATTCTATAAGCAGCAGGCTCGACGATATCAAAGCAGAGAAGTGCGGGCCAAAACTTACAATATTGGCGAGCTCGTTCTACGCTTTCCGGAGAAGAAGAAGGACAAGCTCAAACCCAAGTGGGAGGGTCCCTTCATCATTGACAAAGTTCCCATCGGAGGAGTGTACCGCTTACGTAATGCATCCGATAACAGACTCGAGCCGAACCCATGGAACGCGACCAGACTCTCGAGATTCTACGCCTAACGCCGAACTCAGAGTTCGTCTCCTAACCCCTCCTTTTTAATTATGCTCCATCCCTTTTACTTTCTCGACCTTTTTCCTCTTCACACAAAGTATTCAATACAGTGCGGACTCCCGGATCACTCCGGCCGCATTAGGTGTGTAAGCAATACCTGGGGGCTTCCTATACGGAAGCTAAAAATAATTACTCACATGGCTTTCTGCCCATCACATATGCATTCTTTTTCCATATGTGCCTTTTCTTCACAATTATATGCATCGATATTCCTTAAGATGTGGCCAAGCTGGGTTGCCTGGCTCTTGTGTTTATGCCCTATGTTCCCGTCAATTCGGCTAGGGCATAAGGGGAGCACCTCTGCGATTGTTACTGCCGGTTCAGCCGGATGTGTACCTCAGACTGGGTGAAGCCGAAATCTAGCTTCCTTAAGAGAATATTCGGTCGGTGAACAAAACATGTATTCATTTATTACAACGCAAATCCCCAGAAGTTTTGTATCATGTGCAATCGTTCGCAGTCCGGACATGTGCATTGTCACATGCGTACCCAGGGAAAGGAACCCCTAACGGAACTATTCTCCCTGGAAGATGTTTCTTACTATCCATGTAATATAACATAACTAGTTGGGTACTTGTCTGTTCAAGCACTTATGACCCCTACGCCTGGTTTCCACGCATACCCTGGTTTTGTATAACCGAGTGGGTATTCGGACACACCCCAGACTGTAGGATCCGGGGGCTGAAGCGAAAAGGTCCGCCATGATAAATGATTTTAATCCGGCTAGGGACTAATTATGTCCATTGAATTACACAGTCACTTGGACTGAATATATTCCTCCTCTATATCATCCAACAGGCTATCTAGCTTACAATCCCGTTGAGAATATTTTGCGGCTAATGCGACCTGGTCATATACCAGACTCACGGGAATTTCTTGCCCATCTGGCCCCGCCGGTCCAATTTCGGCCATATGGTTCGGGTCTAGCTTGGTGTAGCGCGTCTTCACCATAGCCCAGGCTTCTCTCGCACCTTGCCGGCAGGCTGATATCTTCCACAATCGGAAGCGCCGCCGTGCTCCTTGAAGCATATCCGCAAGCTCTCCCATGCCATTCGGCAGGAAGCTTGATGGCCACAAGGCCTGAGCAACGCCCTGCATCACCTGCCGAGCTCGCTCGTGCAGTTGTGAGAGGTCTTGTAGTAACTCGCCTGCAGATGAGGGCATCTCCTCCTCAGGGCGACCTGTTAACATTCCTACAAGCAAATGCTTTCAATATACTTCTGCGCCGAACTATACTACAGTTCGACTAGGCACTTACCATTAATACCGCGTCGAAGCCTTTTGTTCTCCTTTAGGGAGTCCGCCAGCTGAGCGCGGACGTCTTTTAACTCCAAGTCCAGCTGGAATTTGGCATCTTGAAGATTGTTCTTCTCCTGCCTAACCCGCGTAAGAATGTGCTCGCCAGCCTTCAGCTGCCTTTTAAGATGTGATTCGTCATCTCTTACGCCATCCGGATTTACCCTGGGATTGTCTGCAGAATTTCCTGTTAGACTTGTCATATAAGCCACTTACTAACTGGTGCATATTTGCACAATTGAGACAAATGTTACCAGATGAGGGTTTTTGGGATTCCTCTAACTTCAAGAATCGTGGCCTTTAGCTCGGCCTTGCACTCCTCCAGCTTCCGAGACAGTTGCTCATTCTTATCTACAAGGACCTGTATATATATTGATCCTTAAAATAGTTGTTCCAACCATTTCAAGTCTCAGGGGCTACTGCTATACATGCTTATCAAAATTTCTTCCCCGTACATCTTTGGTATACTGGTCCGTCGCTCGGGCAAGCCCGCCTTGAGCAGCTCGGATGTATGCGTCTCCCGAATTGAAGGCATTAAATGCCTCTTCATAAAAGATGTTGTTCCGAAGCACGGCCCGTCGGCGCCGGTGATTCACGGCGCTCTCTACTTCGGAGTTTATGGCCGAGAGCATATCCGCGTCCTCTGTCGGAGAACTATGCGGCACCAGCCCCGCGTCTGCCTCCGCTCTCGAGGCCGGTTCTGGAATCCGGCTGGTGGAGGTGTGATTGGCAGGGTCCTCGGATATAGTCCGGCGATTCCTCTTCCTGCCAGGACGCAAAGGGCGCCGTTATACTTCAAATACCATAATCGCAGGACAGGTTTTTTCCTTACCTCTATAGCGGCGTGTCGACCCTTACCGCCTTCCGCTTGAGCCTGCCCGATCCGGACGCCCTTGGCCGATGAGTCCCTAGGGGCTCGGCCCCGCGCTCCGACCGTCGTCTCTGCAAAAAACACGACACTTCATGGGTAAGGCATGACATCTGAAGGGAGTCTTCTTCGGAGGATAGGGTTTTTCGGTTTGGCTTACACGCGACGTAGGTAGCAGTCCGGGGTAGTGATACGTCCATTTTGCATCATGCTTTTATATCGATATTTACCGCATTATGGGCTGTTATTTCACGTTATGTCACAATACTTATGGCTATTCTCTCTTATTTTACAAGGTTTACGTGAAGAGGGAGAATGCTGACAGCTGGAATTCTGGGCTGGAAAAGGAGCAAATATTAGAGATCTATTCTGTGCAACTCCCAAAGTCCTGAAACTCCACGGAATATCTTAAAATAAATAAAGAAAAATCATCGCCAAAGATGAAGGCCAGGGGGCCCACACCCTGCTCACGAGGGTGCCCCCCCCGAGACGCGCCCCCCTACCTCGTGGGCCCGCTGGTGGCTCTCCGATGCCCATCTTCTCCTATATGAAGTCTTTCGATGAGAAAAAAATCAGAGGCAACCTTCGACGAGACTCACGCCACGAGGCGGAACCTTGGCGGAACCAATCTAGGGCTCCGGCGGAGCTGTTCTGCCGGGGACACTTCCCTCCGGGAGGGGGAAATCGTCGTCATCATCATCACCAATGCTCCTCTCATCGAGAGAGGGCAATCTCCATCAACATATTCACCAGCACCATCTCATCTCCAAACCCTAGTTCATCTCTTGTATCCAATTCTTGTCTCCAAGTCCGGGATTGGTGCTAGTAGGTTGCTAGTAGTGTTGATTACTCCTTGCAGTTGATGCTAGTTGGTTTACTTGGTGGAAGATCATATGTTCAGATCCTTTATGCATATTATTACCCCTCTGATTATGAACATGAATATGCTTTGTGAGTAGTTACGTTTGTTCCTGAGGACACGGGAGAAGTCTTGCTATTAGTAGTCATGTGAATTTGGTATTCATTCGATATTTTGATGAGATGTATGTTGTCTAGCCTCTAGTGGTGTTATGTGAACGTCGACTACATAACACTTCACCATTATTTGGGCCTAGAGGAAGGCATTGGGAAGTAATAAGTAGATGATGGGTTGCTACTGATGTAAGCTTAAACCCTAGTTTATGCGTTGCTTCATAAGGGGTTATTTTGGATCCATATGTTTCATGCTATGGTTAGGTTTACCTTAATACTTTTGTTGTAGTTGCGGATGCTTGCAATAGAGGTTAATCATAAGTGGGATGCTTGTTCAAGTAAGAAAAGTACCCAAGCACCGGTCCACCCACATATCAAATTATCAAAGTACCCAATGCGAATCATATGAACATGATGAAAACTAACTTGACGATATTCCCATGTGTCCTCGGGAGCGCTTTTCCTATTATAAGAGTTTGCTCCGGCTTGTCCTTTGCTACAAAAAGGATTGGGCCGCCTTGCTGCACCATGTTTAATTTTGTTACTTGTTGCTCGTTACAATTTACCTTATCACAAAACTATCTGTTACCACTTATTTCAGTACTTGCAGAGAATACCTTGCTGAAAACTGCTTATCATTTCCTTCTGCTCCTCGTTGGGTTCGACACTCTTACTTATCGAAAGGACTACGATAGATCCCCGATACTTTTGGGTCATCAAGACTCTTTTCTGGCGCCGTTGCTGGGGAGTGTAGCGCCTTTGGTAAGTGGAATTTGGTAAGGAAAAATTTATATAGTGTGCTGAAATTTTCTGTCACTTGTTACTATGGAAAGTAATTCTCCAAGGGGCTTGTTCGGGGTATCTTCACCCCGTCCAGTAGAGCAAAGAGTTGCTCCTCAACCTACTGAACCTGTTGAAAATGAAACTCCTTTTGAAGTTCCTTCTGATATGATGGAAAAACTGCTAGCTAATACTTTTACAGGAGATGGAACAAAGCATCCTGATGAACATCTACTCTATTTGGATGAAGTTTGTGGACTATTTAAGCTTGCAGGTATACCCGATGATGTTGTTAAGAAGAAGGTCTTCCCTTTATCTTTGAAGGAAGACGCATTGACATGGTATAAGCTATGTGATGATACGAGATCATGGAACTATAAAAGATTGAAATTGGAATTTTACCAAAAGTATTACCCTATGCATCTTGTTCATCGTGATCGCAATTATATATATAATTTTTGGCCTCGCGAAGGAGAAAGCATCGCTCAAGCTTGGGGGAGGCTTAAATCAATGTTATATTCATGCCCCAATCATGAGCTCTCAAAAGTGACAATTCTTCAGAATTTTTATGCTCGGCTTTCTGATAACAATCGCACCATGCTCGATACTTCTTGTGCTGGCTCTTTTATGATGAAGACTATTGAATTCAGATGGAATTTATTGGATAGAATTAAATGCAACTCTGAAGATTGGGACCTCAACGAAGGTAACGAGTCAGGTATGACACCTAAGTTTGATTGTGTTAAATCTTTTATGAATACCGATATTTTCCGTAAGTTTAGCACTAAATATGGACTTGACTCTGAGATAGTAGCTTCTTTCTGTGAATCTTTTGCTACTTATGTTGATCTCCCTAAGGAGAAGTGGTTTAAATATCATCCTCCCATAGAAGTAAAAGTAGCCGCACCTATTAAAGTTGAAGAAAAGACTGTCACTTATAATGATCCTATTGTTCCTACTTCTTATGTTGAGAAACCACCTTTCCCTGTTAGAGTAAAGGATCATGCTAAAGCTTCAACTGTTGTTCGTAAAAGCAATATCAGAACTTATACACCTCCTGAGCAAGTTAAAGTAGAACCTAATATTGCTATTGTTAAAGATCTCTTGTCTGATAATATTGATGGGCATGTTATTCAATTATGTGGTGAAACTGCTAGAATTGCTAAACCTTGTGCTAAATATAAACATAGACCTGTGGTAGGCGTGCCTGTTATTTCTGTTAAAATAGGAGATCATTGTTATCATGGCTTATGTGATATGGCTGCTAGTGCTAGTGTTATACCTATTACCTTGTATGAAGAAATTAAGCATGAAATTGCACCCGCTGAGATAGAAGATATTGATGTTACAATTAAACTTGCCAATAAAGATACCATATCGCCAGTGGGAATTGTTAGAGATGTTGAAGTCTTGTGTGGGAAAACTAAATATCCCGTTGATTTTCTTGTTCTTGGTTCTCCACAAGATAGCTTTTGTCCCATTACATTTGGTAGACCCTTCTTGAACACTGTTAATGCTAGGATAGATTGCGAAAAGAATGTTGTTACTATTGGCTTGGATGATATGGTTCATGAGTTTAATTTCTCTAAATTTAGTAAACAACATCGTGAGGAAGAATTTCCTAGTAAGGATGAAATTATTGGTCTTGCTTCTATTGTCGCATTCTCCTAGTGATCCTTTGGAACACTATTTGCTAGACCATGAAAATGAGATGTTCATGAATGAAAGAAGGGAAATAGATGAAGTATTCTTTAAACAGGAACCTATTCTGCAACATAATTTGCCTGTTGAAATCCTAGGGGATCCTCCTCCACCCAAGGGTGATCCTGTGTTTGAGCTTAATCCGTTGCCTCATAATCTTAAATATGCTTGTCTTGATGAAAAGAAAATATATCCTGTTATTATTAGTGCTAACCTTTCAGAGCATGAAGAAGAAAGATTATTGAAAACTCTGAAAAAGCACCGTGCCGCTATTGGATATACTCTTGATGATCTTAAGGGCATTAGTCCCACTCTATGTCAGCATAAAATAAATTTGGAAGCGGATGCCAAACCAGTTCGTGATCCTCAATGACGTTTGAATCCTAAAATGAAAGAAGTGGTAAGAAAAGAAATACTCAAGCTTCTAGACGCGGGTATAATTTATCCCGTTGCTGATAGTCAGTGGGTAAGTCCTGTCCATTTTGTCCCTAAGAAGGGAGGTATTACTGTTGTCCCTAATGATACAAATGAATTGATTCCGCAAAGAATTATCACAGGTTATAGGATGGTAATTGATTTCCGCAAATTAAATAAAGCTACTAAGAAAGATCATTACCCCTTACCTTTTATTGATCAAATACTAGAAAGATTATGCAAACATACACATTATTGCTTTCTAGATGTTTATTCTGGTTTCTCTCAAATAATTGTGGTCGGCTAAAGATCAATCAAAGACTACTTTTACATGCCCTTTTGGTACTTTTTCTTATAGACATATGCCTTTTGGTTTATGTAATGCACCTGCTACCTTTCAAAGATGCATGATGGCTATATTCTCTGATTTTTGTGAAAAGATTTGTGAGGTTTTCATGGATGACTTTTCCGTCTATGGTTCCTCTTTTGATGATTGCTTGAGCAATCTTGATCGAGTTTTGCAGAGATGTGAAGAAACTAATCTTGTCTTGAATTGGGAAAAGTGCCACTTTATGGTTAATGAAGGTATTGTCTTGGGGCACAAAGTTTCTGACAGAGGTATTGAAGTTGATAAAGCCAAGGTTGATGCTATTGAAAAGATGCCATGTCCCAAGGACATCAAAGGTATAAGAAGTTTCCTTGGTCACGGCGGGTTTTATAGGAGGTTCATTAAGGACTTCTAAAAAAATTCTCGGCCTCTGACTAATTTATTACAAAAAGATGTACCATTTGTCTTTGATGATGATTGTGTAGAAGCATTTGAAATACTTAAGAAAGCATTAGTCTCCGACCTGTTGTTCAGCCACCTGATTGGAATTTACCCTTTGAAATTATGTGTGATGCTAGTGATTATGGCTGTAGGTGCTGTTCTAGGGCAAAGAGTTGATAAGAAGTTAAATGTTATCCATTATGCTAGTAAGACTCTAGACAATGCTCAAAGAAATTATGCTACTACCGAAAAGGAACTTTTAGCAGTTGTATTTGCTTGTGATAAATTCAGACCCTATATTGTTGATTCTAAAGTAACTATTCACACCGATCATGCTGCTATTAAATATCTTATGGAAAAGAAAGATGCTAAACCTAGACTTATTAGATGGGTTCTCTTGCTGCAAGAATTTGATTTGCATATTGTTCATAGAAAAGGAGCTTTAGCCGTTACAGGAAAGCTTCGCAAGGAAATAATGGACCTCAAGCAGCAAGTCAATAAGCTCGAGGAGGAGAACCGTATCTTGAGGGGAATCATCGCCAAGAATATTACACCACCAACAAAGAAGGAGATATAATCACATGGGTATGGGCACTCCCCTTGGCAACTGCCAAGCTTGGGGGAGGTGCCCCGGTATCGTATCACCATCACAACTCCCATCTTTACCGTTTTTCTTAGTTCGATCCTATTAGTAGTTTCTTGATTTAGTAGAATAAAGTCATGGCATGATCTAGTTTTGAAGTATTGCTTTATGATCCCTCTATGTAATCGAGTCCGTGAGCTATATATATAATAAAGATTAGTGTTGAGTCAAGGGCTTGATTATTTTGCCATGATCTTGGGTGAATAAAAGAAAAAGAATAAAAAGTAACAAAGAGTTCATATTGATATTATCAAGAGTAATGACTTCACATAAAAAGTATGATGATTAAAAGTTGTTGGGAGTTGGCAATTAATAGGAGGTAATAAGGAAAGAGAGGTTTTACATATAAATATATTATCATTGACATCTTTTATGATTGGGAGCACTCATTAAAATATGACATGCTAAAGAGTCGATGTTGGACAAGGAAGACAACATAATGAGTTATGTTTTCTTGTATCTGAGATAAAGTATGTTGTCATGGATCCTCTAACATGTTGAGCTTGCCTTTCCCCCTCATGCTAGCCAAATTCTCAGCACCAAGTAGAGATACTACTTGTGCTTCCAAATACCCTTAAACCAGTTTAGCCATGAGAGTCCACCATATCTACCTATGGATTGAGTAAGATCCTTCAAGTAAGTTGTCATCGGTGCAAGCAATAAAAATTGCTCTCTAAATATGCATGACTTATTAGTGCAGAGAAATAAGCTTTGTACGAACTTGTTGTGGAAGTAATAAAAGCGACGGACTGCATTATAAAGTTCCACATACAAGGGGCAATATAAAGTGATGTTCTTTTGCATTAAGATTTTGTGCATCCAACCATAAAAGCGCATGGCAACCTCTGCTTCCCTCTGCGAAGGGCCTATCTTTTATTATTATCTTCTACCTTATGCAAGAGTCATGGTGATCTTCACCTTTCCTTTTTCATTTTATCCTTTGGCAAGCCCAGCATGTTGGAAAGAACATGATATATATATATATCTAATTGGATGTAGGGGAGCATGAATTGTTATTGTTGACATTACCCTTGAGGTAAAAGGTTGTGGGGCAAAATTATAAGCCCCTATCTTTCTCTGTGTCCAATTAAAACTCCGTAACGACAAGTATTGCGTGAGTGCTAGCAATTATGAAGGACTAAATGATAGTTGAGTACGTGGGCTTGCTTTTAAGCTCTGACATAGACTCTTTCCGATGTTATGATAAATTGCAATTGCTTCAATGACTGAGGTTATACCTTGCTGGTGCCCAATAAAGTTTCTGATTCATACTTTTGCATTGTGAAAAGATCATCGTTTGAACGTAAGTAATCATATGACAAATCTATATATGTTGCTGTTATGAGAATAATCATGATGCCTTCATGTCCGTATTTTATTTTTATCGACGCCTCTACCTCTAAACATGTGGACATATTTATTGTTATCAGCTTTTCGCTTGGGGACAAGCGAGGTCCAAGCTTGGGGGAGTTGATACGTCCATTTTGCATCATGCTTTTATATCGATATTTACCGCATTATGGGCTGTTATTTCACGTTATGTCACAATACTTATGGCTATTCTCTCTTATTTTACAAGGTTTACGTGAAGAGGGAGAATGCTGACAGCTGGAATTCTGGGCTGGAAAAGGAGCAAATATTAGAGACCTATTCTGTGCAACTCCCAAAGTCCTGAAACTCCACGGAATATCTTAAAATAAATAAAGAAAAATCGTCGCCAAAGATGAAGGCCAGGGGGCCCACACCCTGCTCACGAGGGTGCCCCCTCCCCTGGGGCGCGCCCCCCTACCTCGTGGGCCCCCTGGTGGCTCTCCTATGCCCATCTTCTCCTATATGAAGTCTTTCGATGAGAAAAAAAATCAGAGGCAACCTTCGACGAGACTCACGCCACGAGGCGGAACCTTGGCGGAACCAATCTAGGGCTCCCATGGAGCTGTTCTGCCGGGGACACTTCCTCCGGGAGGGAAATCATCGTCATCATCATCACCAATGCTCCTCTCATCGGGAGAGGTCAATCTCCATCAACATCTTCACCAGCACCATCTCATCTCCAAACCCTAGTTCATCTCTTGTATCCAATTCTTGGCTCCAAGTCCGGGATTAGTGCTAGTAGGTTGCTAGTAGTGTTGATTACTCCTTGCAGTTGATGCTAGTTGGTTTACTTGGTGGAAGATCATATGTTCAGATCCTTTATGCATATTATTACCCCTCTGATTATGAACATGAATATGCTTTGTGAGTAGTTACGTTTGTTTCTGAGGACAAGGGAGAAGTCTTGCTATTAGTAGTCATGTGAATTTGGTATTCGTTCAATATTTTGATGAGATGTATGTTCTCTAGCCTCTAGTGGTGTTATGTGAACGTCGACTACATAACACTTCACCATTATTTGGGCCTAGAGGAAGGCATTGGGAAGTAATAAGTAGATGATGGGTTGCTACAGTGATAGAAGCTTAAACCCTAGTTTATGCGTTGCTTCGTAAGGGGCTGTTTTGGATCCATATGTTTCATGCTATGGTTAGGTTTACCTTAATACTTTTGTTGTAGTTGCGAATGCTTGCAATAGAGATTAATCATAAGTGGGATGCTTGTTCAAGTAAGAAAATCACCCAAGCACCGGTCCACCCACATATCAAATTATCAAAGTACCGAACGCGAATCATATGAACGTGATGAAAACTAGCTTGACGATATTCCCATGTGTCCTCGGGAGCGCTTTTCTTATTATAAGAGTTTGTTCCAGCTTGTCCTTTGCTACAAAAATGATTGGGCCACCTTGCTGCACCGTGTTTACTTTTGTTACTTGTTGCTAGTTACAATTTACCTTATCACGAAACTATCTGTTACCACTTATTTCAGTACTTGCAGAGAATACCTTGCTGAAAACTGCTTATCATTTCCTTCTGCTCCTCGTTGGGTTCGACACTCTTACTTATCGAAAGGACTACGATAGATCCCCTATACTTGTGGGTCATCAGGTAGTCGGCAATAATGGCCACTGAGGCTCCATCACAGCCCGCTTGATAAAATATCCCGTTGACAAGCTCCACGGTAATATCCGGATCCTCTTCAAGTCCTGGATCTAGGGCCCTTCCGGGGTCCTCTGGCTGCGGGGAGAGGCTTGAGATTCCTTCTATGGCCCTCCTCAGTTCCTGCTCGGAAATGTCGGAGCAGATGATCTTAGCGAAGAACGCCGCGATAAGTGAAGCAGGGAAAGGAATAACGACTTACCCAGTTTGGGGGGTTGCACATGGAGAACCCATCCCGCGGTTTAATGCGAAGAAATTCTTCCTCTTCTCCTTTGTATAATTCGGACAATATCCTTGCCAGAGAAGTGGCGGAGTCCGGACCCTTACGGCCACAGCGGGTGGCATCATCTTCCCCGTTGAAATGCCACATGGGCTTCCCCCGGTATTGAAGCAGTTGCACCCCCCGTATTATGCATATTCCCATGACCTCGACTATCGTCAATACAGACTTGGCCAGCAACTTTATCCTGCTCATCGGGAAGTGTACTTCTCTGGTATCCTCCTCTCGGGGGCTCCAGGGGCGCCAGCTTAGACGTGCCCTCGGTGGGGCGTCACTGAACTTGGGGAGACCTGTCCGGACTGGATCCGGAAGGGGAACATCATCAATATAAAACCATTCCGAAGGCCAGTTCTCTGGTGCCTTCTTGGGAGTGCCGGATAGGTATCCGGTTTCGGCAATGCGCCATACTTCGGCTCCGCCCACTTGACATGGAGATTCTCCTGGTTAGGGGGGACAAGGCAGAACAACTTCTTCCATAACCCGAAGTGAGGCTCGCAGCCTAAAAATAGCTTGCAAAGGGCAACGTACCCTGCTATATGTAGTATAGAGGCAGGGGCAAAGTTGTGTAACTGGAGGCCGTAGAACTCCAGGAGCCCGCGAAGGAATGGGTGGATAGGAAACCCGACGCCCCTTAGCAGATGCGGGATGAGGCATATTCGCTCCTCTGGAGATGGATTGGGAGATCTCTCCGCTTGCTCCCCTCCATTATAGGTGGCTATTCCGGCTCGGAAGGTGACCATGAATGCTGGTGGGAGAAACCCTTGGGTTTCTAACTCAATCAAACAGCTATGGGGAACTGAACACTCTTCCCAGTCCCCCGGCTTGGAGCGAGGAGAGCGAGCAGAGGAGCTGCAACGACCGTCCATGTTGGAATAGTTTTTCCGGAGCGCTCTATTGGATGCTTGCTCGAGGGGGAAGAGTGAGGTTTGGATCTGAGAATCCACATATCTTCAAATAGGCGATCAGCCCAAAGGATTGAGGGTGGAAAATGCAAAAAATACCTCGGCTCCTCGCATTTGCTCGACACGTGGAGGTGGTCATTATTGAGGCACTGAAGCCAAGGAATACAACATTGATGGAGTTCCGGACATCATTCGTCGTAACAGGTACTTTGGAGTATTCGGAGATGGTACCCGCTCTGCAATGCCGAAGACAAGACTGCGTGCTGGACTCATCGTCATTGAAGCCTAGTTCAGGGGCTACTGAGGGAGTCCTGGATTAGGGGGTATCCGGACAGCCGGACTATATACATTGTCCGGACTATTGAAGCGTGAAGATACAAGACTCAAGACTTCGTCCCGTGTCCGGATGGAACTCTCCTTGGCGTGGAAGGCAAGCTTGGCGATCCGGGTATTGTATTTCCTTCCTTGTAACCGACTCCATGTAAACGCTAGCCCTCTCCGGTGTCTATATAGACCGGAGAGGTTGGTCCTCAGAAGGCCGATCACAATTACAATCATACCATCATAGGCTAGCTTCTAGTGTTTAGCCTCTACGATCTCGTGGTAGATCTAATCTTGTACTACCCATATCTTCAATATTAATTAAGCAGGAAGTAGGGTTTTACCTCCATCGAGAGGGCCCGAACCTGGGTAAACATTGTGTCTCTTGCTTCCTGTTACCATCAGCTTAAGACGTACAGATCAGACCCCCTACCCGAGATCCGCCGGTTTTGACACCGACAGTGACCAGCTAACCACGCAACTGGTGGAGCAGGCGGAGCTTCTCAAGAAAGCCCAGAAGGAGAAAGAGGAAAAGGAGACCGCTCTCCTTGCTAAGTTCGAGACTGAATGCTCCGCGTGGACTAATAAGGAGGCTTTGCTGACTGTCGGCTTCAGCAAAATTGAAGACATGGTTGACGGTAAGCTTCCCTCTTTTTTCTTTCTTCGAGCTATTGGCTGCTGATCAAGCCGGCTTCTTGTCTCTTACTTTGGCTCTTTTGCTTTCTTTTTGAGGAGACTTCTTCCCTGGTCACTCTAACGACGCCAATCAGGCCATCAAGGCTGATCGCGAAGAGCGGAGGGCGGAAGGTGCGCAGATTGCTGCCAACGCACCCCAGACCCTTAGTGAACAGCTTCTCAGCATCCAGGCCCGTCTTCGCCCGGCTCATCGGATGTTGCGCCGTCTTCAGCGTGTCGGCGCCCAGGCAATCTCCGCCCTATGGCCAGACATGTCGGCTCCGCGTACTCCCAGTCGGACTGCCGACTGGCTGGAGGTGGCGGCCGGCCGTCTTGAGGCTTGGAAGGGCTCCTCGGTCTGGGCTGGAGCGCGCCGGGCTTTGGAGTTCGTCAAGGCGTGGTACCCTGGGCTAAATCTAGCCCAGTTGACCATGTTTCGACAGGAGGCCTAGGAGGAGCTGGTGGCGGTGGAGCGTGATCTCAGCAAGCGGGCGGCGGCGATCGCCGAGTACACCACCAGGACTCGGCCGAAGTGATCGACTCCAGCGACGAGGGAGAAGACGAGGAGGAAGAGGAAGGTGAAGAGGAAGTGCCGGAGGTTGAAGCGGACGGCCAGCCTCAGCTCGACCGCGCCTCCAGCAACGAGCCACGCCTGAGCGAGCCGACTGCTGCTGAAGGCGACCAAGCGGAGACTGACCAGCCGACCGCTCCACCAACCGGCACCACCGACTCCACCTTTCTGCCGAACCCGTCTGCTGCTCCCTAGGCTGCCAATTTATCTTTTATTTTTACCTGCTTATCAATCTCGACAAACTTTGTTAACTTCACACAATTCCACCCGCGGGGTGTATTTCAAACTTCTGTTGAATGTTGGCCAAGGGCCTTTTGATATGTAAATATGCTTGCCGAGTTCTATATTTCCTTTCTTTCTGTTCCTTGGCTTTTTTCCTTTGTCGCCCTCCTTGAGCTGCCGTCTTGCCAGCCAAACAGCCGCTCTGCGGACTGTGGCTGTGTCAAGTACTTGGCTGCTTTGGGAGGGTAAGTACTTAGCCGCTTAGAGCTTTTAGCAACTTAAGTAGAAGCCGGCCGGCCGGCTACTCAGTAGCCGGTCGGTGAGGCGGGGAGCCGGCTTGAACTACGTACATGCTTTTTGGGTCCTTAGCCATTTTTCATGTGGGCACCCTTTTCTGCCTTTGACTCATGCCTACCGGAAAGCCGCTCTGCGAGCCACGGCTTTGGCAGGAGAAGGCTGCCAACACATTACTTGTCCGGCTGCAGGAAGCATTTCATAGTACAAGGCGGTGAGACCCTGGGCCGACTGGTCGAACCCGATGCCAGGCGGAATAACGAAATAACACATTCATAGGCAAAATACTTATCATATAGATAAAAGAGGGCGGTCCCCGAGCTCCTCTTGGGGGACCCGGAGTCTTCGTACTTAATACAAAAGTTGGTGTGGTACATACTGCCTCAACTGTGAAACCTTCGGAGGAGGTTTGCATTCCATGGTCGCTCCGTCTCCTTGCTGGAGTCGTCTCTTTTGCGTGCTCGAGGCTTCTGAGCATCGATCAGGTAGTAGGATGCCCTGTGTCGCGCAGAAACGAGCCAAGGCGCCTTTGGCAAAGTTTGTGCCCTTGTCGGTGATGATGTTGTGTGGTATGCCATACCGGATGGTGATGTAGGCGATGAAAGTCACAGCAGTCGGACCATTCAACTTCTTGATTGGTTTTGCTTCTATCCACTTGGTGAACTTGTCCACCGCGACAAGCAGATGAGTCATGCCGCCGCGTGCTGTTTTGAATGGTCCCACCATGTCCATCCCCCAGACAACAAAGGGCCAGGCAATGGGGATGGTCTTGAGTGCAGAAGCCGGCTGATGTGGCTTGGAGCGGAACTTCTGGCACCCTTTGCATTTCTGGACCAAGCCTTTGGCGTCTTCTAGAGCAGTCGGCTAGAAAAACTCATGGCGGAAAGCTTTGGCCACGAGTGCTCTTGAAGCCGCGTGGTGGACACACTTTCCTTGGTGGATATCTTTGAGGATTGCTTGGCCTTGCTCCAGCTCCACGCAGCGCTGGTAAACACCAGTGACACTACGCCTCACAAGTTCTCTGTTGACGATGGTATATGCTGCTGACCGACGTTGCACTTGTCGGGCTGAGATTTCGTCAGTCTTGTCGGTGTCCAGGAGAAAAGCTTCATCCGCCTTGTCGTTCCACTTGAAAAAAGTGGTCTTCTTCATGAGCTGGTACAGGGGAAGAGCCTTCTCGCCCAGCCGACTGATGAAACGGCTGATGGATGCCAAGCAGCCGGTGAATTTTGCACGCCCAGCAATGGTGGGCACCTCCATCCTCTCGATGGCCTTGATCTTCATAGGGTTGCACTCTATGCCGCGCTCTGAGACCAGGAGGCCAAGAAGCTGGTCGGCTGGTACTCCAAAGACGCATTTCTTTGTGTTGAGCTTGATCTGAAATCGGCGCAAGTTTTCAAAGGTCTCCTTGAGGTCTTCTAGCAACGTTCCACCCTTCTCCGTCTTCACCACAACATCGTCCACATAGACGTGAGCGTTTCTGCCGAGTTGCTTGAGGAGACACTTCTGCATGCAGCGCTGAAACGTGGCACCAGCATTTCTCAAGCCGAATGTCGTGGTTAGGTAGCAGAAGGCTCCGAATGGCGTGATGAAGGCGGTCTTCAGCCCGTCGGCCGGGTTCAGCTTGATCTGATGATACCCTGAGTATGCATCCAAAAAGCTCAACAGCTCGCATCCGGCTGTGGAGTCAATTACTTGGTCGATTCGTGGCAAAGCAAATGGGTCTTTGGGGCAAGCTTTGTTGAGGCTGGTATAATCAATACACATGCGCCACTGCTTATTCTTCTTCAGCACAAGGACCGGGTTGGCTAACCATTCGGGAAAGAACACCTCCATGATGAAGCCGGCTGCTAGAAGCCGGGCTATCTCTTCTTCAACAACTCTTCTCTTCTCTTCTGACAGGCGGCGCAAGGGCTGCCTGACTGGCTTGGCATTAGGTCGAACATGTAGCTTGTGCTCGGCGAAATCCGTCGGAACACCCGGCATGTCCTTGGGAGACCATGCAAAGATGTCCCTATTCTCACGGAGGAAATCGACAAGCTCGCTTTCCTATTTGTTGTCAAGCTTCGCACCTATGACAGCGTGCCTCTCCGGATGCTCCGGGTCCAAGGGTATCTTCTTTGTTTCTTTTGTCGGTTTGAACGAGCCCACGGCTTCCGACTCCTTGGGGTTAGGTGACATTTCCGGCTGCTTGCCTGCCATCGCCACAACCCGGTCAAGGAGCCGCTTCTCAGCCGCGATCACGAGGGACTCG
Organism: Aegilops bicornis; assembly: GCA_021605145.1. Classification (NCBI taxonomy): domain Eukaryota; kingdom Viridiplantae; phylum Streptophyta; class Magnoliopsida; order Poales; family Poaceae; genus Aegilops; species Aegilops bicornis. Next base: position 760,312,996 of record CM038673.1, on the reverse strand, counting down.
GCTAGTCGGCTGATGTCTGCTGCGCAGGCGGACGACTTCTTGTAGTCTCCTGCTATGGTCAGGATTCCCTTGGAGCTCGGTATCTTCATCTTGAGGTAAGCATAGTGGTGTCGGTGTCCAAACCGGTGGATCTCGGGTAGGGGGTCCCGATCTGTGCGTCTTAGGCTGATGGTAACAAGAAGCAAGGGACACAATGTTTACCCAGGTTCGAGCCCTCTCGATGGAGGTAAAATCCTACTTCCTGCTTGATTAATATTGAAGATATGGGTAGTACAAGAGTAGATCTACCACGAGATCGTAGAGGCTAAACCCTAGAAGCTAGCCTATGATGGTATGATTGTAATTGCGATCGGCCTTCTAAGGACCAACCTCTCCGGTTTATATAGACACCGGAGAGGGCTAGGGTTTACATGGAGTAAGTTACAAGGAAGGAAATACAATATCCGGATCGCCAAGCTTGCCTTCCACGCCAAGGAAAGTTCCATCCGGACAAGGGACGAAGTCTTGAGTCTTGTATCTTCACGCTTCAATAGTCCGGACGATGTATACAGTCCGGCTGTCCGGATACCCCCTAATCCAGGACTCCCTCAGTAGCCCCTGAACCAGGCTTCAATGACGATGAGTCCGGCGCGCAGTCTTGTCTTCGGCATTGCAGGGCGGGTTCCTTCTCCGAGTACTCCAAAGTAATTATCGAACACTTGAACCGTGTCCGGATCCACAAAATGATCTTCACATGCCACCGTAGAGAGAATGGTATTTCACAAATGCAATATGCTGACAACTTTTTAGGCAACACGATGTGTCATTACAGTCGGGTCATTATTCAAACCGTTTTCCCACAACCAGCCACAGCGCACTTTGCGAGGCGGTTTCCTTGACATGTCTTGTCGAAGCAGAGATCGTGTCCCCTTATCACGGGATTCTCATCAATACGAGTATGGGAAATCCCACCACGCCATCAATCGTGCCGCTTGGGAAGCAAGCGATTCCCAACGAGCAAGTGGGGAGGCACACCGCTTTCATCGCCTCTATAAAGGGATAAGAGTTCCCCATTTGTACCCATGCCTTCTTCCTCCTTTGCCCACTCTTGCCCCTTCGAGCTCCAGCGCCCAAGCCCAAGTCTTCTCCGCACAGCTAAACATGTCCGGAGCAGGAGGCAAGTGGGTGGCTTCCACCGTGAGGGAGAAGCACATCGCAAATCTTCGGGTGGCCGGATACTTGGCCGCAGACATTGCGCACCGGCTATCGGACGCTGGGCAGGTCATTCCGACCCCGGGACCCCACGAGAGGGTCGTGTTCGTCGCCCACTTCGTCCGTGGACTGGGGTTTCCACTTCACCCCTTCGTCCGCGGGCTCATGTTCTACTACGGGCTAGATTTCCACGATCTAGCCCCGAATTTTGTCCTCAAAATCTTGGCGTTCATCGTCGTATGTGAGGCCTTCCTCCGCATCAGGCCTCACTTCGGCCTGTGGCTGCAAATCTTCTGCGTGAAGCCGAAGATCGTGAGCGACCAGCAAGCGGAGTGCGGAGGGGCCATGGTGGGCAGGATGCCTAATGTCACATGGCTTGACGGCTCCTTTGCAGAGACCGTGAAAGGGTGGCAATCGGGTTGTTTTACATCACCGAGCCGCGCACCGCCAACTGGGCAGCGGCCCCCGAGTTCCGATCCGGAACCCCCATGCGGCTCACCTCCTGAGAAAAGAAGGGCCTGGCCTGTGGTGAACCTACAGAGCTGACCGGGCTCCAAAACTGCATCAAGAGCATGAAGGACAAGAACATCAAGCTTGTCAACATGATCCAGGTCATGCTCGTTCACTAGATCCTGTCGTGCCAAAGGCGGGCATTCAATCTGTGGGAGTTCGTTCCGGCCGAACACAAGACGCTTTGGAGGTTTTATGACATGACGCATAAAGGCGCATGGAAGGTGTTGTTCAAGGCCTCCGAAGTACCTCCTCCCACATCTGAGGACCGCAGACTTTATGCAGCGCGGCCCCCGCGTCTGGTGAGTTTTGGGACTACCACCGGATTCGGTTTTTCCCAATACATTCATGGGGGATTAAGTATTTGTGTATATTTGATCAGGACTATGTGGAGACAGCGGAGCAGATTGACTGTCTGACTCCGCTGCCAGAAGATCCAGCTGATGCTCTCCTGACGGATATGCTGATCCCGGTGCCCTACAAGGCACCGAAGAAGAAGGCCGAAAAGAAGGCCCCGGGGACCAGGAAGGGTCTCCGGCGTAAGGTTGTGCCGGAAGCCTCGTCCGAAGACGACGAGGAACACTCCTACCCCGAAGAGGAGGAGGAAGAATAAGAAGCCGCCCCATCCGGAAAGGATGAGGGGCCTGAGGAGACGGGCCATGGGGCCGGGAGAGGCCTCGACGCAAGGCCGCCATACCCACGCCGTCCGATGACGCATTTAAACAGATTCCTCCCGTGGGAGGCGGGGAAGCAAGAAGAAACTCTACCTCCCCGTGGCCGGGAGGAGAAAAGAGGAAAGCCGCCCGGAGGGGGAGGCCGGGACGCTAAGAAGTGAAAGACGTCCCTTCCGGACTACTCCACCACGGCCGCTCATAGCGAGGAAGAGTGGCTGCCCAGGGGGAAGCCCCTAGCGCGATCGTAAGTGTCCGCACTCTATCGTGATTTTAATTCATAGTTATTTTAATAACGCCAAACATATATGCAGTCCGGCCAGGGCTCATCCGGAGGTGTCGTCTTCGGATGGGTCTCTGAGCGCTTCAGAGATGAACTCGCTCCCGACGGCCACCACTCCTCAGCCTGCGGATGACACGGAGGTGTTGTCTGAAGGTTCCCCGGCGGGGGTGACCCGAGACGCCCCAAAGGCGGAGTTCCAGATGCGGACACGCGGGGTTCAAGACCCCCGCGGATCACGTCGATGAGAGCCGCAGCAAGGCAGACTCTCGACCGAACACTGTTCCGGAACCCTTGACGGTTCCAGATTTAGGCGGGCAGCCCCTCGTTAGGGAGGGCGAGCCGTCCGTGCCGAGGACTTCCGTCGCGCCAGCGGCGCCGGATAGTCTGGTGGAAGCGCTTCGAGGCGCTTCCATGGATGACGAGCACCGTACTCTTATGAGTGCGGTGATTCAAAGGTTTTGTCCGCCAAAAGCGGACTAAACGAAGCTCGCATGCCTTCTCCGACGGGCTTTGAGGTAAGTAATAAAATGTGTGAAATTACCACCCGATAGGTAGTAGCCTCGATACTGCTTTGGTGTTCGGAAAGAAAAGCCAAACGGAGGGTCAATTATAATCCGTAGGAGTCTAATAAGATTTTACGTGAATAAGCAGGCCGTGCTGCTTGCCGCTACTGCCCGCACAACCGAGGTTGTCGAACTAAAGCGGGACCTGGAGCAAGCGCAGGGAGAGCTCGACCTCACGAAGAAGCGGCTCGAAGAGAGCAAAGGTGAGTGATTCTCCGCTCTTATGTATGTAAAGATAGATGAAATTGTTTAGTCTCGACGACGGTTGCCGTGGATCGTGTAACAGGGTCCACTGCCGAAGTGGCGTCCCTGAAGAAATCGCTATCCGAGGCCGACGACAAGGCGACCTTGGAATGCAAGGAGCGCGAGAAGCAAAGTGCTAGAGTGGGCGAGGTACAGCAAGAGCTCCAGGACCTCGGCAAGAAGTTCGAGTCCGTGGAGCATGATCTGAAGATGAAAGAAGCCGAGCTTGCGAAGGCCCTTGTGAGTATGAGAGACGCCAAGGCCGAAGCCGAGAAGGCACAGCAGGAAATCCAGGAGGCCAAAAAGATAACGACGGGTAAGAAATTCTTTATGCAAAGCAAACATGTGGAGGAGGAGTTTCTTTTACTTACCCGAATTCGGAGCTCTCCAGGGGCATTCGCAGATCTGCCACACAGCGTCTCAGACGCCGGGGAGTTCTAACGTGCCGAGGATGGGAGCTCAACGGAGAAGTTGTTCTGGTCCTAGTATGCTGGGGCCGAACATCCGATGCCTCTGAGTGACCAACTGAAGCAGTTGGTAGAACTCCAAAGGGCGGCCGAAGTAGCTATGAAAGATTTCATAGTCTGGATGTGGCCTGGTGAGCCCCTGCCAACTAGCTACTTCGGCCTGATCAAGCGGATGGTGAATGCTTGTCCGCGGCTTGAAGTAATCAAGCGATCTGTTTGCATTGAGGGTGCCCGCCGGGCCTTTGCCCGTGCGAAGGTGCATTGGGGCAAACTGGATGCAGAGAAGCTGGTGAAGGACGGGCCGCTGGAGGGCAAGGCGCATCGCCATCCCAAGAAGTACTATGATGGCGTTATGAAGGGCGCTCGTCTCGTGGCCGACGAATGTACTAAAGACAAGATCTTTGACTAAATGTACCTCTGTCGCTGTTGTAATTTAAGGACGGAGTTGCCTGTGCTATGTAGCACTGTTTTGATTTAAAATATTACCATCTGTGCGGCTGTTTATAAAATTCTGAAAGTAGGCTACCGTCGGCTTCCTCCCCACGCATTACCTAGTACCGGGGTGTTCCTGGAAAAACCCGGAAACTCTTTATCCAAATGTTTGGTCCCTTAAGGAGGTATCCGGCGCAGCGAACAAGGCAATCGGACTATGTGGCTTTATAACTTTCACTTAGCCATAGAAGTTTATAATTTTAAATTTCGGCGAAGCCCCTAGAATTCGGAGGGCCGAATTGGAGTGCTATATACGCCTAAATCGGACAAGGCCGATTCATCGCCTAAAGCGGAAAAAATCTTTAAGGATTTTAAGACCTCTTGAACAGCGACCAGCTCTCGCCTCATCATGCCGGTCAGTTTTCGGCTTTCTCTACTGAGGTGCTCGTCGGAAGAACCGGGACACAATCACAGTTGTTCTTCCTGCGCTACCTTAGCCGATATAACGGAACGTAAGGTACCAAAACAAGGGAGCCGGGCTAACCCAACTGTAGACTCGAGACATGATTCGGATTTGATGCATATAGTGCTATAAGTTCGGGGTGCCACACTGTTTAAAGTGCTCGGACTTTATTTGCCGTAGAACGGGGCACCATAGGAAGCCCCTGGCAAACGGACCGTACCAAAGTGTACGGATGCAATATCAAAGAGACATTTGTAAGAAAAATGTTCAAATAAGAATAGTGAGCTGACGCTATGTATAATCTCCCATTGATGAAAATACATTTAAGCGTATGTTTACAATGAATGCATTAAGCAGAGATAAATAGGACTATTTAACATGTCCTATCCAGGGGCAGGCCGCGTATGGATATATAAAACAGGTATAACTATCGTAAATAGATTCCACCTGGGTGTTTCCTTCTGTGCGCGAAGCCTGTTGCCTCCTTGGTTTTCTCTCCTATGTAAGTCCGAGAATCCGGCTCTTCTGAAGAGGCTGCTCTAAAGCAATGTCCTGAAAAAGAAGGACAGGTTATGAAGGTATGTGGCGGTTATCCCGCACTGTTGACTGAGTCATTGTTGCGCCTCCGCCTACGCCCATGGTATCTTGAGTGCGTAATTATGTACGCGTGGCACGAATGCTGCTTTGATGGGGCTTAAGCGGAGGCCGGACTGCTAGTCGCGCTCTTGGCGTGCCTCATGATCCTGTTGCGGGGTTCTCCGGACTCTCTTGACGGTGCTTGAAGTTTTTGTCGCCGGATTGGTTTGTCGGAGGAGGCCGCATTGTACTTCCGCCGCGAGGGCTGCAGTATGCTCTTCTGTTCGGAGAGAGCGGTCCATATTTCCGTTCACTGTTATGACCCCGCGTGGCCCTGGCATCTTGAGCTTGAGGTATGCATAGTGTGGTACCGCATTGAATCTAGCGAATGTGGTTCGTCCGAGCAAAGGCGTGGTAACCATCATGCGGAAAGGGACGATATCGAAGATTAACTCTTCGCTTCGGAAGTTATCCGGAGATCCGAAGACCACTCCCAATGTTATAGAGCACGTGCAACGGGTCTCTACTCCAGGAATCACACCTTTAAAGGTGGTTTTGGTGGCCTTGATCCTTGAAGGGTCAATGCCCATTTTATGGCGACCGTGTCCCGATAAAGCAGGTTCAGTTGCCGCCACCGGCCCATAAGGACTTGCGTGAGGTGGAATCCGTCGATGATTGGGTCTAGGGACCAATGCGGCTGAGCCGCCGTGATGGATGCTAGTAGGGTGATCCCTACGGTCAAAGGTGATCGGGCAAGCTGACCATGGGTTAAATTTGGGGCGATCGCTCCATCGCATAGACGCCCCGTAGTGCTCGCCTGCTCCCGCTTGGGAATGTGCGTGGCGTAAATCATGTTGACCGCTTTTCACCGGGGGATTTTTCTGTCCCCGTGTTCGGACGCCGGGCTCTTCGTCATCGTCATTGTAGCCCCTTGTCCTTGTTTTCGGCATTTATTTTGCCGGCCTGTTTGAACACCCAGCAGTCTCTATTGGTGTGGTTGGCTGGCTTGTCCGGGGTGCCATGAATTTGGCATGAGCGCTCCAGTATACGATCTAGACTGGACGGTCCCAGATTATTTCTTTTGAACGGCTTCTTCCGCTGACCAGACTTGGATCCGCTGAATCCGGCGTTGACTGCCGTGTCTTCAGTGCTGTCGCCGTTGTTCCGTCGCTTATGTCTATTACGTCGTGGCTTGTCATTATTGCCGCGACCGTCCGGAGTGCCAGAATGTGGCGTAGTGCTGCTGCGAGCCAACCAGCTGTCCTCGCCCGCGCAAAAGCGGGTCATTAGTGTTGTGAGAGCTGCCATTGACTTGGGTTTTTCCTGGCCGAGGTGTCGGGCGAGCCACTCTTCATGGATATTGTGCTTAAAAGCTGCCAGGGCTTCGGCGTCCGGACAATCGACTATTTGGTTCTTTTTAGTTAGGAACCGAGTCCAGAATTTCCTGGCTGACTCTCCGGGTTGTTGAGTAATGTGGCTCCGGTCATCAGCGTCTGGTGGTCGCACATATGTGCCCTAGAAGTTGTCGAGGAATGCGTCCTCCAGGTTTTCCCAGCTACCAATGGAATTTCTTTGGTCAGTATTTTAGCCGATGTCGGGCTGGTCCTTTGAGCTTAAGGGGAGATACTTGATGGCGTGTAGATCGTCTCCGCGGGCCATGTGAATGTGGAGAAGGAAATCTTCGATCCATACCGCGGGGTCTGTTGTGCCATCGTATGATTCAATGTTTACCGGTTTGAACCCTTCTGGGAATTCATGATCCATCACTTCGTCGGTGAAGCATAGGGGGTGCGCGGTGCCTCTGTGCTGGGCTATGTGGCTATGCAGTTCGAATTGCTCTGGGTGGCTATGTTTGGCCCGAGCAGACTTGTTGAAGGTGTATCCGGCGTGACGGTCGTCGTCGCGTGCTGAGGCGCGCCCCCGCGATCCGTAGATCGATCTTGGATGTCCTGCTCTGTTTTCTAGTATATCTGGCAGGTCCTGCCTATTGCCCCGGGCCGTAGTATGTTGGCGTGGGGGTGCTGGCTGGTATGCGGGCTGATATGCCGTTTTATCCCGGCCACGAGGTGGCCAGTCAGCCGTATGGCGCTCGAGTCCGTATTCCTCGGCTGCCAGGACTTCAGTCCATCTGTCTGTGAGCAGGTCTTGATCAGCTTGGAGTTGTTGTTGCTTCTTTTTCAGGCTCCTCGCAGTGGCTATAAGCCGATGCTTGAAGCGCTCCTGCTCTACGGGATCCTCAGGCACGCCGAACACGTCGTCACTGTGGCTAATCTCGTCTTCGGAGGGGGGCATGTAGTTGTCCTCCTCCGGGTATTCGTCCGTCACCTGTTCTTCTGGGCTGACCTGCTCATCTTCCTGTTCGGCCTGCTCGAAGGCAGGCTGATCAGAGTTGTATTCTTCTTCGACACCATTCGGATTGTTTTCGTCTCCTGGGCTGGTATTGCTGTGGCGGGGCTTGGAGTGGCGCCGACGATGCCCATTCTTTGCTTTTTTCCCTGAGGTTTTATCCTCCGTTGCCTCATCGCCATTTGTTTCCTTTGGAGTGTCCACCATATATATATATATATATATATATATATCATAGGAAGAGGTGGCTGTCCACCGCCCAGTGAGCGGTGGTTCATGTTCTTCTTCTGCATCGTCGTCCATACCGTCGTGTGGAGTCGAAGTCCAGGACCTCGGTTAAATCATCGACCGTGGCAATGAAGGGGGTGGTGGGTGGGCAACGAATTCCTTCATTGCCTGCCTCCCACTCGAGCCGGACATAGTTCGGCCAAGAGCCTCCTGACAAAGAGAGAGACTTTAATGAGTCCAGCATGTCGCCAAAGGGCGAGTGCTGGAAGATATCAGCAGCGGTGAACTCCATTACCGAAGCCCAACCTGGCTCGACTGGCTCGGGAGTGAGCGGACTGGAACCAACGTCCGGATACGAATCCGGGGGGGTCCGGAGTCACAGGCCACCACCGAGGTAAGACCCATGTTCGGCTCCACCGCCGATGAGTGTGCGACCTCCGGGGCTGGGTCCATCCCTCCGTCCTTAGGGAGCGCAGCCTGCTCCGGATTTAGGTCCGGCTATCATGGGGTGATACCTCAGCTTTGTCCGACAAGAGGTCTAAGCCGTGCTCGTTAGACTGCTCGGTGCTCTGGCATAGGCCCGAATCCGTCAAGATAAAGTCTCCGCGAATGTCCGCCGTGTAGTTCAGGTTTCCGAACCTGATCTGGTGGCCAGGGGCATAGCTGTCGATCTGCTCCAGATGGCCAAGCGAGTTGGCCCGCAGGGCGAAGCCGCCGAACACGAAGATCTGTCCGGGGAGGAAGGTCTCACCCGGGATCGTGTTGTTGACGATGACTGGAGGAGCCATCGAGCCCTGTAGCGACGACACAGAGGAACTCTCAATGAAAGCACCAATGTCGGTGTCAAAACCGGCGGATCTCGGGTAGGGGGTCCCGATCTGTGCGTCTTAGGCTGATGGTAACAGGAAGCAAGGGACACAATGTTTACCTGTGTTCGCCCTCTCGATGGAGGTAAAACCCTACTTCCTGCTTGATTAATATTGAAGATATGGGTAGTACAAGAGTAGATCTACCATGAGATCGTAGAGGCTGAACCCTAGAAGCTAGCCTATGATGGTATGATTGTAATTGCGATCGGCCTTCTAAGGACCAACCTCTCCGGTTTATATAGACACCGGAGAGGGCTAGGGTTTACATGGAGTCGGTTACTAGGAAGGAAATACAATATCCGGATCGCCAAGCTTGCCTTCCACGCCAAGGAGAGTTCCATCCGAACACAGGACGAAGTCTTGAGTCTTGTATCTTCACGCTTCAATAGTCCGGACGATGTATACAGTCCGGCTGTCCGGATACCCCCTAATCCAGGACTCCCTCAGGGACCGCGCCATGAACTTGGCTAGAGCAGGTCGGCCAAGTAGCGCATGGTAGGGGCTCTCAAGGTCCACCACTTCAAACCAGACTGGCTCTCGGCGGAAGTGATCTTTGTCCCCAAAGAGGACATATATCTGTGTCTTGCCGATTGGTGAGCAGGAAAGGCCAGGAACTATGCCATGGAATACAGTCCGACTGGGCTGAAGCTGCCTCTGTTTGATTCCTAACTTCTCCATAGTATCTCGGTACAGGATGTTGATGCTGCTGCCGCCATCTATCAGGACTCGGGAGAAGCGAGCAGCCCGCCTCTCTGTTGTGAAGGTGGCATCTAAGACCAAAGCATAAGAACCGGGATTGGGCATCACCTCCGGGTGGTCAGCTCTGCTCCAGCTGATGGGCTTCTCAGACCAATGCATGAACTCGGGGGTATGTGATGCTACCGCATTTACTTGTTGTCGTTGCCGTCTGTTGTGCCTATCGTTGGCCATGCTGGTGAACACGACATAAGCTCCATGCTCTTCAGGGTATTCATCTTGTATTGCGCCGACTGGCCGAACCGCCGGATGCTGGGGAGGAGGAGGCGGCGGGCCAGCAGGAGGAGGAGGCAAAAGTCCATCACCCTTGGTGATCCTGGTGAGCTAGTGGAATTTCCGAGTGGTGTGGTTGGACGGCTTCGCGCCGCTGTGGAACTTGCAGGGTGCATCAAGAGTCTGCTCGTACGAGAAGGCAGACAGCCAGTTGGGCTTGCCGCCCTTCTGACGCTTGGGTGGAGGCTGCCCTTCTGGCTGTTGATCTTCGACTATCGCCACCTGCCAGCTTGTGGAAGCCGGCTGCGTGGCCTTGCGCTTGTTGTCATTCGGTTGCTGACGCCGACTGGTGTCGCCAGCCGGTGTCCGAGGAGCTTGAGGAGCCACTTTGCCAGATGCATCAACTTGGATCTCCGCCTTCATGGAGGAGTCGGTCGTGTCGTACTTGTCTGCTATGATCAGCAGTTCATCGAGGGTCGTCGGCTCGTCACAGAGAAGCCGGTGCTTGAGGAGGGTGCCCTCTCGGCACCCGACAGTGAAGTACTCGATGGCATGTACCTTGTGCATGCCCTCGCAGGAGTTGCGCAACTCGGCCCAGCGCGTGAGGTAGTCGCGAGTCAACTCGTTGGGGCCTTGGACGCATAAGGAGAGCTGGCGAGGCTTGGGCGGCCGCTTGTACGTGTTGGTGAAGTTGCGGATGAAGGCTTCGGTGAAATCAACCCAGCTATTGATGCTGCGGGGCTTCAGGCTATTCAGCCATGTCTGGGTTGTGCCCTGGAGCATGAGCGGAACGTACTTGACGGCGACGCGCTTGTTGCCATTCGCGATGCTGATGGTTGTGGAGTAGTCGACCATCCAGTCTTCTGGCTTCACGGAGCCGGTGTACTTGGGCGTATCTCTTGAGAGAGTGAACCCCTTGGGGAAGGGCTCATCTCGGATGAGGGGGCCGAAATAATGCAATAAATATCGATATAAAATCATGATGCAAAATGGACGTATCAACTCCCCCAAGCTTAGACCTCGCTTGTCCTCAAGCGAAAGCCGATAACGATAAATATGTCCCCATGTTTAGAGGTAGAGGCGTCGATTTTTCTTTATTTATTTTAAGATATTCCGTGGAGTTTCAGGACTTTTGGAGTTGCATGAATAGGTCTCCAATATTTGCTCCTTTTCCAAATTTCAGAATTCCAGCTGCCGGCATTCTCCCTCTTCACGTAAACCTTGTAAAATAAGAGAGAATAGCCATAAGTACTGTGACATAACGTGAAATAACAGCCCATAATGCGGTAAATATCGATATAAAAGCATGATGAAAAATGGACGTATCAACTCCCCTGTTTAGACCTCGCTTGTCCCCAAGCGAAAAGCCGATAACAATAAATATGTCCTCATGTTTAGAGGTAGAGGCGTCGATAAAAATAAAATACGAACATGAAGGCATCATGATTATTCTCATAACAGCAACATATATAGATATTGTCATATGATTTCTTATGTTCAAGTAATAATCCATTCACAATGCAGAATACGAATCATAAACTTTATTGAGAACCAACAAACTATAATCTCAGTCATTGAAGCAATTGCAATTTATCATAACATCAAAAAGAGTCTATGTCAGAGCTTAATAGCAAGTCCACATACTCAACTACCATTTAGTCCTTCATAATTGCTAACACTCACGCGATACTTGTGGTTACGGAGTTTTAATCGGACACAGAGAAAGTTAGGGGCTTATAGTTTCGCCTCCCAACCTTTTACCTCAAGGGTAATGTCAACAATAATAACTCATGCCTCCTACATCCAATTAGATATATCAATCAGGATCTTTCCAACACACTGGGCTTGCCAAAGGATAAAATGTAAGAAGGAAAGGTGAAGATCACCATGACTCTTGCATAAGGTAGAGGATAATAATAAAAGATAGGCCCTTCGCAGAGGGAAGCAGAGGTTGCCATGCGCTTTTATGGTTGGATGCACAAAATCTTAATGCGAAAGAACGTCACTTTATATTGCCCCTTGTGATATGAACCTTTATTATGCAGTCTGTCGCTTTTATTTCTTCCACATCACAAGATCGTATAAAGCTTATTTCTCCCACACCAAGCAATCATACATATTTATAGTAATTTTTATTGCTTTGCACCGATGACAACTTACTTGAAGGATCTTACTCAATCCATAGGTAGATATGGTGGACTCTCATGGCAAAACTGGTTTAAGGGTTTTTGGAAGCACAAGTAGTATCTCTACTTGGTGCTGAGAATTTGGCTAGAATGAGGGGGAAAGGCAAGCTCAACATGTTGGAAGATCCATGACAATATACTTTATCTTAGATATAATAAAACATAACTCATTACGTTGTCTTCCTTGTCCAACATCAACTCTTTAGCATGTCATATTTTAATGAGTGCTCAAAATCATAAAAAATGTCAATAATAGTATATCTATATGTGAAACCTCTCTTTCCTTATTATTTCCTATTAATTGCAACAATGACCAAAGCTATGTTTGTCAACTCCCAACAACTTTTAATCATCATACTCTTTCTATGTGAAGTCATTACTCTCAATAAGATCAATATGAACTCTTTATTCTTTTTATTCTTTTTCTTTCTCTTTTTTATTCACTCAAGATCATGGCAAAACAATCAAGTCCTTGACTCAACACTAATCTTTATTATATAGCTCATGGACTCGATTACATAGAGAGATCATAAAGCAAAACTCAAAACTAGATCATGCCATAAACTTTATTCTACTAGATCAAGATACTACTAATAGGATCAAACTAAGAAAAACGATAAAGATAGGAGATGTAGTTGTGATACGATACCGGGGCACCTCCCCCAAGCTTGGCAGTTGCCAAGGGGAGTGCCCATACCCATGTGATTATGTCTCCTTTGTTGGTGAAGAAGGTGGTGGTGTTGTCGATGATGCGGGCTTGTCATCCATCTTCCAAGGCATGGGCTCACCATCATAGAAGGATGATCGAGTCTCCGGAATCCTCAAATCTACAGCCAAACTCATCCTTTTGAATCTATATTCATACTCACAGTTTTGATTTTGCAGGTCATAGATTTGGGCTTGAAGGTGCTCGATCTTCTCATGAAGCTTGAAGATGGCCTCCCCGATATTGTCGGCATCTGCCTTGTGATTACTAGTGAACTCCGCGATCATCATGTGGTTGGAGTTGAGTCCACATTCCACCATCCCTTGACACTTGAAAACCTGTTGCTCCTTGCTTGAGCCTCGTCTCCACGCTCGGGTTCCTTTTGGTCCCTCTTCATCGCGGATGTGCAGCAACCCATCACGCAACTCAATGGTTTGAGGGTGTCGCAGCACCTCCATGAGGTAAGAGTTGATGACCTTCTCAAAGAACTTGTCCTTGGAAGCACTTGGGGACGTCATGATAATCTAGATCTGTCAGAAAAACAACTCGAAACAAGAACAGAGGAGATTTGCGTGATACGGGAGTCAAAACCTTCGGGAGAATATATAATGAATTTTTACCGACCAAAATACGTATCGTGCAAGGAAACGGAGTCCGGAAGGCACACAAGGTGTCCATGAGGTAGGGGGGCATGCCCTCCACCCTCGTGGGGCCCTCGTGTCCTTCCCGGACTGCTACTTATTTTTCTATTTTTTTAAATATTCCAAAACGGAGAAATATTGCCTTAAAAATTGTTTTGGAGTCGGTTTACTTACCGTACCACATACCTACTCCTTTTGAGAGTCTGAAACGTTCCAGAAAGTGTCCCTTATGTATTCCTCCGGGGTTACGGTTTCAATGACATTGGTTTCAACATTTATAGGATTACCTGAGATATAATGTTTGATTCTTTTACCGTTTACCACCTTCGGATTTGTGCCTTCGAAGTTGTTGATTTTTATGGCACCGGAACGATAGACCTCCTCGATAACGTAGGGTCCTTCCCATTTGGAGAGAAGTTTTCCTGCAAAAAATCTTAAACGAGAGTTGTATAGCAATACATAATCACCTACATTAAACTCACGCTTTTGTATCCTTTTGTCATGCCATCTTTTAACTTTTTCTTTAAACAACTTGGCATTTTCATAGGCTTGGGTTATCCATTCATCAAGTGAGTATCAAATAACCTCTTCTCTCCGGCAAGTTTAAAATCATAGTTGAGCTCTTTAATAGCCCAATAAACCTTATGCTCTAGTTCGAGAGATAAATGGCATGCTTTTCCATAAACCATTTTATACGGAGACATACCCATAGGATTTTTATATGCAGTTCTATAGGCCCATAATGCATCATCAAGTTTCTTGGACCAATTCTTTCTAGACCTATTGACAGTCTTTTGCAAAATTAATTTGAGTTCTCTATTACTCAATTCTACTTGACCGCTAGATCATGGGTGATAAGGAGATGCAATTCTATGATTAACATCATATTTAGCAAGCATTTTACGGAAAGCACCATGAATAAAATGTGAACCACCATCAGTCATTAAGTATCCAGGGACTCTAAACCTCGGAAAAATAACTTCTTTAAGCATTTTAATAGAGGTGTTATGATCAGCACTACTAGTTGGAATAGCTTCTACCCACTTAGTAACGTAATCAACAGCAACTAAAATATGTGTATATCCATTAGAGGCAGGAAATGGTCCCATATAATCAAAGCCCCAAACATCAAATGGTTCAATAACAAGTGAATAATTCATAGGCATTTCTTGACGTCTACTAATATTACCAATTCTTTGATATTCATCACAAGAAAATACAAACTTATGGGCATCCTTGAAGAGAGTAGGCCCATAAAAAACGGATTGCAATACCTTATGTGCAGTTCTATCTCCAGTGTGGTGTCCTCCATAAGCTTCGGAGTGACACTTGCGTATGATATGTTCCTGTTCATGCTCAGGTACACAAAGTCTAATAACACCATCTACTCCTTCTTTATAAAGATGTGGGTCATCCCAAAAGTAATGTCTCAAATCATAGAAAAACTTTTTCTTTTGCTGGTATGTGAAACTAGGTGGTATAAATTTAGCAACAATGTAATTAGCATAATCTGCATACCATGGAGTACTAGGAGAAGTACTTATGACATTTAGTTGCTCATCAGGAAAGCTATCATCAATAGGTAGTGGGTCATCAAGAACATTTTCTAACCTAGACAAGTTATGCGCAGCAGGGGTTCTCAGCTCCCTTTCTATCAACAATATGCAAATCGAATTCTTGTAGCAAGAGAACCCATCTAATAAGTCTAGGTTTAGCATCTTTCTTTTCCATCAGGTATTTAATAGCAGCATGATCAGTGTGAATAGTTACTTTAGAATCAACAATATAAAGTCTGAACTTATCACATGCAAATACAACTGCTAAAAATTCTTTTTCAGTAGTAGCATAGTTTCTTTGAGCATTGTCTAGAGTCTTACTAGTATAATGGACAACATTTAATTTCTTATCAACTCTTTGCCCTAGAATAGCACCTACAGCATAATCACTAGCATCACACATAATTTCAAAGGGTAAATTCCAATCAGGTGGCTGAACAATAGGTGCAGAGATCAATGCTTTCTTAAGTATTTCAAATGCTTCTACACAATCATCATCAAAGACAAATGGTATATCTTTTTGTAATAAATTAGTCAGAGGACGAGAAATTTTTGAGAAGTCCTTAATGAACCTCCTATAAAATCCGGCGTGACCAAGGGAACTTCTTATACCTTTGATGTCCTTGGGACATGGCATCTTTTCAATAGCATCAACCTTGGCTTTATCAACTTCAATACCTCTTTCAGAAACTTTATGCCCCAAGACAATACCTTCATTAACCATAAATTGGCACTTTTCCCAATTCAAGACAAGATTAGTTTCTTCACATCTCTGCAAAACTTCGATCAAGATTGCTCAAGCAATCATCAAAAGAGGATCCATAGACGGAAAAGTCGTCCATGAAAACCTCACAAATCTTTTCACAAAAGTCAGAGAATATAGCCATCATGCATCTTTGAAAGGTAGCAGGTGCATTACATAAACCAAAAGGCATACGTCTATAAGCAAAAGTACCAAAAGGGCATGTAAAAGTAGTCTTTGGTTGATCCTTAGCCGATACAAGTATTTGAGAGAAACCAGAATAACCATCTAGAAAACAATAATGTGTATGTTTGCATAATCTTTCTAGCATTTGATCAATAAAAGGTAAGGGGTAATGATCTTTCTTAGTAGCTTTATTTAATTTGCGGAAATCAATTACCATCCTATAACCTGTAATAATTCTTTGCGGGATCAATTCATCTTTATCATTAGGAACAACAGTAACACCTCCCTTCTTAGGGACACAATGAACAGGACTTACCCACTGACTATCAGCAACGGGATAAATTATACCTGCCTCCAGAAGCTTTAGTATTTCTTTTCTTACCACTTCTTTCATCTTAGGATTAAGCCTTCGTTGATGATCACGAACCGGTTTGGCATCTTCTTCCAAATTTATTTTATGTTGACATAGAGTGGGACTAATGCCCTTAAGATCATCAAGAGTATATCCAATAGCAGCACGGTGCTTCTTCAGAGTTTTAAATAATCTTTCTTCTTCATGCTCTGAAAGGTCAGCACTAATAATAATAGGATATATTTTCTTTTCATCAAGATAAGCATATTTAAGATTATCAGGCAACGGTTTAAGCTCAAACACGGGATCACCCTTGGGTGGAGGAGGATCCCCTAGGATTTCAACATGCAAATTGTGTTTCAGAATAGGTTCCTATTTAAAGGATACTTCATCTATTTCCCTTCTTTCATTCATAAACATATCATTTTCATGGTCTAGCAAATAATGTTCTAGAGGATCACTAGGAGGTACGGCAATAGAAGCAAGACCAATGATTTCATCCTTACTAGGTAATTCCTCTTCACGGTGTTGTTTACTAAATTTAGAGAAATTAAACTCATGAGTCATATCATCTAAGCCAATAGTAACAACATTCTTTTCACAGTCTATCTTAACATTTACAGTATTCAAGAAGGGTCTACCAAATATAATTGGACAAAAGCTATCTTGTGGGGAACTAAGAACAAGAAAATCAGTAGGATATTTGATTTTCCCACACAAGACTTCAACATCTCTAACAATTCCCACTGGCGATATGGTATCTCTATTGGCAAGTTTAATTGTGACATCAATATCTTCTAACTCAGCAAGTGCAATTTCATGCTTAATTTCTTTATACAAGTCATAAGGTATAACACTAGCACTAGCACCCATATCACATAAGCCATGATAACAATGATCTCCTATTTTAACAGAAATAACAGGCACGCCTACCACAGGTCTATGTTTATCTTTAACGCTAGGTTTTGCAATTCTAGCAGATTCACCACAGAATTGAATAACATGCCCATCAATATTATCAGACAAGAGATCTTTAACAATAGCAATATTAGGTTCTACTTTGACTTTCTCATGAGGTGTATAAGTTCTAATATTGCTTTTACGAACCACAGTTGAAGCTTTAGCATGATCCTTTATTCTAACAGGGAAAGGTGGTTTCTCAACATAAGAGGTAGGAACAATAGGATCATTGTCGGTGTCAAAACCGGCGGATCTCGGGTAGGGGGTCCCGAACTGTGCGTCTAGGCGGATGGTAACAGGAGACAAGGGACACGATGTTTTACCCAGGTTCGGGCCCTCTTGATGGAGGTAAAACCTCACGTCCTGCTCGATTGATATTGATATTGTGGATGTTTACAAGAGTGGATCTACCACGAGATCAAGGAGGCTAAACCCTAGAAGCTAGCCTATGGTATGATTGTAAGGGTTGTTGTTCTTCTAGTCCTACGGACTAAAGCCATCCGGTTTATATAGACACCGGAGAGGGCTAGGGTTACATAGAGTCGCCATTACAATGGTAGGAGATCTACATATCCGTATCGCCAAGCTTGCCTTCCACGCCAAGGAAAGTCCCATCCGGACATTGGCGAAGTCTTCAATCTTGTATCTTCATAGTCTTGGAGTCCGGTCGATGATGATAGTCCGGCCAATGATAGTTCGGCTGATGATGGTAGTCCGGCTATCCGGACACCCCTAATCCAGACTCCTCGGAGCTCTCGAACCAGGCTTCAATGACGATAAGTCCGGGCCAGTATATTGCTTGGCATTGCAAGGCGGGTTCCTCCTCCGAATGATAGAAGATTGTGAACACCAGGATAGTGTCTGGCTCTGCAAAATAAATTCCACATTCCACCATAGAGAGAATAATATATACACAAGTTCAATCTGCTGACGTTTTTTGCGGCATGATGTCACGCAACTACCAAGCCATTACTTGAATTGTTTTTTACTTTACCACCTCAGCGCATTTAGCGAAGCGGTTTCCTTGGCACGTCTTGTCGGAGCAGAGATCGTGTTTCCCCTTAATCCGGGATTCTCATCAATACGGGCGTGGGTAACCCAACCGCGCCATTGATGGTGACGCTTGGGAGATAAGCGAGTTTTACCAGGCCGGTGGGGGACGCGTAAGACTTCGCCTACCATATAAGGGATAAGGATTCACCTTCTCACCCACGCCTTCTTCCTCCTTTGCTTATCCATCTCACAAGACTCGAGCTCCAGCACCCAAGTTCGTGCATCTCGTCTCAACCTTCTCCGACCATGTCCAGAGCGGGAGGTAAATGGTTGGCCTCCACCGTTAAGGAGGAGCACATCGCCAAACTGCGCAGCGCCGGATACCTCTCCGGCGACATCAAGACCGGCTGCCCGACGAGGGGCAGCTCATCCCCACCCCTGTGCCCCATGAGAGGGTCGCCTTTCTTCCCCACTTTCTCCGCTGGACTGGGCTTTCCACTTCACCCCTTCGTCCGGGGCTCATGTTCTACTACGGCCTGGATTTCCATGATCCGGCGCCAACTTCATCCTCAACATCTCGGCGTTTATCGTCGTGGTGCGAGGCCTTCCTTCGCATCCAGCCCCACTTCGCTTGTGGCTCAAGACCTTCAATGTCAAGCCGAAGGTAGTGAAGGGCACTCAAGCGGAGTGCGGAGGCGCCATGTTGGGCAAGATGCCCAATGTCCTTTGGTTCAAGGGGCCTTCGTGGAATCCGCCAAGGGGTGGCAATCGGGTGGTTCTATATCACCGAGCCGCTGCGTGACCCTACATGGGCGGCGGCCCCGAAGTTTAGATCTGGTATCCCGACGCAGCTCACCTCCCGGAAAGAGAAGGGCTTGTGGGGTAGTTCGAAGGAGCCGACGGACTCCAAGCCCGTATCCGTAAGCCGGTGAAGAAGCTCAGGCTGGTTAACGTGGTCCAAGTCATGCTCGTCGTCACGGATTCTCCCATGCCAAGAGCGGCATTCAATCTGTGGGAGTTCGATCCGGAACAGCACCAGGCGCTGAGCGGGCTCTTCGACACGACGTACGAAGGTTCCTGGAGGGTGCTGTTCAAGGGCGCCGAAGCCCCCGCATCCGCGACTGAAGATCGCGGATTTCGCTCGCGGCGCCAGGCCGACGAGGTAAGTGATTCTACCCCTTTTACGGGACACTTGTTTTTCATAGTTTGACTCTATGCGGGTTTTAATTTCCCCTTCTCCTTTGACAGGACTGGATGAGGAAGGCGGAGCAGATTACCTGCCCGGCTCCTATGCCAGAAAATCCAGTGGACGCTCGTCTAGCGAGGCTGCTGGTTCCGGCACCGCACGTGGTGCCGGAGAAGAAGGCCAAGAAGGAGGCCACGGGTGCTCGAAAGAGCTCCCGTTTTTAGGTGTCCGACGACTCCGGGGCGGACTCCTCCCCCGAAAACGAGGAGGAGAAAGAGGACTCTCTCCCAGAGGAGGGAGAGAGGAAGAGGAAGGCTTCCCAACAGGGGAGGCCGAAGGGTCCAAGAGGGGAAGGACTATTCCCCCGGACAGCTCCGCCAACAACAATGTTGGCGAGGAAGAATGGCCTTCAAGGGCCAGGCCTCAGGCGAGATCGTAAGTATCCGGATTCCTGAATGATCTATAATTTATTTTTCTGCATCACATAGTGTCATTCTGATGCCGCATGTTGGCTGTAGTCCGGCCAGTGATGATCTCCCCGCTTCATCGAGCGGGTCGTTGGCTCCGTCGGATGTAGACTCCATCCCGACCGCCTCCACCCCTCACGACACCGAGGACGCCGAGGTGGGATCCCAAGAAGGGACCCATCGGGGGGAGGCTCCAGAGGCGCCACAAGGCGTCCTCCCGGACTTTGCGCCGGACTCCACATCAAAACCCGCAGTGGTTCCGGAGTCCGGCCGGCGGCCCCTTCAAACAAAGGGCAAGACCGTGACGCTGGCGGCTTCTGTCCAACCGGAGGCGCCGGGCAATTTGTTGGAGGCGCTGCAGAGCGCTTCCATCGAGGAAGAACACCGCACTATTATGAGTGCGGTGATCCAGAAGGTGCAGCTCGCCAAGGGCGGGCTGACCGGCTCGCAGTAGCCTTCTATCGTGCTTTGAGGTAAGAAGTTAAAAATATGCAATGTAATACCGCATAGACAAGAGCCCTTGATGCTCGGTTCGGTGTTCGGAAAGAAAAGCCGGACCGAGGATCTGAAAAAGATATACGCAGGGTTGCTAAAAATTATGTCAATATGGGTTGCGGTGCCGCCGACCGCCAAGACCATCATGGAGGTCGGTGCTTTGAAGCAGGAGCTCGAGCGGTCCGAGCAAGAGCTCGGCCGCGCCAGGAAGCAGCTCCAGGACAAAGAAGGTGAGTAACACCACTTTGAACTTGTACCTTACAGAAAAGGATTTAGGTTGCAACAAAAAATAACAAGGATAACGTGGGTACTGCAGGGGCCACGAACGAGGTGGCGACCCTGAAGGAGGCCGTGTCCGCGGCCGAACGCAATGCGGCCACAGAACGGGCAGAGCGAGAAAAGCAGGAGGCGCGGGTGGCGGTGGTTCAAAGAAGAGCTCCGTGCTCTCATGGAAAAGCATGAGAGTTTGGAGCGTGACTCAAAGACTCGAGAGTCCGAGCTTGCCTCGGCTCTCGAAAAGTGCTAAAACCGCCAAGGCCGAGGCCCATAAGTCCCTTCAGGAGATTGAGTTGATGAGGAAGATAGCAGCGGTAAGGCATTTTTCATGCAAAGCAAGCATGTGAATGTAAATTACGTGTTACTTACCCAATTCGGAGCTCTCCAGGCGTTTGCAGATCTGCCTCGCAGCGTGTCCGATGCCGCCAGATTCTACCGAGCCGGGAGGGAGCTCAACGGAGAAGGTCTTCTGGTCTCAAGATATGCGAGGCCGCCATCCGGTGTTTTAGCGACCAAATTGAAGCAGCTGGTCGAAGCCACAAGGTGGCCGAGCAGGCCATGAAGGGCCTCGTAGTCCGGCCGTGGCCTCGAGAGGCCATGCCCGGGAGCTACTTCGCCTCGGCGCGGCTGGTGGATGCGTGCCCTGGTTGGAGGTTATCAAAGCGCCCGCCTGTATTGAAGGTGCTCGTCGGGCCCTTGCCCGCCAAAGGTGCATTGGGGCAAGCTGGATGCGGAGAAGCTAATCATCGACGCGCCACCAGCGGGCAAGGAACATCGTGACGCCCGAAATGTACTATAAGGCTGTCTGAAGGGTGCCTGCAAGATTGCGGATGAGTGCCCTGTGGATGTAATTTTGAGTAAATTCGCAATGTGTTATCTTGTGCGCTGAAAACTTTGTTCATATGCGCTAAGCAACGCTTGTTAATTTAAAATATTACCTTCTGTGCGGCCGTTTATTAAATCTGAGAGATGGCAAGTCGTCGGCTTCAGCCCCCATGCGCGAGTGCTGGGGTGTTCGGGATAAACGTGAGCACTCTTGTTCCCATTTTTGGGTCCATCTAGGGAGGCGCTCAACACAATGAACAAGGCAACCGGACTTATAGTGCTTGAACACTCTCACTTAGCCATAGAATTCTATAATTTTAAATTTCTGAAGCCCCTAGTATTCGGAGGACCGAATTGGGGTGCTATCCACGCCTTCGTCGGACATAATCCGAACTTCACTCAAGCGGCGAGGGTCTTTAAGGACCCGAAAGGACCTCTCGAACAGCGACCAGCCTCGCCTTTATCATGACAAATAGTTTTAGCTTTCTCCATCGAGGCGTTAACCTGCTCAACCGGGCGCAATCGCAGTGGTTCTCCCAGCTACCTTAGCCGATAGAACGGAACGTAAGGTGCCAAACATGGGAGCCGCAAACCCAACTATTGACCCAAGACATGATTCGGAGCCGATTCATATAATGCTATAAGTTCGGGTGCCGCACTTGTGAAAGTGTTCGGACTTTATCACACCATAATGGGAGAACATAAGCCCCTGGTGTATTTGGCCGTACCAAAATGTACGGGTGCAACATGTCGTAAATGAACATATATATATATAAGGTAATGCAATTATGGGCAAAAAGTGCTGCATTTTATTCGAGAAGATATGCTATGAGTGCGGAATGATACAAATAGTGCGGAAAGCAAGTGATTGGACTAATTAAAGGCGCCTCTCCGTGGGTAGGCCATGAATGTTGTATTTAACAAATTTAATGCTCGTGATGGAGACCACCTGAGTGTTCGCCGCGCCTTTGTCCTTCCCCGGCTGTTGCATCATGAGTTCGGCAGGTTCGCCGCCGGACTGAGTTCGTGTATAAAAAGAGAGAAATAAAAGAAAAAGAGCGACACACTTGGGAGCCCCCGTGTGGTCGAACCGCACTGGTCTGTTGTGGTTGTGCCCTTCCTCTATGCCCATGGTATCTCCAGTATGTAATTATGTACGCGGAGAGTTTGTCTTACAATTTTGCGAGGGCTGGGGTTGGGGCCGCATTGCTACGCGTGCATGGAACGTGCCAGGTGGTCTTGGTTGATGTTGCTCCGGGCGCGTTTGGTCGTGTCCGGTCGTTTAACGGCCGGACTCGAGAATTGCCTTAAAAGGCTGCTCAGATTTCCGCCGCGAGAGCCGCTATATATGTTCCTCCGCTCGGAGGGAGCGCCCGTGTTTCCATTGACCGTGATGACTCCACGAGGGCCCGGCTTCTTGAGCTTAAGGTATGCATAATGCGGCACCACGTTGAATTTTGCAAACGCGTTCGTCCGAGCAGAGCGTGATAGCCGCCGCGAACGGGACTATGTCGAAGATTAACTCTCGCTACGGAAATTATCCGGGATCCAAGACCACTTCAGCAGTAATCGAGCTCGCATAATTGGCCTCGACACCTGGTATGACGCCTTTGAAGGTTGTCTTTGTAGGTTTAATCCTTGAAGGGTCTATGCCCATCTTGCACACTGTATCCTGATAAAGCAGGTTCAGGCTACTGCCGCCGTCCATCAGGACTCTCGTGAGGTGAAATCCATCGAAAATTGGGTCTAAAACCAATGCGGCGAATCCGCCATGGCGGATACTGGTCGGATGGTCTCTTCGATCGAAAGTGATCGGGCAAGAGGACCATGGGTTGAATTTTGGGGCGATCGCTCCATCGCCAGATATGTCCTTTAGTGCACGCTTCCGCTCCCTCTTGGAAATATGCGCTATGATATCATGTTTACTGCTCAACTTGAGGGGAAATCCTTTGTCCTCTCGTTGTTCGGGCGGGTATCTTCCTCGTCATCGCTGTGTAGCCCCTTGTCACTGTTTTGGCGATTAATTTGCCTGCTGCTTGAATACCCAACAATCTCTGTTGGTGTGGTTAGCTGGCTTTTTCGGGGTTCCATGTATTTGACAGAGCGGTCGAGTATTCGGTCCAAATTGACGGGCCCGGAGTGGTTCTTTTGAATGGCTTCTTCCGTTGACCGGGCTTGGAGCCTCGAATCCGGCGTTGACTGCCGTATCCTCATTGCTGTCGCCGTTAACGCGGCGTTTGTTTTTGTTTCGACGCAACTCGCCGCTATGCGGTCCTTGGTATCCGGATCGCCGGTGTTTTTGCCGAGGTTGTTGTTGCGAGCTAGCCAGCTATCCTCTCCCGCATGTAAGCGGGTCATGAGTGATGTGAGGGCTGCCATGGATTTCGACTTCTCTGTCCTAGGTGCCGGGCCAGCCACTCGTCGCGGATGTTATGTTTGAAGGCAGCGAGGGCCTCTCGCATCCGGAGACCGATTTATTTGATTTTTCTTTGTTAAGAACCGTGTCCAGAATTGCTCGCTGATTCGTCTAGCTGCTGGATTATGTGGCTTAGGTCATCTGCGTCCGTGGTCGCACATACGCGTCTCGGAAGTTGTCGAGGAATGCGGCTTCCGTGTCTTCCCAAAGATCCAATTGACTCTGCGGGCAGGCTGTTAAGCCAATGCCGAGCTGGTCCTTTAAGCTTGAGCGGGAGATATTTGATGGCGTGAAGATTGCCGCCATGGGCCATGTGTATATGGAGGAGATAATCCTCAATCCAAACCGCTGGGTCTGTTGTGCCATCGTAGAGATTCGATATTAACGGGTTTAAACCCTTCAGGATTTGATGATCCATTACTTCCGTCGGTGAAGCATAGTGGGTGCGGCGCCTCGTATTGAGCAATATCGTGACGTAGCTCGAGAGAGCGTTGTTCCGCTGTGTTCGCCCGCCGGAGTAGTTGTATCCGGCGTGACGGTATTCGTCGTGGGTCTTGGGGCCCACGTGATCCATAGATAGATCTGGATTGTCTTGCCTTGTCCTCCAATATATCCCGCAAGTCCGCGCTGCTCCCCGTGGCTTCATGCTTTTTGAGCGATGCCGGGTACGGTTTTGGTGGAGGGCTTGCACGCTTCTCTGTCGCCGGCCACGAGGTGGCCGGTCTGCCAGACAGCGCTGGTGATGCAGGTTTGTACACCTCCTCCTCTAATCGGGGAGCAACTTGCGTTTGGGTAACTTTTGAGGGGCGCTCGAGTTCATACTCTTCGCCGCGAGGACCTCGGTCCATCGGTCAGCCAAGAGGGTCTTGATCAGCTTGAAGTTGTTATCGCTTTTTAGGCTGTTTGCCGTGGCCATTAGCCTGCGTCTGAAACGCTCTTGTTCGACGGGATCCTCGTGCACGATTTAATTCGCCGTCCGAGGCTTGCCTCGCTCCGGAGGGAGGTAAGTAATTGTCATCCTCGACCTCTTCGCCGCCGCCTCTCGTGAGGGCTTGCTTCGCCTCCTCTTGCGCTGGATCGTCCGGAGGGAATTGTCTTCGCACTTTCGGGTGTTATTATCTCCTATGCCGGAATCTCCATTCTTGCCGTGGCGGGATTTAGAGCGGCGCCACGACGCCGGGCGCTTGGGCTGTTCTTTAAGGAATCGGCCTCCGCTGCTTCTTGCCGCCCCCATCCTTTGGGGTGTCCACCATGTATATGTCGATGATTTAGGTGGTCTTCCAAAGGTCCTGTAGGCACCGGGTTCTTGGTAGTCTCCGGCATTGTCGTCCATACCGCCGATGTCTTCGGAGTCGTAGTCGCGCACGCTTGTTAAATCGCCGACGGTGGCTACGGCGGTGGGTGGTGGTGGGATCTGAATTTCTTCGCCGTCTGCGTCTAACCGCCCCGGCCGTAGTTCGGCCAGGGCTCTCCGGACAGCGAGAGATGCTTCAGTGAATTTATGATATCACCGAAGGGCGAGTGCTGAAAGATGTCCGCAGTGGTGAATTCCATGATCGGGCGCCAATCGGATTCGACCGCGTGGGCGCAGGAGGTTCGGAGTCCGGCAGAGAGTCCGGTACCTCGAAGTCATGAGCTTTATGCGGGACAAGGAAAGTGTTCGGCTCCATCACCGTAGAAGTTGCAGCTCCCGCGGCGGTGTCCAGCCATCCGTCCTCGATCCGAGCGATCGGCTCCGGACTATGGGTCGGAGCGGATTCGTGTGCAGCCTCCAAGGTGCTGTCCGGCGGCAGAGTTAGGTCATGCCCGTCGTGACAGCGCGGCACGCTCGGCTGTGGCTCAGATCCATTTAAGATCAAGTCCCCGCGGATATCGGCCGTGAAGTTTAGGCTTCAAGCCCGACCGACGGCCAGGCGAAGCTTTCGATCCGCCCAGATGGCCAAGTGAGTTGGCCCGCAGCGCGGCCGCCGAATACGAAGATCTGTCCGGGAGAAAAGTCTCACCCAGGACTGCGCCGTTGTTGATTGAAGAGGCCATCAAGCCTATCGGTGACGCATACTGCAGGAACTCTCAATGAAAGCACCAATGTCGGTGTCAAACCGCGGATCTCGGTAGGGGGTCCCGAGGCGTGCCTAGGCGGATGGTAACAGGAGACAAGGGACACGATGTTTTACCTGTGTTCGGGCCCTCTTGATGGAGGTAAAACCTCACGCCCCGCTCGATTGATATTGATATTGTGGATGTTTACAAGAGTGGATCTACCACGAGATCAAGGAGGCTAAACCCTAGAAGCTAGCCTATGGTATGATTGTAAGGGTTGTTGTTCTTCTAGCCCTACGGACTAAAGCCATCCGGTTTATATAGACACCGGAGAGGGCTAGGGTTACATAGAGTCGGTTACAATGGTAGGAGATCTACATATCCGTATCGCCAAGCTTGCCTTCCACGCCAATGAAAGTCCCATCCGGACACTGGGCGAAGTCTTCAATCTTGTATCTTCATAGTCTTGGAGTCCGGTCGATGATGATAGTCCGGCCAATGATAGTTCGGCTGATGATGGTAGTCCGGCTATCCGGACACCCCCTAATCCAGGACTCCCTTAATCATTATAAGTGACAGTCTTTTCTTCAACTTTAATAGGTGCAGCTACTTTTACTTCTATGGGAGGATGATATTTAAACCACTTCTCCTTGGGGAGATCAACATAAGTAGCAAAAGATTCACAGAAAGAGGCTACTATCTCAGAGTCAAGTCCATATTTAGTGCTAAATTTACGAAAAATCTCGATATCCATAAAAGATTTAACACAATCAAACTTAGGTGTCATACCTGACTCCTTACCTTCGTCAAGGTCCTAATCTTCAGAGTTGCGTTTAATTCTATCCAATAAATTCCATCTGAATTCAATAGTCTTCATCATAAAAGAGCCGGCACAAGAAGTATCGAGCATCGTTTGATTATTATGAGAAAGCCGAGCATAAAAACTTTGAATAATTATTTCTCTTGGGAGCTCATGATTGGGGCATGAATATAACATTGATTTAAGCCTCCCCCAAGCTTGAGCGATGCTTTCTCCTTCGCGTGGCCCAAAATTATATATGTAATTGCGATCACGATGGACAAGATGCATAGGATAATATTTATGATGAAATTCCAATTTCAATCTTTTGTAGTTCCATGATCTCATATCATCACATAGCTTATACCATGTCAATGCATCTCCCTTCAAAGATAAAGGGAAGACCTTCTTATTAACAACATCATCGGGTATACCTGCAAGCTTAAATAGTCCACAAACTTCATCCACATATATTAGGTGCTCATCGGGATGCTTTGTTCCATCTCCTATAAAAGTATTAGCTAGCAGTTTTTCCATCATACCCGAAGGAACTTCAAAAGGAGTTTCATTTTCAATAGGTTCAGTAGGTTGAGGAGCAACTCTTTGCTCTACTGGACGGGGTGAAGATACCCCGAACAAGACCCTCAGAGGATTACTTTCCATAGTAAAAAGTGACAATAAAATTCAGCACACTATATAAATTTTTCCTTACCAAATTCCACCTACCAAAGGCGCTTCACTCCCCGGCAACGGCGCCAGAAAAGAGTCTTGATGACCCACAAGTATAGGGGATCTATCGTAGTCCTTTCGATAAATAAGAGTGTCGAACCCAACGAGGATCAGAAGGAAATGATAAGCGGTTTTCAGCAAGGTATTCTCTCGCAAGCATCAAACAAGTGGTAACAGATAGTTTTGTGATAGGATAATTTTTAACGAGCAACAATTAATAAAAGTAAATAAAGTGCAGCAAGGTGGCCCAATCCTTTTGAAGCAAAGGACAAGCCTGAACAAGCTCTTATATAAGGAAAAGCGCTCCTGAGGACACATGGGAATATCGTCAAGCTAGTTTTCATCACGTTCATATGATTCGCGTTCGGTACTTTGATAATTTGATATGTGGGTGGACCGGTGCTTGGTGTTGTTCTTACTTGAACAAACATCCCACTTATGATTAACCTCTATTGCAAGCATCCGCAACTATAACAAAAGTATTAAGGTAAACCTAACCATAGCATGAAACATATGGATCCAAATCAGCCCTCACGGCTAAACACATAAACTAGGGTTTAAGCTTCATCACTCTAGCAACCCATCATCTACTTATTACTTCCCAATGCCTTCTTCTAGGCCCAAATAATGGTGAAGTGTTATGTAGTCGACGCTCACATAACACCACTAGAGGCTAGACAACGATATCTCATCAAAATATCGAATCTAATACCAAATTCACATGACTACTAATAGCAAGACTTCTCCCATGTCCTCGTGAACAAACGTAACTACTCACAAAGCATATTCATGTTCATAATCAGAGGGGTATTAATATGCATATAGGATCTGAACATATGATCTTCCACCAAATAAACCAACTAGCATCAACTACAAGGAGTAATCAACACTACTAGCAACCTACTAGTACCAATCCCAGACTTGGAGCCAAGAATTGGATACAAGAGATGAACTAGGGTTTTGAGAGGAGATGGTGCTGGTGAAGATGTTGATGGAGATTGCCCTCTCACGATGAGAGGAGCGTTGGTGATGATGATGGCGATGATTTCCTCCCGGGAGGGAAGTGTCCCCGATGTAACAGCCTGTTGGAGCCCTAGATTGGTTCCGCCAAGGTTCCGCCTCGTGGCGGCGGAGTTTCGTCCCGAAAGGTTGCTTCTTATTTTTTTCTCGACGAAAGACCTCATATAGAAGAAGATGGGCATCGGAGGGCCACCAAGGGGCCCACAAGGTAGGGGGCGCGCCCTAGGAGGGGGGCCCACCCTCGTGGACATGGTGTGGGCCCCCTGGCCTTCATCTTTGGCGAGGATTTTTTATTATTTATTGTAAGATATTCTGTGGAGTTTCAGGACTTTTGGAGTTGTGCAGAATAGGTCTCTAATATTTGCTCCTTTTCCAAATTTCGTAATTCCAAATTGCCAAGATTCTCCCTCCTTATGTAAACCTTGTAAAATAAGAGAGAATAGGCATAAGTATTGTGACATAACGTGTAATAACATCCCATAATGCAATAAATATCGATATAAAAGCATGATGCAAAGTGGACGTATCACTCGTCGCCCTCGAGCTTGTCTAGCTCGTCTGCTGCCTCCTGGGCAGCTCGTATGTTCTCTACGGGCGTGGCGTAGACGGGACGATCTGTCTCGAACATGCTGGCGATGGTCGCGCCATGCTGCTCGATCAGGCTAATTCGGCTAGGGCCACCAGGAGTCAGCGTGTCGCCGACGGCACGGTCCATCTCACGCTGGTAGGCCTCTGAAAGGCGTCTCATGCTGGCCAGCCTGTTGGCGCTTTCGACGAGCTGGACACGGCGTGCCTCCAGCGTCTCAGCATCGGCGTCTTCCGGGATGGGCGCAGTCAGGTCTTGCAGCGCCGCCTGCAACGGATCCTGGCCACCTCTGCCAGAGTGCTCGCCGTGGCTGATGATGACCACCTCCGTGACGGTGCTGCCGCCGCTGTCCGCGCGAGGAAGTGGTTCGTCGTAGACCACCACATTTGTGGGGAACGCGTCAAGTGAAGCCGTGTCGGAGTCGACAAGCATCGGGTCGGTGGAGCCAACCGACTCCAAGTCCACAGCAGGCTCGCTGGCGACGTGGAGCTGATCGAGGAGGCTGACGAGGCGGCTCTCGGGGCCCTCTGTGCCCGCATCAGACACGGGCTCGTCGAAGAGGCGAATCTCGCCAACAAGATCGGTGAGGCAGCTCACCGCGCAGGCGACCTCCGCATCGTGCAGCACGTCGGCGCAGACGCCGTCTGGCGTGTCGGGCTGGCTGCGCTCGCCAGGAATGAACAAGGTTCCCATCCAGAATAGGTCACCAGGAGATGGTGCACCTCGCCCCATGGTGGGCGCCAAATGTCGGGGTTTGGGTGCGACATATGCCAATGGATGGCTTATCATGGTGGGAGCGAGTAGAACGTCGCCGGTGCCTGGAAGCGGGATGAGGCGTAGACACAAACGCTGGCGCACTTTACCCAGGTTCGGGGCTCTCCTAGGAGATAACACCCCTACTCCTGCCTCCTGGGGTCTCCGCAGATGATCACTAAGGCGCTTAGTGGATACAATGGTGCTCCTCGAGCTGTATGCTAGAGGTAGAAGAAGGCAGCACGCCTTCTCCTTCCTCTAGGTATGAGTCTAGTTCTAACAGGTTGGGGACCCTTTGCATGGGTGCCTTGGGGGTTTATATAGGCCTACCCCTGTGGGTTCAATGGTAATCTGCCGGGTGTAGGACCCGGCCGTCGTTGTCTCGCTGGCTTCTCCGCCGGCCGGGGCCCGCCACCGGTGGGCCCCGCCGATCGGTCTGCATGAGCCGACAGCCGCCCGCCGCTATGGTCCGGTCGGCGGTGATCATCAGAGACGCAGTGCTAATGACGCATGCTTGGTCAGGGGAGCGTGGCTACAACCCCGCCGTCTGGGGGGAGATCACTGTAGCCACTCCGGGTCTCATCTGGTTAATGGTGCGTGGGCCCCGAGGGAGGAGCGGCCGCTGCTAAGCCGGCCTCCCTCGGGTCCGGCCGGTCGAGCTTCCACCGTCCTATGGGCTCGCTTGCTGGTAGGGCTCACGCTGCAGCCGTGCCTACAGCCGTGGGAGCAGGACTCACTTTGCCCGGCGTGACGTCTGGGGTGGAGTGGCAACAGTGCCGCGTCGGGCGGAGATCTCCGCCTGTATGGAGCACTTTGGCCACGCCCAGCCCTGGATACGGGGGTGATGGGCTACACTATAGCCTCACCCTGTCTTGTCTTCTTAATGGGGGCGCAGACTCTGAGGGCGCCGTGGGCCGACTGGTAGGAGTCGGCCCATCTTGGTGCCGCCTTCTGGAGCTTAGCCGCCTTCTGGCAGCCGACCGCTTGGGCTAGCCGGCCATCAGAAGGCGGTGCTTCATCTTGATGTCCTGAGGGGCGCAGCCTGCCCCGATGTATTGAAAGGATCAGGGACTCGGGTTAGGCTACCCGTGGCCCATTACTCCGACACTACCAAACATCACAATGTAACTGGGTGATTATAAAGGTGCTCTACAGGTGTCTCCGAAGGTACTTGTTGAGTTGGCGTATTTCAAGAATAGGATTTGTCACTCCGATTGTCGGAGAGGTATCTCTGGGCCCTCTCGGTAATGCACATCACTATAAGCCTGGCAAGCATTGTAACTACTGAGTTAGTTGCAGGATGATGTATTACAGAACGAGTAAAGAGACTTGCCGGTAACGAGATTGAACTAGGTATTGAGATACCGACGATCGAATCTCGGGCAAGTAACATACCGATGATAAAGGGAACAACATATGTTGTTATGCGGTTTGACCGACAAAGATCTTCGTAGAATATGCGGAAGCCAATATGAGCATCCAGGTTCCGCTATTGGTTATTGACCGGAGACGTGTCTCGGTCATGTCTACATAGTTCTCGAACCCGTAGGGTCCGCATGCTTAAAGTATGGTGACGATCTGTATTATGATTTTTTGTGTTTTGATGTATCGAAGGTAGTTCGGAGTCCCGGATATGATCACAGACATGACGGGGAGTCTTGAAATGGTCGAGACGTAAAGATCGATATATTGGACGACTATATTCGGACATCGGAAGTGTTCCGAGTGGTTTCGGAGAAAAACCGGAGTACCTGGGGGTTACCGAAACCCCCCGGGGAGTTAATTGGGCCTCATGGGCCTTAGTGGGAGAAGAGGAGGGGCGGCCAGGGCAGTCGCGCGCCCCCTCCCCCTCTAGTCTTAATTGGACAAGGAGGGGGGCGCCCCCCTTTTTGCTGCTCCTCCTCTATACCTTCCCTCCCTCTCCTACTACAACAATGAAAAGGAGGAGTACTACTCCCGGTGGGAGTAGGACTCCCCCCTTGGCGCGCCCTCCTCCTGGCCGGCCGCCTCCCCCCTTGCTCCTTTATATACGGGGGCAGGGGGCACCTCTAGATACACAAGTTGATCTGTTGATCTATTCCAACCGTATGCGGTGCCCCCTCCACCATATTCCACCTCGGTCATATCGTAGCGGTGCTTAGGCGAAGCCCTGCGTCGGTAGCAACATCATCACCGTCATCACGCCATCGTGCTGATGGAACTCTCTCGTGAAGCTCTGCTGGATCGGAGTTCACGGGACGTCATCGAGCTGGACGTGTGCTGAACTCGGAGGTGCCGTATGTTCGGTACTTGGATCGGTCGGATCATGAAGACGTACGACTACATCAACCGCGTTGTGCTAACGCTTCTGCTTTTGGTCTATGAGGGTACATGGATAAGACTCTCCCCTCTCGTTGCTATGCATCACCATGATCCTGCGTGTGCGTAGGATATTTTTTTGAAATTACTACGTTCCGCAACAGTGGCATCCGAGCCTGGTTTTATGCGTAGATGTTATATGCACGAGTAGAACACAAGTGAGTTGTGGGCGATACAAGTCATACTGCTTACCAGCATGTCATACTTTGGTTTGGCGATATTGTTGGATGAAGCGGCCCGGACCGACATTACGCGTACGCTTACGCGAGACTGGTTCTACCGACGTGCTTTGCACACAGGTGGCTGGCGGGTGTTAGTTTCTCCAACTTTAGTTGAACCGAGTGTGGCTACACCCGGTCCTTGAGAAGGTTAATACAACACTAACTTGACGAAATATCGTTGTGGTTTTGATGCGTAGGTAAGAACGGTTCTTGCTCAGCCCGTAGCAGCCACGTAAAACTTGCAACAACAAAGTAGAGGACGTCTAACTTGTTTTTGCAGGGCATGTTGTGATGTGATATGGTCAAGGCATGATGCTATATTTTATTGTATGAGATGATCATGTTTTGTAACCGAGTTATCGGCAACTGGCAGGAGCCATATGGTTGTCGCTTTATTGTATGCAATGCAATCGTCCTGTAATTGCTTTACTTTATCACTAAGCGGTAGAGATAGTCGTAGAAGCAATAGTTGGCGAGACGACAATGATGCTACGATGGAGATCAAGGTGTCTCGCCAGTGACGATGGTGATCATGACGGTGCTTCGGAGATGGAGATCACAAGCACAAGATGATGATGTACATATCATATCACTTATATTGATTGCATGTGATGTTTATCCTTTATGCATCTTATTTTGCTTTGATTGACGGTAGCATTATAAGATGATCTCTCACTAAATTTCAAGATATAAGTGTTCTCCCTGAGTATGCACTGTTGCCAAAGTTCATCGTGCCGAGACACCACGTGATGATCGGGTGTGATAAGCTCTACGTTCATCTACAACAGGTGCAAGCCAGTTTTGCACACGCAGAATACTCGGGTTAAACTTGACGAGCCTAGCATATGCAGATATGGCCTCGGAACACTGAGACCGAAAGGTCGAGCGTGAATCATATAGTAGATATGATCAACATAGTGATGTTCACCATTGAAAACTACTCCATCTCACGTGATGATCGGACATGGTTTAGTTTATTTGCATCACGTTATCACTTAGATGATTAGAGGGATGTCTATCTAAGTGGGAGTTCTTAAGTAATATGATTAATTGAACTTAAATTTATCATGAACTTAGTACCTGATAGTATTTTGCTTGTCTATGTTTATTGTAGATAGATGGCCCATGTTGTTGTTCCGTTGAATTTTAATGCGTTCCTTGAGAAAGAAAATTTGAAAGATGATGGTAGCAATTACACGGACTGGGTCCGTAACTTGAGGATTATCCTCATTGCTGCACAGAAGAATTACGTCCTGGAAGCACCGCTAGGTGTACCACCTGCGCCGGTAACTGCAGACATTGTGAATGCCTGGCAGTCGCATGTTGATGACTACTCGATAGTTCAGTGTGTCATGCTTTACGGCTTAGAACCGGGGATTCAACGACGTTTTGAACGTCATGCAGCATATGAGATTTTCCAGGAGTTGAAGTTAATATTTCAAGCAAATGCCCGGATTGAGAGATCTGAAGTCTCCAATAAGTTCTATAGCTAAAAAATGGAGGAGAATAGTTACAAGGGTGAACATATACTCGTAATGTCTGGCATCGCAATCACTTGATTCAACCGGGAGTTAATCTTCCGGATGATAGTGTCATTGATGTAATTCTTCAATCATCGCCACCAAGCTACAAGAGCTTCGTAATGAACTATAATATGCAAGGGATGGATAAGACAATTCCCGAGCTCTTCGCAATGCTAAAGGTTGCGGAGGTAGAAATCAAGAAGGAGCATCAAGTGTTGATGGTCAATAAGACCACCAGTTTCAAGAAAAAGGGCAAAGGGAAGAAGAAGGGGAACTTCAAGAAGAACGGCAAACAAGTTGCTGCTCAAGAGAAGAAACCCAAGTCTGGACCTAAGCCTGAGACTGAGTGCTTCTACTGCAAGCAGACTGGTCACTAGAAGCGGAACTGCCCCAAGTATTTGGCGAATAAGAAGGATGGCAAGGTGAACAAAGGTATATGTGATATACATGTTATTAATGTGTACCTTACTAGATCTCGCAGTAGAACCTAGGTATTTGATACTGGTTCTGTTGCTAATATTTGCAACTCGAAACAGGGACTACGGATTAAGCGAAGACTGGCTAAGAACGAGGTGACGATGCGCATGGGAAATGGTTCCAAAGTCGATGTGATCGCCGTCGGCAAGCTACCTCTACATCTACCTTCGGGATTAGTTTTAGACCTAAATAATTGTTATTTGGTGCCGGCATTAAGCATGAACATTATATCTGGATCTTGTTTGATGCGAGACGGTTATGCATTTAAATATGAGAATAATGGTTGTTCTATTTATATGAGTAATATCTTTTATGGTCATGCACCCTTGAAGAATGGTCTAGTTTTGTTGAATCTCGATAGTAGTGATACACTAATTCATAATGTTGAAGCCAAAAGATGCAGAGTTGATAATGATAGTGCAACTTATTTGTGGCACTGCCATTTAGGTCATATTGGTGTAAAGCGCATGAAGAAACTCCATACTGATCGACTTTTGGAATCACTTGATTATGAATCACTTGGTACTTAAGTAACCATGCCTCATGGGCAAGATGACTAAAACGTCGTTCTCCGGAACAATGGAGCGAGCAACAGATTTGTTGGAGATCATACATACTGATGTATGTGGTCCGATGAATATTGAGGCTCGCGGCGGGTATCGTTATTTTCTCACCTTCACAGATGATTTGAGTAGATATGGGTATATCTACTTAATGAAACATAAGTCTGAAACATTTGAAAAGTTCAAAGAGTTTCCGAGTGAAGTGGAAAATCATCGTAACAAGAAAAAAAAGTTTATATGATCTGATCGTGGAGGAGAATATTTGAGTTACGAGTTTGGTCTACATTTGAAACAATGCGGAATAGTTTCGCAACTCATGCCACCTGGAACACCACAACGTAATGGTCTGTCCGAACGTCGTAATCGTACTTTACTAGATATGGTGCGATCTATGATGTCTCTTACTAATTTACCGCTACCGGTTTGGGGTTATGCTTTTGAGACGGCTGCATTCACGTTAAATAGGGCACCATCGAAATCCGTTGAGACGCCGCCTTATGAACTGTGGTTTGGCAAGAAACCAAAGTTGTCGTTTCTTAAAGTTTGGGCTGCGATGCTTATGTGAAAAAGCTTCAACCTGATAAGCTCGAACCCAAATCGGAGAAATGTGTATTCATAGGATACCCAAAGGAAACTGTTGGGTACACCTTCTATCACAGATCCGAAGGCAAGACATTCGTTGCTAAGAATGGATCCTTTCTAGAGAAGGAGTTTCTCTTGAAAGAAGTGAGTGGGAGGAAAGTAGAACTTGATGAGGTAACTGTACCTGCTCCCTTATTGGAAAATATTTCATCACAGAAACCGGTTCATGTGACACCTACACCAATTAGTGAGGAAGCTAATGATATTGATCATGAAACTTCAGATCAAGTTACTACTGAACCTCGTAGGTCAACCAGAGTAAGATCCGCACCAGAGTGGTACGGTAATCCTATTTTGGAGGTCATGTTACTTGACCAAGGCGAACCTACGAACTATGAAGAAGCGATGGTGAGCCCAGATTCCGCAAAATGGCTTGAGGCCATGAAATCTGAGATGGGATCCATGTATGAAAACAAAGTGTGGACTTTGGTTGACTTGCCCGATGATCGGCAAGCCATTGAGAATAAATGGATCTTCAAGAAGAAGACTGACGCTGACGGTAATGTTACTGTCTATAAAGCTCGACTTGTTGCGAAAGGTTTTCGACAAGTTCAAGGGATTGACTATGCTACCTCTTGAGCACAGCGTTGGTTTTCCCTTGAAGAGGAAAGGGTGATGCAGCAAAGTAGCGTCAGTATTTCCCTCAGATTTTTAGAACCAAGGTATCAATCCAGTAGGAGGCCACGCACGAGTCCCTCGCACCTACACAAATAAATAAATCCTCGCAACCAACGCGATAAGGGGTTGTTAATCCCTACACGGTCACTTTCATTTAGAGTGAGATCTGATAGATATGATAGAATAATATTTTTGGTATTTTTATGATAAAGATGCAAAGTAAAATAAAAGCAAAATAAAAGGCAACAGAAATAGCTAAGTGTTGGAAGATTAATATGATGGAAAATAGACCGGGGGGCATAGGTTTCACTAGTGGCTTCTCTCGAGAGCATAAGTATTTACGGTGGGTGAACAAATTACTGTTGAGCAATTGACAGAATTGAGCATAGTTATGAGAATATCTAGGTATGAGCATGTATATAGGCATCACGTCCGAGACAAGTAGACCGACTCCTCGCATCTACTACTATTACTCCACACATCGACCGCTATCCAGCATGCATCTAGAGTATTAAGTTCATAAGAACAGAGTAACGCTCTAAGCAAGATGACATGATGTAGAGGGATAAACTCATGCAATATGATATAAACCCCATCTTGTTATCCTCGATGGCAACAATACAATACGTGCCTTGATGCCCCTCATCACATCGGGAAAGGACACCGCAAGAATGAACCCAAAGCTAAGCACTTCTCCCATTGCAAGAAAGATCAATCTAGTAGGCCAAACCAAACTGATAATTCAAAGAGACTTGCAAAGATAACCAATCATACATAAAAGAATTCAGAAGATTCAAATATTGTTCATAGATAAACTTGATCATAAACCCACAATTCATCGGTCTCAACAAACACACCGAAAATAAGATTACATCGAATAGATCTCCATGAGAGAGGGGAGAACATTGTATTGAGATCCAAAAGAGAGAAGAATCCATCCGGCTAATAACTATGGACCCGAAGGTCTGAGGTAAACTACTCACACATCATCGGAGAGGCTATGGTGTTGATGTAGAAGCCCTCCGTGATCGATGCCCCCTCCGGCGGAGCTCCGAAACAGGCCCCAAGATGGGATCTCACGGGTACAGAAAGTTGCGGCGGTGGAATTAGGTTTTTGGCTCCGTATCTAGTAGTTTGGGGGTACGTAGGTATATATAGGAGGAAGGAGTACGTCGGTGGAGCAATAGGGGGCCCACGAGGGTGGAGGGCGCGCCTGGGGGGGTAGGCGCCCCCCCCCTACCTCGTGCCTTCATGGTTGATTTCTTGACGTAGGGTCCAAGTCCCCTTGATCACGTTCATTCCAAAAATCACGTTCCCGAAGGTTTCATTCCGTTTGGACTCCGTTTGATATTTTTTTTCTGCGAAACTCTGAAATAGGCAAAAACAACAATTCTAGGTTGTGCCTCCGGTTAATAGGTTAGTCCCAAAAATAGTATAAAAGTGTATAATAAAGCCCAATAATGTCCAAAACAGAATATAATATAACATGGAACAATAAAAAATTATAGATACGTTGGAGACGTATCAGACTACGATGAGACTTTCTCACCCGTAGCGATGCTTAAGTCTGTCTGAATCATGTTAGCAATTTCCGCATTTTATGATTATGAAATTTGGCAAATGGATGTCAAAACTGCATTCCTGAATGGATTTCTGGAAGAAGAATTGTATATGGTGCAACCAGAAGGTTTTGTCGATCCAAAGGGAGCTAACAAAGTGTGCAAGCTCCAGCTATCCATTTATGGACTGGTGCAAGCCTCTCGGAGTTGGATTAAATGTTTTGATAGTGTGATCAAAGCATATGGTTTTATACAGACTTTTGGAGAAGCCTGTATTTACAAGAAAGTGAGTGGGAGCTCTGTAGCATTTCTAATATTATATGTGGATGACATATTATTAATTGGAAATGATATAGATTTTCTGAATAGCATAAAAGGATACTTGAATAAGAGTTTTTTGATGAAGGACCTCGGTGAAGCTGCTTACATATTGGGCATCAAGATCTATAGAGATAGATCAAGACGCTTGATTGGACTTTCACAAAGCAAATACCTTGACAAAGTTTTGAAGAAATTCAAAATGGATCAGGCAAAGAAAGGGTTCTTGCCTGTGTTACAAGGTGTGAAGTTGAGTAAGACTCAATGCCCGACCACTGCAGAAGATAGAGAGAAAATGAAAGATGTTCCCTATGCTTCAGCCATAGGCTCTATCATGTATGCAATGTTGTGTACCAGACCTGATGTGTGCCTTGCTACTAGCTTAGCAGGGAGGTACCAATGTAATCCAGGAGTTGATCACTGGACAGCGGTCAAGAACATCCTGAAATACCTGAAAAAGACTAAGGATATGTTTCTCGTTTATGGAGGTGACAAAGAGCTAGTCGTAAATGGTTACATCGATGCAAGCTTTGACACTGATCCG
Organism: Aegilops bicornis; assembly: GCA_021605145.1. Lineage (NCBI taxonomy): Eukaryota > Viridiplantae > Streptophyta > Magnoliopsida > Poales > Poaceae > Aegilops > Aegilops bicornis. The sequence goes on along the minus strand of CM038673.1, from coordinate 760,274,448 downwards.
GACGATTCTAAATTGCAAACCGGATACGTGTTTACATTGAACGATGGAGCTGTCAGTTGGTGCCGTTCTAAACAAAGCGTCGTGGCGGGATCTACGTGCATACCTAGTGCATCGGGTCCAATGAAAATCTTTTGTGACAATACTGGTGCAATTGCCTTGGCAAAGGAATCCAGCTTTCACAAGAGGACCAAGCACATCAAGAGACGCTTCAATTCCATCCGGGACCAAGTCCAGGTGGGAGACATAGAGATTTGCAAGATACATACCGATCTGAATGTTGCAGACCCGTTGACTAAGCCTCTTCCACGAGCAAAACATGATCAGCACCAAGGCTCCATGGGTGTTAGAATCATTACTGTGTAATTTATATTATTGACTTTAGTGCAAGTGGGAGACTGAAGGAAATATGCCCTAGAGGCAATAATAAAGTTATTATTTATTTCCTTATATCATGATAAATGTTTATTATTCATGCTAGAATTGTATTAACCGGAAACATAATACATGAGTGAATACATAGACAAACATAGTGTCACTAGTATGCCTCTACTTGACTAGATCGTTGATCGAAGATGGTTGAGTTTCCTAGCCATGGACATGAGTTGTCATTTGATTAACGGGGTCACATCATTAGGAGAATGACGTGATTGACTTGACCCATTCCGTTAGCTTAGCACTTGATCGTTTAGTATGTTGCTATTGCTTTCTTCATGACTTATACATGTTCCTATGACTATGAGATTATGCAACTCCGCTTACGGAGGAACACTTTGTGTGCTACCAAACGTCACAACGTAATCTGGGTGACTATAAAGGTGCTCTCACGGTGTCTCCGAAGGTACTTGTTGAGTTGGCGTATTTCGAGAATAGGATTTGTCACTCCGATTGTCGGAGAGGTATCTCTGGGCCCTCTCGGTAATGCACATCACTATAAGCCTTGCAAGCATTGTACTAATGAGTTAGTTGCGGGATGATGTATTATGAACGAGTAAAGAGACTTGCCGGTAACGAGATTGAACTAAGTATTGAGATACCGACGATCGAATCTCAGGCAAGTAACATACCGATGACAAAGGGAACAACGTATGTTGTTATGCGGTTTGACCGATAAAGCTCTTCGTAGAATATGTGGGAGCCAATATGAGCATCCAGGTTCCGCTATTGGTTATTGACCAGAGACGTGTCTCAGTCATGGCTACATAATTCTCGAACCCGTAGGGTCCGCATGCTTATAGTTTGGTGACGATCGGTATTATTAGTTTTTGTGTTTTGATGTACCGAAGGTAGTTCGGAGTCCCAGATATGATCACGGACATGACGAGGAGTCTCGAAATGGCTGAGACGTAAAGATTGATATATTGGACGACTATATTCGGACACCGGAAGTGTTCCGAGTGGTTTCAGAGAAAAATCGGAGTACCGGGGGGTTACCGGAACCCCCCGGGGAGTTAATTGGGCCTCATGGGCCTTAGTGGGAGAAGAGGAGGGGCGGCCAGTGCAGCCGCGCGCCCCCTCCCCCTCTAGTCCGAATTGGACAAGGAGGGGGGCGCCCCCCTTTTTCCTTCTCCTCCTCTCTCCCTTCCTTCCCTCTCCTACTCCAACAAGGAAAAGGAGGAGTCCTACTCCCGGTGGGAGTAGGACTCCCCCCTTGGCGCGCCCTCCTCCTAGCCGGCCACCTCCCCCCTTGCTCCTTTATATACGGGGCAGGGGGCACCTCTAGACACACAAGTTGATCTGTTGATCTATTCCAGCTGCAGCGGTGCCCCTCCACCATATTCCACCTCGGTCATATCGTAGCGGTGCTTAGGCGAAGCCTGCGCCGGTAGCAACATCATCACCGTCATCACGCCGCCGTCGGCCGACGGAACTCTCCCGTGAAGCTCTGCTGAATCGGAGTTCGCGGGACGTCATCGAGCTGAACGTGTGCTGAACTCGGAGGTGCCGTACGTTCGGTACTTGGATCGGTCGGATCGTGAAGACATACGCCTACATCAACCACGTTGTGCTAACGCTTCCGCTTTCGGTCTACGAGGGTACGTGAACAACACTCTCCCCTCTCATTGCTATGCATCACCATGATCCTGCGTGTGCGTAGGATATTTTTTGAAATTACTACGTTCCCCAACAACGTGCCGGTCAACCTCCATTGATGCCTCACGAGCGGCGCAATGAAGGCGCCACCGACGCGCGTCCTGCCCGCTCCCGCCACGCGTCGCCCGGCATGCAGGCTCTCGCCGCCCGGCCACGGCTATAAAAGCCGATCCCCCGCCGGTTAACGCCACAGCTGCCACACTTCACCTCGCACCGCCACACAAAGCAGCACACTCCCCCCTTCCCGCCGACGAGAAAATGGCTGAGAGGTTGCCAGGCGACGGCGCGGCGGCGAACGGCTTCGGCCGCCACCATCTCTAAGAGCCGGAGGCGCGCCTCCTCTACGAGGCCGAGTATCCGGCGCCCTCGGACATGCGTGTGACGGGGGCGTGGAGGCTGAGCGCCGCCGGCGTCCCGGTGCCACCGGAGCCCGAAGGGGCGGCACGGCGGGCCGAGATCGCCCGCATCCGCTCCTCCCTGACGGAGGTGCAGCGGAACGAGCCGAGGTACGCCGTCGACAGCGAAACACTGTGGACGATGTACTTCGAGCGCCGCCGCCAAGAGCAGAAAGCCTCCGCCAACGGCATCATCCCCCGCGGCCGCCTGAACGCCAACGGGCGGCGCGAGTGGTGGGGCGTGCCAGGCCGCACCCTCGAGGCCGTCCTCGACCACATCGAGACCGGCAACGTGCCGCGCCTCGAGTACCCACCTGCCGCGGCCGCCCTTCTCTCGCCGCCGTAGCAGCTCCTGGACGCCGCGGGGAATGAAGCCGGGGACGTCCTCGTCGTCGGGCCCCGGCTCCCTCTCCTCCGGCTCGCCAGCGCTCCGCCCCGTTAAGCCGGAGCCGGAGGAGACACCGCTCCGGCGCCGCACCCGCAGCGGCGCCCTAGTCATCAACGAGGGTGCACGCCCTTCCCACGCTCCCTCTGCCTGGTCCGGCCAAAGCCCGAGTCGGGCCTGCTCCCCGTGAAGCAGGAGCACGTCAGACATGGTGGCCCCCGACGACGAGGCCGCCCTAAAATGGGCGAAGGAGGAATACGCTCGCGAGCAGGTGCGCCGCTAGCGCTGAGCATACGCGGATCTCCAGGCCCGGCGCCGCGGACGCGAGGAGGGCGGCGTCATCACCCTCGACAGCGACAAGGAGGACGCCGGGCCGTCTAGCGCCCCACCGCGCATCGGCGACCCTGGCCAGGGGTGCAGCAGACGGCGGCGGCTGCTCTGGAGGGGCGCGTGACGACGGCGACTACACCCGTTTCTACAGGCTTCTCGGCATGTAGATGGAGTGCGGTGGCCGCGGCGCAGCAGGAGCAGGACTAGGCGTAGTTTAGCGTAGTTTGCATGTTTTATCTGTTTTTGTACAAATTTCAATCAAGTTTCGCAGAGTTTGTGCCAGTTTCGCCGAGTTTGTGCAATTTTGTATGAAATATGCGCAAGTTCGCGCGATTTTGGCGGTGACCTGGGAGCGTCGACTGGGCGCGCAATCGCCCTCACGCGCCAAGCAAGCGCCAGTTCGCCCCCAGACTGCTTTTTTTTGGCGTCTTGGGGGGCCGAACGGCTGGAAATGCTCATAGGCTTGGGAAGAACAAAGAGATTTGCAAATCGGGATCAATACGATTGGTGCAGGGAGGAGCTTGACCAACGAGATGGAGTCGATAATGAGATAGGAGGCTTGAGAATGGAGGCCCAACTCCAAAAAAGGTCCTTCGGTGCATGGCAAGGGAGCCGCATAAGGATGAGCTCGGACGAGGAGATGGCGGAGGCTGTGGTAGGGAAAATATAAGAGATGTGGAAGAAGATGTCGTGGAGGTTGACGGGTTGCCGTTGTCCACCCCAACATATATATAATCCACGTGTGCATTGATGTTATGTCATATATGCTGTCCATGCTTTCCATTCACCGTTGAATATTACTCCCTCCGTTCGAAATTATTTGTCGCAGAAATAGATGTATCTAGAACTAATAGTTTAGTTCTAGATACATTCATTTTTGAGACAAGTACTCCCTCTGTCCGGAAATACTTGTCATCAAAATGAATAAAATGAGATGTATTTAGATGTATTTTAGTTTTAGATACATTCCTTTTGTCCATTTTGATGACAAGTTTTTCGAACGGAGGGAGTAATTCCGAACGGAGGGAGTAGCTCACACGTTGTGGTTTTGTGAAAAAGAACTCAAAAATTGTCGTCGATCAGTATGAGTTACACTGAAGTGGTTATTTTCTGCAAGTAACCCTAAATAAAAACCAAACCAACAGAATCAAATGGCCATGACCAGAGATTGGAGTGCCGCAAAATCGCTCCCGACAGAGCGAGTGTGTGCCCAAACACGGCCAGTGGCTCAGTGGGCTCGCAAACCATAATTGGCATGTCCAATACAAACTCAACATATGGAGCAAGACAAATGGATAATCCATAGCATTTCTCTAAAGGAAAACGACCACTAGCATTACAACTTGCTAACGAGCATGGTTGGTGCACTGCCGCCCAAAAATGGGATCTACGACTCTTCCTTAAGCATTTGCACCCGGTAAACGGCCACGTGGACAATTGCGTTGCACGGTACTCTACCTTAGCTGAAGCCAAAGCTTCAGCCCATCTTCCTGCCGTTCTCCACCTTGCCATGTGATCGTGTGTCACATCCCCGTGTACTGAACCTCCGTTGACCCAAACCATGCCAGCGGGAAAAATTTCTTTCTGGGAGCAACTTTGGCTCACTAAACGGAAATTCAGTCGATTGGCCATCCCGATCCATGGGATTTCCATGCCTTCTTCTACATTCGACATTTATCTACCCACGTAGAGCTTTCTCTCCCGACACTGCGCTCCCTCCCCTCGTACCCCTACCTCTCCTCCGGCGGCGATGCCGAGTCAAACCGCGTTGTTCCCGCCTCCGGCGAGGTCTCGACGAGCCCTCGCCAGAGACACCATTCCATGGTGGGCCGTATTGCCCCCGTCTCGGCCTTGCGCGTTGGCTCACCTCTTCTCTTCTCAATCGATGAAACCGAAATCTATTGTATTTTTTCAGGCAAGTAAGGGCATGCCCAACAATCGTTTGTAATCAGTTTGTAGTCTTTTTTTTTTTTGCGAATCAAGTCTGACGTGGCTGGGAGATTGATTGGTTTGCATAAAACTCATTTTTTTTCTTTTGATGAATGGCTTGGCATGGTTTACCAAGTATGAAAAGAGGAAGTTTATAAAAAAACCTGAAAAGAGGAAAATAGATGGACATAAGAGTGTATGACATGTGGGTCCACTGTGTAAAGCTGAAAACGAAACTTAAAAGGAAGGCAGAAGAGATTGGAGAGGGGAGAGAAGACATTAGAGAGGAGATGAAGCAGCAATTGAAGACCATTGTTGGAGATGCCCTACGGATTAACGGATCCTATTTTTTGCTCGACTTTTGCCCTCACAATGACCAGTTGTACACGGATGGACATGAACAAAAACTAACACGGTACAGACACTGCCCCAGGTCGATCGAGAGAGCTAGAGAGGTTAGCGTAATCACACACTTACAAGGACAGTCCAAAAGGAAAGCCCCCCGTACTGCTAGTGCTAGAGTGCTAAAAAGGCCAGGACTCAAGTGGATTGGAGAGGACTGTGAGTGGTACTTTAGCAGCCAATAATCGGATGGAAGCGACGGTGCTCACTGTTCACTCACAGCTGACCCGAGGTTAATAAACACGTACGTAAAAGTAAGTAGCAGCACGGGACCAGCTCGGCTCAGCTCACTCCCTTGTCCGCATCTAGCCGCGCTTCACACCGCAGAGCATCTCTTTCTTTCTTTCCTTCCCTTGAATCCGCCACCCACGACCACGAGCGCAGTCGCAGCCGGGAAGAAAGAAGATGGCGAGCAAGGCGGTCACCATCGGCGATCTGATCCACCGCGTCGCCTCCTCCTGCCTCTCCAACCGCTTCCCGGGCAACTACACCCTCGACGGCTCCGACCTCGACGACGACGACGACGACGACCCCTTCGCCGACATCGGGGACGCCGCCGACGCCGACGCCGAGGACCAATGCCCGCGCCCCACGGTCCGGCCGGAGGAGGGGGACGAGGAGGCCCGGAGGCTCAGGATCTGGGAGGAGGCGGAGGAGGAGAAGAGGCGGACCAAGAATGCCGCGGCGGCCGAGGAGGCCAAGAAGGTGGAGGGGGCCGAGCGGGCGGGCGACGCGGAGTCCCTCATGGCGGAGGTGTTCGACGCGGTCTCTGGGGTGCGGCGCGCGTACGCGGCGCTGCAGGGCGCGCACTGCCCCTGGGACCCCGACCGGATGCGCGCCGCCGACGCCGGCGTCGTCGCCGAGCTCCGCCACCTCGCGCGCCTCCGCGACCGCTTCCGCCGCGCCGCCGCCAGCCCGGGCGGCCGCATCCCGCGCCCCAGCCCCTCCGCGCCGCCGCTCCGCGAGGCCGTCGCGCCGTACGAGGCCGCGCTCGACGACCTCCGCCGCCAGCTCCAGGGCAAGCAGGCCGAGGTGAACGGGCTCAAGGAGAAGCTCGCCGCCGCAACAAACCGCCGCAACGCGCGCGTCCACCCATCCAAGAAGCACCACCACATCCTCGCTGCCGCCCCCGCCGCGGAGGTCGGCGCGCCAACGGCGGAACTGTTCGTCGCATGCGCGGAGCAGGCCCGCGCGGCGACGCGGGCGTTCGCGGCGCACCTGCTCCACCTGCTCCGCGCGGCGGGGCTGGACCCGGCGGCGGCCACGCGGTCCGTCACCAAGATCCCGGTATCCTCCCCGCAGCTGGCCAAGCACGCGCTGGAGGCGCACGCGACGGCCGTCCTGCTGGGCGGCTTCGAGCACGAGTCCTTCTACCTGGACGGGTCCCTCTCCTCCCTCCTCGACCCGGCGGCGTTCCGGCGGGAGCGGTACGCGCAGTACCGCGACATGCGGGGCATGGACCCGGGCGAGCTCCTGGGCGTGCTCCCGACGTGCGCCTTCGGGCGGTACGCAGCCAGCAAGTTCGCGTCCCTGCTGCCGCCGCGCGTGGAGGAGGCCGTGCTGGGCGGCGAGGAGCACAAGAAGGCCGTGGGCGCGGGCGCGCACCCGCGCACGCCGTTCTACGGGGAGTTCCTGCGGGCGGCCAAGGCGGTGTGGCTGCTGCACCTGCTGGCGTTCGCGCTGGAGCCGCCGCCCAGCCACTTCGAGGCCGGGCGCGGCGCCGAGTTCCACCCGGAGTACATGGAGAGCGTGGCCGGGTCAGCTCCCCGCGGCGGCGGCATGGTGGTGGGGTTCGCGGTGGCGCCGGGGTTCAAGCTGTGCAACGCCGCCGTGGTGCGCGCCCGGGTGTACCTGGTGCCCCGCGGCAGCCGACAGTGACACCCACCGTGGCTGACGGGCGAGATCACGGATGCGATCAGCCCGAGCCACCTGCTAGCTGGAGCGGCTCGTTGGTGCAGCTACCGGAGCTGCATTTGACTCCCTGCATTAATTAGTTCTCCTCTCCACTGTACCTGGTCCTTGCTAAATCTAAGGTAGTACTAGTTGCTTCTTCTCTCAAGAAAGTTCATGCCCAAGAGGCTGTAAAATCATGTTGTGAAGTGAAGTGCTCCGACTAGATTTTTTGTCGAAAAGGACCCCTGCCGAACACTATTGCCAAAAAGGACTACCTGTGAGTAAAATTGTCAAAAAGGACCCCCTTGCTAGTGGCGACAGGTGTGCCAGGCGACACGTGGCACCTGCCGTCACCGCAGGAGGCGGCCGCGCGGGGTATAACGTGTTCTCGCGACAAAGGCGGGGCGGCGACGGAACGGGCCAGGCTGGGCCTCGCCGCCAAAAGCGAGGCGGCGAAAAGCCGCCATCGCCGCTCGCCGACAAATTTCGCCAAGGGCCGAGGTGGGGCTGTGCCGCCACAGGAGGAGGCGGCATCTTTCCCTGACGCGACAACGGACGCAGATGCCCCGCGCTCATTCTCACTCGTGATTGCTTGTTGCTTTGCACGCGCTCATTCCCACGCGCGTGATTTAGGGCGATTTTCCCTGTTGCAAACGGCGCTCGTTCGTACGCGCGCCGACGACAATGAATTTGACAGGCGGGAATCACTCCGGCTTTTTTCAGCGGATGCGACGGCACTGAAGGAATCACTCACTCGCTGCGGAACCTGTTGTGCCGACACTACAGGGATCCTCTTCCTTTTATATAGTATACATCTCTGCCTCCTCTTCTCAAAGCTCCGGGCGCAAGCACACTGTCTCTGCCTTCTCTTCTCATCTCTGAGTGTGTAAGAACAGAGAGAAAGATAAACTCACTAGGCACTTTCACTCGTGATTTAGGGCGATTTAGAGTTGGATTTTGAATATGGTGTAGTTGAAGAAAAGATAGAAGAAGGTAAGGTCTATCCATTTTTGTTGGTTTCGTTCGCATGCATGATGTTTTTACTCTTTTTATTTAGTTCATAACTATGTGTTTTGTGTTGTGTTAGACATTATTTCATCAATTTTTGGAGTCATTTAGAGCTTCAGCAGTAGGATTTGCCTAGCGAAGTGAAGCACGAAGTTGAAGATCAAGGTATGAGCTTTGCAATACATGTAATTTTGTGTGCATGCACGATGGTAATTAGTTAGTATTTTAGCTCGTCATTAGCTATGCGATGTTAGTGCTTAGAGGTTAGAAATAATTTCAGACGACAGATACAACATTTATAATAATTTTTTTAGAAGAGCAGATTGAACATGTTATATCTATGTTAGGTGCATCCATTAGTATTGACATGCGAGAAATCTTAATACGGTAATTAAGAAAAAAAAACTTGTACTGTAATTGTTCATTGCATGTGGTATGTTATTTCATGTGGTATGTTTATTAATAAATCTATAGTTAGGAAGCCGTAGGTCTACTTTGTTATGTCGCAATAATCTAAATTTTATATGTTAAGATTATGTGTTAATGTACTTGATGATGTATGTAATTAGATAAAATAATTCATCTTAGTAGCAAACAAGGAGGAGATGACGTGATTGAAGAAATTGTGTTTCCATCTTCGCTGTCCCTTTTGAGGTGATGACCACATACATGCAAGTGCTATTTTCATACTTTTGATAGCAGAAAGAAAAAATCCGTGTGTAATATTGATGTTCATGTGATAATAGGTTGACTCTGTTCATATAGTACTGGCGACGGAAACTTATTCGAACTATTTGGACTCTTAATTTCATTCGCAAGCACATCCATATTGGAGCTAAGGTATAAAATGACACCGTAATTTTGTTAATATTTTTTATATTTGATGTACTGTTGTGAATAATGTGCATGCCGCTGCAAATATTATTATTTGTAAATAAATGATTGCTATAGTATGATATGAAAAAATTATATAAAGCCGGAAGAAATTAAATGTTTTACTCATATGACATTAAAATGTTATTATGGTACTATTATGTTTAGTGGTTGTTTGTATAGCGAGTAATTACCATCGGTTTTGTCATAAACTGTTGTAAGAAAATTAATTTGTACTAATAGTCGTTTTTACTCTTGTAGACGAGTTTGAGAAAAAATAGAATCCACAAGTTCCAACGTACGACCTCGAGGCTGTTTTCCTCTCGTACGTGGCGGCTGCAACCCTAGCCGCCGCCGGGGGCCGATCTTCCAACGCCGTTCTCCGGCGGCTCCCCTCCGCCGGCGACTTCGGTCGTTGGTGGTGAGGGGGGGGTCGTCGGATCCACGCATGTGGATCGTTTTTACTCATCCGTCGTCTAGGTTTTTAGGTTGTTCATCGTCTTTGCTTCGGCGGTGACGATGACGACGCTGAATAAATATTCTTCGGATCCTTTCCTGACGAGGCCATCGGTCCTATGGTTGGGGATGGATCTGGAAATCAGTCTGTTCAAGCAAGGATGGCGTGGCGGCGGCGGCATCCTCGTGGTGGACCTGTGTCCTCGGGCTCCGTCGTTGCGACGACGTTTGCTCCAGCATCGGCGTGGAGCTTGGGAGGTAGTCCAGGAGCGGATGCAGATTGTGGTCTGCATCGACGACATCTGGAAGACGAAACGTGTGCTAGGTTCGTGGTCCGTGGATGACAGGTATGGTTTCCTCCTTCGGCGTCTTAGTCGTGGTGGGGTGCCAGATCTGGAGTTCGATGGCGTGTCCGGGGTGTTGCCCCGGTCTGATTCGTTCAACGGCAATGGCTTCACTTTTGGTGAGCCACCTTGGAGGTCCGCAAAGCTGAATATCAGCGATGGAGCCGCGTCGAGCTCGGGTGAGGAGGTGATCCGTCATTCTTTTTTTCGGTGGCTGCTGTGGTGGTGCCGGAGGCAGGTGACCGCGTTAGTGTCAAGCTCAGAGATGTTCTGCTATCTTTTCAGTTTTGTCATGTCGGTTCTTACGTGACTTGTACTTTGTTCTTTATGATATGAATGAGAGACGTATTACCATGCAAAAAAGAGTTTGAGAAAAAATAGATCTTTAAATACACTTTAACCAAACAACCCAAATGATTCTAGAAACAAACCAAATATTTGTAACGAAAATACGGTTATTATTTTAATCGTATGATATGTAAATGTTGTCATCGTTACTAAATGTCCAGTTACTAATTATTTGAAATGTAAACATGTATGGTGGTTAGGTACTATGGAAAATTTAGTAGTGTACTATGGAAACATCTTACGCGACGGTCCTTTCAGGGTGGATGTGTCCTTGTGCGAGTCGACTACAATTATAGTGAGAGGCATGGTCAACGTGGGTTACGCAGCAGTTAGAAGGTGCATCCGAGCGGTGTTTGGCCCAGGGATGCAGGGAAAAAATGACAATGGAGGCCTTCGTCGTTGACGGAGGAAATGATGGGACAGTTGCCCGTTGGGGTTTGCAGCCTGTCACAGGTGATCGGTCGTGGGGGTCGTACATGAGGTTTGCAAGCAATCCCAATAACTCAATGTATGGTCAGCCGATGGTGTATGTGGAGTTCTTTTCACTCACTGATGTTGCCGGATGCAGTAGCAGGGGTGGTGAGGTCGAGTTGGCCATCACATCAGCCCCTAGCATCGGCCCATCAGAACAGACGGGCGGCCAGCCTGTGTATGACACAGGATATTGGTCTGCGGCCGTTGACATGAGCGAACACGTGGAGGGATTGCCAGAGGCGCTAGATGATGATGATCATTCTTCTGCGTCTTCGGAGTCAAGCGAAGAAGAAAATGTTCCTCCTCAGAGGGCGGTCGCGGCGGCACTTCAACCTGGGTTTTTACAGGATATGAGCATCACCAACGAATTTCACTCTGCTTCTGGCCTAGGAGCGGGGAGCCTGGAGGTTGGGCAAGTTTTCCCAGACAAGAAGTCTGCTTACTGTGCAATGGGTAGCTATGCAATCGGCATCCACCGCCAAAGACATAGAGTGAAGCGATCGATAAAAAGAGTTGAAGGTCATATGCATCCACACCGCAAAAGGTTGCCGCGGAAGAGTTCTCGCTAGGCGAAGCACTGGGGTATATGGGTCATGGCATATCACAAAAATAGTGGAGCATACCTGTGAGCAACCGGGAGTCTTTCAAATCACTGCAATGTGACAGCAAAATATGTGGCATGATGATGGAAACGATTGTGCAGGGAAGTCTCAACATTAGTGTTAGGGCTCGCAAAAGATGCAGAGGATCAAATTGGCTTCCTGTTAGCTACAAAGAAGGCTAGGCGTGCGAAGGAAAATATATTCAAGAACTTGTATGGTACCTATGAGGAGGCCTATTCTTATGCCCCTAGAATGCTTCATCGGATAGCAAGTGCTAATAGGGGACTCAAGTTTGGCGGAGAGAACGTCCAAACCCAATGAACCCGGGTGAACTAATCCTCGATCGCTTATTCGGGCATTCGCCCAGACTATACAAGCCTTCGTGCACTGCTGTTCGGTTTTATCAGTTGATGGTACCTTTCTCACTGGAAAGTACAAGGGCACACTATTGGTGGCGATTGCAGAGGATGCAAATAATCAGCTTCTTCCTATTGCATATGCACTGGTCGAGAGCAAGAACAAAGATAGCTGGTTGTGGTTCCTGAGCTGTGTGAAGATGGGTGTCGTGAAAGAGCGTGAAGGTGTTTGCATCATCTCTGATCGCAACACTGGATTATTAAGCGCTCTTGACATAATTAAAGGCCGAAAAGAAGAATGGGGCTGGCCCGATCTAGAGGGAAGGTGGTGCATGAGGCATTTGGCAGCAAACTTTTGCTCCAAATTCAAAAACAAGGATTGGTTCAAGTTATTCAAGAGGATGTGCATGCAAAAAACTGAAGCCATAATGAATGCGATCTAGGCAGGTATCAATGGTGAGATCGACCGCGCAGCCTTGCCACAGAGAGAAGACCGGAGGGGTCGTAGGACGCCCATAAATTTGAGCCAGTGGATCGGCGAGAATTGCCCTCATTTGGACAAGTGGGCGTAGGCTCACGACACCGGGGCTCGGTATGGAATAATGACCAGCAACATGTCAGAGGTGTGCAATTGTGTTCTTAAAGGGGTGCGAGCACTGCCTATCACAGCCCTAATTGAAGAAACTTGGAACCAGACCCTGTCATACTTTGCAGACAGGGTCACCGTCGCCAAAGCACAAGTTGAATTGAACAAGCCATGGTCCGAGAAGATGCAAAGACATCTGGATGAGAAAGCAAAGAAATCCCAAAGTCATGGCTGCAGGAAAGTGGACGCACTTAGGAATAAGTGGGAGGTCAATGTGCGAGCCAAGTACGTTAAGGGTCACCACAGAGGATCAAAAAAGCAAGCTGTCACCCTCGGCTCAACCTCCTGTGAGTGCACTTGTAACAAGCCCAAGCTTGAGGGCTACCCTTGCAGTCATGTGCTCCGGGCGACTACTGATCAAAAAATCAGCGTCGAGTCGTACATATCGCCGTACTTCAACATGTACAATCTGTACAACACTTGGAACGATGAGTTCTGGGCTTGGGGCATTGATATGAATTACAAAATGTTGTGGCCAGATGGGCCGAAATGGATTCCGAATGCCTACTTGATGAGAACCGCAAAGGGACGACGTCAGTCTAGGCGTCATCGCAATGACATGGACCATAGCCAGATGGGAGAACCAAGGCGATGCCGCGTTTGCAGGTGTCCTGGACATTCACGCAGAGAATGCCCGTATCGAGCCAACAACAACGCATGATGTTGATATATATGTACTCGCTATGTCTATTTATATTTCTACTCGTTATGTGTACTTATATTAAATTTAAATTGAATCTCTTTGTATTATTGTACTCGTGATGTTAACTTCAGATAATTAATGTAAATCATATCTCTTTGTATTTTTTAAGTTAATTTTGATTTACATTTGTATTTGTGTCTTCCTCGTAATTTATATTTTTATGTTTGTGTGCAGGTTATGGGTGAAGTGCCAGTGCTTTTGCAGGGGCCCCATGACGCCGGCCACCGTTGCCACCTATTTTTGAACCCAAATACTAAGCATGATTATCGGCCTTTCAGACTTCGAACCATAAAAGAAAACATGGCCAATACACAATTCTTTCCTTGCTCACCTTGACGCATATGGACTACAAGGTTTTGCTAGGCTCACATCAAGCAAAGACCCTTCCCAGTTACGTTCGGACCCATCCCTGCTCTACCAATTAGAGGTGAGCCGTTAGTCTCTCCACGAGTGTCTCCATCTTGGCCATTAGATATAGCAGCCCGTCTTGGGATGGAAATGCCAGAATCACAACGTACTAGTGGCCCTCGGGGCATCCCACTCGTATGGCTTCATGATAACTTTCGTATTTTATCTAGCTTCGCCAATGAGGAGACAAGAAAAAGACATCTGTTTGCGTATTTGTTGTGGCTCCTCGGGACTCTGTTTCCAAATTCACATGGGGACGTAGTTCTCCCTGGTCTCATCTACATTGCACAGAATATGGTAGATGAACCTTTACCCGAGCAGCCAAAATACAGCTTCGGTTCTGCCATGCTATCTCATACATATAGAGGCTTGTGTGATGCCACACAAAAAACCTCTTTCGCATAAAAAGCTCCATTACTTTGTGTCACCTACGAGTTTCTACAGTTGTGGTCCTGGGAATACCTCCCTGTAGGACGGCCTCGTATAGTACAACCCGCACTCCCATACGACTTTAGCGAGGGTGGCAGTGCAACTATGGCCACCAGGTGGACAAAGGCACGGAAACGTTGGTCTCCCGATATTGCGAAAAATTGTTACCCTATGTACCACCAGCAGTTTGAGATACTTGATGAGGCAGAAGTCACATGGAACCCGTGGACTCAGGACCAGCTACAAATGGTCTTTGATGCTCGACCCTTCACACTAGGCATGTTGAGCGATAGTGCATTCTGGCTGACTCGCTGCAACTTATTGTTCTTGTGGTATGTTGAGCCTTACAACCCAGAGCGTGTAATGAGACAGTTCGGTCTTTATCAAGAAATTCCACCACCTTTTCCAAGACATATCGATGAGGAAACCCATAAATAAGATGTGACCTCCCTAATTAGTTAGTGTCTTTTTTAATTTACTAAACTCACACTTTGTTACATAATTTGCAGGCTAATCAATATGGGCAGGGGTTGGAGTTTACACGATTGGAGGGAACACAACATTCATGTTGGAAATATGCCCTAGAGGCAATAATAAAAGCATTATTATTATATTTCCTTGTTCATGATAATTGTCTTTTATTCATGCTATAACTGTATTATCCGGAAATCATAATACACGTGTGAATACATAGACTACAATACGTCCCTAGTAAGCCTCTAGTTGACTAGCTCGTTGGTCAACAGATAGTCATGGACTATGGACATCAGATGTCATTGACAACGGGATCACGTCATTAGGAGAATGACGTGATGGACAAGACCCAATCCTAAGCATAGCACAAAGATCGTGTAGTTCGTTTTGCTAGAGCTTTTCCAATGTCAAGTATCTCTTCCTTAGACCGTGAGATCGTGTAACTCCCGGATACCGTAGGAGTGCTTTGGGTGTACCAAACGCCACAACTAATCGGGTGACTATAAAGGTGCACTACGGTATCTCCAAAAGTGTCTGCTGGGTTGACACGGATCGAGATGTGGATTTGTCACTCCGTGTGACGGAGAGGTATCATCGGCCCCACTCGGTAGTGCATCATCATAATGAGCTCAAAGTGACCAAGTGTCCGGTCACGGGATCATGCATTACGGCACGAGTAAAGTGACTTGCCGGTAACGAGACTTAACGAGGTATTGGGATACCGACGATCGAGTCTCTGCAAGTAACATACCGTCGACAAAGGGAATAGTATACTGGGGTTACTTGAATCCTCGATATCGTGGTTCATCCGATGAAATCATCGAGGAGCATGTGGGAGCCAACATGGGTATCCAGATCCCGCTGTTGGTTATTGACCGGAGAGCGTCTCGGTCATGTCTGCGTGTCTCCTGAACCCGTAGGGTCTACACACTTAAGGTTCGGTGACGCTAGGGTTACTAGGAAGACTTGTATGTGATTACCGAATGTTGTTCGGAGTCCCGGATGAGATCCCGGACGTCACGAGGAGTTCCGGAAGGGTCCGGAGGTAAAGATTTATATATGGGAAGTTGTCAAACGGACACCGGAAAAGTTTCGGTCATATCGGTATTGTGGAGGGGCCACCGGAAAGGTTCCGGAGGACCACGGAGGGGCCACCTCCCGGGGGCCACTTGGGCTGCGTGGGAGGCAGCCAGCCTGGTGGGCTGGGCGCACCCTCCCTTGGGCCCATGCGCCTAGGGTTGAGGGGGAACCCTAAGGGGGCGCCTTGCTTGGGGGCAAGCCCTCCCTTAACGCCGCCCCCCTCTAGATGCATCTAGAGGCCGCCCCTCCTCCCTTCCCCTATAAATAGAGGGGTGAGGGGAGGGCTGCAACACACAATTGAAGGCGCAGCCCCTCCCCTCCCCAACACCTCTCCTCCTCCGCGTGTGCTTGGCGAAGCCCTGCCGGAGAACTGTGACTCCACCATCATCACGCCGTCGTGCTGCTGCTGGAGCCATCTTCCTCAACCTCTCCTTCCTCCTTGCTGGATCAAGACGGAGGAGACGTTGCCCGTACCGTACGTGTGTTGAACGCGGAGGTGTTGTCCGTTCCAACACTTGGTCATCGGTGATCCGAGTGCGACTCCATCATCACCATCCCTTGAACGCTTCCGCTCTCGATCTACAAGTGGTATGTAGATGCAAACTCACTCCCTTGACTCGTTGCTTAGATGAACTCATAGATGGATCTTGGTGAAACCGTAGGAAAAATTTTAATTTTCTGCAACGTTCCCCAACAGTGGCATCATGAGCTAGGTCTATGCGTAGTTCTCTATTGCACGAGTAGAACACAATTTTGTTGTGGGCGTAGAACTTGTCAAATTGCTTGCCGCTACTAGTCTTATCTTGCTTCCGCGGTATTGTAGGATGAAGCGGCCCGGACCAACCTTACACGTACGCTTACGTGAGACCGGTTCCACCGACTAACATGCACTAGTTGCATAAGGTGGCTGGCGGGTGTCTTTCTCTCCCACTTTAGTTGGAGCGGATTCGATGAAAAGGGTCCTTATGAAGGGTAAATAGAAGTTGACAAGATCACGTTGTGGTTATTCGTAGGTAAGAAAACGTTCTTGCTAGAACCCAATTGCAGCCACGTAAAAGATGCAACAACAATTAGAATACGTCTAACTTGTTTTTGCAGCAATTGTCATGTGATGTGATATGGCCAAGTTGTGATGAATGATGAATGACATATTGTGATGTATGAGATCATGTTCTTGTAATAGGAATCACGACTTGCATGTCGATGAGTATGACAACCGGCAGGAGCCATAGGAGTTGTCTTTATTTTGTATGACCTGCGTGTCATTGAAGAACGCCATGTAAATTACTTTACTTTATTGCTAAACGCTGCGTTAGCCATAGAAGTAGAAGTAGTCGTTGGCGTGACAACTTCATGAAGACACGATGATGGAGATCATGATGATGGAGATCATGGTGTCATGCGGTGACAAGATGATCATGGAGCCCCGAAGATCAAGATCAATGGAGCTTTATGATATTGGCCATATCATGTCACTACTATATAATTGCATGTGATGTTTATTATGTTATATGCATCTTGTTTACTTAGAACGACGGTAGTAAATAAGATGATCCCTTACAAAATATCAAGAGGTGTTCTCCCCTAACTGTGCACCGTTGCTAAAGTTCGTCGTTTCAAAGCACCACGTGATGATCGGGTGTGATCAATCCTCACGTTCACATACAACGGGTGTAAGACAGTTTTACACATGCCAAACACTTAGGGTTAACTTGACGAGCCTAGCATGTACAGACATGGCCTCGGAACACGGAGACCGAAAGGTCGAACACGAGTCGTATGGAAGATACGATCAACATGAGAATGTTCACCGACGATGACTAGTCCGTCTCACATGATGATCGGACACGGCCTAGTCGACTCGGATCCTGTAACACTTAGATGACTAGAGGGATGTCTAATCTGAGTGGGAGTTCATTTAAATAATTTGATTATATGGACTTTATTATCATGAAGTTAGTCTAAAAACTTTTGCATAATATGTCTTGTAGATCAAATGGCCAACGCTCATGTCAACTTGAACTTCAACGCGTTCCTAGAGAAAACCAAGCTGAAAGATGACGGCAGCAACCGGACTTGAGGATCATCCTCATAGCTGCCAGGAAACAATATGTCCTAGAAGGACCGCTAAGTGACGCTCCCGTCCCAGAGAACCAAGACATTATGAATGCTTGGAAGTCTCGTGCTGATGATTACTCCCTCGTTCAGTGCGGCATGCTTTACAGCTTAGAACCGGGGCTCCAAAAGCGTTTTGAGCATCACGGAGCATATGAGATGTTCGAAGAGCTGAAACTAGTTTTCCAAGCTCACGCCCGGTCGAGAGATATGACATCTCCGACAAGTTCTATAGTTGTAAGATGGAGGAAAATAGTTACGTCGGTGAGCACATACTCAAGATGTCCGGGTTGCACAACCGTATGACCCACTGAATATTAACCTCCCCGATGAGGCGGTCATTGACAGAATCCTTGATCGCCCCACCAAGCTACAAGAGCTTTGTGATGAACTACAATATGCAGGGGGATGGTAAAGACCATTCCTAAAGTATTCTCTATCTTTGAAGTCAGCAGAGGTTGAAATCAAGAAAGAACATCAAGTGTTGATGGTCAATAAGACCACTAAGTTCAAGAAGGGCAAGGGCAAGAAGAACTTCAAGAAGGACGGCAAGGAGGTTGCAGCGCCCGGTAAGCAAGTTGCCGGAAGAAGTCAAAGAATGGACCCAAGCACGAGATCGAGTGCTTTTATTGCAAGGGAAGGGTCATCGGAAGCGGAACTGCCCCAAATACTTAGCGGATAAGAAGGCCGGCAACACCAAAGGTATATTTGATATACATGTAATT
Organism: Aegilops bicornis; assembly: GCA_021605145.1. Classification (NCBI taxonomy): domain Eukaryota; kingdom Viridiplantae; phylum Streptophyta; class Magnoliopsida; order Poales; family Poaceae; genus Aegilops; species Aegilops bicornis. The sequence goes on along the minus strand of CM038673.1, from coordinate 760,255,982 downwards.
GATGTGTACCTTACGATTACTGTAGTAACTCACAGGTATTTGATCTCGGTGCCGTTGCTCATATTTGTAACTCACAGTAGGAGCTGCGGAATAAGCAGAGACTGGCGAAGGACGAGGTGATGATGCGCGTCGGGAATGGTTCCAGAGTCGATGTGATCGCCGTCGGCACGCTACCTCTACATTTACCTACGGGATTAGTTTTGAACCTTAATAATTGTTATTTGGTGCCAAGTTTGAGCATGAACATTGTATCTGGATCTCGTTTAATGCGAGATGGCTACTCATTTAAATCCGAGAATAATGGTTGTTCTATTTATATGAGAGATATGTATTATGGTCATGCTCCGGTGGTCAATGGTTTATTCTTAATGAATCTCGAGCGTAATGTTACACATGTTCATAGCGTGAATACCAAAAGATGTAAAGTTGATAACGATAGTCTCACATACTTGTGGCACTGCCGCCTTGGTCACATTGGTGTCAAGCGCATGAAGAAGCTCCATGCTGATGGACTTTTGGAGTCTCTAGATTATGAATCATTTGACACATGCGAACCATGCCTCATGGGCAAGATGACCAAGACTCCGTTCTCCGGAACAATGGAGCGAGCAACCAACTTGTTGGAAATCATACATACCGATGTGTGCGGTCCAATGAGTGTTGAGGCTCGCGGAGGATATCGTTATGTTCTCACTCTCACAGATGACTTGAGTAGATATGGGCATGTCTACTTGATGAAACACAAGTCTGAGACCTTTGAAAAGTTCAAGGAATTTCAGAATGAAGTAGAGAATCAACGTGACCGAAAGATAAAATTCTTACGATCAGATCGTGGAGGAGAATATTTAAGTCACAAATTTGGTACACACTTAAGAAAATGTGGAATCGTTTCACAACTCACGCCGCCTGGAACACCTCAGCGTAATGGTGTGTCCGAACGTCGTAATCGCACTCTATTGGATATGGTGCGATCTATGATGTCTCTTAGCGATTTACCGCTGTCATTTTGGGGATACGCTCTAGAGACAGCTACATTCACTTTAAATAGGGCACCGTCTAAATCCGTTGAGACGACACCTTATGAATTATGGTTTGGGAAGAAACCTAAGCTGTCGCTTTCTGAAAGTTTGGGGATGCGATGCTTATGTCAAGAAACTTCAACCCGAAAAGCTCGAACCCAAGTCGGAAAAATGCGTCTTCATAGGATACCCTAAGGAAACCATAGGGTATACCTTCTAGTTAAGATCCGAGGGCAAGATCTTTGTTGCCAAGAACGGATCCTTTACGGAAAAAGAATTTCTCTCGAAAGAAGTAAGTGGGAGGAAAGTAGAACTTCGATGAAGTACTACCTCTTGAACGGAATAGTAGTGCAGCTCAGGAAAATGTTCTGTGATGCCTACACCAATGAAGAGGAAAATAATGATGATGATCAAGGTACTTCGGATCAAGTTGCTACCGAACTTAGGTCCACAAGGACACGTTCCGCACCAGAGTGGTACGGCAACCCTGTCCTGGAAATCATGTTGTTAGACAATGGTGAACCTTCAAACTATGAAGAAGCGATGGCGGGCCCAGATTCCAATTGCTAGAAGCCATGAAATCCGAGATAGAATCCATGTATGAAAACAAAGTATGGACTTTGACGGACTTGCCCGATGATCGGCGAGCGATAGAAAACAAATGGATCTTTAAGAAGAAGACGGACGCGGATGGTAATGTCACCATCTATAAAGCTCGACTTGTCGCTAAGGGTTATCGGCAAGTTCAAGGGATTGACTACGATGAGACTTTCTCTCCGTGAGCGAAGCTTAAGTCCGTCTGTATCATGTTAGCAATTACGCATACTACGATTATGAGATATGGCAGATGGACGTCAAAACAGCGTTCCTTAACGGTTATCTTAAGGAAGAGCTGTATATGATGCAGCCGGAGGGTTTTGTCGATCCCAAGAATGCTGACAAAGTATGCAAGCTCCAGCGATCCATTTATGGGCTGGTGCAAGCATCTCGGAGTTGGAATATTCGCTTTGATGAGATGATCAAAGCGTTTGGGTTTATGCAGACTTATGGAGAAGCCTGCGTTTACAAGAAAGTGAGTGGGAGCTCTGTAGCATTTCTCATATTATATGTAGATGACATACTTTTGATGGGAAATGATATAGAATTCTTGGACAGCATTAAGGCCTACTTGAATAAGTGTTTTTCAATGAAGGACCTTGGAGAAGCTGCTTATATATTAGGCATCAAGATCTATAGAGATAGATCGAGACGCCTCATAGGTCTTTCAAAGCACATACCTTGATAAGATTTTGAAGAAGTTCAAAATGGATCAGTCCAAGAAGGGGTTCTTGCCTATATTGCAAGGTGTGAGATTGAGCTCGGCTCAATGCCCGACCACGGCAAAAGATAAAGAAGAGATGAGTGTCATCCCCTATGCTTCAGCCATAGGATCTATTATGTATGCCATGCTGTGTACCAGACCTGATGTAAACCTTGCCGTAAGTTTGGTAGCAAGGTACCAAAGGAATCCCGGCAAGGAACACTGGACAGCGGTCAAGAATATCCTAAAGTACCTGAAAAGGACAAAGGACATGTTTCTCGTTTATGGAGGTGACGAAGAGCTCGTCGTAAAGGGTTACGTCGACGCTTAGCTTCGACACAGATCCGGATGACTCTAAGTCACAAACCGGATACGTGTATATGTTGAATGGTGGAAGCGATGGTAGTGCGGCTGCAAGCGAAGCGTCGTGGCGGGATCTACATGTGAAGCGGAGTACATGGCAGCCTCGGAGGCAGCGCATGAAGCAATTTGGGTGAAGGAGTTCATCACCGACCTAGGAGTCATACCCAATGCGTCGGGGCCGATCAAACTCTTCGTGACAACACCGGAGCTATTGCACTTGCCAAGGAGCCCAGGTTTCACAAGAAGACCAGGCACATCAAGCGTCCGCTTCAACTCCATCCGTAAAAATGTTCAAGATGGAGACATAGAAATTTGTAAAGTGCATACGGATCTGAATATCGCAGATCCGTTGACTAAACCTCTTCTCTTCAAGGGCAAAACATGATCAACACCAGAACTCTATGGGTGTTCGATTCATCACAATGTAACTAGATTATTGACTCTAATGCAAGTGGGAGACTGTTGGAAATATGCCCTAGAGGCAATAATAAAAGCATTATTATTATATTTCCTTGTTCATGATAATTGTCTTTTATTCATGCTATAACCGTATTATCTGGAAATCGTAATACGCGTGTGAATACATAGACTACAATACGTCCCTAGTAAGCCTCCAGTTGACTAGCTCGTTGGTCAACAGATAGTCATGGTTTCCTGACTATGGACATCAGATGTCATTGACAACGGGATCACGTCATTAGGAGAATGACGTGATGGACAAGACCCAATCCTAAGCATAGCACAAAGATCGTGTAGTTCCTTTTGCTAGAGCTTTTCCAATGTCAAGTATCTCTTCCTTAGACCGTGAGATCGTGTAACTCCCGGATACCGTAGGAGTGCTTTGGGTGTACCAAACGTCACAACGTAACTGGGTGACTATAAAGGTGCACTACAGGTATCTCCAAAAGTGTCTGCTGGGTTGACACGGATCGAGACAGGGATTTGTCACTCCGTGTGACGGAGAGGTATCGCTGGGCCCACTCGGTAGTGCATCATCATAATGAGCTCAAAGTGACCAAGTGTCTGGTCACGGGATCATGCATTACGGTACGAGTAAAGTGACTTGCCGGTAACGAGACTTAACGAGGTATTGGGATACCGACGATCGAGTCTCGGGCAAGTAACATACCGTCTGACAAAGGGAATAGTATACGGGGTTACTTGAATCCTCGATATCGTGGTTCATCCGATGAAATCATCGAGGAGCATGTGGGAGCCAACATGGGTATCCAGATCCCGCTGTTGGTTATTGACCGGAGAGCGTCTCGGTCATGTCTGCGTGTCTCCCGAACCCGTAGGGTCTACACACTTAAGGTTCGGTGACGCTAGGCTTACTAGGAAGACTTGTATGTGATTACCGAATGTTGTTCGGAGTCCCGGATGAGATCCCGGACGTCACGAGGAGTTCCGGAAGGGTCCGGAGGTAAAGATTTATATATGGGAAGTTGTCAAACGGACAGGAAAAGTTTCGGGTCATATCGGTATTGTGGAGGGGCCACCGGAAAGGTTCCGGAGGACCACGGGAGGCCACCTCCCGGGGGCCACTGGGCTGCGTGGGAGGCAGCCAGCCCTGGTGGGCTGGGCGCACCTCCCTTGGGCCCATGCGCCTAGGGTTGAGGGAACCCTAAGGGGGCGCCTTGCTTGGGGGGGCAAGCCCCTCCCTTAGCCGCCCCCCTCTAGATGCATCTAGAGGGGTCGGCCCCCCTCCTCCCTTCCCCTATAAATAGAGGGGTGAGGGGAGGGCTGCAACACACAATTGAAGGCGCAGCCCCTCCCCTCCCCAACACCTCTCCTCCTCCGCGTGCGCTTGGCGAAGCCTGCTTGGAGGCTGTGACTCCACCATCATCACGCCCGTCGTGCTGCTGCTGGAGCCATCTTCCTCAACCTCTCCTTCCTCCTTGCTGGATCAAGACGGAGGAGACGTTGCCTGCATCGCACGTGTGTTGAACGCGGAGGTGTTGTCCGTTCAGCACTTGGTCATCGGTGATCCGAGTACGACTCCATCATCACCATCCCCTTGAACGCTTCCGCTCTCGATCTACAAGTGGTATGTAGATGCAAACTCACTCCCTTGACTCGTTGCTTAGATGAACTCATAGATGGATCTTGGTGAAACCGTAGGAAAAATTTTAATTTTCTGCAACGTTCCCCAACAATTCAATGGGTACAGAAGTGGGAAAATGAAGCGCTCGCAGATATAGTGCATCAACTTAGGTATATTTTATTTACATTATTTTAGTTACATTATTTTATTACGATGATCATACGATGCGTGAAGATGTTTTGCTTTCATCACAAAGATTTATGTAATTATTTAATTTTACAGACCATACGATGGAAGTACAGATCAAGCATACAAGCAGTGGTACTGCATCAACACACGTGCTAGCCTGGCCAGTCAGCCAACTACTATACCAACACATCTCACACAGGGAGGAGCAGCGGAGACATATTGAGCTGCATGCAGCTTACTATCGTGACCAGATGGTAATCACTTGTAACTTTTTTAGGTCCATCATTTCATAATCATTTGAACCAAATAACATCCAAATATTGTTCAGCTTGCAAGTTGCAATGAAGTAGGGCAGATGGTTATGGAAAGCATGTCGGCCCAGGGCCCAGCTCGCCAATCATTCAAAGAACGCTTTTCAACAATACCTGGTAACAAAGTTCAGATGCGGTAGAGGCGACGATGTTGTCACTGGAGCGTACAACATGCCAGTAGCGACGTCAGCCAGACCGAGTGCGGCGCCGTCGTCCATGTACTAGCCATGGGCAGTGGGGGAGGGTCCGAGTACTAGAATGACATTGCCATGACATGACTCATCTCTGCCACTGCATCGCTCTTCTTCGGTGCAGCTTCGTCAGGGGCAGACATCTCAGGACCATGGCACGGGCTTGGATTCGATGTCCGAGCAGACTCTTTCCCCTAACCCATATGCGTACACAGGATATGACGCATACACCCAAGGTGAGAGACCTCAGTCGTATCTCTCCATGCGAGGGATCTCCATGCCCGAGGAGACTCGTGTACCAGATTTAAACCAGTACCACGTACAATGGCCAGACAGTACAGACGAGGGATCTGATCAGGTAGTCATGTTTACATTTTAATGCATTTACAATGATAACATATATTATCCTCTAACTGTTTGTTAACAATGTTTCTATGTGCAGGGTGGCATACCTGATGTTAATTGGGACGATGAGAACACCCAACGTGGCATCAACACAGGCGTCCTGGGAGCATCACATGATCATGGCGACACGGTTACATCATTAGTTACAGAGTTCTTCGGAGGGGACGTTATTGGCCCATCTTTTATCCCCGCGGAGTCACAACCATACGCCTACAATTACGCTTCAGGTTCGCAACAAGGATTCCCGACTCCACCACCTACGCAGGAGTCGCAGACACATGAAGCCGAATTGGAGTACGGCCGCGGTCTTCGTGTACCTCGGCCACCTAATCGCTTGGAGCTTTCCGGTCGTAAGGAAAGGCCAGGTGGACGTCGTAAACTACGGTGATTCATCTATCCACATGCGCGCCCATTGTATCTACATATGTTAGTATCAGACTTTTCGATTTGAACATCTATGTATGCTGAAATAAAAATGCACCAGTCTTCGGCTTATGTTTTCGTGCAACCATTTCCCCTCAATATTCCCGTCAACGCTTTCCCTTCATATGTTCCTGTCACCCGTTTCCTGCCAACCCCTTCCCGCCATATCTTCCTGCCACCCGTTTCCCGCCAACCCCTTCCCGCCATATGTTCCCGCCAACCCTTTCCCGCCATACTGCAGTCGTTCTTTCCCGCCATTTTCTCCTCTCTACCTATAAAACCCCCTTCAGACAAAGGTGGATAAGCATTCGAGTGTAGTGTAGTCGAGATGTCCCATTATCCTTCCGATCGTAGTTTTCACCCTGGGATGAGCAGGACTCTTCTCAGGCTAGCTACCGATTTCAGGATGGACAATAGGATAGTTCCATGGGACGAACTCACCGGTAGTGACACCATAATGAATGAGTTGGCTCACCAATTACGTAGGTCTGGGTGGCCTGAAAGGACCTATGAGGAGGTACGTAAAGAACTTCTTAGGTTGCATGCAAGGTGGAAGAATGTAGTGGAGCCGAAGAGTGAAACTTTCAGAAGGACTGCAGAAAATCATCCATTTTTATGGACTGAGGAGAGCGAGAATGAAGATGATATCTTCATGCCGCCGCTTCCGGGTGTTGCATCGTCAAAGGGCAAGAGTTCTGCATCGTCTAAGGGCAAGAGTATTGCATCCTCGAAGAGCAAGAGTTCTGCATCGTCCAAGGGTAAGAGTTCTGCATCCTCAAAGGGCAAGAGTTCTGCATCGATGGAGGATGACGATGATGCCTTCATGTAGTTTTTAAGCTGTATTCCAGTTCTACCGTTTAATTCGGATGTACTTGCATTATTAGTTTGTACTCTCTTATTGTAGGGCATTATGTTCTATCTTAATTTTATTTTGTAGTTGTTGCACGATGTTCGATATTAGTGGAGGGAAAGAAAATGCCACTACTTTATTCTAAAACTATATTTTTTCCATTACGACACGGTATAACTGAAAATAAGATACATCGTAGGAATAAAGCTACATTTAACTCCTGAAATAAAGCTACATTAAAGTGCAGAAATAAAGATACAAATGATTGCGAAATTAAAAATACTACCACAGGAATCTACCGAGTCCAGCGTGGATATTTTCCTTTTCCATCGCCACTTCTTCTGCTGCCTTGGCCTCACGAGCCCTTTCTTTCTTTCTCTGCCTCTCCGCCTCACGAGCCTCCTTTCGCTGTCGTTCCTGCTCCTCCATGCGACGAGCCTCTTCCCTGTTTTTCTTTCCTAAATCCTGAAAAAAACGGTGTTGCTCCGCATAATATTCTTTTAACTCTCTCTCTCTCTTGCTCTCCTTTCTCCTCAGCTTCCGCCTTCTCGCATGGCTCTTCCGCAAAGAAACTATTCCACGCACGGCGACTTCTTTCACGAATCTCAGTCACTGCCCAAGCCGGCTTCTCCGTGTCAATCCAACGATAGTACATGCACAGAGGCGGAGGAGACTACAACAATAAACAAGAATGTTACTAAAGAATCAATCAAAATACCAACAATATATATTCGTGATGGTTAAAGCATACCGGAGGCTTGTCGTACTCTGAAATAGCTACGGCAGGATCTTCCTCATAATTGGCCATTTGGCGCACATGAAAAACTTCATGCCCAACCAATCTGAAAAATCCGTCACCTCCTTCACCTTGCAAAGATCGCCACACCAACACCGCAGGACTGCCACCCCCGGAGGCAAACTTGCATTCTTCATTTTCCTCGGCCTAATGCTTTGATCCGAACAAGGCGAACTCATACCGGTTGAAAAAATGTGTTACACACTTTGCGCACTGGCGATTTCGAGGATGGCTGGACGAGAGCCTCGGTGTCTCCTTTTATAGGCTCAGACGATAAATGATGGCGAGAAAATAAGCGAGAACAGAGGAAATTAAGCGGGATATTTTAGGATCCCTGTAGTGTCGGCACAACAGGTTCCCGCAGCATCGGATTCCCGTAGTGCCGTTGTATCCGCTGAGGCAGGAAAAAGCAAAAGCCAGAGTGATTCCCGCCCATGAAATTCGTCGTCCTCCGCGCGTGGGAATCAGCCCAGTTTGCAACAGCGAGCCCGTGAAATTCGTCGTCATTGCGCGCGTGGGAATCATCCCCCAGTCTGCAACAGGACCGGTTGTCGGACGCGATGCAACCGCCCTCACCGGTGGCGGCGGGCCCGCTGTCTCGTCAGCGTGCGGTGGCTGTCGGCTCAAGCGCGGCATGGGCACAAGAGGCCGCCTCACCCAGTGGCGGCATGGCCCACCTGGCCTCGCCCGTGACGTCGCAGCGCGACGCACTGTGGAGAAGCCGTTCGGCTGGGGTGGCCGCCTCCTGCGGTGGCGGCAGGGCCCGCCGCCTCCTGGCGTGGCGGCAGGTGCCACGTGTCGCCTGCCGCCACCGCTGAGGGGTCCTTTTTGTCAAATTGATCCAGAGGTAGTCTCTTTTGGCAATTCATCTCGGGCAGGGGGTCCTTTGGGACAAAAAAATCCTCCGACTAACAGTACAATTTGCTGGCCAGTCGTGTACTACTAGTACATACTTTCAGACACCATCATCGGTACATAGTTTCTGACATTCAGTTGGCTCATCATTGTGTGCATTGATGCTGCACTGTGCAGTCACAATGCACCGGGCCGATTGTTTAGGCAGGACTGATGAGACATGCAAGATTCTGAGATGTGTGTTGTGTGGCCGAGAAGAACAAGGCCCTACCATCATCACCTTTGGTTTGATCAATTTGTCTGAAAAAATATAGTTTGGAAACACTGGTGGAAACAAGAAAGAAGGAACGTGCCTTGCTGGACGCATGTCATTGCAAAGCATGGCATGAAAAAGGAGTGAAGGTGATAGATCTCTTCAGGTGGAGACGTTGCAGGCTTTGTTCCAGCATCATCACCACATTGCCACAAACTGTAGGAAAAGGAAGAAGGGAGGAAAGCAAGAAGCTTGTACTGTAAGCCTTTTGGTCTGAAGGATGGCACACTGATGAAAACAACTCAATTGGAACTCTTCCTCCAAAGTGGCCCCACTCTGTCAGAAAGCAAAGCAAAGCAAAGCAAAATGGAGCAGCACACTTCAAGATTGCTAGATGAAAACCGGCCTTCTTTTTCCACCATTTGAATTGGTTGATAGATAAATGTACTGATCACAATTATGAAATGAATGAATAGCCTATTGTGGTGCTAAAAAAGAATACAAAGTGCTGAAACATTGCTCTCTACATGATACAACTAAGTCGAGGTGGAACTTTAGCAACCAAGTGGAGGTCAGGTCAGGTCTCGGCGATTTCCCCGGTTCAACAGATCCGATCCTGGTTCGCAAACCCGTGCTCCAAACACCTGCCAGGCTGAAGAAGAGGTTATTTAGTTATTTCAACATGAGATAAGGCTCGTTTAGTTGTTCAAACTTCAAACACATGGTGGTGGAGAGTACTTACGACTTAATGTTTACTGGCTCACAGGCTAACTATTCTGTTGTGTTTGTCACCCGATCCGGTGGTCTTCAACAGATCCATATACCCCAAGTGCTTACTCATATCTCCAGAGCCCAACTGACAAAACTTCTGATTCTATTTCGAAAAACAAAACTACTGATACAGTGGGTCTGTGCCTACCTGTTCAGACATGAAAAACAAATGTGAGAAACATTTTTCTTTTTATAAGAACGCACAATATATAGAAAGTAGTGTGGGGAAAAAGTCAATTTGATGGACACCCTACTGACATATCATGGAACAATGATAAAATTTCCTTACAGCAGAACCTCAAATATACTTGATTTACTTCACTTGGGGGAGCAGCAATGATAACGAATGAAATGATTGTCCTATCCTATACCCAAAGGCCCACATGTGAGGTCACATACTCCAGATTCACAATTTATTTTGTGTATGAAAAATATGCAAGTCTTGTACCTATATGATTCTTTTCAGGCCATAAGTCCCTAACCAGGGGAAAGAGACTCCCTACTTGTACTAGTAACCCCCTAATGATTTTAGTACTTACTGCCTGGGTACTCTTTTTACTTTATGACCACCTGATGCAAGTTGAGTAGCAGATGTTGATTCTTGGAAACTGTCGGTTAAATGCTATTGTCCAGTGCTCAGTCATAGGTAAGCGAAAACAGAATTCAGAAGTGCTCAGGTATTAGAGACAACTCTCATTACCATTAAGTATTCAGTGCCTCAATTTGATCAAAATCTAGATCTACAAAGCTCTCCTTGCCAAAAAGTGTCATCTGGACAGTAACCTGTGGGAGGTAAAACACTTCTTAGAATACCAGATAAGACGAGAAGAAAAGGTAACAGAGAACACCAAGGCAATTAGCTCACTATGAAGCTGTCATCAGCCATTTAGCCTAACCTTCTTATTTTTGCGATTTACTTCCAGAAGAGAGCCAGTGAAGCCTGCAAAAGGCCCGGAGAGAACATGAACACTGGCACCGAGCGTAAAAGTGTCGTTGCTGGAGGCACCTTTTGAAGTTGATTTCTTGACCTGTTTCTTGATCTTATTAATTAACACAAGTTCAGAGTCTTCAACGGGTTTACCAAAAGACCCCTTATCCCAGTTTTCCAGGTCTTCAAATTCTTTGTCAGCTTTCTCTTGTTCCTCCTTTTCCTTTTTAATAATCGACTCGACTTCTTCAACTGGAATAGGTTTAGGCTTCTTAATCTGCCTTTTACTGCACGGTGGAAGTATATTAGTATAATGTCAGCCACAAGAAGGGAAAACTGATCATACAACATATATGAGATACAATCAGCTGCCGTATATATCGAACATCTACTATCACTCATACACTGCTACAATTACAGCAAACAAGTTATTGTTCCGAACAAGATCTTCATGTGAAGTGCACATAGCACCATTGTGCTCCAAAAAGAAGTCCGGATCATTAAATTGGTGCGCTAGCTGTTTTGGGTAAATTGGGTACTGAGTAATGCGTGTTTGTCACTTTGCGAGTTAAAGGATGATTCTAAACTATGGACGGCATACGGTTGTACAATATCAATACTCTAGATCGCAAACATTTTAAAAATCCAGGGTGGCAAGCTATCTAAGCAAGAGCATGGATAATTCGAACAAGAACATCGAAGCAAAGAGCAAATAAAATTTCAGACAGAGGTTTGATGAATGAGTTGAGAAGTACCCACATAGAACCTCTTGTGGCTCCAATAAAACCATAACAACCTTCAGTGTCTCTGATAAAATCATGAAGCTCCTTGTTTAAGGTGCAGTACAGAAAGACCAGCCCAGGATGCAGAGGCTTTGACTTGGTACTGATCAAACCACTTTTCAGCCTCTTCTTCACTTGGATTGCTGGATTGTAAATCTGCAGATATATTCTCTGTGAGAAAGACAGCTCAAGAGAATACGTCATGCAAATAAGAGGGGGAGTTGAAGGCTGTCTTTCCTTGGGTTCACCTCACATCTCACTAAGGCAAATTTTACCATGATTGATTGTATGATTAAAGGAATAAGAACTAGAAACTTTTTAGTTACTGAAAACTGAAACACGACGGCAAGCGTCGCCATGAGAATTCACAGCCAATAGCCAAATGCATTCTCACAGGTTCTGTTATGCACAATTACTCTGTAGATGTGAAGTTTAAGTGGTGATGAGAGTTTTGCACGGCGACATTGCTCATAGCACAATCCAGATACCCCATGGCACATCACGCTTCAGGTGTTCGGCAAAATGCTCATGAGAGAGGCCAGTGATCTAAACGAACGATCCATTACACCGTTCGGAGGCAAGAGGAGAGATTTAGGGGCGATGCTACCTTGAAGGAGACCTCGGAGAAGCGGCGGGCGACGGCCTTGGTGATGAGGTCGACGTAGTCGGTGCCGGGCGCCATGGAGACGCGCACGAGCCACCACTGCGGGCCGTGCTCCGCCAGGAAGTCGAGGTTGAGCTCCTCCCGCCACGTCCGCTTCGGCGGCTTCTTCCGCCGCCGCGCCGGCTCGTGGATGAGCCGCTCCTCCACCTCCTCCTTCCAGTCCCGCGCCTTGAGCTCCCTCGCCTCCCTCCGCCTCTCCCGCCTCTCCCGCGCCGTCAGCTCCCCGTCCCCGCCGTCCGCCGCCGAGGCCGATGCCGACAGCGACACCACCGACGCCGCGGCGGCCCGCGGCGCCGACGCGAGGGCGCAGCGGCACGGGAGCCGCAGGAGTGGATAGACCAAGCTCATAGCTCCGAGCCGCTCGGGAACGAAGCGATTGAGTTTTTTTTTTCCTTTCAAAAAGACAAATATAGCTGCTTGTCACCCACCGGCCCAGAACCGTGGGCCTTGGGCCGGCGAACGTACGCGGGCCCGTAGACCCATTGGAGTTAGTGCGACCTGCGAAGCCCATATGAGGCGCGCAGGTGCTCCACCTCCTCCTCGTCCAAGAAAGAAGGAGGGCAAAACCCTAGAGCTTTTCTCGCCGCTGCTCCAGCGTTCCCCTTCGCGACCGCGGCATCTCGACCACCGCCGCCGCCGAGCTCGCGAGATCTCCGGCCTCCTCCGGTCTTCCTTCCCGGTAAGCGGCGCCGTCTTGCTCCCCCGCTCTCTCCCCGTGTCTTCCTCGGATGAATCCCTTGCTTAGATCGGTGCGCTCGGCGATTCTGTCTGTGCAGGCTGAGGCGTCGCGACAATGGCTGCCCCCAAGGACGTGCGGAGCGAGCTGGAGAAGGAGATGGTACGCGCGCCCATCTTTGCTTCCCGATTTCAATGTTTTATTTATGTGTGGTCGCGCGAATTCGATTTCGAGAGTTTATGCTGAGGTTAATTGACGGCGGTGGTTGCGCGATGCAGATGTTCGGGATGGCGGAGAAGGAGATGGAGTACCGGGTCGAGCTTTTCAACCGGTGAGTGATTCGCCTGTCAGCTGCTTGCCGTACTACCACCTGGGTGGGGCTTGTCAGATCAGATCACTGGTTGATGCAATGAGGTTACTTATGTAGTCTAAAGTAGAAATTGCTCGCGCTTGTCATGGCGTTGCAGACGGATGAGTAGCCTAAATTAGTTTGACAATTATAAGCCTGGTGTTCAATGTTTTTACTGCTTCAGTTATTTCCTTGCGAACTCTTTTCTCCTTCAGCTATGACAAGTGGTTGCCATGCTCTGCACCGGCAACTCTGAATAGAACTGCTTGATTTATCCAGGAACAATGACATTGTTGAACCGCTTAATAGTATGGTCTTCCCTGAACCCACAAATAATGTGTGTGCACTGCTGTTAATCTACCCCTAATTGCATAATGTAGTTTCACGGTTATAAGCTTGTTGTTTATGTGCCGAAAACTATGAATAGAGCTGTTTGATGAGCTGAGAATAATGACATCGTCAAACTGCCTAATAGAATGATCAGAATAATGTGTGTGTGATGCTTGTTAATGTACTCCAACATACCACCTACTTTGATCAGAATAATGGATAACATCAGCTAAGTTAGTGATGTTGGCATGCTATTACTTGAAAGGACCAAGATGCCCTGTACCTTGCTACTAGTAGATACTCACTTGTTCTCATTATTGCTTCGTAATCTGAACTAGATTAATGATGACAAGAGAGAATTTTGTGTTTCATTTGTGTGTTCCAAATCCGCTTGCATAGGCAGTGTCTTATGAAATGTCTGACATTATTATCGGGATGAACAAATATTTAGCAACCGCGCCATGGTGTATCATCCACTCTGTACACTTTTTGCTCAGAGATATTAGATTGTGCCACATTATTTCTGAATCCTTTTTTATTGTACACATGTTTGATGACGTGTGCCAATATTTCTTATGCAGGCTTACACATGTCTGTTTTGAGAAGTGCATTGAGAAAAGGTACTTGGTCTTTCTATCTCTTGCCATTATTTCAACTCATTATTACTTATTTCTGGATTGCTTTGTTGATTTTCTGTTTATAGTTGAATAAAATGAGCAACCAAAATATTGCAGTTATATTTTTTTCATGTGCTAAGATAATGCGAAAATTCATTATTGTTCAGCTAAGGTGGTTAAAATAGTCAATTGGCCTACTTTCCATCAATCATCTCTTTTAGTTGTAACTCATTGGTTAACAGCCACAAGAAAGATTTATCCTCTGTTGAATTTGACCGTGACCTTTTCCTGTGATTTGTTCTGTTTCAACAGGCATAAAGAAGGTGAACTCAATATGGGAGAGAACAGTTGCATTGATCGGTGTGTTTCAAAGTACTGGCAGGCAAGTTCACTTATGTGGTTTTTGTAGAAAGTAATAATAATAGCACTGCCTCATTCCTGCTTTGGGCAAGAAAACACCAGGGCAAGAAAACACTATTTCCTGTGCTTTAAATATCTCAGAGAAGATGCATTTTTTGCCATGACAGTTTTGATGTGGAACTACTGCTAGTCACCTCAGGGGTGTACCATGAATTTGCAATTTCATATTCCTTGATACATTGCCAAACCCCTCATGCTGGCTATACTTCTTTCCAGGTGACTAACATTGTCGGCGGAATGCTCGGGACTCAGCAGACCCCGATGTGAGCGCTCTGAGAAGCAGTAGTCGCATTTTCTGTAGCAGGACACCGTCCCCATGTTTCTCCTCCGTTTTTGTTTTGGAATGTTCGCCGTTTCGCTAAGTAACGCATGAGTGACCGACTAATTCATATATACTGTTCAAAAGGGAACCCCCAGCGTGTCGCGCTTTCCAGTGGTGTACCGTGTCACTGAATCATGGGCAGGGGCGCATGCCTGTAATAATTTGGTACAGCTCGATAGATTTTGTTGCCGAAGCTTCTCTTTTCATTGTTATGATTGTGCCTGTGTGGCTGTTGCCTGAATGTCTGCTGGCATGGATTCTTCTCTTCTGCTGGCCCCTTTTGCTAACTCAACCGAAAGACCAATGCTATCATGTAGAGTAGTACTATGTTTGCGGTCGCTGAGAGAACCGTCATCTCAAAGGCCATCACGATATAGTAGAAGCCAACAATGACAGTGAAAAGGCTAAAAAAATGTTTGAACTTGTAAATATTAAAAAATTCCTCGAAAATATCATGTCCTTGACAATAAAAACAAATGATGATAGCACCGTCGTGTGCAGACCACAAATGGTCATGTTCTCGATTAAAATATTGTGTGGATCTTTTGAAAAAAGTCAGAAGGTTCAGAAACCCAGAGTGCACATGAGTGAGTGTGTTCCGCAAAAGATTTGTGTGCAGACCACAAGGGCGAAAGATGTTACTACATTCTGTACAGGGCACAAATGGTCATGTTCTCAGTTTAAATATGTTTGTGTTCAAAAGAAAGTTCAAAAACCTTTGAGTGAGTTGCTTGTTTTCAAAGAAGCAAAGCCCATTACAAATACACACAAAAACAACTGCTCAAATCTGTCCAAAATCACATCAAAATCCTGAAGCATACAATCTGATTCTCAACAATGAGAGGAGACCAGATAGTTCTACCAAAGCTTGTCGTCTCCAACCTTACCACCAAAATATGGACAACGCACTAATGCAGTTACATACATACAGCTGATGCTTGCAATGCAAACGGAGAGGAGGAGATGCCTGATGAACGAACCACCCAGATATTCTCTTTGGAGTTCTGTATATACATGAATTTAGAGAGAGACATAAGACTACAATAAGGTCAAATTTACAATCTCAAATCCACGGAACGCTATCGCCCAACTTTTTTTTACTTATACGGATGGATATATCGGAGGAGTAATAACTGCCAGCCTAGGAGTTTGCTGTAAAAACCACTGAAGGAGAGACACCAATTCAAGTTAGGGGAGGCCAAAAAACAACCCTACTGCCACTGGTTGCAAAGCATGCAATATCTGGTTGGACCGACGACACCCAAAAGCGCAGGCGACCTAGGTACAGAAGAGAGGAGGAGGCGTCATCGCGGGCGGCTCTATACAGTCCTAGTTCCTACCGGTTCTCTGGGCTTCCAAGGAGGCGGCGATCCTTAGCTTCTCGTGGCCGTCGAGCTCCATGCCGAGCCCGATCAGCGCCATCCCTTGCAGGTAGTGCGCCGTCGGCCACTCGGGTGATATCCCCTCTGCTCTCCTTGCGTCCTCCAGGGCATCCTCCATCCTGCCAAGCACCACGTTCGCGAAGCCTCGCCGCACAAGCATTGTCGGAGACTCCATTGCACCAGTATCGATAAACTGCAAAATGTGCACAACTCAAAAGTGTAAGTCTCAAGTTTCAGCTATCCCAAAGCCACTGTGTTAAATCGGCTTTGGATCAATTCATGTTTCCATGTTATGCAACAAAAAAACTGTTTCCATTAGGAATTAGGCTTGAACTGAACAGTGCAGATGCAGCACATGACATCTCATTTTTAACAATACCCCAGTCATTCCCCGAGACATGATAATCTAAAAACATACCCTTGAGTAACACTCCAGCACAGTTGTAAAATCTTTGGATTGAAAAGCGTCGTCTCCATTCTTCTTGACCTGAATACTCTCAGATGGTTGGCCAGGCCACGAGCTTAAAGACACCTGCAAGCTCCAAACATTCAGAAGCGTGTGTAACACAAAAACTCACTGTTATCAGTTAAAGCAATGCATAAAAAGAGCAAAGGTGACAAAACTAAATGGTCCCAACTATCTTGTTTGGTGTATTTTTAGATTTTGAATTCTGGGCAAAGTCATATGTATTGGCAAGTACTCTTACATTAAAACTTGCTGTCTCATCCTCATCATATCCCTCATTTTCCAGCAACTCATGCACCTGCTCAAGGTCTGCTGTCGCATAAGCTTTCTCAGTAGCAGAAAATGAAACTTGCTCTGCATTCTCCTTGACAGCGTCCTGTGAGATGCCCAGTAAAGTATGTGAAGGAGCCTGCAACAAAGATTTAGTTAGAACTATTTAAGCAGGCAAAGGTGCATAACTTTTGTCTAAACGCAATAAAGTTACATAAGTGATATGAGAGAGTGAATCCGTCCGTATACTTCAGAGCAGGCAAACTACATAATTTGTTATAAGCCAAAGAATAAGTGCATCTACAACAAAGTGTATGTTACACAAAACATTGCTGTTCAGGAGAGGGTGGCTGGACCCTGAGCAACAGTGCGCTCGTTATCCCGTCCGTCCATGTGCTGTTCGGGCTAAGCAAAGTATCTTCCAGATCAGAAATACGAGAAGCTATAAATCAATTATTGAACAGTGGATACATATGGCATTGGCCCACGTCAGGCTGGAAAGAGAGATGATTTGCTGGGTCAATGACATTCTAATTGGCCCATATGATGCTTGGCAACCATTTATTGTAGCATACCAGCCCAGGTGTAGTTTGTTGAGTGCTAAAGAATTAATAAAGTGCCAATTATACAAAGTCCCAACCTGTATGTGCAACACTCAATTTCACACTGCTCTGGTCTCTGGTCTCTGTATGTGCAACACTCAATTTAAGTGTGAAATTGGGTAATTTATTTAGCTTATCTTTATTGACACCAAGAAATCTATGGAAACAAAGCTGCATATATGGTTTAACAGGATAAGTCCATTTATACACTACAGAGACCAGAGCAGTGTGATTGTTCTCAGATAATATTAAAAAGAAAAGCAAAGATAGTTCTGTTGCACTGAAGACAATAAGCAATTTCCTTGCAAAATAACATTGTACTAGTTGGAATTTGCAGCAAAACAACTAGTTGGTGAGAATTGTGTTATTGCTGGGACTTTTCAATATTATAGAGCACCAAGAAATCTATTGAAAATTATCAGTAGGATGGAACATTACAGAAGCGTCTTTTTGAAGGCTTGCAAGAGCAGACACTACTGCTTTCAGGTTTGGCCGGTCGCGAGCTTCATATTGCAAGCAGCGTGATGCTAGCCGCACCATTTCTGTTCCATCAGAACTGGAGACGTGACCATCCAAGCAAGAATCCATGAGCACGGTGATGTTCCTTCCTCTGATAAGGTCAAGCGCCTACAAAACAGAGATAAGTCAATCATTTACTTGGATAAAGTTGGTCATCAACAATGCCAATGCACAAATTTCAACATGGTTTCGACTTACATGGCTTGGTGGAATGTGCTTTCCACTTAGGAGGTCAAGCAAGATGGTACCGAAGCTGTAGACCACACTCTCAGGGATTACTCTACCTGCACAGCATAAGAGGATGAATTTGAGCCTCCAAGCAAAAGCAAACAAGAAAAGATCATGAAATGCATTCATGTTCACTGAATCACTTGCGTATGTATGACACACTTTACCTGTCTTCAGGTACTCAGGAGGTGTGAAAGCCAAATTGGTACTGTAGCTTTTCCCATCTCTGCTGTTCTTCATCAAACCAAAACATGACAACCTAGGGTTGCCATCCTGTAATTCACCGAGCAGAAACCAAAAGCATATTAGATATCTTGACTGTGACAATCCCAGCTAGGAAGCAAAGCAGCTAAGAAGAACAAGTACTGACTCACCACATCAAAGAGGACCCTGTACGCATGCAGGTCATGGTAGAGAGCCCTCCCTTTGAGGGTGCAGTATTCCAGTGCTTGGGCCACATAGAGTGCAGCTCGCACCCTCATTGCCCAGCTCAACGGTTTGGTCTCCCCTGAGAAGGATAACAACCATGAGCGCAAAATGGAATACCGTGTTCAAAATAGAAGCTCTTAAGGAAAACAATTAATGCTAAATGCCCTGAACACATTTCACATGTGAACCAAAATTAAATGCCCTGAACACATTTCACCTGTGAACCAAAACTAAATGGTCCTATCATAGGTACTTTGCCAAGGATAAACATGTGAACCAAAGCAAAATGTAGCAAGTAAAGCCATGCCATCGTGCAATAATCACATTAATGAATCATTAATTGCACATTCTATAAACTATACTTTTGCATATAAAGGTATCACTAATCACCTGTGCTAATTTCCGGTTATAGTCTAACATAACAGGAATACGACCCAAACAATTAGCAAGAGTGCCTAGTCTACTTTTAAGTTACCTACATTACCATATACCAAATCTAGAAGCAACAGTAAGAATAGACCACTTTTGTGATTGCATACAGTCTAGTTTCATATATTACCAACAATCAGTATACCAAATTCAGAAACAACACTAGCATAGACCACATTTGTGATTGCATACAACACACTTGGAACAAGGAAAGAAGTGTGAAAAACATAAATTACCTACACTAGTAAATCACATCCAGAAACAACACTAGCATGGACCACATTTGTGGTTGCATCCAACACACTTGGAACAAGGAAAGAAGTGAGTAACAGACATACAGTGGAAGAGATGCTTTGCCAAGGTATCATGCGGCATGAACTCAGCAACGAGCAGCCGCTCGCCGCCATCGCAGCAGCACCCGATGAGGTTGGACAGGCGACCGCTCCGCAGCAGCCCAACGGCCCTAGCCTCCTCCTGCGCACACAGAAACAGAAGCAAAACTGAATTCAGACTCTGCAGCAGAGGCTAGTCGAACACCTGCACACAAGGCGAGATGATCCACCCTGTGGAGCAAAGCAAAGTAAGGAGGAGCACGAACCACGAACTGGCGCGCGTCGGGCCAGGCGGAGCGGCCGAAGCGCTTGATGGCGACGGTGGCGCCGGAGCTGAAGAGCGTGCCGCGGTAGACGACGTTGGGCGCCTTCTCGCCGTGCTCGGAGACGATGCGGTCCGCGGCGAAGCCGTCGGTGGCGGCGCGGAGCTCGTCGAGGCTGTACTCGGCGAACACCGGCACGCCGCTGCCGTCCTCCCCGGCGGCGCCGTTCTCTGCAGGGGCACGGAGACAAACAGGGTGAGCGCGCGTGCGCGGCGGATCGAGCCCCCCACCCACCGAACAGGAGGGAACAAGGCCAGCCAGCGAGAAATTGGCCGGGAGAAAAAGCGAGGAGACCAGGACCCCCAAATGCGGGGCCGCGGCCGCCCTCCCCTCCGCCGGAAAACACGAAACGCGTCGGCGAGCACGAGGGGAGGGGAAGGGCGGCCCGAATCCGAGGGCGAGCGGGCGAGCGAGCGAGCGGGCAGGGAGGGGCGCCAATGCGGGCGGGGGGAGCGGTTGGTGGGCGGGTTGCTTACCGAGGCGGGGCGATTTGAAGTGCGGCGGCCACCAGCAGGCGGAGAGCTTGGAGCAGCGAGCCCCCATGGACGCCGGCGCGCCTCCTCCGCCGCCTAGATCTCCCTCCCTCGCTCGCTCCCCCGCTGCGGCTCCTTCCTCCCCACTACCACCACCTCCTCCGCTTCGGTCGCTCGCTCTCTCGCCTCGCTGCTACTGGGAGGACTCGAATAGACCAAGACTATAATACTCGATGGGAGGGAGGGAGGTAGGGAGAGAGAGGGGAGTGGCGTGTGTGGGGTGGGGAGTGGGGGCTGGGGTGGGTTGTGGATCCAAGGAAGGTGGTGGGCTTTCCGCTCTCCTGTTGGCCGTGTGCCTTTGTTGTTCCTTCGCCGCCCCCTCCTCTCCCCCTTTTATATTGGCCCTGGCTCCCCCCATTCCTCATCTTCTGCCCGATGGATAGCCATCTGGGTCTTAGACCTCATCTTCTGTCCGATGGATAGCCATCTGGGTATTAGAGCAACTCTAGTAGACCTCACATTTCGCTGGCCTGCAAAACACATTCGTAATTTGAGAAAAACGGGTTTTGCAGGCCGGCGCGGACGGCCGCAAATGCAGACCCCCAAACGGACCCGTATAAAATGATATTCATAGAATATACTTTTTTACGGATCTGCTTTGCGGGGTCCGCTCTTGCGCCGCTGTATCCGGTATCCCACCGGCCCGCAAATATCAAATCCACAGCAAAAAATAAAACAAACATCCACACTACAAAATAATTATTCAAATCACAGAAGCAAAGTAAGTAATTATTCAATACCAACATAATACAACAATCATCCACATTACAAATAATTATTCAAATCACCGAAGCAAACTAAATAATACAAATACAAATGAATACAAAATTGAGTTTGTTACTGTCCGGCCCTTTGTCAATGATGCTCAAATGAGATCCTTCTGAAGTTGAAAGTGGGTGTTTGCATTTTCAATCTCTTTGTAGGTCTTAAGAAAAGCTCTAATGCGGTTAGGGTCTCTAGCTGGTTTGAACGGCTACCCACATTGTCGTAGAAGAACTCCAAGTTCATTCCTCTCTCATCTTCGAGAATCATATTGTAAAGGATAACGCAGCATGTCATGATATTTTTCAAGGTCCTCTTGTCCCAAAAATGAGCAGGACCACGAACAATGGCAAACCTAGATTGCAAAACCCTGAATGCTCTTTCAATGTATTTTCGGGCTGCCTCTTGCACCCTTGCAAATTCACAATGTTTTCTAGTTATGGGACCTTTGATGCTCTTGACAAAGGTGCACCAAGGAGGGTATATACCATCTGCAAGATAGTACCTTTTTGTGTATTCATGCCCATTGATAGTGTAGTTGCAAGTAGGAGCATCACCACTAGCAAGCCTAGCAAACAAATGAGACCGTTGCAAGACATTGATATCATTGAGAGTGCCCGGCATGCCAATGAAGCAATGCCAAATCCATAAATCCTCGGATGCTACGGCCTCTAGCACAATTGTTGCATCACGAGACTTGCCACAATACATTCCTTGCCATGCCTTCGAGCAATTTCTCCAACTCCAATGCATACAATCAATGCTACCTAGCATGCCAAGCCAACCTCTCCTCTCATTGGATGCCATCAATTTCTTTGTGTCATCCTCGTTGGGTGCCCGAAGATACTCAGGACCAAAGACACGGATGATCACTTTGGCAAATCTACGGACTGACTTAATTGTGGTATCTTCATCAATGCGAAGGTACTCATCGGCATAGTCAGCCGGAACGCCATATGCAATCACCAGCATAGCTGCGGAGAATTTTTGGTATGCACTAAATCCCTTTAAGCCCGCATCATTTCTTCTTTGAGTAAAATACCGACAATTTGCCTCGCAAGCTTGAAAATTTTTCACAAAGAGGGATCGGCGCATTCGGTACCTTCTCCGGAAGAGGTGCGGTGGATATGTTGGATTCTTCGCGAAGTAGTCTTGCATCAACATCTCGTTCCCAAGATGGCGATTCCAAGGAATGCAAAGATGCCCGACGGTCGATCCTCGCTGACTCTTCCGGTTCTCGTCTTCGTGCTCCTTCACGGTAAGTGCCATCACTAGTGTCTGCTGCCGAAAGGTCGCAAGCATCGTCTCAACATCCGACTCGTCTGAATCGGATGAATCGGACAGCAAGAACTTCTTGCACGGGCTCAATTCCATCTACATGGACAAGAAATCACATGCCGCGTCAATCAACTAGGCATACCGCTCGGCACAGAGCACAAACAAACACTAACCGGCGGCTCGTGTAGCGGGTGATCCCGGGCAACAAGGGGCGGGCTCAACGGCGGTCGATCCCCGGCGACAACAGCGACGAGGGACGGCTCTTCTCGCCGGATTCCGGGGGGGGGGGGGGCGGTGCCGCGGATCGGTGCTGGGGGGGGGGGGCCGCCCCTGCGGCGCGATTCCGCCCGCATATTTGGCCGGAATCGCCGGTAACGGATGTGTGGAACCAAAGGCGGGCGGGCGGCAGAAGGAGATGGGGAAAGGTGCGCGGGCTGAAATGTCCCTCCTGCCAACCGCTTCACTGGGATACGGGGCACCGCAGGGGTGATGCCTACTACGCAACCTTCTTCTTATAGACGTTGTTGGGCCTTCAAGTGCAGAGGTTTGTAGGACAGCAGCAAATTTCCCTCAAGTGGATGACCTAAGGTTTATCAATCCGTGGGAGGTGTAGGATGAAGATGGTCTCTCTCAAACAACCCTGCAACCAAATAACAAAGAGTATCTTGTGTCCCCAACACCCAATACAATGGTAAATTGTATAGGTGCACTAGTTCGGCGAAGAGATGGTGATACAAGTGCAATATGGATGGTAGATATAGGTTTTTGTAATCTGAAAATATAAAAACAGCAAGGTAACTAATGGTAAAAGTGAGCATAAACGGTATTGCAATGCTAGGAAACAAGGCCTAGGGTTCATACTTTCACTAGTGCAAGTTCTCTCAACAATAATAACATAATTTGATCATATAAATATCCCTCAACATGCAACAAAGAGTCACTCCAAAGTCACTAATAGCGGAGAGCAAACGAAGAGATTATGGTAGGGTACGAAACCACCTCAAAGTTATTCTTTCGGATCGATCTATTCAAGAGTTCGTAGTAAAATAACACGAAGCTATTCTTTCCGTTCGATCTATCATAGAGTTCGTACTAGAATAACACCTTAAGACACAAATCAACCAAAACCCTAATGTCACCTAGATACTACAATGTCACCTCAAGTATCTGTGGGTATGATTATACGATATGCATCACACAATCTCAGATTCATCTATTCAACCAACACAAAGTACTTCAAAGAGTGCCCCCAAAGTTTCTACCGGAGAGTCAAGACGAAAACGTGTGACAACCCCTATGCATAGGTTCATGGGCGGAACCCGCAAGTTGATCACCAAAACATACATCAAGTGAATCAATAGAATACCCCATTGTCACCATGGGTATCCCACGAAAGACATACATGAAGTGTTCTCAAATCCTTAAAGACTCAATCCGATAAGATAACTTCAAAGGGAAAACTCAATCCATTACAAGAGAGTAGAGGGGGAGAAACATCATAAGATCCAACTACAATAGCAAAGCTCGTGATACATCAAGATCGTATCACCTCAAGAACACGAGAGAGAGAGAGAGATCAAACACATAGCTACTGGTACATACCCTCAGCCCCGAGGGTGAACTACTCCCTCCATGTCATGGAGAGCGCTGGGATGATGAAGATGGCCACCGGAGAGGGATCCCCCCTTCGGCAGGGTGCCGGAACAGGGTCCCGATTGGCTTTTGGTGGCTACAGAGGCTTGCAGCGGCGGAACTCCCGATCTATTCTGCTCCCCGAAGGTTTTAGGGTATATTGGTATATATAGGAGGAATAAATACGTCAGGGGAGCCACGAGGGGCCCACGAGGGTGGAGGGCGCGCCCAGGGGGTGGGCGCGCCCCCCTGCCTCGTGCCTTCCTCGTTGATTCCCTGACGTGCACTCCAAGTCCCCTGGATTGCTTCCGTTCCAAAAATAACTTTCCCAAAGGTTTCATTCCGTTTGGACTCCGTTTGATATTCCTTTTCTAAACATCTTGAAACAAGGGAAAGCAGAAGCGCACTTTGGGCTCTGGGTCAATAGGTTAGTCCCAAAAATAATATAAAAGTGCATAGTAAAGCCCATTAAACATCCAAGATGGATAATATAATAGCATGAATACTTCATAAATTATTGATACGTTGGAGATGTATCAAGGGGCGAGAGGGAAACCTGCGTATTCGCGGGTTAGAGCCGAGATTTTGCAGCGCCCCTCAATTTTTTTACGTGCCGGCTGCGTTTGCGGGGTCTGTTCGGGCGGGATTTTTCCGCGCCGACCCGCATTTTGGCGGTTATTTTGCGGGTCCGGGCTTTTTGCGGGGTCTGCTAGAGTTGCTCTGGTCTACTTTCAAATCGACAAGGTGCATGCCTCTCTCTCTAGAGAAATTTGAATTCGGTGGATCAGATTTGGTAAAATGCTTTATACATTTTGTGTGTGTGTGTAGATATATAGTAGTCTTTTAGGGCTTTAGTATGCTTTGTGTGGGGTATCGGTTTTTTGAATCTTATTTTGCACGGAGCACCGATTTCACGCACCGAATACGTGTGCGTTACTGGTCCTACTGGTTGCTATTTAATTTAATTGTTCGCTACAGAGTAATTGTCTTCACAAGCTTTTAGACACGTGGGCAGTTGTCGTATGCGGTATGTGCAAGCGCACGTTACATAATTGAGCGAGCACGTGTAAAGTTTTGATCCGTCGAATCGGTTAGATGTTCTCCAAGTTAGTTATTGTGCTCGATGTTAATGTTTCCCATGGTATCGCGTCACTCGTGCATGGACGCATCATGCTCTATTAAAAACACGGTTGGATTATTCCCCATGGTGGAAAATAGTTGAGTGTTATACTTTGATTACCGAATCAAGTGAATATCAATATACTTCATAGGATGGATAAGAACTCATGAATTTCACGTTGCACGCGTGTGCCCTGCATTACTAAATCAGTTGGTTTAATGGACTTTTGATGTTATTATATCAGATTTTATATATGCAATTGAAGTTTCATGTTATGCTGGAAGTAGCACCAAGCAGTTACCAAATAAGGTAGTCCTTTGTTTTGAACGTTAAAGAGCACATAGGGGGCCTTTTAAATTTTGCATTCACATTATCTTTATACAAAAAAAAACTTTTAACTCATGCAACAACATAAGTGCTTGCTTTAACAAGATGCCACTAGCTTTCTTTTCAATGGCACTATATTTGCTAACTCTTACACTACGTTCGGATGTCTGAATCAGACCCTGCGTACAGGATCTGGCATTCGCTAGCTAGCAATTCACGCGTTCGGATGTTTATCGAAACGAGCGGACTGAAACGTACCTAATACAGAGCGGAATTCTCCTCCTCTCCGCTCGAGAAGCTTCAGGAGGCGGCGACCGCGCAAGTAGGGTTTCCCCACTCCCTGGCCCTCATTCTCTCCATCCTCTCTCCATCGGCGGCGGATCTTCAATCCCGGCGCCACAGGTAGGGATAACTTGCTGGCTGATACGTCCATTTTGCATCATGTTTTCTTACTGTTATTTATGATTTTTTATCCATAATAATGCTTCTTGGAGTAATTCTAATGCCTTTTCTCTCATAATTTGCAAGGTACACGGCGGCGGAACTTGGGCATGAGCACTTTTGCCCTCCGACGGAGCGATTCCGCCGGGGAAACTTCCCTACCGGAGGGGGAAATCCTCGTCCTCATCATCACCAACAAGTCTCCCATCTTGGGGAGGGCAATCTCCATCAACATCTTCAATAGCACCATCTCATCTCAAACCCTAGTTTATCTCTTGTGTTCAATCTTGTTACCGGAACTATAGATTGGTGCTTGTGGGTGACTAGTAGTTTTGATTACATCTTGTAGTTGATTACTATATGGTTTATTTGGTGGAATATTATATGTTCAGATCCATTATGCTATTTAATACTCCTTTGATCATGAGCATGTTTATCATTTGTGAGTAGTTACTTTTGTTCTTGAGGTCACGAGAGAAATCATGTTGCAAGTAATCATGTGAATTTGCTATGTGTTCTTTATTTTGATAGTATGTATGTTGTTATTCCCTTAGTGGTGTCATGTGAACGTCGACTACATGACACTTCGCCATATTTTGGGCTAAGGGAATGCATTGTGGAGTAGCAATTAGGTGATGGGCTGCGAGAGTGACAGAAGCTTAAACCCCAGTTTATGCGCTATTCCTTAAGGGGCCGATTGGATCCAAAAGTTTAATGTTATGGTTAGAATTTATTCTTAATACTTTTCTCATAGTTGCGGATGCTTGCGGGAGGGTTAATCATAAGTAGGAGGTTTGTTCAAATAAGAACAACACCTAAGAACTGGTCCACCCACATATCAATTTATCAAAGTAGCGAACACGAATTAAACCAACATGCATGATGAAAGTGACTAGATGAAATTCCCGTGTACCCTCAAGAACGCTTTTCTTATCATAAGAGAACGTTTTGGCCTGTCCTTTGCCTCAAAAGGATTGGGCTACCTTGCTGCACTTTTGTTACTACTATCGTTACTTGTTCGTTACAAATTATCTTGCTATCAAACTACTACGCTACTTACAATTTCAGCACATGCAGACATCACCTTACTGAAAACTACTTGTCATTTCCTTCTGCTCCTTGTTGGGTTCAACACCCTTACTTATCGAAAAGAGCTACAATTGATCCCCTATACTTGTGGGTCATAAAGGCTATTTTCTGGCGCCGTTGCCGGGGAGTGAAGCGCCTTTGGTAAGTGGAATTTGGTAAGGAAACATTTGTATAGTGTGCTGAAATTTATTGTCACTTGATACTATGGAAAACAATCCTTTGAGGGGTTTGTTCGGGGTATCTTCACCTCGACCGAAACCATAATTAGCTACCCCTCAACCCACTGCACCTACTGAAAATATTGAATATGAAATTCCTTCGAGTATGATAGAACAACTGCTAGCTAATCCTTATGCAGGAGATGGAACCGAACATCCTGATATGCACTTGATATATGTAGATCAAATTTGTGGATTGTTTAAGTTTGCAGGTTTACCCAGGGATGGAGTTATGAAAAAGGTTTTCCCTTTATCTTTGAAGGGAAAGGCATTAGCATGGTATAGGCTATGCGATGATATTGGATCTTGGAATTGGAATAGATTGAAATTGGAGTTCCACCAAAAAATGTATCCCATGCATCTAGTTCATCGTGATCGGAATTATATATATAATTTTTGGCCTCGTGAAGGAGAAAGTATCGCTCTAGCTTGGGGGAGGCTTAATTCAATGTTATATTCATGCCCAATCATGAGCTCTCAAGAGAAATTATTATCTAGAACTTTTATGCTCGGCTTTCTCATAATGATCAAACCATGCTTGATACTTGTGCTGGTTCTTTTATGAAGAAAACTATTGAATTCCGGTGGGATCTTTTGGAAAGAATTAAAAGCAACTCTGAATATTGGGAACTCGGCGAAGGTAAAGAGTCAGGTATTAAGCTTAAGTATGATTGTGTTAAATCTTTTATGGATACCGATGCTTTTCAAAAGTTTAGCACTAAATATGGACTTGACTCTGAGATAGTAGCCTCCTTTTGTGAATCATTTGCTACTCATGTTGATCTCCCTAAAGAAGAAATCAAAGAACTGGTACCATTTAAAGAAGAAACTATAATTTATAATGTTGATCCAGTTGTCCCTTCTGCTTATATCGAGAAACCACCTTTTCCTGTTAGGATAAAGGAACATGCTAAAGTTTCAACTCTGGTTAACAAAGGCTATATTAGAACACCTGAACCTGATGAACAAATTAAAGTAGAACCTAGTATTGCTATGGTTAAAGATCTCTTGGAAGAGGATATGGATGGGCATGTTATTTACTTCTGTGAAGAAGCTGCTAGAATTGCCAAACCTGATAAAAAAGATAAACATAGACCTGTTGTTGGCATGCCGTTATCTCAGTTAAAATAGGAGATCATTGTTTTCATGGTTTATGTGAAATAGGCGCTAGTGTGAGTGCTATTCCTTACACCTTATATCAAGAAATTATGAATGACATAGCACCCGCAGAGATAGAAGAAATAGATGTTACTATTAAACTTGCTAATAGAGACACCATATCACCAATTGGGATTGTTAGAGATGTTTAAGTCTTGTGTGGAAAATAAAATACCCTACTGATTTCCTTGTTCTTGGTTCTGCACAAGATGACTTCTATCCCATTATCTTTGGTAGACCTTTCTTGAACACCGTTAATGCTAAAATAGACTGTGAGAAACAAACTGGCTGTGTTAGTTTTAGTGATGAATCTCATGAGTTTAATTTTTCCAAGTTTAGTAGAAAACTTCATGAAAAAGAATTGCCTTGTAAGGATGAATTAATTGGTCTTGCTTCTATTGCTATGCCACCTACTGATCCTTCAGAACAATATTTGCTAGACCATGAAAATGATTTACATATGCATGAAAGAAATGAAATAGATAAGATTTTCTCTGAACAACGTCCTCTGCTTAAACACAATTTGCCTGTTGAAACTCTAGGAGGTCCTCCTCCACCTAAAGGTGATCCTGTGTTTGAATTAAAACAATAGCCAGACACTTTGAAATATGCTTATCTTGATGAAAAGAAGATATATCATGTTATTATTAGTGCTAACCTTTCAGAACATGAAGAGGAAAGATTATTGAAAGTTCTAAGGAAGCACCGAGCTGCTATTGGATATACTCTTGATGATTTAAAGGGCATTAGTCCCACTCTATGTCAACACAAAATTAATATGGAACCTGATGCTAAACCCGTTGTTGATCACCAACGTCGGTTAAATTCGAAGATGAAAGAGGTGGTAAGAACAGAAATATTAAAACTTCTGGAAGCAGGTATAATTTATCCCATAGCTGATTGTAGATGGGTAAGTTTTGTTCATTGTGTTCCTAAGAAAGGAGGTATAACTGTTGTTCCTAATGATAAGAATGAACTTATCCCACAAAGAACTGTTACAGGCTATAGAATGGTAATGATTTTAGAAAACTAAACAAAGCAACTAGAAAAGATCATTACCCTCTGTCTTTTATTGATCAAATGCTTGAAAGATTATCTAAGCACACACATTCTTGCTTCCTTGATGGATACTCTGGTTTTTAACAAATACCTGTTTCTCAACCTGATCAAGAAAATACCAGTTTTACTTGCCCCTTTGGAACTTATGCTTATAGGTGTATGCCTTTTGGTTTATGTAATGCACCTGCTACCTTTCAAAGATGTATAACTGCTATATTCTCTGACTTTTGTGAAAAGATTGTTGAGGTTTTCATGGATGACTTCTCTGTTTATGGGAAGTCTTTTGATGATTGTTTAAGCAATCTTGATCGAGTTTTGCAGAGATGTGAACAAACGAATCTTGTCTTCAATTGGGAGAAGTGCCACTTTATGGTTAATGAAGGCATTGTCTTGGGTCATAAGATTTCTGAGAAGGGTATTGAAGTGGACAAAGCTAAGTTTGATGCAATTGAGAAAATGCCATGTCCTAAGGACATCAAAGGTATTCGTAGTTTCCTGGGTCATGCTGGCTTCTATAGGAGATTTCTCAAAGACTTCTCTAAAATTTCTAGGCCTCTTACAAATCTTTTGCAAAAGGATATTCCTTTTGTTTTCGATGATGATTTTTTAGAAGCTTTTGAAACACTTGAGAAAGCCTTTATTTTTGCACCTATTGTTCAACCACCTGACTGGAACTTGCCTTTTGAAATTTTGTGTGACGCTAGTGATTATGCTGTTGGTGTTGTTCTAGGACAAAGAGTTGATAAGAAACTGAATGTTATTCATTATGCTAGTAAAACTCTAGAAAATGCTCAACAAAATTATGCTACAACTGAAAAGTAATTTATAGCAGCGGTGTTTGCTCGTGATAAATTTAGATCTTACATTGTTGATTCTAAAGTTACCATTCACATCGACCATGCTGCTATTAAATATCTTATGGAAAAGAAAGATGCTAAACCTAGACTTATTTGTTGGGTTCTCTTGTTGAAAGAATTTGATTTTACATATCACTGATAGGAAAGGAGCCGAGAACCCCGTAGCAGATAACTTGTCTAGGCTTGAAAATGTGCTTGATGACCCACTACCTATTGATGATAGTTTTCCCGATGAGCAGTTGGCTGCAATAAAAGTTGCTCATAGTATTCCTTGGTATGCTGATTATGCTAATTACATTGTTGCTAAATATTTACCACCTACCTTTACATACCAACAAAAGAAAACAATCTTCTATGATTTAAGACACTAATTTTGGGATGACCCACATCTTTTATAAATGAGTAGATGGTATTATTAGATGTTGTGTACCTGAGCATGAACATGGACAAATCCTACAGAAATGTCACTCTGAAGCTTATGGAGGGCATCATGCTGGAGATAGAACTGCTCATAAGGTATTGCAGTCTGGATTTTATTGGCCTACTCTCTTCAAGGATGCTCGTAAATATGTCTCATCTTGTGATGATTGTCAAATAATAGGTAATATCGGTAAGCGTCAAGAAATGCCTATGAATTATTCACTTGTTGTTGAACCATTTGATGTTTGGGGATTTGATTACATGGGACCTTTTCCTTCCTCTAATGGGTATACACATATTTTGGTTGTTGTAGATTATGTTACTAAATGGGTAGAAGCTATTCCAACCAGTAGTGTTGATCACAAAACCTCTATTAAAATGCTTAAGGAAGTTATTTTCTCAAGGTTTGGAGTCCCTAGATATTTAATGACTGATGGTGGTTCACACTTTATTCATGGTGCTTTTCGTAAAATGCTTGCCAAGTATGATGTTAACCATAGAATTGCATCACCTTATCATCCTCAGTCTAGTGGTCAAGCTGAACTTAGCAATAGAGAAATAAAATTAATTTTGCAAAAGACTGTCAATAGGTCCAGGAAGAATTGGTCTAAGAAATTAGATGATGCACTTTGGGATTATAGAACAACATATAAAAATCCTATGGGCATGTCTCCTTATAAAATGGTTTATGGAAAAGCTTGTCATTTGCCTCTTGAGTTAGAACATAAAGCATATTGGGCAATCAATGAACTCAATTATGATTTCAAACTTGCTGGGGAAAAGAGGTTATTTGATATAAGCTCATTATATGAATGGAGAACCCAAGCTTATTAAAATGCAAAAATTATTCAAAGAGAAAGTTAAAAGATGGCATGACAAAAGAATCCAAAAGTGTGAGTTTAAAGTTGGGGAGTCTGATCTTTTGTAAAACTCTCGTTTAAGATTTTTTGCAGGAAAACTCCTCTCAAAATGGAAAGGCCCCTATGTCATCGAGTAAGTTTATCGGTGTGGAGCCATCAAAATAAATAATTCCGAAGGTACTAACCCGAAGGTTGTCAATGGGAAACGAATAAAGCATTATATCTCAGGTACGCCCATTAATGTTGAAAGTAATATTATCAAAACTTTGACACCAGAAGAACACATAAAAGAGTCCTTCCGGAACACTCCAGAATCGTGGAAATAAGGAGGTACGTGATACGGTCAGTAAACGGACTCCGAAAAATCCACACAAATATTTTTTATCAGTTTTGGAATATTTAAAAATTCAGGAAACAAAGAAACTTCCAGGAAGCGTCCCCTGGTGGGCACAAGACACCAGGGCGCGCCAGGCTTACCTGGCGCGCCCAGGTGGGTTGTGCCCACCTGGGACACCTTCCGGACTCCGTTTTTCTTCCGTATGCTTGTCCTGCAAGATAAAAAATCTATATATACTTCCTGAACCTGTTAACTACCGTATTGCAGAGAAATCCTCTGTTCTCTTTTCCTCGATGTTTTCTGTCAGATCCCATCTACCATGGCTGCTTCAAACTCCTCCAAGGACAAGTTCTTCAAGAACGTCATCAACCCATATATGCGGGAGGTGGTGCAGCACCCTCAGGTCATTGAGATGCATGAGGGGGTGCTTCACCTTCGCGATGTGCCCTGTCCGAAGGGGACATGAACCGTGGAGGCCAGGCTCGAAGCTATGGAACAAGATGTTTTCCGGTGCAAGGGGATGGTGGAGCATGGACTCCATGCCAATCACCTCATGATCACGGACCTCTCCCGTGATCTCAAGGTGGATGGCAAGCCCATGAAGGACATCGTCTTCACCCTCAATGAGCAAATCAACTTTCTCCAAAGCCAGGTCTATGATCTCCAAAACCAAGTCTTTGAATATGAGGCAAGGTTTAAAGGTATGAGTTTGGCTGCTAGTTGCAGGACCTGTGAGACTCTCTCCTCCTCTTATGATGGTGGACCACTGCCATGGAAATCCGAGGATAAGATCTCTTCTTCTTCACCAACATCACCTTCTTCACCACCAAAGGAGAATTGAGTATAGGGTATGGGCACTCCCGTTGGCTTCCACCAAGCTTGGGGGAGGTGCCCCGGTATCGTATCACCCCACTATCTTTTTGCTTTTACTTATCTTAGTTCGATCTTTTGCTTTAGATGAATAAAAGTTTAGTTTGATCCTTTCTTCTTTTAGAGTTTGCTTAGTGATCTATCCTTGTAATCGTGTGCAAGTTATATAATAAAGTTTAGTTTGAGTTTTTGCTTCTTTACTTTCATGTTGCAAATAAAGAAAATAAATAAGAAAGAAAAAGAGAAAGGAAGTAAAATAAGAGAAAGGAAATAAATTAAGAAGATCATATACTAATCCTATGGTAGGTGATGGCACCACATAAGGAAAAGTATAAGTAGAAAATTTTATTAGAGATTGACAAACATAGCATTAGTCAATGATGCAACTCACGAAAGAATAATAAGGGGAGAGAAGATTCACATATAAATATAATATCCTAGAAATCTTTTGTGATTGTGAGCCCTCATCAAAATATTATATGCCAAAATTGTTGACGTTGGACAAGGAAGACAACTTAATGATTTATGTTTGTTTATATTCACATAGAAGTCATATTGTCATAGATCCTTCAACATGTGGTGCTTGCCCCTATCTTTGCTAGCCAAAAATTCCACACTAAGTAGAGATACTACTTGTGCATCCGAAAGTCCTTAAACCCAAATATTATTTTCAAGTGTCCACCATACCTACCTAGGGATTGAGCAAGATCCCTCAAGTAAGTTGTCATCGGTGCAAAAAGGGCAATAAAAATTGCCTCTAAATGTGTGAGATCATTTAGTGTAAGAGAAAATTGAGCGTTGCACGAACTTGTGATGGTGAAGAATAAAAGCTACAAACTGCATAATAAAGGTCGCTATCACAAGGGGCAATGCAACGTGACATTCTTTTGCACTAAGGGGTTGAGCATACAAACAAATAAGCGCATGGCAGCCTCTGCTTCCCTCTGTGAAGGGCATATCTTTTACTTTTATGTGTTTACTTTTATGGAAAGAGTCAAAGTTTTCCTTCTATCCCTTTTTATTTTTCTCCTTTGGCAAGCATCATGTGGTGAGGAAAGATCTAGGCACATATGTCCAGTTGAATATAGATAGCATGAGTTATTATTGTTGACACCACCCTTGAGGTGAATATGTTGGGAGGCGAAACTATAAGCCCCTATCTTTCCATGTGTCGGTTGAAATGTTTTGCTCATGTGTACATGGTGAGTGTTAGCAATCATAGAAGACTATATGATGGTTGAGTATGTGGACTTGCCTAAAGGCTCCGACACGTGACCCTTCCTGAAAAGATGATGAATTGTAGTTGCAAAGTTGACTGAGAACATAGTTTGTTGGTTTCTAATAGAATTTTTTCTTTATACTTCAATTGTGTGATGAATTGTCACTTATTCATAAGGAGTCTATGATAATAGTCCTATGTCTAATTTTGTTGCTGTTATAATAATCAACATGATGCTTCTATGTCCGTATTTTGTTTTTATCGACACCTCTCTCTCAAAGCATGTGGACATGTTTTTCAATTTCGGTTTTCGCTTGAGGACAAGCGAGGTCTAAGCTTGGGGGAGTTGATACGTCCATTTTTCATCATGTTTTCTTACTGTTATTTATGATGTTTTTATCCATAATAATGCTTTTTGGAGTAATTCTAATGCCTTTTCTCTCATAATTTGCAAGGTACACACCAAGAGGGAGAAATTCGGCAGTTGGAAATCTGGACCTGAAAAAGCTATGTCAGGCTACCTATTCTGCACAACTCCAAACAAGCTAAAACTTCATGGAGATTTTTTATGGAATATTTAAGAATTATTGGAGCAAATAACTACGGAGGGAGCCCACAGTGGGCACAACCCACTTGGGCGCGAGGAGCCCAGCGCGCCTCGGTGGGTTGTGCTCACCCAGGCCCACCTCCGGTGCCCATCTTCTGGTATATAGGTCATCTTGACCTAGAAAAATGGGGAGAGGACTTTCGGGACGGAGCGCCGCAGTCTCGAGGCGGAACTTGGGCAGGAGCACTTTTGCCCTCCGGCGGAGCGATTCCGCCGGGGGAACTTCCCTACCGGAGGGGGAAATCATCGTCCTCATCATCACCAACAACTCTCCCATCTTGGGGAGGGAATCTCCATCAACATCTTCAACAACACCATCTCATCTCGAACCCTAGTTCATCTCTTGTGTTCAATCTTGTTACCGAAACTATAGATTGGTGCTTGTGGGTGACTAGTAGTGTTGATTACATCTTTTAGTTGATTACTATATGGTTTATTTTGTGGAAGATTATATGTTCAGATCCATTATGCTATTTAATACTCCTCTGATCATGAGCATGTTTATCATTTTTGAGTAGTTACTTTTGTTCTTGAGGTCACGGGAGAAATCATGTTGCAAGAAATCATGTGAATTTGTTATGTGTTCGATATTTTGATAGTATGTATGTTGTTATTCCCTTAGTGGTGTCATGTGAATGTCGACTACATGACACTTCACCATATTTGGGGAATGCACTGTGGAGTAGCAATTAGATGATGGGTTGCGAGAGTGACAGAAGCTTAAACCCCAGTTTATGCGATATTCCTTAAGGGACCGATTGGATTCAAAAGTTTAATGCTATGGTTAGAATTTATTCTTAACACTTTTCTCGTAGTTGCGGATGCTTGCGGGTGGGTTAATCATAAGTAGGAGGTTTGTTCAAGTAAGAACAACACCTAAGCTCTGGTCCACCCACATATCAATTTGTCAAAGTAGCGAACACGAATTAAACCAACATGATGAAAGTGACTAGATGAAATTCCAGTGTACCCTCAAGAACGCTTGCTTATCATAAGAGACCGTTTTGGCCTGCCCTTTGCCTGAAAAGGATTGGGCTACCTTGCTTCACTTTTGTTACTACTATTGTTACTTGCTCGTTACAAATTATCTTGCTATCAAACTACTACACTACTTACAATTTCAGCACATGCAGACATCACCTTACTGAAAACTACTTGTCATTTCCTTCTGCTCCTCGTTGGGTTCGACACTCTTACTTATCGAAAAGAGCTACAATTGATCCCCTATACTTGTGGGTCGTCAAAGCATTAGCATGGTATAGGCTATGCGATGATATTGGATCTTGGAATTGGAATAGATTGAAATTGGAGTGAAATACATCCATATATCAAAGGAATAATTCTTAGACCCCCTCCGTCCAAAAATACTTGTCAGATAAATGGATGTATCTAGACGTGTTTTAGTTCTACATACATCCATTTTTATCCATTTCTCCGACAAGTATTTCCAGACGTAGGGATTATTAAGTATTATATTTTCAAAAATAAAATAAAGTGGGCCCACTGAAGCCCGATGTCCAAATCGCAACACTCTACAATGTTGCTTTTATGTATGAATATTTGGCATATACTTTGATACTTAGGTAGTAATACATCAATCCTTACGTATTGTCCATAAAACTTTACTCGGAATAAACATGTAAAGTTATTGCTGATTTTATATCATCTTGCTATCAAAAGTAGTACTACATTATTGCCTTAAAATGCCAACAATAATTTGGGTCTATTTTTTATTTTACCACCATACTTAGATACTAAGCCCCCTCCCCCCTGGCTTGATGATGTAGGTAATTTTTATAATTGAGTGTTAATGACGGCGGATAACTCTAATTTAGATATTCAAAAGCACTATTATATGTTGCCTTACATTGATATAGATTTAATGAGTAGTACTACAACATTGCCTTAGATAGTGTACGTGTAACGATTTGAGGTAGTGTTGCATTACTCCCTCATTTAGATAGATACCGGTGCTAGGTCAAACCTAAAATGGGTTAGTATTGGAAACAATGGTTAGTCCATGCTATTATCTGCCTTGTATTATACTATTTCCCATATATTCTTTAGTATTGCCATCAATGTTGTTTTAGTTTGGAGTGTCTTATTCCCCTCTTAATTAGGACAACTCCGCCGCCTAGATCTCCCTCCCCACTTGCGGCTGCTTCCTCCCCACTACCACCACCACCTCCGCTTCGGTCGCAACACTCCCTCGCCTCAGCTACTGGGAGGACTCGAATAGACCAAGACTATAATACTCAATGGGAGAGAGAGAGGGGGGGGGGAGGAGACGAGAGTGGCGTGTGTGGGGTGGGGGGTGGGGTGGGGGCCGGGGGTGGGTTGTGGATCCAAGGAAGGTGGTGGGCTTTCCGCTCTCCTGTTGGTTGTGTTGTTCCTTCGCCGCCTCGTCCTCTCCCCCTCCCCTTTTATATTGCCCCTGGCTCCCCCTATTCCTCATCTTCTGCCCGATGGATAGCCATCTCGGTCTTAATTCTGGTCTAATTTAAAATCGACCAGGTGCATGCCTCTCTCTAGAGAAATTCGAATTTGAATTCGGTGGATCAGATTTGGTAAAATGTTTTTTACATATTTGTACTATACATGATGCGTATTTTGTGTATGTAGTGTGCAAATGAGTAGATATATAGTAGTCTTTTAGGGCTTTAGTATGCTTTGTGTGGGGTATCGGTTTTTTGAATCTTATTTTGCACGGAACACCGATTACACGCACCGAATACATGTGCGTTACTGGTCCTGCTGGTTGCTATTTAATTCAATTGTCTACTATAGAGTAATTGTCTTTACGAGCTTTGACACGCGCGGGCAACTGTCGTATGTGGTACGTGCAAGCGTGCGTTACAGAAGCGAGCGAGCACGTGTGAAGTTTGATCAGTCGAATCAGTTAGACGTTCTTCAAGTTAGTTATTGCGCTCGATGTTAATGTTTCCCACAGTATCGTGTCACTCGTGCATGGACGCATCATGCTCTATTAAAAACACAGTTAGATTATTCCCCATGGGGGAAAATAGTTGTGTTATACTTTGTATTACTGAATCAAGTGAATATCATCATAGGATGGCAAAGAGCTTATGAATTTCACGCTGCACACGTGTGCCATGCATTACTAAATCAATTGGTTTAATGGACTTTTGATGTTATTATATCAGATTTTATATATGCAATTGAAGTTTCATGTTATACTGGAAGTAGCACCGAACGGTTACCAAATAATGTAGTTATTTGTTTTGAACGTTAAAGAGCACATAGGGGGGTTTTAAATTCTACATTCACATTATCTTTATACAAAAAAAACTTTTAACTCATGCAACAACATAACCGCTTGCTTTAACAAGATGCCACTAGCTTTCTTTTCAATGCCACTATATTTGCTAACTCTTACACTAGTTCGGATGTTTGAATTAGACCCTGTGTATTGGATCTGGTATTCGCTAGCTAGCAATTCACGCGTTCGGATGTTTACTGAAACGAGCGGACTGAAACATACCTAATACAAAGCGGAATTTGCGTCCACGCTCGCTTCCCTCCCGCGATAAAGAGGTATGACCCTCCGATTAGGGTGAATTTTCCCGCCCCGCAAAACTTACCGATTGGGCGACTCCTCCTGAGCGAGACCTGGCAACTCCTCCTCCCCGCGCGAGAAGCTTCAGGAGGTGGCGGCGGCGGCGCAAGTAGGGTTTTCCCCACTTCCTGGCCCTCATCCTCAACATACTCCCTCCGCCGCCGGCGGATCTTCAATCCCGGCGGTGGAGGTAGCGATAACTCGCTGGCCCCCATGGACGCCGGCCACCAGCAGGAGGAGAGCTTGGAGCAGCGAGCCCCCATGGACGTCGGCATGCCTGTGCGCGCCTCCTCCACCACCTGGATCTCCCTCCCTCCCTCACTGTTGGAGAACGTTGTATGGGAAAAAAAAAATTCCTACGCTCACCTAGATCAATCTAGGAGATGAACATCTACGGGAGGAGAGATTGCATCTACATACCCTTATAGGTCGCTATGCGGAAGCGTTAAGAAACGCGGTTGATGTAGTCGAACGTCTTCGCGATCCAATCACGATCCGTCCCGTGAACTCCCGGTCCAAGTGCCGAACGGACGGCACCTCCGTGTTCAACACACGTACGGCTTGATGACGCCTTCACCTCCTCGATCCAGCGAGCGATGGTGAAGTAGTAGATCGAGTCCTCCGGTAGCATGACGGCGTGATGGTGCTGGTGGTAGAGAAATCTCGGCAGAGCTTCGCTAAGCTGTGCGGAGAGAAGATGGCCTACGAGGGAGAGGGAGGGCAGCACCGTGGCATAGATGGGTGCGGCTGCCCTCTGATAACCCACAAGTATAGGGGATCACAATAGTATTCGAGGGTAGAGTATTCAACCCAAATTTATTGATTCGACACAAGGGGAGCCAAAGAATATTCTCAAGTATTAGCAGCTAAGTTGTCAATTCAACCACACCTGGAAACTTAGTATCTGCAGTAAAGTGTTTAGTAGCAAAGTAATATGATAGTGGTGGTAACGGTAACAAAAGTAAAGACAACAAAAGTAATGTTTTTGGTAATTTTTGTAGTGATTGTAACAGTAGCAACGGGAAAGTAAATAAGCGAGAACCAGTATATGGAAAGCTCGTAGGCACCGGATCAGTGATGGATAATTATGCCGGATGCGGTTCGTCATGTAACCGTTATAACATAGGGTGACACAGAACTAGCTCCAATTCATCAATGTAATGTAGGCATGTATTCCGAATATAGTCATACGTGCTTATGGAAAAGAACTTGCATGACATCTTTTGTCCTACCCTCCCGTGGCAGCGGGGTCCTATTGGAAACTAAGGGATATTAAGGCCTCATTTTAATAGAGAACCGAACAAAGCATTAGCACGTAGTGAATACATGAACTCCTCAAACTATGGTCATCACCGGAGTGGTCCCGATTATTGTCACTGGGTTGCGGATCATAACACATAGTAGGTGACTATAGACTTGCAAGATAGGATCAAGAACACACATATATTTATGAAAACATAATAGGTTCAGATCTGAAATCATGGCACTCGGGCCCTAGTGACAAGCATTAAGCATAGCAAAGTCATAGCAACATCAATATCAGAACATAATGGATACTAGGGATCAAACCCTAACAAAACTAACTCGATTACATGATAAATCTCATCCAACCCATCACCGTCCAGCAAGCCTACGATGGAATTACTCACGCATGGCGGTGAGCATCATGAAATTGGTGATGGAGAATGGTTGATGATGACGGCATGACGAATCCCCTCTCCGGAGCCCGAACGGACTCCAGATCAACCCTCCCGAGAGAGATTAGGGCTTGGCGGCGGCTCCGTGATCGTAAAAACGCGGTGATTTCTTCTCTCGATTTTTTTCTCCCGAAAGCCAATATATGGAGTTGGAGTTGGCGTCGGAGGGTCTCTGTGGGGCCCACGAGGTAGGGGCGCCCGCAGGGGTGCGCCCACCCTCGTGGATAGGGTGTGGGCCCCTGGTCTTCATCTTTGGCGTGGATTTTTATTATTTATTCTAAGATATTCCGTGGAGTTTCAGGTCATTCCGAGAACTTTTGTTTTACGCATAAAACAACATCATGGCAATTCTGCTGAAAACAGGGTCAGTCCGGGTTAGTTCCATTCAAAATATACAAGTTAGAGTCCAAAACAAGGGCAAAAGTGTTTGGAAAAGTAGATACGACGGAGACGTATCAACTCCCCCAAGCTTAAACCCTTGCTTGTCCTCAAGCAATTCAGTTGACAAACTGAAAGAGAAAAAGAAAAACTTTTACAAACTCTGTTTGCTCTTGTTGTTGTAATTATGTCAAGCCAGCATTCATGTTTTCAGCAAAGATCATAACTAACCACATTTGCCATAATTCTCATGTCTCATGTTTACTCATATCAATAACATGATCAGCTAGCAAGCCATAATAATGAATCTCGGATGACAACAGTTTCTCAAAATAATCATAATATGATATAACAAGATGGTATCTCGCTAGCCCTGTCTGAGACCGCACAACATAAATGCAGAGCACCTTCAAAGATCAAGGACTGACTAGACATTGTAATTCATGGTAAAAGAGATCCATTCATAGTCATACCCGATATAAATTAACAGTAATGAATGCAAATGACATTGTGCTCTCCAGCTAGTGCTTTTAATAAGAGGGTGATGACTCAACATAAAAGTAAATAGATAGGACCTTCGCAGAGGGAAGGTGGATTTGTAGAGGTGCGAGCTTCGGTTTTGAAATAGAGATAAATTATATTTTGAGCGACATACTTTCATTGTCAACATAACAACTAAGAGATGACGATATCTTCCATGCTAAACAAATTATAGGCGGTTCCCAAACAGAATGGTAAAGTTTATACTCCCCTCCTCCACAAGCATCAATCCATGGCTTGCTCGAAACAACGTAGTGCCTCCAACATTCAACGGGTCCTGTGGGGAGTTTTGTTTGCAATTATTTTGATTTAGTTTGCATAAAGCATGGGACTGGGCATCCCGGTGACCAGCCATTTTCTCGTGAGTGAGGAGCGTAGTCCACTCCTCTTGAGAATAACCCGCCTAACATGGAAGATAAGGGCAGCCCTAGTTGATATATGAGCTATTCGAGCATGCAAATCAGAATGTTTATTTGAAGGTTTAGAGTTTGGCACATACAAATTTACTTGGAACGGCAGGTAGATACCGCATATAGGAAGGTATGGTGGACTCATATGGAATAACTTTGGAGTTTAAGGGATTGGATGCACAAGCAGTATTCCCGCTTAGTACAAGTGAAGGCTAGCAAAAGCGGGAAGCGACCAACTACAGAGCGACAACAGTCATGAACATGCATTAAAATTAACAAACATTGAATACAAGCATGATTAGGATATAATCCACCATGAACATAAATATCGTGAAGGCTATGTTGATTTGTTTCAACTACATGCGTGAACATGTGCCAAGTCAAGTCACTTAAATCATTCAAAGGATGATACCACCCCATCATACCACATCACAACCATTTTAATAGCATGTTGGCACGCAAGGTAAACCATTATAACTCATAGCTAATCAAGCATGGCACAAGCAACTATGATCTCTAATTGTCATTGCAAACATGTTTATTCATAATAAGCTGAATCAAGAACGATGGACTCATCATATTTACAAAAACAAAAGAGGTCAAGTTCATACCAGCTTTTCCCATCTCGATCGATCCATCATATATCATCATAACTGCCTTTCACTTGCACGATCAACGATGTGAATAATAATAAGAGTGCACGTGCATTGGACTAAGCTGGAATCTGCGAGCATTCAATAAACAGGAGAAGACAAGGCAATATGGGCTCTTGGTTAAATCAACAATGATGCATATAAGAGCCACTTCAACAATTTAATCATGGTCTTCTCCCTCGACCCCCAAAGAAAAGAAAAGAAATAAAAACTATTTACACGGGAAAGCTCCCAACAAGCAAAAGAAGAACGGGAAATATTTTTGGGTTTTCTTTTTAATTATTATTACTACAGCAGGAAAAATAAACTACAACTAATTTTTTTTGGTTTTTCTTAACGTTTATTAAACACACAAGAAGAAAGCAGGAAAAAGAAAATAAACTAGCATGGATATTACAGTGAAAGAGTATGAGCACCGACATCTAGCAATGAGTGTGTGTGAACATAAATATAATGTCGGTGAGAAATATCGTACTCCCCAAGCTTAGGCTTTTGGCCTAAGTTGGTCTATTGCCGAGGATAGCTGGCGGATACCCGTAGGTGTAGCTGGGTCAGATCTTTGTGATGCAGCGGCTATCGCCTCCTGAGCTGCAGCATGGCGTCGAGCCGCCTCCACTCTCCTCTCATACTCATCTGCCTCCTCTCTGGTAATAATATATCTTCCTCTTGTCTGTGAATCAAAGAAGGCAGGAGCAGGAAGAGTAATATGGACAACATGTCGTTTGTTAAAGATTAGTCGATATTGGAGAGGTGGTTCAATCCTCTCAACAAACTGGTGGGAAACCATAGAATCAAAATCTAAATAAGTAGGGGGTAACTCCATATCACCCTCACGAATGTCTATCTCAAGAAAATTAGCTAAGCGGGTTGCATAAATTCCTCCAAAGAAATCTCCGTTATGTCTATTATGATTGAACCTACGAGCTACAATGGCTCCCATATGATAAGATTGGTCTCCTAGCACAACACTTTTGAGAATGCTGAGATCAGGGGCACACATGTGACATGCTTCATCCTTAGCATTTATGCATCTACCTATGAAGAGAGCAAAATAATGTATAGCAGGAAAGTGAATGCTCCCTATAGTGGCCTGTGTTATATCTCTAGATTCCCCCACAGTTATTCTAGCAAGAAAGTCTCTATATTCAGATTTAGGGGGATCCCTAACACTACCCCAAGATGGAAGTTTGCAAGCAAAAGTGAAATCCTCTAAGTCCATGGTATAAGATTTGTCATAAAGGTCAAACATGGTGAAGGAGAATTACGAAGATGAAAACTCAAACCTCCTCACAAATGAACTTGTGAGATCATGATCTTGGGGGCATTTGTCAGCTTCAAAGTCCTCAAGACCGGCATTACGCAAATATCGTTAAATTCTTCTTTGATTCCGCTTGATCC
This sequence comes from Aegilops bicornis, assembly GCA_021605145.1. NCBI lineage: Eukaryota > Viridiplantae > Streptophyta > Magnoliopsida > Poales > Poaceae > Aegilops > Aegilops bicornis. The sequence goes on along the minus strand of CM038673.1, from coordinate 760,212,704 downwards.
ATAAAATTTTCGAAGGCCATTCACAGGGCCTCACAGAGCGTCTCTTGGTGGTTCCTCGTCAAGATCACGCATTGCAAGCACAGGGACCTTGCTTCCTTGAAGAACCACCTTGGAACATCTTCCTAAACATATTGTTTTCTCTGAAAAATTTCTGAAATTTTTAGTAACTTCAAACAAAAGTGAACCAACTTCAATAAAATTGATAGCAACTACTCCTACAAGTGCCTAGAGCCTATATCAAGCATTAGAACTACTTGGAACCATATAAATTTGACATGCAAGCTCAAGAACATGGTCACCTATGCAGCACAAATTTGCAAAGAATAAAGCACTAGAACAAAAACTAATTAGACCAATGGAGGAGTCACATACCAAGGAACAATCTCCCCAAGAAGTTTTGCGAGAGGTGCTTTGAGCAAGGAGATCGAAAATCACAGCAAAAGTGGCTGGAACTCGTGCTTCAGTAGGTTTTTCGGGTTTGTGTGAGGCAGAGGAAAAAGATCGGTGCAGGGATAAGTGGAGGAGGGCCATCGTGGGCCCACGAGGCAGGGGGCGCGCCCTCCACCCTCGTGGCCAGGTGGCAGCTCTCCCCGCGATGATTTTTGCACTATAAATCCTCAAATATTCCCGAAAAAATCGTATTAAATTGGCATGGCATTCAGGACTTCTATTTTCGGGGTATTTTTATATTGCACGAATAAATCAGGAAACAGACAGAAAAATACTATTTTTACTTTTTTTCTACTAAACAACAGAAAATATAAAGAGGGTACAGAAGGTTGTGCTTCTAGTTTCATCCATCTCATGCTCATCAAAAGGAATCCACTAACAAGGTTGATCAAGTCTTGTTAACAAACTCATTCCGATTGACATGGAACCGGAGAAATTTCGAATGATACTAGGTTACCTCAACGGGGATATGGACATCCCCAATAATAAGTATATCATATTTCTTCTTGACAGTAGGGAGAGGAAATTCAAAACCTCCAAATATAATCGATGGAATTTTTCCTATAGAGTTGATACTATGAACTTGAGGCTGTTTCCTTGGAAAATGTACCGTATGCTCATTACCATTAACATGAAATGTGACATTGCCTTTGTTGCAATCAATAACAGCCCCTGCAGTATTAAGTAAAGGTCTTCCAAGAATAATAGACATACTATCATCCTCGGGAATATCAAGAATAACAAAGGCCATTAAAATAGTAACGTTTGCAACCACAACAGGCACATCCTCACAAATACCGGCTGTATATAGCAGTTGATTTATCAGCCATTTGCAAAGATATTTCAGTAGGTGTCAACTTATTCAAGTCAAGTCTACGATATAAAGAGAGAGGCATGATACTAACACCGGCTCCAAGATCACATAAAGCAGTTTTAACATAATTTCTTTTAATGGAGCATGGTATAGTAGGTACTCCTGGATCTCCAAGTTTCTTTGGTATTCCACCCTTAAAAGTATAATTAGCAAGCATGGTGGAAATTTCAGCTTCGGTATCTTTCTCTTATTGGTAACAATATCTTTCATATATTTAGCATAAGGATTCATTTTGAGCATATCACCAATCGTGACACGCAAAAAGATGGGTCTAATCATTTCAGCAAAGCGCTCAAAATCCTCATCGTCCTTTTTCTTGGATGGTTTTGGAGTAAAAGGCATGGGTTTCTGAACCCATGGTTCCCTTTCTTTACCATGTTTCCTAGCAATGAAGTCTCTTTTATCATAACGTTGATTCTTTGATTGTGGGTTATCAAGATCAACAACAGGTTCAACTTCTACATCATTATCATTACTAGGTTGAGCATCATCATGAACATCATCATTAACGTTTTCACTAGGTTCATGTTCATTACCAGATTGTGTTTCAGCATCAGACATAGAGATATCATTTGGATTCTCAGGTGGTTCAGCAATGGGTTCACTAGAAGTTTGCAAAGTCCTATCATTTTTCTTTTTCTTCCTTTTAGAAGAACTAGGTGCATCAATATTATTTCTCTGAGAATCTTGCTCGATTCTCTTAGGGTGGCCTTCAGGATACAAAGGTTCCTGAGTCATTCTACCAGTTCTAGTAGCCACTCTAACGGCACAATCATTTTTCCTACTATTCATTTCATCAAGCACTTCTTTCTGAGCTTTAAGTACTTGTTCTACTTGAGTGGTAACCATAGAAGCATGTTTGCTAACAAGTTTAAGCTCACCTCTAATATTAGCCATATAATCACCCAAGCGTTTAATCATAAAGGTATTTTGTTTTAATTGTCTACCAAAATAAGCATTAAAGTCATCTTGCTTAAACATAAAGTTATCAAACTCATCCAAGCACTGACTAGCAATTTTAGTAGGAGGGACTTCAGCTTTATCATATCTATAGAGAGAATTTACCTTTACTACCTGTGTCAGGATATTGGGATCAGGAGGTTCTTCATTGAATAAAGAATTGAGATCATATACTTCTTCAACAGGCGGTAAATTGAGACCATGTATTTCTTTAATAGGAAGTAAATTCTTAACATCTTCAGCTTTAATACCTTTTTCTTTCATAGATTTCTTTGCCTCTTGCATATCTTCAGGACTGAGAAATAGAACACCTCTCTTCTTCGGAGTTGGTTTAGGAATAGGCTCAGTAGTTGGAGCAGGAGCTGGCTCGGGAAGTGCCCAATTATTTTCATTTGTCAACATATTATTCAATAGAATTTCAGCTTCATCCGTGTTCTTTCCTGAAAAGAGAACCAATACAACTATCCAGTAATCTCTAGAAGCTTGGTTAGTCCATTATAAAAGATATCAAGTATTTCAGGTTTCTTAAGAGGATGATCAGGCAAAGCATTAAGTAACTTGAGAAGCCTCCCCAAGCTTGTGGGAGACTCTCTTCTTTAATTTGCGAAGTTGTATATTTCCCTCAAAGCAGCTTGTTTCTTATGAGCAGGGAAATATTTAGCGAGAAGTAATAAATCATATCACGGGGACTACGCACACAACCAGGATCAAGAGAATTAGACCATATCTTAGCATCACCCTTTAATGAGAACGGAAATATTTTGAGTATATAAAAGTAGCGCGATCTCTCATCATTAGTAAACAGGGCAGCTATATCATTTAACTTAGTAAGATGTTCCACAACAGTTTCAGATTCATAGCCATAAAAGGATCAGATTCAACCAAAGTAATTATATCTAGATCAACAGAAAATTCATAATCCTTATCGGGAACACAAATAGGTGAAGTAGCGAAAGCAGGATCAGGTTTCATTCTGTCTCTAAGAGATTCTTTACTCCATTTAACTAGCAGCCTCTTAAGTTCGTATCTATCCTGGCAAGCAAAAATAGCTGCAGAAGATTCCACATCAAAAAGATAACCCTCTGGAATAGCAGGCATATCTTCATCATCACTTTCATCAATATTATCAGTTTCAATAATTTCTCTTTCTCTAGACCTAGAAATTTGTTCATCTAGAAATTCACCAAGGGCACAGTAGTATCAAGCATAGAAGTAGTTTCATCATAAGTATCATGCATAGCAGAAGTGGCATCATCAATAACATGCGACATATCGGAACGAATAGCAGAAGCAGGTTTAGGTGTCGCTAGCTTACTCATAACAGAAGGTGAAGCAAGTGCAGAGCTAGATGGCAGTTCCTTACCTACCCTCGTAGTTGAGGGATAAATTTTGGTCTTAGGGTCTCTCAAGTTCTTCATAGTGTCCAGCAGATATAAATCCCAAGTGACTCAAAGAATAGAGCTATGCTCCCCGGCAAGCAGTGCGGAAAAAGGTCTTGATAACCCACAAGTATAGGGGATCGCATAGCAGTTTTCGAGGGTAGAGTATTCAACCCAAATTTATTGATTCGACACAAGGGGAGCCAAAGAATATTCTCAAGTATTAGCAGCTGAGTTGTCAATTCAACCACACCTGAAACTCGATTATACGCAACAAAGTGTTTAGTAGCAAAGTAATATGATAGTGGTGGTAACGGTAACAAAAGTAAAGACAACAAAAGTAATGTTTTTGGTATTTTTGTAGTGATTGTAACAGTAGCAACAGGAAAGTAAATAAGCGAGAACCAGTATATGGAAAGCTCGTGAGGCACCGGATCGTTGATGGATAATTATGCGGATGCGGTTCGTCATGTAATAGTTATAACATAGGGTGACACAGAACTAGCTCCAATTCATCAATGTGATGTAGGCATGTATTCCGAATATAGTCATACGTGCTTATGGAAAAGAACTTGCATGACATCTTTTGTCCTACTCTCCCATGGCAGCGGGGTCCTATTGGAAACTAAGGGATATTAAGGCCTCCTTTTAATAGAGAACCGGAACAAAGCATTAGCACATAGTGAATACATGAACTCCTCAAACTATGGTCATCACCGGGAGTGGTCCCGATTATTGTCACTTCGGGGTTGCCGGATCATAACACATAGTAGGTGACTATAGACTTGCAAGATAGGATCAAAACACACATATAATCACGAAAACATAATAGGTTCAGATCTGAAATCATGGCACTCAGACCCTAGTGACAAGCATTAAGCATAGCAAAGTCATAGCAACATCAATCTCAGAATTTAATGGATACTAGGGATCAAACCCTAACAAAACTAACTCGATTACATGATAAATCTCATCCAACCCATCACCGTCCAGCAAGCCTACGATGGAATTACTCACGCATGGCGGTGAGCATCATGAAATTGGTGATGGAGGATGGTTGATGACGACGACGGCGATGAATCCCCCTCTCCGGAGCCCCGAACGGACTCCAAATCAGCCCTCTCGAGAGAGATTAGGGCTTGGCGGCGGCTCCGTATCGTAAAACGCGATGATTTCTTCTGTCTGATTTTTTTCTCCCCGAAAGCCAATATATGGAGTTGGAGTTGGCATCGGAGGGTCTCCAGGGGGCCCACGAGGTAGGGGGGGCGCGCCCAGGAGGGGGCAGCGCCCCCACCCTCGTGGACAGGGTGTGGGCCCCCTGGTCTCATCTTTGGCGAGGATTTTTTATTATTTATTCTAAGATATTCCGTGGAGTTTCAGGTCATTCCGAGAACTTTTGTTTTCTGCACATAAAACAACATCATGGCAATTCTGCTGAAAACAGCGTCAGTCCGGGTTAGTTCCATTCAAATCACAGAAGTTAGAGTCCAAAACAAGGGCAAAAATTTTGGAAAAGTAGATACGTCGGAGACGTATCACCCTCCCTCAACCCCTCTATATATAGGGGGAAGGGGGAGGAGGGGGCGCCCTAGGGTTTCCCTTGAGGGGGGGGGGGACGGTGGCTACAAGGGGCAACCCTAGATGGGTTTTGGGCGCCTCTCCCTAGGAACCTTGGCCGCCAAGCCAGGTGGAGGCAGCCCTGGGGGCGCCCCACCTCCTTTGTTGATCGTGGGATAAGGTGAGGGGGGCGCACAACCCCTTGGTGGGCTGGTGTGCTCCATCCCCTTGGCCCATGAGCCCCCCACAGTTGTCGGGGCCCCCGAAACCCCTTTAGGTTCTCCTGGCCAAAACCCGATACCCCCGGAACACTTACGGACTCCAATATCCTTCGTCCTATATATAAATCTTCACCTCCGGACCATTCCTGAGTTCCTCGTCACGTCCTTGATCTCATCCGGGACTCCGAACAACCTTCGGTTACCACCATAACAACTCAATTATACTTATATTGTCACCAAATGTTAAGTGTGTAGACCCTGCGGGTTCGACAACTATGCAGACCTGACCGAGACACCTCTACAACCGATAACCAATAGTGGGACCTGGATGTCCATATTGGTTCCTACATATTCTACGAAGATCTTTATCGGTAGAACCTCGATGTCAAGGATTCAGATAATCCCGTATGCAGTTCCCTTTGTCTATCGGTATGTTACTTGCCCGAGATTCGATCGTCGGTATCACCATACCTAGTTCAATCTCATTACCGGCAAGTCTCTTTACTCGTCCTGTAATACAAGATCCCGTGACCAACTCATTAGCCACATTGCTTGCAAGCCTATTGTGATGCCGCATTACCGAGTGGGCCCTGAGATACCTCTCCATCATACTGAGTGAAAAATCCTAGTCTCGAACCATGCTAACTGAATAGACACCCTCGAAGATACCTGCAGAGCACCTTTATAGTCACCAGTTACATTGCGACATTTGGTACACACAAGGTACTCCTTCGGTGTCAGTGAATTGCATGATCTCATGGTCATAGGAACATATACTTGACATGCAGAAAAAGATAGCAATAAACTTGATACGATCATATGCTACGTTCATAGTTTGGGTCTTGTCCATCACATCATTCACCTAATGATGTGATCCCTTTATCAAATGACAACTCATGTCCATGGCTAGGAAAGCACAACCATCTTTGATCAACGAGCTAGTCTGGTAGAGGCTCACTAGGGACATGTTGTTGTTATGTATCCACACATGCATTTGAGTTTCCAATCAATACAATTATAGCATGGATAATAAACGATTATCATGAACAAGTAAATATAATAATAACCACTTTATTATTGTCTCTAGGGCAGATTTCCAACACTCGCTCCCCCATTGCGGCTGCTTCCTCCCCACTACCACCACCTCCGCTTCGGTCGCTCGCTCCCTCGCCTCGCTTCTACTGGTAGGACTCGAATAGAACAAGACTATAATACTCGATGGGAAAGGGAGAGAGAGGGTGGATAGGGGAGTGGCATGTGTGGGCTGGGGGTGGGGGTGGGGGATGGGGGTGGGTTGTGGATCCAAGGAAGGTGGTGGGCTTTTCGCTCTCCTGTTGGCTGCCTGAGTTGTTCCTTCGCGGCCCCCTCTTCTCTCCCCTTTTATATTGCCCCTGGCTCCCCCCGTTCCTTATCTCCTGCCCGATGGATAACCATCTGGGTCTTAACTCTGGTCTAATTTAAAAGTGCATGCCTCTCTCTAACGAAATTTGAATTCGATGGATTAGATTTGGTAAAATGTTTTCTACATTTTTGTAAGTACATGATGTGTATTTTGTATATGTAGTGTGCAAATTAGTAGACATATAACTAGTCTTTTAGAAATTTAATATGCTTTGTATGGAGTTGAATCTTATTTTACATGGAGCACTGATTTCACGCACCGAATACATGTGCGTTACTGGTCCTACTGGTTGCTATTTAATTGTCCGCTACAGAGTAATTTCCTTTATGAGCTTTTACACGTGCGTGCAGCTGTCGTATGAGGTATGTGCAAGCGCGTGTTACATAATCAAGCGAGCACGTGTGAAGTTTGATTTGTCGAATCAGTTAGATGTTCTCCAAGTTAGTTGTTGTGCTCGATATTAATGTTTCCCACGGTATCGCGTCACTCGTGCATGGACGCATCATGCTCTACTAAAAACATAGTTGGATTATTCTCCATGGTGGAAAATAGTTGAGTGTTATACTTTGTATTACCTAATCAAGTGAATATCAATATACATCATAGGATGGCAAAGAGCCCATGAATTTCATGGTGCACGCATGTGCCATGCATTATTGAATCAATTGGTTTAACGGTCTTCTAACATTATTATATCTGACATTATATATGTAATTGAAGTTTGATGTTATGCTGGAAATAGCACCGAATGATTACCAAATATTGTAGTCATTTCTTTTGAACGCCGAAGAACAGATAGTGGGCTTTTAAATTCTACAATCACATTTACTTTATACAAAAAAACTTTTAACTCATGCAACAACATAACCGCTTGCTTTAACATGGCGCCACTAGCTTTCTTTTCAATGCCACTATATTTGCTAAATCTTAATAATTTGAAGTTTCGCCTAATGAAATTGCTGACATGTGTGAAATACATCTATATATCAAAGGAGTAATTCATAAGATTGTTCAAAACTATTAAATAATATGTTTTCAATTCTTTTTAAAAAATGGGCCCAGTGAATCCCAATATCCAAATCATAGCACAATGCAACGTTACTTTTATGTATGACGATATGTCATATACTCTGATATTTAGGTAGTAATACATCATTCCTTACGTATTGGCCATAACACTTTCTCAGAATAAACATGTAATGTAATTGTGGATGATATATCATCTTGCTATCAGAGGTAGTATTACATTATTGCCTTAGAATGTTAACAATAATACCAGTCTAATTTCTATTGTACCACCATACCTAGATAGAAGGTACCCCACCCCCAACCCTTGACTTGATGGTGTAGGAAATTCTCATAATTGATTGTTAATGATGGCGCGTAACTCTAAATTAGATATTCAAAAGTACTATTATATGTTGCCTTACATAGATATAGATATAATGAGTAGTACTACAACATTGCCTTACATGTGTAGATTTATCGATTTCAGGAAGTGTTGTATCACCCCCTCATTTAGATAGATATCACTGACAGGTCAAACTTAAAATGGGTTAGTATTGGAAACAATGGTTAGTCCACAATATTATTTGCGTTGTATTACATTATTTCCCATATTTTCATTTAGTATTACCATCAAGGTTGTATTAGTTTGGAGTGTTTTATTTCCCTCTTAATTAGTAAAACTTGTCAACAGCCACTATGTCTTGACCATATCTGGCCAAGCATGATCACCTTGTTACCCACTAACATGTGGTTTCCCATAGTTGAGGTGATAGCACATGCCTTCGTTCGTATGCATGTTTGGTACATGTGTTGGATGGTGTGTTATGCTACCAAATTGACTAATTGTTAGTTATTTTGACATTAGAGATTGGCTAGTGTTTTTTCTAGAAATTTACTTCGCACATCACCATGGTGTCAATGCCTATATATGCAATATGCATCGTTGAAGATGATGTGTGCATTCATATATTACATGAGAAGAAGCCAATCAATGTGCATCACGATAACATATTTTGGCTCTGCATGTAATGCATGATAAGCGATATGGGAGAGGCATCATATCTCACACGCATCTTAGGTAAAAAACTGGATGGTGTGTATCTGCAATGACCCATCTATTTAGTTGGATATCCAATCATTTGGGAATGCATACTTGAGGTTCTGAAACCACTCATGTCATGATAGAATATAGAAATTGTGGTCATGCATTCTGGGAAACGTTCAATGTCAATATACAAAGTCGTAGTACATTATTGCTAATGACATTAATGGTAGCTCGAAGTAGATATTCAAAGTAGTTGTATATTGTTGTTTAGATAACATCATTCCTCCAATTAGAGATAAGTCGGGTGATACGTCTCCAACGTATCTATAATTTTTTATGTTCCATGCTATCATATTATCTGTTTTGGATGTTTTATATGCATTAATATGCTATTTTATATTACTTTTGGGACTAATTTATTAACCTAGAGCCTAGTGCCAGTTTTTGTTTTTTTCCTTATTTTTGAGCTTCACAGAAAAGGATTTTGAAACGGAGTCCAAACGGAATAAAACCTTCGCGATGATTTTTCTTGGACCAGAAGACACCCAGGAGACTTGAAGTGCAAGTCAGAAGAGCCACGAGGCGGCCACAAGGGTGGAGGGCGCGCCCCCCTACCTTGTGGACCCCTCGGTGACCCCCTGACTTAGATCTTCCTCCTATATATTCACATATATTCCCATACCACCAGAAGCATCCATGAAAACACTTTTCCACTGCCACAACCTTCTGTTCCCGTGAGATCCCATCTAGGGGCCTTTTCAAGATCGCTTGGAGGAGGGGATTCGATCATGGAGGGTTTCTACATCAACTCTATTGCCCTTCCGATGAAGCGTGAGTAGTTTACCTCAGACCTACGGGTCCATAGCTAGTAGCTAGATGGCTTCTTCTCTCTCTTTGATTCTCAATACCATGTTCTCCTCGATGTTCTTGGAGATCTATCCAATGTAATCTTATTTTGCGGTGTGTTTGTCGAGATCCGATGAATTGTGGATTTATGTTCAGCTTATCTATGAATATTATTTGAATCTTCTCTGAATTCTTGTATGCATGATTTGATATCTTTGTAATTCTCTTCGAACTATCGGTTTAGTTTCGGCAACTAGATTGGTTTTTCTTGCAATGGGAGAAGTGCTTAGCTTTTGGTTTAATCTTGCGGTGTCCTTTCCAAGTGACAGTAGGGGCAGCAAGGCACGTATTGTATTGTTGCCATCGAGGATAAAAAAGATGGGTTTTACATCATATTGCTTGAGTTTATTCCTCTACATCATGTCATCTTACTTAATGCGTTACTCCGTTCTTCATGAACTTAATACTTTAGATGCAGGCAGGAGTCGGTCGATGTGTGGAGTAATAGTAGTAGATGCAGAATCGTTTCGGTCTACTTGACAAGGACGTGATGCCTATATTTCATAATCATTGCCTTACATATCGTAAAAAATGTGCGCTTTTCTGTCAATTGCTCAACAGTAATTTGTTCACCCACTGTATTATTTGCCTTCAAAAGAGAAGCCTTTAGTGAAACCTATGGCCCCCGGGTCTATTTTCCATCATATTAGTTCCCGATCTATTATTTTGCAACCTTTTACTTTGCGATCTACTCCCTCCGTTCCCAAATATTTGTCTTTCTAGCCATCTCAAATGGACTACAACATACGGATGTATATAGACATGTTTTAAAGTGTAGATTCACTCATTTTGCTCCGTATGTAGTCACTTGTTGAAATCTCTAGAAAGACAATTATTTAGGAACGGAGGAAGTATAAACCAAAAAACCTAAAAATATTTACTTTATCTTTTGTTTAGTTTTATCTATCTCTATCAGATCTCACTTTTGCAAGTGACCGTGATAGATTGACAACCCCTTTATCATGTTAGGTGCAAGTTGTTTGATTGTTTGTGCAGGTATTGGTGATTTGTGCGTTGTCTCCTACTGGATTGATACCTTGGTTCTCTAACCGAGGGAAATACTTATCTCTACTTTGCTGCATCACCCTTTCCTCTTCAAGGGAAAAAACCAACGCAAGCTCAAGGTAGCATCGGGCAACCAGGTAAGTTAATTGTTGAGGATAACGTCTAAAGCCGGATTTAGATATGAACAATAGCTTTTGTTTTGATCAAATGGTAACCAACCAAGCCTTGTGTTCAAGAAGAATGTGTAGCACACGAAGAACATTTTGTTACCATGATTTTTCTACATTAATTTCTCGTTTCCAATTGCGCGGGGATCATGCTACCTCTTGAGCACTGCGTTGGTTTTCCCTTGAAGAGGAAAGGGTGATGCAGCAAATTAGCGTAAGTATTTCCCTCGGTTTTTGAGAACCAAGGTATCAATCCAGTAGGAGACAACGCTCAAGTCCCATGCACCTACACAAACAAATAAGAACCTTGCAACCAACGCGATAAAGGGGTTGTCAATCCCTTCACGGCCACTCGCAAAAGTGAGATCTGATAGAGATGATAAGATGATATTTTTGATATTTTTACGATAAAGACTAAAATTAAAGAAAGCAAAATAAACGGCGACGGAAATAGCTAGTTGACGGGAAATTAATATGATGGAAAATAGACCCGGGGGCCATAGGTTTCACTAGTGGCTTCTCTCAAGATAGCATAAGTATTACGGTGGGTGAACAAATTACTATCGAGCAATTGATAGAATTGAGCATAGTTATGAGTATCTAGGCATGATCATGTATATAGGCATCACGTCCGCGACAAGTAGACCGAAACGATTCTGCATCTACTACTATTACTCCACACATCGACCGCTATCCAGCATGCATCTAGAGTATTAAGTTCATAAGAACAGAGTAACGCATTAGGCAAGATGACATGATGTAGAGGGATAAACTCAAGCAATATGATATAAACCCCATCTTTTTATCCTCGATTGCAACAATACAATACGTGTCGTTTCCCTTTCTGTCACTGGGATCGAACACCGCAAGGTTGAACCCAAAGCTAAGCACTTCTCCCATTGCAAGAAAGATCAATCTAGTAGGCCAAACCAAACTGATAATTCGAAGAGACTTGCAAAGATAACAAATCATACATAAAAGAATTCAATGGAGATTCAAATATTGTTCATAGATAATCTTGATCATAAAACCACAATTCATCGGATCTCGACAAACACACCACAAAAGAAGATTACATCGAATAGATATCCAAGAATGTCGAGGAGAACTTTGTATTGAGATCCAAAGAGAGAGAAGAAGCCATCTAGCTAATAAATATGGACCCGAAGGTCCGAGGTAAACCACTCACACATCATCAGAGAGGCTATGGTGTTGATGCAGAAGCCCTTCGTGATCAATGCCCCCTCCGGCGGAGCACCGGAAAAGGCCCCAAGATGGGATCTCACGGGTACAGAAGGTTGCCGCGGTGGAAATAGGGTTTCGTGGTGCTCCTAGATGTTTTTGGGGTACGTAGGTATATATAAGAGGAAGAAGTAGGTCGGTGGAGCCACGAGGGGCCCACGAGGGTGGGGGCACGCCCAGGGGGGCAGGCGCGCCTCCCTGCCTCGTGGCCTCCTCATTGATTGCTTGACGTCCACTCCAAGCCCTCTGGATCACGTTTGTTCCAAAAATCACGTTCCCGAAGGTTTCATTCCGTTTGGACTCCGTTTGATATTCTTTTTCTGCGAAACAATGAAATAGGAAAAAAAAACAGCAATTTGGGCTGGACCTCCGGTTAATAGGTTAGTCCCAAAAAATAATATAAAAGTTTATGATAAAGCCCATTAAACATCCAAATCAGATATATAATAGCATGGAACAATCAAAAATTATAGATACGTTACAGACGTATCAAGCATCCCCAAGCTTACTTCATGCTCGTCCTCGAGTAGGTAAATGATAAAAACATAATTTTTGATGTGGAATGCTACCTAGCATATTTCTCAATGTAACTTTCTTTATTGTGGCATGAATGTTTAGATCCAAAAGATTCAAGATAAAAGTTTACTATTGACATAAAAATAATAATACTTGAAGCATACTAACTGAGCAATTATGTCTTCTCAAAATAACATGGCCAAAGTAAGTTCATCCCTACAAAATCATATAGTTTGGCTATGTCCCATCTTCGTCACACAAAATATTCAAATCATGCACAACCTCGGTTTCGGCCAAGCAATTGTTTCATATTTCAGAATTTTCAAAAAAATTCAACTTTCACGCAATACATGAGCGTGAGCCATGGACATAGCACTATGGGTGGAATAAAATATGATGATGGGGGTTGTGTGGAGAAGACAAAAATGGATAATTAGATTTATGCCCCTAGTTGTGTCCCACTCATGTGTTTTACCCCTAATTCCCAAAAGTCACCGGTTCTGTCCAAGTCACTTTGATCCTCTTATGCTTTTGCCCTTTGGCCGTTTGACCGTCAGTTTGGAAACTTCATAACTAATTCATACAAAATCAAAAAAATGCAAATAAGATACCAAAATGTTCAGAAAAACATCTCCTATATGTCAGCGTTATTTGCATTCATGAAAAAAGTGTTGGAAAGTGCACATACTATGATTTGCATTTTGGTATCTTATTTGCATTTTTCTAATTTAGTATGAATTAGTTATGAAGTTTTCAAACTGATGGTCAAACGGTCAAAGGGCAAAAGCATAAGAGGAGCAAAGTGATTTGGACAGAACCGGTGACTTTTGGGAATTAGGGGTAAAACAGACGAGTGGGACACAACTAGGGGCATAAATCTAATTATCCCAGACAAAAAAGGAGAAAGTCTCATGTTGACGCGGCTAATCAATGGGCTATGGAGATGCCCACAATTTATGTCAACGCAAGGAGTAGGGATTGCCATGCAACGGATGCACTAGAGCTATAAACGTATGAAAGCTCAACAAATGAAACTAAGTGGGTGTGCATCCAACTTGCTTGCTCACGAAGACCTAGGGCATTTGAGGAAGCCCATTGTTGGAATATACAAGCCAAGTTCTATAATGAAAAATTCCCACTAGTATATGAAAGTGACAAAACAAGAGACTCTCTATCATAAAGAACATGGTGCTACTTTGAAGCACAAGTGTGGAAAAATAGATAGTAGCATTGTCCCCATTTTATTTCTTTGTCTTTTTTTGGGCCTTCTTTTTTTTGGCCTTTCTCTTTTTTTTGGACAATGCTCTATGAATGATGATCATCACACTTCTATTTATTTACAACTCAATGATTACAACTCGATACTAGAACAAAATATGACTCTACATGAATGCCTTCGGCGGTGTACTGGGATGGGCAATGAATCAAGAGTGACATGTATGAAATAATATGCATGGTGGCTTTGCCACAAATACAATGTCAACTACATGATCATGCATGGCAATATGACAATGATGAAGCGTGTCATAATAAATGAAACGGTGGAAAGTTGCATGGCAATATATCTCGGAATGGCTATGGAAATGTGAAAGTGCAACTATCCCTAGGTGGTTTTGGTAATTCCTAACAACATATAGCTCATTGAGCTAATACTATTTCAAGATTAATATTCCAGGAAAGCTCAATGATTGGCATGGCATGGATGAGAAAAGTGGACCCCTCAAAATGCTAAGGACAAAAGGATTGGCTCAAGCTCAAAGCTCAAGACTCTACATTTTCTATTTTAGTGAACCAAGATCACATTGAGTCTATAGGAAAAGCCAATACTATCAAGGAGGGGTGAGGTGTTGCTTAATGAGGCTCTTGCTCAAAATGCTTAGTGATATGCTCCAAAGTCCTCAACTACTTTCTCACATCCACATATGACCTAAACCAAAAGTCAAACTCAGCCCCACCGATTCTTTCTATCCGGCGCCACCGAGTTCAGATGTCATAGCCACTGCCACAAACCCTAGGAAAATCGGTCTCATCGATAGGGATCTCGGTTTCACTGAGATGGGATTGCAATCTCTCTGTTTCCCTTTGTAAAGTTTTGGTCCCGCCGAGATGAGCAATCGGTCCCACCGAGATTGCAATGTAAACTATCTGTTTCCCTTTTGTAACATTTCGGTCTTACCGGAATGAGCAAATCGGTCCCACCGAGTTTACCTGACCAACTCTCTGGTTACCTTATTACCAAAATCGCTCTCACCGAGTTTGTGTAATCAGTCTCACTGAGATTACGTTATGCCCTAACCCTAACCATATCGGTCCTACCGAGTTGCATGTCGGTCCCACCGAAAATCCTAACGGTCACTAGATTTGCTGAATCGGTCCGACCGAGTTTATCAATTCGGTCCCACCGAGTTTGGCAAGTTGTGTGTAACGGTTAGATTTTGTGTGGAGACTATAAATACCCCCCCCCCACCTCCTCTTCATTCGTGAAGAGAGCCATCAGAATGAACCTACACTTCCAACTTACCTTTTTTCTGAGAGAGAGCCACCTATACTTGTGTTGAGGCTAAGATATTCCATTCCTACCATATGAATCTTGATCTCTAGCCTTCCCCAAGTTTCTTTCCACTCAAATCTTCTTTCCACCAAATCCATATCCTGGGAGAGAGAGTTGAGTGTTGGGGAGACTATCATTTGAAGCACAAGAGCAAGGAGTTCATCAACAACACACCACTTGTTACTTCTTGGAGAGTGGTGTCTCCTAGATTGGCTAGGTGTCACTTGGGAGCCTCCGACAACATTGTGGAGTTGAACCAAGGAGTTTGTAAGGGCAAGGAGATCGCCTACTTCGTGAAGATCTCCCGCCAGTGACAAGTCCTTCGTGGGCGACGACCATGGTGGGATAGACAAAGTTGCTTCTTCGTGGACCCTTCGTGGGTGGAGCCCTCCGTGGACTCGCCTAGCCGTTACCCTTTGTGGGTTGAAGTCTCCATCAATGTGGATGTACGATAGCACCACCTATCGGAACCACGACAAAAACATCCGTGTCTCCTATTGCGTTTGAATCCTCCAAACCCTTCCCTCTACATTCTTTCAAGTTGCATGCTTTACTTTCCGCTGCTCATATACTCTTTGCATGCTTGCTTGAATTGTATTAAGATTGCTTGACTTGTCCAAAGTTGCTAAAATCTGCCAAGAACTAAAATTGGGAAGAGGCTAGATTTTTATCTAGTCAAGTAGTCTAATCACCCCCTCTGGACATACTTTCGATCCTACACGTGGTATCAGAGCTTTGGTCTCCATTTGCTTTGATTTCCATAGCTTTTGGTAGTCATAGCCTTGGTTTCACAACCTAGGAGAGTATGGCGCCTAGCGAGGGAAATTACCACCGCAGAGGTCCTTACTTTGATGGTACTAATTTTGCTAGTTGGAAGCATAAGATGAAAATGCATATTCTTGGACATAACCCCGCCGTTTGGGCTATTGTGTGTATTGGCTTGCAAGGTGAATTCTTTGATGGGAGAGAACCGAACCGTGAAGCTACCGCGAAAGAGTTGAAGATGCTGCAATACAATGCTCAAGCTTGTGATATCCTCTTCAACGGATTGTGCCCCGAAGATTTCAACAAAATCAGCCGTCTTGAGAATGCAAAGGAAATTTGGGATACTTTGATTGATATGCACGAAGGTATCAACTCCGTCAAGGAATCCAAGTTGGATGTGCTTCAAAGTCAGCTTGACAACGGAAGAATCAAGGTGTTGGTTTTGAACGAAAGTTCAATGCTAATGGAGTTGTGTGGGAAGAAGATCAATACCCCAAGACGAAGTTTGTTCCTCAACAAGAGAAGTATGATCCTACTTCTTTCCAAGGAACACAAGCTCAAGATGATCTTCCACCACTAGACCTCAAGCAAAAAGGCAAGGATAAGCTTCAAGAGGAGATTGATGCATTTGAAGAAGCTCCCAAGGCCTTGGTCAAGTGGGTTCCCAAGACTACATCAAGTTCTACTTCATCAAGTACAACTACAACTCCGAGGATTCCCATCAAGATGGTGTGGATCCAGAAGAAGAAGAACTAGAGAGTTCTTGAGGGTGACTCCGCCAACATACTTCACTCTTATCATTTTGGCAAGAACAAGTGCAATCAACTTCCACATTTTGCACTAGTTCAAGGAGTCACAAACCCTCTTGTTGGTAAGACAAGGGACAAGGTAACCTAATGCTTTCATAGACATCATCTTGTGTGTGCATCACTCTATGTCTATGGATATCCTTGTTTGTTCCTTGTGGGACTAACCCGTGTAGGTATTGAAAGTGCAACTCACTCCAAAGGATTGCTCCGAATGATCTACATCAACATTGAGCATCCACATCTTCAACACCTACATGAAGTCATCATCGACAAAACCCAAGGTTAGTTCATCCCTCTTAGGGGGGGATCTCACATCTAGGGGGAGCTTTACTCTAAGAATTGAGCTAAAGCAACCCTAATGGTGTGAACACAACAATGCTTTATGTAAAAGTGGTAACCCCACTTGTGCTTAAACGATGAGTATGACCTATGATCAAATGTTCTCATTTGACTCCTAAGTCAATATACTCATATATAGATGACCTAGTCATCGCCAATTGCTTGATAGATGCTAGAATTGGTTGTGCATGCTTTGCCACATATTTCATTTGCAATTTTATTGTGTGAGCATGTTGTTTGCATAATTTACTCATTCGAGGACATCCACTTGTTGTTTTGATTTTTTGGTTCCTTTTTCTTTTGACAAGTGGATGGACAAGAATGCCTAAGAACCTTCTCTAGCTATCTATGCTTTTTTCTCGTCTCAAACTCTATTCATGCTACATCAAAAAGTTTGATCAAGTCAGATTCGAACCACTCTGTGTGAGGAGCACTCGGAGTCCCCGATTCGTCATAGACTTAAACTTACAAAACTTGTTTGTGCGTTTCGGTCTGACCGATTCATCCATTTCAGTCATACCGAGATCACTAAGTCGATCTAGGTTTTCAATCTCGGTGCAACCGATTTGAACTTTTCGGTCACACCGAGTTGCAGTAACTGCTTGCAGTTATGCATCTCGGTGCCACCGAGTTGTTTCACTCGGTCACACCGACAGGGTCAGGCTATATATATCCCCCGGACAAAATTTGGAAAATTTTCCGAACCCCTTCGCCCGCGCTCAGCCTGCTCTGCCTCCCTGGGTCTCCGGATCATCCTCCTCATCGCCAGCTGCCTCCCGGCGCTGGTCTCCGCCGCCGTCAACGGAAATTGTCTCCGCCGTTGCCACCGTAGCAGGTCCATCGCCGCACTTAGGGTATGGACTTGATCTTTGTGCTAATCTCACTCCGATTCCTGGCACATTGTTTTTCCATGTATCTTGCCACGATTGAGATCAGTCTATCCAGCAAAATCACTTCGTAGTTTAGTTGTGGATTGAAAAATCAGGGTTAGGTTTCCGCCGAAATCATCTCGGACCAACCGAGTTGTTGAAATCGGTTCCACCGATTTGGCTAAGGCCATTGCACATGTGATTCTCGGTCTCACCGAGAATTGCAAATCGGTGTGACCGAGTTAAATTCTTTGTGAAACCCTAGCAGTCTCGGTGCCGCCAAACTGTGACTCGGTCTAACTGAGTTCACTAGTTTACGTTCCAAAAGCTGCTTCGGTATCACCGAGATTTCAAATTGGTAGATCCGGAATGCTTTCTGTGGAAAACTAAAACTAAGTTTTTGACTCATTCTTTTGCAAAAACCTCTGCACTTTGTGATGCTCATCCAATCTATCTCATCTATATCTATTCACAAAGTCTGATGTAAGTGTTTGCATCATGTCAGATCAGAGTGACAGTCAGAACAAGTCTGAGGAGCAAGTTCACATGAGTGAGGGCACTAGTCCCTCTAGCAGCTATGATGAAGGCAGCAGGAGCACACCCAGCAATTTGCCTAAGGCTTCCACAAGGGCCAGAAAGAAGAGAACCTTAGATTCTAAGGATGGGGACTATGTGGCTGTTGAGGAAGAGGCCACCTCAAAGAAGAAAGTTCTGAAAAAGGAATATGGCACAGCTGCTGCAACTAAGCAAGGTTTGAAGACTAAGATGCCAGCAAGAAGACAACCCATGTCTAAGGCAAGGAAAGTTGCCATAGGAGAAACAATGGAGTTCACTCTTGAACCCAAGGAAACTGGAGATGGCAAGAAGAGGAAAGAAAGGGTCATGAAGACCACTGCCAGAGTTATTGGTAAACCTTGCATGATGAGAGATTCTGAAGAAGAGGAAGAGGAAGAGGTTGTTGCACCAGCACCTAAAGCTCAAAAGCTGATGGGAGATGCTATAAGATCAGGGGCTGCTCCATCTAAGCCCAAAGAAGCTCCCAAGGCAACTGCTCCAAAACCCAAAGCTGCACTCAAGAGGAGTACAAGGAACATTCTGGCTGCAGAGAAGAACAAGGTCCCAGTGCCTGAAGCTGCTATAGAAGAAGAAGATGATGAGTCACATGTCTTGAGGAAGTTGAAGCCCAAAATTCCAGATCACAATGATGCTCATCTAGTAGCTGAGAACATGAAAATCAGGAAGGATTCAGGATTGAGACTATGGAGAGAGTCTGATCCATATTCTACCAGGAGAAGGACTGTTGTGGACTATAGATTTCACACTAAGGAACAGCAGGACTTCTATGATACAATTCTGCTTGACAAGAAGCCCATAGTGTGTGACATGAGACGGGTTGACTGGGAGTACATCAAGGAAAATGAAGAACACTATCCTGGTGTCTATGATAGTTTCAAGGCATGTGTGGTTGATAAGTTTGTGGCTCAGAAGCTCACAAAGTGGAATGATGAGCTTATTATGCAGTTCTACTCCACAGCTCATTTCTACCCAGATGGAAGGATTGTCTGGATGTCTGAAGGTACTAGGTACCCGGTCAACTGTTGAAGAATGGGCAAAATTGATCAATGCCCCAAAGAACAATAAGATGACTTGGATGTCTGTGCCAAGAAGAAGAAGGATCACAACTCAATGGCTAGCATGTACAAGGAGATTCCTGATGCAGATCTTGAGACTCACCAATTTGGTTCTGTGAAACACTTGCTGTAAGGCCTGCCTACAATCAACTGGATCCTCAGGCACACTCTATTGCCAAAATCAGGAGATCACAGAATGATCAGAGGACATTCCATCAACTTGCTGCACATATTTGATGTCCCACAGAAGTTCAAAGTCACGAGCCTAATTGTGGAAACTATAAAGAGAACAGCTGCAGATCAAAAGAGAAGTTGTGGGTATGCCCCACAGATCCAGGAGCTAATCAACTCCAAGATGGGCACTGTCACATATCTCTTGGACAAGGAACATATGCCCATCTACCCAGACTTTGAGGACAACACTGTGGTAATGAATGAGAATAAACCATCTTCTGTGCAAGCACAAGCAAAGAGGGAGAAGGCAAGGACTGAAAAGGCTGCAAAGATGCCAACCATTGATGAGGCATCTCAGTATCTTTTGAAGGGCAAGCAAGATCAGCTTGGCTACTTGATCGCCTCCACTCTGAGGATTGAGAAGGAATTGGCCACCCTGACTCAAAACCAGGAGAGCTTGGAGAGGATCATGGAGCAGAAGTTCTATGATTTTGATGTGAAGGTCACTGAGATACAGTCAGTTGTTGAGCAACTTCAGGATGAAATGCAGGAAAAGAAGGGCAAGACCACCACTGATGCTTTTGCTAGAGTGCCCAGCGGACAGAGATCTGCTGCAATGCCAGTTACAGACACCAGAGCAACTTCATCTGCACCAGCTATAGCTTCGGTGCCACCAGCTCCAGCACCCACTCCACCAGCTCCAGCTACATCAACTGATGCCTTCGTCCTTGGAGTTTTATCTACACCACCACCTGAAGACCAAGCCTGAGAGTCGATCTAGCACTATGCATTTTTTATGAACTTTTGGTAACTTGTTGCCAAAGGGGAGAAAATGTATAGATCATAGGCTTCGAGAGAGATTGTTGCTCTTTGTTCTCTCTTGTTTTTGGTGGTTGAACTTTGTTATTTGCTTGTTTGAGATACTTTATGCTTTTGTGTGATACTTGGATGATCATGTGTTAGATCATATGCTACCTTAATGCTTGTTGGATGACATTATCCTTTTATAACCCCATATGATCATTCACTTTGCTTGGTGATGAGTGCATGTATTTAATTATTATCATTTTGAGCGCTTCACCAAGATGTATGTGACATGGAAGAGTAACCCATGATCCTAACTCATTGTGCATTTGCAGTACAAAGCAAATCTTAAACTATGCACAAATTTAGGGGGAGCTCTTGCTTTTCACATACTTCTCAAAGTGACAATGTTTTTTCACTCTTATTATCATCTGTCGAAGCTTTGATCTATATGTTGTCATCAATTACCAAAAAGGGGGAGATTGAAAGTGCAACTATCCCTAGGTGGTTTTGGTAATTCCTAACAACATATAGCTCATTGAGTTAATACTATTTCAAGATTAATATTTCAGGAAAGCTCAATGATTGGCATGGCATGGATGAGAAAAGTGGACCCCTCAAAATGCTAAGGACAAAAGGATTGGCTCGAGCTCAAAGCTCAAGACTCTACATTTTCTATTTTAGTGAACCAAGATCACATTGAGTCTATAGGAAAAGCCAATACTATCAAGGAGGGGTGAGGTGTTGCTTAATGAGGCTCTTACTCAAAATTCTTAGTGATATGCTCCAAAGCCCTCAACTACTTTCTCACATCCACATATGACCTAAACCAAAAGTCAAACTCGGCCCCACCGATTCTTTCTATCCGGCGCCACCGAGTTCAGATGTCATAGCCACTGCCACAAACCCTAGGCAAATCGGTCTCACCAATAGGGATCTCGGTCTCACCGAGATGGGATTGCAATCTCTCTGTTTCCCTTTGTAACGTTTTGGTCTCGCCGCGATGAGCGATCGGTCCCACCGAGATTGCAATGTAAACTCTCTGTTTCCCTTTTGTAACATTTCGGTCTCACCAAAATGAGTGAATCGGTCCCACCGAGTTTACCTGACCAACTCTCTCGTTAGCTTATTACCAAAATCAGTCTCACCGAGTTTGTGTAATCAGTCTCACCGAGATTACGTTATGCCCTAACCCTAACCATATCGGTCCAACCGAGTTGCATATCGGTCCCACCGAAAATCCTAACGGTCACTAGATTTGCTGAACCGGTCCGACCGAGTTTATCAATTCGGTCCCATCGAGTTTGGCAAGTTGTGTGTAACGGTTAGATTTTGTGTGGAGGCTATAAATACCCCTCCACCTCCTCTTCATTCGTGGAGAGAGCCATCAGAACGAACCTACACTTCCAACTTACCTTTTTCTGAGAGAGAACCACATACACTTGTGTTGAGGCCAAGATATTCCATTCCTACCATATGAATCTTGATCTCTAGCCTTCCCCAAGTTGCTTTCCACTCAAATATTCTTTCCACCAAATCCATATCCTATGAGAGAGAGTTGAGTGTTGGAGAGACTATCATTTGAAGCACAAGAGCAAGGAGTTCATCATTGTGACGCCCCCGATTTAATCGTACACTAATCATGCACGCAAATGTGTACGATCAAGATCAGGGACTCACGGGAAGATATCACAACACAACTCTACAAATAAAAATAAGTCATACAAGCATCATAATACAAGCCAGGGGCCTCGAGGGCTCGAATACAAGTGCTCGATCATAGACGAAGTCAGCCGGAAGCTACAATATCTCGAGTACATATAAGTTAAACAAGTCTGCCTTTAAGAAGGCTAGCACAAATCGGGATACAGATCGAAAGAGGAGCAGGCCTCCCGCTCGGGATCCTCCTACCTACTCCTCGGTCGTCGCTGCCGCCGGGCTGCACGTAGTAGTAGGCACCTCCGAGTAGTAGTAGTCGCCATCGGCGGTGGCGTCTGCCCTGGCTCCATAGTCTGGTTGCAGCAATCGAGTAGAGGTAGGGGGAAAAAGGGGGAACAAGGCAAACGTGAGTACTCATCCAAAGTACACGAAAGCAAGGAGCTACACTACAAATGCATGGGAATATGTGTAAACGGCCATATCAAGGACCGAATCGCAGAATGCCGTAATAAGAGGGGATAGCTAGTCTTAACGAAGACTACGCTCGTCACCAGTATTGCAACAGTAGAGGAGGGTAGGTTGAAGTCCTCCAAGTAACATCACATAGCAATAATCCTACCCGTGATCCCTCCTCGTATCCACGAGAGAGCGACCACCGGTTGTATCCGCACTTGGAAGGGTGTGTTTTATCAAGTATCCGGTTCTAGTTGTCATAAGCTCAAGGTACAACTCCAAGTCGCCTGTTATCAAGATCACGGCTATCCGAATAGACTAACTTCTGCAGGGTGCACCATCTTACCCAAAGACGCTTGATCCCATATGGCGGACACACTTTCCGGGTCATGCCCGACCGCGGAAGATCAACACGTCGCAGCCCCACCTAGGCACAACAGAGAGGCCGACGCCGTCTAAACCTAAGCGCCGCAGGGTCCGGGCCCATCGCCTGAGCACACCTGCATGTTGCAAGGGCGGCGGAAGCAGACCTAGCCTAGCAGCGTTCAGATCCAATCCGCGGCCGCTCCGTCAGCCGACGTCTCAAGTGCTTGGTGATACCACGACGCGGGATACCCATAACTACTCCCAGCGTAGATGGTTAGTGCGTATAAGCTCAGAGCCAACTCAGATCAAATACCAAGACCTCGTTAAGCGTGTTGAGTATCCATGAACGCCCGAACAGGCGAGGCCAGCCCACCTCTCTCCTAGGCGGTCTCAACCTGCCCTGTCGCTCCGCCTCAAAGATCCACTCGCGAGTGCTCCATCAGCCGACCTGACTTTAGTCCCCACATGTATCATGTATAAGTATATAGTATATACCCGTGATCACCTCCCGAGTGATCACAGCCCGATAGTATAGCACGGCAGACGGACAAGAATGTAGGGCCACAGATGAAAGTACTAGCATCCTATACTAAGCATATAGGATTGCAGGTAAGGTAACAACAGTAGTAACAAGGACATGCTATGCAACAAAGATAGGAGTATCTCAAAAGCAAGAACATGCTACACTACTCTAATGCAAGCGATAGAGAAGAGTAGGCGATATCCGTGATCAAGGGGGGCTTGCCTGGTTGCTCTGGCAAGAGAGAGGGTCACAACACCGTAGTTGAACCGGCGGCAGCAGCGTCGGTCTCGTAGTCTACCGGAGAGAAGAGGGGGAAGAAACAATGAATACCAAGTAAACAGATGCATATCGATGCATGACATGTCAAGTAGCGATGCTAGGCGTGCCCTAACGTGGTATGAGGGGGTACTGGTTAAGGAAACATCCGGAAAGTATTCCGGTGTTTCGTGTTTTCAGCAGAGGAGCCGAGGGGAAAGTTGCAGGTTTGATATGTTAGGGGTGTGTGGCGGACGAGCGGACTGCGATCCGGATTCGCCTCGTCTGCTCGAGCAACTTTCATGTTGAAAATATTTTAATCCGAAAGTTACCGGATTAAAAGATATGATTTTCTAAAGATTTTATCAATTTCTCGAATTTAATTAATTAATTAATTAATTCGAAAAATGGAATTATGACGCCAAGATGATGTCATGTCGACGTCAAGATCAATGTGGTTGACTAGGTCAACCCCGACATGTGGGTCCCGTCATTATACATCGTTAGTTAATTAACAACAGTTAATTAGGTTAATTAGCCATTAGGTTAATTAATCAGGATTAATTAAATTAATGATTTACTTAATTAATTAATTAATTAGTTTTATTCATTATTATTTTTATTAATTATATTTATTTAAATTCCTTTTCCCTTTTTCTTTTATTAAAACATTCTGGGGGGTGGGGCCCCCATGTCATAAGGCGGGGGTGCTCACTTGGTCGACCGAGTCAACAGTGTCGGCGAGGGGCCCCGGCCCACCCGATGTGACGGTGGCCGCGGTAAGCCCCGTCGGCCAGCCGGCCCGGCCTTGGGGGCTCGGTGAGCGTTCGCGGCGGAGGCGCCGGAGCTCGCCGGAATCGTCGCCCGGCGGCCAAAAGGGGCCGCGGGTGGGTGCGTTCGAATGGGGAGAGGACGCCGCGTCCATTGGTGGCATGGCCACGGCCGGACTCGGCCGGAATCGGCGCCGGCGAGCGGCGGAGGCGGCGGGTGGTCTGGTCTCACGGTTCGCGCGCACGGGCTAATCGGGAAGGCCACGGGGCGACGCTACCGAGCACCACGGGCTCGGCCCCGTGACGATTTGGTCACCGGTGACGAGATCCACGACGGGGGAGGGGGGGGGCATTCGGGTGCGGCGTGCTCGCCGGGGCCGAGGCTCGGGCGAGGAGAAGGGAGAGGGAGGCCGGGGAGCACGTTCCGTGCTCCGTGGCGAAGGAAGGGAGGGAGGGCGGTCTTGTGGGCGGCGAAGCGCGGTGGTGGCGCTTCGGGTGGGAACGAGGAGAGAGGGGATCGGGGGAGAGCTCACGGGGGCGTTCGTGGGGTCTTGGAAGAGCGCTCGGGGGCGGTCGGGGGCGACCGGTGAGGAGGAGGGCGGGGAGGCGGCCGTCCGGCGTCGCGGATCCGGCGAGGTGGGGTGGGGGTCGGGACGGCCCGAGGCGATTTAGGGCCTTGCGCTGTGCCGGTGTCGGGAGGAGGGGAGGAGGTGAGGTCGGGGCGGCGGGTCGGTCGCCGGCGTCGGGGGGCGACGGGATCGGCGGAGCCCGATCCAGATCGGCGCGGGGGAGGAGAAGGAGGGGATCGGGGGGGGGGGATGGGGTGTGCTAGGGTTTCCACCGACGGGGGAGGGGGATAAGGGTGTGAGGGGGTGGGCCGGGCCAGGGGGCTGGCCGGCTGGGCCAGGTGGGCTTGGCCCAGTTGGGCCAGTGGGGGGGGGGGGTTTCTCCCCCCTCCTTTTTGTAACATCCCAAAATTCTAAATTTTGGAATGTTATAAACAAATAGATAGATTTGATTGATTGTTTGATTGATTGACTGAAAGTGAGTGAATTCGAAACTTTTGAAAGTTAAATGAGAGGGAATAAAAGGACTTTCCCAAACTTTCATTTTGCTTTTATGAACTTAGGGAATTCAAATTCTTTTCATCACAAAACCCTGGAGAGAAGATGACATGACTTCTTCCATTTATTTAAATGACAAGGGTGTTGAAAATATTTGAATTTCATTTGGAAAACATTTCCAATTCTGAAACTTTATGCAACTCGATAATTTTCACGAGCGAAGATAAAATGACTTCTTCAAAACATATGAAATATGAGTTGGGAGTTTCAAGGAAATAAATTCAAAGTTCCTTTGAATTATTTTCAATTGGAGTTATTTGAGTTTTATTCAAATTATTTTTTTAAAAAAATAAAATATATGGAAAATAGGGTAACATGATTCCCTACATCAGAAAATTGGAGAGAAATTAATTTGAAATCATTTTGGTATTTTTAAAATGATTTTCAGTGGATTTTATTAGGGCAGTAGCACTGTTTGTTTTATTTGAATTTTTGTGTATTTTATTTGAAGCTAGAATAAAGTTCATCATGTAGGAAATCTTTTTCTGAAAATTTTGATATATTATATGCCTATATAATATATTTATTTATTTGGTTTTATTATTTTTATTTGTCTCTGTTAAAATTTTTTTTTTAAAAAAAAGGAGCACAGCGCCTTGGGCCAAACCGCCAAAGCCACCGGCCGGCCGAAGGCCACAAGGCCAACGCACCACGCACCTAGGGGAGCCAGGGAGCCCCAAGTTTCCTATTCTTTTACAATTCCTAGTAGAATTTGACCCCGTTTTGTTATTCCGTTTTTTATTCCTAGGATTCCTAATCCTAATCGATTTCTTGTTCCCTACCCCAAGCAAAACCCCTCCTCCCCAATATAAATACCCAAGCACCCCTCCAACACATCAAATCAACTCTCCTCTCCTCTCCTCCTTGACAGAAGCAGCCTCCATAGCCGCCGCCCTCGCCGCCACCCCTCACCCGGCCGCCACGCCCTCACCAACACCGCCGCCACCGCCGAGCCCCTCGCCTCTTCGAGGTACTAGCCCGTGTCAGCGTCACGTTTTCTAGATCGGTTTTCTAGATCGGTTTCCGTTCCGTTTTCTAGATCAGTTTTTCGTTTTGGTTTCCTTTCCGAAACCCTAGATCGGTTTTCTCGCCGGTTTTTCTTTCCGGTTTTTTTAGCGAGCGTTCGCTCGATAGATTTTTCTTTTTATTTTTAATTTCCGTCATGGACCTATCCGTAGTCCCTAATCTTCAAACGTTCATAATTTTTTACTCGTAAGTCGGAATCCAACGAAACCAACGCCCACTTCTTCGTTATGATCTCCTCTATCCAGTAATCCAACTCAAACATGTTTTTGAAATTTTAATATTTGAATTAGATCAGATTTGAATTCAAACTTCGTTTGAGCATAACTTGAGTTTTATAACTCCGATTTAGTTGATTCTTTTTGCTAATCGAAGCTCTTGACCTAAACTTTCCGATAAGGCCAAATTCACATAATTTTGGTACTGTTAGAAATTGTTTTATGCTGCAAGAGTTATTTGATTTGGTTTTGACGTTTTCCGAATTGTTATCTTCGTTCTTTCCGATCTTTTGAGTGATTGCTTATGTGTGGTTACTATTGCTTAGTTACGATAGATTGACCGGAGTGTGACGAGTAGATCTATCAAGAGTTTTGAGTGTGAATCATCTTCATCAACTTTGCAGGCAAGTAACACTTTGATCATACTTTTTCATACCCAGTTTTTGTCCATTAGATCAATCCTCAAACACTTGCAAGATTAGGATCTAATTAAATTGTGGCATGGGAAGTAGATTGAGGTAGTACCTATTACCTGTTTTACTTATGAAACCTTGGGAGTTACTTCTACGTTTTCTTATTATGCCATGCTATGCCGATGAGACGTGGATTGGGTGAGTGTATTCCATGACAGATGTGAGATTGTTAATTAATGGTTTATCTAAGGTGGCAACTTAAACACACATCCTGGGTGGATTGAGGCACCTGGTTTCTATCAGACTTGCTCAGTATTTCTTGAGACCGCCACCTGTGCTCCAAGGGATCATAAGATTATTCAAACTAGAAACTTCCGTGTGCAGCCACAAGCCATTATGGGCTCTGGCATAGTTGAGTAAGTTGTGCGAACTCTTACGGGTAGGCTAGCTGATGTAGGGGATGTAGGTTGGTACGGTCTACCCACATGTAAGGTGCTAGTGCCTCTGAAAGACTGTGTCTCCGTCATCCGTCTCTCAAACACCATGGAGTGCGAGAAATCAAACGGAGGCGATCGAGTCTTGTGGGGAAAAGTGCGCAAACCTCTGCAGAGTGTATAAACTAATCATGATTAGCCGTGTCCCCGGTTATGGACGTCTTGAGTATCTAGTACTTGAATATCATGTGAATCTCATCATGTTACTCTAATTAATATTATTGGGTTTTTAATGAGTACTTTTAATTGGGATTAAGGATGCTGTCAACCATTCTCAATGTTTCACAACCACCATGATAGTTAAATAAATTTATTCCTTTGAAATAGGGAAAAATTGGCTTTTCGCAAAAACTGTAACCATAGAGCTTTCCACCAGCCATATATGCATGTAGTATAGGCTTATTCATTTCATTATTCTCTATGTGTTACATTGCCAAAGATATTCCATGTGTCAATTGACCGTTGGGCTGCAACTTTTCATGTTGCAGACTTTTCGCATTTGACAGTAAGTGATACGTTAGGGTTACGATTTCCTATACTCAACTTTGCCGTTGGTGTTGATGGGAATCCACAACCTTGTTGCTTCCGTTATATATTTGGATCGAGGTAATAGTATTTACGTTACTTTATACATGTGATTTACCTCTGTTATAAATCCTTCGAGTACTGTGTGTGTCAGCATACCGATCCAGGGATGACACGAAAGCACAGAGACTTGATCCATTCGGGTCGGGTCGCTACAGAGATGGTATCAGAGCACATGTTGAGTGTAGGACGTGACCCTAGAAAATGACAAGCCCATAGGAAAGATTTTTCTCTACAACTTCATTTTCAAAAAGATCTTTTACCTCTCTTCTCTTCTGAGCTTATTCAAATATCCCTTTTTAGTGAGACCATATCCCTTTTCCCTTTTGACCGCTCAAAGATTTGACCGATGAGACCACTCCAATGAGACAAGATATCGGACAACTAAGATCATTTGGAATGAAGAGGATTTTACCGCGTAAATGGAAACTACGACTGTTGAAGACTCCGAAGACTATGAGATTTTGAAGGCTCTAAAGTATTTCCAGATCTTTATGACCCAGGAAGGCTACCTTTATGGAACCTGGCAGACTATGGAAGTTATCAATACCGAGATCAAGGTGTATCGGAGAAAGACCGGAGCATGGAGAGTTAGTAACTCAAAGTTTTGTCAAGAGAACCCTAAGGCAGGAGATATCAACTATGGAGAGATAACTCATGGAAATGACAAGAGCAAAAAACACGGCTATCCATGATGTTATCACCCGCTTAGGCTATTGCCACTGTGCTGAGTTAAGCATGCATTTCCTCAGAAGGATTTGATGGTAGAAGGCTGAAGGAGCATCCGTCGTGAAGGATGCATTTTAACCTTAGCCGATGTAACACCGGGATCCGGAGCATTACATCAAGGATTTTAAGATGGATATGCAAGAAGCTATATTTGACAAGGAAGTATTTCATGAAGAACTCAGGATCCGTGGTCGAAAGTAGACAAGCGGAGGAGCTAAACCTTGAGATATCAAAGATCCATCAGAGGCGAAGGACAGCAGGATCATCGTCCATGTTGAGGTTGATGAAACCCGTAAGTTTGGAATGCAACTCCGTAAAATATTAAAGGCGTCACAAGAGACTTGGCGTCAACAAAGATGATCTGGCAAGAGAACTTGAGAAAGACAAGCACGATCGGAAGAAGCCATTGGAGACATGAACAAGACTTGAAGAGTTTGACGACTTTGAAGATCTATTGACCTTTAGAAGACCAAACCCCTGTTACATACCTACGTTAGATGCGACGATTGTGAGCTGTCATTTTGTTTGATGTTTTTCCGACAGCCACAATAAAATCTGTTTTTTTAAACTTTTGTTTGTATTGTGTGCATCCCTCTCGATCTCTCTTATCCCACCCCAAACCCATGGACCCAATAGAAGATGAATGGAGATGAGCTTGTATTCTCTGGACCGATGAGTCAATTGAAGACGAACCGATGGATTCAGAACATGGAGGATCACATGGGGAATAACCCTATAGCCGAAAAGTATATGAACCAAAGATGCTCTTCAAAGGCTTTGAAAGAGGTGCTGCTACTTGGTGGATGATGTACCAAACCATCAATGGATTGCAAGGAGTAACCACTTGGAAAGAATTTAAGTTGACTCTGCCAAAGTCTCGTCTTGTGTCCTAGAAATTGAAGCCTGATGGAAGTGATATGAAGAAACCATGCGCATGCAAGATTTGTGCAGAAATAGGACACACCCATAAGGAACACAAGGACGAATACCCTCATAATCGGAGGATTATCAAAGGAGTTAGCCAAGGATTTTCAAGGGAACTTTGATTGGAGATTATTCCCAAAAGGTTTTGTTGCATCAATGGAAGTTCAGTCTACATTGTTGGGAAAGATCCGTGAAGCTCAGGAGGATGACAAAGAGATTTCGAGGTAAAAGAGAGGATGAGTAAAGGAAAGGCCAAAGGTTTTCGTAAGGATGAGCACGACACCTTATGGTTTGAGGACAGTGTACATATACCCAATAATGCAGAGATCAGGAAGTTAATGCTTCAGGAGGCTCATGACTCACCATACTTGATTCGCCCTGAAAACACCAAGATGTATTCGGATGTGAAGGAGTGTTTCTGGTGGACTGGTATGAAGAAGGATATTGCAGAGTATGTAGTCGTAGGTGACGTATGTCAGAGAGTGAAGGCAGAGCATCAGAAGCTAGTCAGAGTACTACAGCCTATGCTAATACCTGAATGGAAGCAGGATAAGCTTGGCATGGATTTCATTACAAGATTTCCCGTAACCCGAACGGGATATGATTCTATCTGGGTAGTAGTTTATTCGCTTGATCAAAGTGGCTCGCTTTATCCCAGAGAAAACCACCTATACAAGTGCGAAGTTGGCCAAGATATATAATTGAGAAAGGATCGTATGTCTGCATGGAGTTCCGAGGACCATCGTAGAGGAACACATTTTACCTCAAAGTTTTGGAAACAGCTGCACCAGACTTTGGATACTAGGCTAGAGTTCAAGATGCCTTTCATCCGCAGTATGATGGATAGATCGAGAGAGTCAATCAGAATCTGGAAGACATGTTGAGAGCGTGTGCGCTAGATTATGGATCTAGTAGTGATGATAATCTACCTTACGCGAAGTTCTCATACAACAAGGTTACCCAGCGAGTTTGAAGATGGCCCCCTTTTAAAGCTTTGTATGGGAGAAGGATCCAGACACCGTTGATGTGGGATGAAGTTGGAGACTGTCAGTTGTTTGGACCAAATGTGATCAAGGAGTGAGAAGAGAATGTTAAGTTGCTTCGAGATAGACTGAAGGTAGCTCAGTCCAGGCAGAAGAGTTATGCAGACTCAAAAACGCAAGGAGATAGTCTATGAAATCGGAGACAGAGCATATCTTTGTGTGCCAGCTCTGCGAGGAGTTAAACGATTTGGAGTTAAGGGAAAGTTAGCCCCGAGATTTGTAGGACCATACCGAGTTTGGAGCGTATGGGAGAAGTTACCAACAAGTTGGAGTCACCCGAAGGACTGTCAGGAGTTCATGATGTGTTTCACGTTTCCCAGTTGAAGAAGTGCCATGCAGAGATGGCCAATATTCCCCTGTAAGAACGCTTGACCCAGGAAAGGATAATGATGTTCCACGAAGTGGAGTATGGACTTCATAAGTATAAGTTTTTTTCACGGTAGGTGGGATATCCCACGAGGATGAAGAGATGAAGTACTACTGGATATAAAGGAGGTATGATGTTGGAAATATGGATCAATGAAAATTCCATGAAGAGTCTGAGTAATCATGTCCCCGTTTGGTGCAAATATAAGGAAAAGAGACAGTACATTTGGATGGATTTTAAGTATGCCAGGAAGTTGGATGTTGGGATAATGATCAGTTGCCCAGATGACGAGTTCAAGATTTGCAAGTGATGAGATGGGCCATAACCCACAGGCCCCAGGACCTGCCAAGAAGCAAGCGCACTCTTGCTGAAAGAGAAACCCTGGAAGAGTTATGATTTTATCAACCGCCGATTCTATAGGAGTTTACGCAAAACCTGAGAGTTGTTAAGGAACAATAGATGTTTGTTTGGCCTGCAGAATCAATGGATTTTCCGAACTTGGTTCGTCGACAAGAGAAATTCTGCAATGCTTGTGAGGATGACCGAGTGTTAGAATGCGAGATTCGCTAAACCATGTACAAGGTAATGATTTGGGTGCGGTATGGATTGATCACCATACCGACTTACTCTTATTATTCGCTTTGCTATATGGAATGGTAAATCTGAGTGACTTACCTATAGTCGAGAGACGACGATCAAAACCTTGTTTAAACCTTAAAAAGGTATAGGTATTTTTTTCCCTTGTACACGGCAGTTGTTTCCAACCGTAGGTTATACGGTGAGGTTCAACCTGCACCTGCTTTCTCGCAGGAGAAACCATAAATCGTTGACCACCATGAGATACCGATATTTGTTTAGAATTGGCGCTGCATCTGCCGCCTATGAAGACCCAAACTCGGGATAACCTTACCAAGAGGAAAGGACAAAGGAATTGAGGAAAAGGTTATGTCGCTACCAGAAGAGCCCAGAGAAGGAATTTTCCTTACGATCTGAGAAGACCGACACTGTCAGTAATAAGGATGGAGTATATAAGTTTTGATGGAACCGTAACCATGCTTCTAAGGGTGGTAGCACCCGAGACCCCGGAGACGATCGATGGATTTTTGAGAAGACCCCCAAACCCTAACCTATTTCTTTCTAGCCTCTCCGAATCTCAAGGACGAGATTCATTTTAAGGGTGGTAGTTTGTAACATCCCAAAATTCTAAATTTTGGAATGTTATAAACAAATAGATAGATTTGATTGATTGTTTGATTGATTGACTGAAAGTGAGTGAATTCGAAACTTTTGAAAGTTAAATGAGAGGGAATAAAAGGACTTTCCCAAACTTTCATTTTGCTTTTATGAACTTCGGGAATTCAAATTCTTTTCATCACAAAACCCTGGAGAGAAGATGACATGACTTCTTCCATTTATTTAAATGACAAGGGGTGTTGAAAATATTTGAATTTCATTTGGAAAACATTTCCAATTCTAAAACTTTATGCGACTCGACGATTTTCACGAGCGAAGATAAAATGACTTCTTCAAAACATATGAAATATGAGTTGGGAGTTCAAAGAATTAAATTCAAAGTTCCTTTGAATTATTTTCAATTGGAGTTATTTGAGTTTTATTCAAATTATTTTTCTCTAAAAATAAAATATATGGAAAATAGGGTAACATGATTCCCTACATCAGAAAATTGGAGAGAAATTAATTCTAAATCATTTTGGTATTTTTAAAATGATTTTCAGTGGATTTTATTAGGGCAGTAGCACTGTTTGTTTTATTTGAATTTTTGTGTATTTTATTTAAAGCTAGAATAAAGTTCATCATGTAGGAAATCTTTTTCTGAAAATTTTGATATATTATATGCCTATATAATATATTTATTTATTTGGTTTTATTATTTTTATTTGTCTCTGTTAAAATTTTTTTTTTTTAAAAAGGGGCCTGGGCCAAAGGCCCAAGCCGCTAAAGCCACCCCGGCCGAAGGCCACAAGGCCAACGCACCACGCACCTAGGGGAGCCAGGAGCCCCAAGTTTCCTATTCTTTACAATTCCTAGTAGAATTTGACCCCGTTTTGTTATTCCGCTTTTTATTCCTAGGATTCCTAATCCTAATCTATTTCTTGTCCCCTACCCCAAGCAAAACCCTCCCTCCCCAATATAAATACCCAAGCACCCCCTCCAACACATCAAATCAACTCTCCTCTCCTCTCCTCCCTTGTGGCAGCCTTCCATAGACCGCCCTTGCCGCCATAGGCCGCGCCGCCGCCCTCGCCGCCACCCCTCACCAGCACCATGGCGCCCCACCAGGCCGCCGCCCCTCACCAGCCGCGCGCCGCCGCCCCTCGCCCGCCACTTGAGCCCCTCGCCTCTTGAGGTACTAGCCCGTGCAGCGTCCACGTTTTCTAGATCGGTTTTCTAGATCGATTTTCGTTCCGTTTTCTAGATCGGTTTTCGTTTGGTTTCCTTTCGAAACCCTAGATCGATTTTCTCGCGGTTTTTCTTTCCGGTTTTGTTTAGCGGCGTTAAGCTCGATAGATTTTTCTTTTTATTTTTAATTTCCGTCATGGACCTATCCGTAGTCCCTAATCTTCAAACGTTCATAATTTTTTACTCGTAAGTCGGAATCCAACGAAACCAACGCCCACTTCTTCGTTATGATCTCCTCTATCCAGTAATCCAACTCAAACATGTTTTTGAAATTTTAATATTTGAATTAGATCAGATTTGAATTCAAACTTCGTTTGAGCATAATTTGAGTTTTATAACTCCGATTTAGTTGATTCTTTTTGCTAATCGAAGCTCTTGACCTAAGCTTTCTGATAAGGTCAAATTCACATAATTTTGGTACTGTTAGAAATTTTTTTATGCTGCAAGAGTTATTTGATTTGGTTTTGACGTTTTTCGAATTGTTATCTTCGTTCTTTCCGATCTTTTGAGTGATTGCTTATGTGTGGTTACTATTGCTTGGTTACGATAGATTGACCGGAGTGTGACGAGTAGATCTATCAAGAGTTTTGAGTGCGAATCATCTTCATCAACTTTGCAGGCAAGTAACACTTTGATCATACTTTTTCATATCCAGTTTTTGTGCATTAGATCAATCCTCAAACACTTGCATGATTAGGATCTAATTAAATTGTGGGATGGGAAGTAGATTGAGGTAGTACCTATTACCTGTTTTACTTATGAAACCTTGGGAGTTACTTCTACGTTTTCTTATTATGCCATGCTATGCCAGTAGACGTGGATTGGGTGAGTGTATTCCATGACAGATGTGAGATTGTTAATTAATGGTTTATCTAAGGTGGCAACTTAAACACACATCTGGGTGGATTGAGGCACCTGGTTTCTATCAGGACTTGCCTGTATTTCTTCGGACCGCCACCCAGGCTCCAAGGGATCATAAGATTATTCAAACTAGAAACTTCCGTGTGCAGCCACAAGCCATTATGGGCTCTGGCATAGTTGAGTAAGTTGTGCGAACTCTTACGGGTAGTCTAGCTGATGTAGGGGATGTAGGTTGGTACGGTCTACCCACATGTAAGGTGCTAGTGCTTCTGAAAGACTGTGTCTCGGTCATCCGTCTCTCAAACACCATGTAGTGCGAGAAATCAAACGGAGGCGATCGAGTCTTGTGGGGAAAAGTCATAAACCTCTGCAGAGTGTATAAACTAATCATGATTAGCCGTGTCCCCGGTTATGGACGTCTTGAGTATCTAGTACTTGAATATCATGTGAATCTCATCATGTTACTCTAATTAATATTATTGGGTTTTTAATGAGTACTTTTAATTGGGATTGAGGATGCTGTCAATCATTCTCAATGTTTCACAACCACCATGATAGTTAAATAAATTT
Source organism: Aegilops bicornis (assembly GCA_021605145.1). Lineage (NCBI taxonomy): Eukaryota > Viridiplantae > Streptophyta > Magnoliopsida > Poales > Poaceae > Aegilops > Aegilops bicornis. The sequence goes on along the minus strand of CM038673.1, from coordinate 760,177,232 downwards.
ATTCCTTTGAAATAGGGAAAAATTGGCTTTTCGCAAAAACTGTAACCATAGAGCTTTCCACCAGCCATATATGCATGTAGTATAGGCTTATTCATTTCATTATTCTCTATGTGTTACTTTGCCAGCATATTCCATGTGCTGACCCGTTTTCGGGCTGCAACTTTTCATGTTGCAGACTTTTCAGACGACGAGTAAGTGATACGTTAGGGTTACGATTTCCTATACTCAACTTTGCCGTTGGTGTTGATGGGAATCCACAACCTTGTTGCTTCCGCTATATATTTGGATCGAGGTAATAGTATTTACGTTACTTTATACATGTGATTTACCTCTGTTATAAATCCTTCGAGTATCGTGTGTGTCAAAGATACCGATCTGTGGATGACACGAAGCTACGTAGACTTGATCCATTCGGGTCGGGTCGCTACACTTTTTGTTTTATTTTCTTTTCTTATTTTCCTTTTTCTGTTTTAGTTTATTTAAAATATCCAAACACTTTACAAAAATGTGTGCACCCCACCATAATTAACTTTGTAATATTTGACAACCCCCGAACATTTTAGTTTTAATTTTTGAAAACTTTTATTGTTTGCCTATGTTTTCAATTTGAATTTGAACCGGGTTCGAATCAACGTGAGTTTAATCACAGTAACCGAGGTGACGTGGCATCATTAGCGGCGATTACTGTAGCTTAATTACCCGGGCGTCACAATTCTCCTCCACTACAAGAAATCTCGTCCCGAGATTTAAGAGGGGAGTAAGGGGGAAAGGTTTGGTAGCGAATATAGCGGGTCTTCTCATCCTGGCCTGCTCTTCTCGAAGAGGTGAATCCAATATATTGATGCCTTCATACTTCTGCTTCAGGTCAAAATGATGAAGTCGTCATCCTTTCTTCGGGATTTTCATCGTACTTACGAAAAGGATTATGGGGAAAGACTCGGGAAGGGCGGGCCTTACCAGGTTGACTATCTGGTACATAACTCAGGGAATGGGGTAGGAAGTAACTCTCGAACTGGAACTTAAGAAAATATCGAGAGCAAAGTAAGAATGTACCATGAGAAGTTTCGAGCGGGTAGGCAACCATTCGATGCCTGAAACAAAGTGTAAAAGGGGTCGAGTAATGGTAATATGTTTTGTGTCCGATACGAGAATAGATTACTAGGAAGGTGACCCGTGAATTACATCTGAAGTCGAGCACGAGGAATAACTTGGGCAACAGGGGTGTACAGGAGAGTCGTGTTTCGATCCTGAAACTGTGGGTTATGGGCCCACCATGTGGTTAAAAGTAGGAAGGTCGGTGACATCTTGCACGATCATGTAAGCAAGGCATGTCAGAGGAGAGCCTGAGGGTCATGTCGGCAACAACATAGGTACCAAGGGCGAGGGACGAAGAGAACCATTTTCCTGCTCGTTGAACGAGGCGGACCAATAGGCAAAGTTCTCGTCCATCGATGGTTACCGGAATGTCATCAACAATAGTAACAGTGTCTTACTTACAGAGTGGTACAACGAGGTGCTTACCTAAGCAGGGAATTATCACTGCTTAGATTATATAGATCACAAGAAAGATCAAACAGACCCATGGAAAGGAAAATGTGATCATTAGGTTAAACAGAACAATGGAAGGGAAAAATGTGTTTAAACACATATTTCAGGGGTATATCCTTCCCAAGGATAAGCAGAGCATGATATCCATGACAGGATATAATGTAGAAAACTCTTTAGGTAGGGGAGAGAATTTTCATGACATTACCCACACATCGGTGTTTGGATAATTGAGCAGGAAACATTTAGCATTGGGCTTCAAATGGTCTTGTTGAAAACCAGAGTACCAAAGACATGCTTCGAGATAGCATTGACATGGTCTTCAAGCAAAGGTCAGACTTTGGATATAGGAAGGGTCCATCAGGAATAACTTGTAGACCCATTATTACAATCCCCTCATGGATGAATGGATAACCCTGCTGAAAAGGAATCTATAATGATAGGTCCTCCAGCCGGGGGGGGGGGGTGCTAGGCATGACATCATGCTACCGGGTCATCAAAGGATCAACATCATAACTCTTGGAAAGTTGTCCCAACCATCATATCTGACCGAGATTCAGATCCGATTGGTGTCGGGATACCTCGATTTAGGATACCCGAGAAGAAAAGGTGCAACGCAAATTGACGAGATGATATTGTAAGATTCTCGGGAAATGAACTATGAAGTGATTTCCGTTAACAAGAGTCCATCATTAACCCAAGGAGAGGACAAGGAGGTGTCTCAGAACTCAACGGCAATTCGCCGAGATTCCCTAAAGATGGACTTCCACAATTAAGTGAACAAGGAGATAACATTTGTCAGATCAAATGATATAAGGAAGTATGCTCGAGGAAAACATACACAAGTAAACATTGGTTGAAAGGTGCGCCCGATGGGTTGGGTCGCACGACCAATGTCAGAATGGTGATTCAATAATCGATAGCCTAAGAATGAACCTTCGACCATTAACTTCAAAAAAAAGGGTTGCTAGAAGGAAAGAATCCAAACAACACCGTTCACTTATTGGAATTAACACGGGGACCAAGAAAGAATGGTGATGGTGAGAAGTATTTCTATGTCAAGAATTCTCAAGAGGTGGAACAAATCTCAGAACATTCTTGACATGAAGGATGGTAATACTCCAAGGTAAAGAAGAACAATTGCTGGATAGCAAGGAACTCAAGGTATAACACCAAACATGAACAAGCTTGTGTTGGTGGGAAGGCAATAAAGTGGTCGATGATAATACAATTCATCGAGGGCAAGGATGGTATTTCTCATCATGAATTCAATTGATATCCTGGATGAGCTCAGAATGTTGACGATCACGACACCTTTGTCGCGAGAGTTCATGAAGATATAATCGATCGGCGACGACATCAAGTCAAAGTAATGATGAAGTGAAAGGTTATTGGAACCGAGGGTACGACACAAACTCGAAACCAAGCTTGTTGTTCAAGGCGAAATGATATGACGATGAGGATCGACGTAAGGTTAGTTCATCGTCGAAAATTGTGCTCCGAGAAGAAGGACCGGGTAGCACAGTTAAAATCATCACGACAATGATATAGCCAAACAGGCTAGGAATGGCGTGATCGGGTACAAACTCGTACTTATAGAAGCTTACTGAAGAGTTGTTGAACCGTAGTGCGGACTCGGTTCAGTTATCGGTGTCTTTGAGTGATTAACAACTCAAAGTCCATGAAAAGTTGTAATCAGGGTGAAGGTAGTACTTGATGAAGAACTCATAAGAAGTTATGCAGTTCCATGATAATCTCGAGATACCAGGGGGTAATACTCGATGACATATCAAAGTAGAGGTTGGACGGGGGTTATTGCTCTACAGAAGACAAGTGATAAAACTTGCACGAGAAATGGTATTTAAAAGAGAACATGGTCGGAACCACGATTGCAAAAGGCTAGATCCCTGATATAAGATGAACTTATACCAAAGGAATAATTAATTTAAGAGAAGCTTTAATGATAAGAACTACATCGTGTCCATGGGCATGAACACAAAGTTCAAGGTCGACTCCCACTTCTCCAATGCATAACCTTTCATTCACTTCTCACGTTCGATGAAGTTGCGGTGTTGAAAATTTTATCTGGCGAAGCACCAGAAGAGTATGATTCGTGAAAACTTTCGGGTTCACACGGTTTAGTGAAGGCATATGTTCAACCCATAGGGGCTTCTTGGAATCATATACCAGAATCTTTAGAAATAATTAACTCAAGCTCGAAGGCAGAGCATGGTTGAGAAAGCAGAGGATACAATTTACCAAAGGCATTATGTATCAGAGGAAAGGCTCACAAGGTTATTGAATATGAAGGGCGTTGTCAGATAAAATCCAACAAAAGGATCTGGTGGTCCACAAGGGATCTGACGTGAGCATCAGTACTCAACTAGAGGTAGAAGAATGCAAGGAGATCAAATTATAGAAACAACTGACTAACTCAATTTTCAAATGCAAAGGAATTATGATTCCCAATTCAAGGGATCAGAAGCAATGCTCTGATTACGGATGGATAAGTTGAATAGCCTTAGGGTACAATCAACGACAATTGGATTGGTCGAGAACCAATTCCAGTTAAAGGAATGGCAGCTCAGCCAGAAAGGTAATTTATAAGGATCAATGATGATTGCGGGTATTCGCAAACATATTGAGTCAACAGACTCAAAATGATAATGACAAGGAATGTCAATATGACTACGAGACTTATGGGATTAACCATAATGCAAGCAAGCAAGAATTTCAAGAGCCAAAGGCTCCAGAGGATTTTCGGAAGATCGAATAGTATTTTGAAGACTTATGTGAAACACATGAAAAACTGGGGTTGAGAAGATACTCGACAATTGCGAGGATTTATTTGAAGGGGTATTCATGTGGCAAAGAACTGCTGGGCAGTAGGCACAAAGTATTCTCGGAACAATAGAGAAAACTTCGGGGTATCTTGTAATAACAAGATCAATGGGGGATGATCGTATGAATGGCAAGTGTAAGTAGTTATCCATAAGGATTTATCGGTGGTTGGGAATAGCAAACGCGATGAACACAAGTTCTTGGGTTAACAGCGGAGAGTATCTTCAAGGTCTTACAGTGCGTGCAGACGATCATCGGTAATAAGGGCCCTCCGGTGAAAGTGATAACGAGATCCTAATGTTAGATTTGGTAAACTTCATTTAACCCGAATAGAGGAGAGATCAGAGGCCCAGAGTAAAGGTCGAGAAGTAAAAGATCCTACTACCACCCAACGGCGACGTGTGCCCGTAAGACACACAGCCATGTTAGTAAAAGTTTTGCAATGTCTAGACTCAACTTCGCCAAGGAGTTGGAAAGGGGATTCCTACAGGTCGGCTCGATACCAACTTGTGGACGCCCCGATTTAATCGTGACACTAATCATGCACGCAAATGTGTACGATCAAGATCGTGGACTCACGGAAGATATCACAACACAACTCTAAAAATAAAAATAAGTCATACAAGCATCATAATACAAGCCAGGGGCCTCGAGGGCTCGAATACAAGTGCTCGATCATAGACGAGTCAGTGGAAGCAACAATATCTGAGTACAGACATAAGTTAAACAAGTCTGCCTTAAGAAGGCTAGCACAAATCGGGATACAGATCGAAAGAGGAGCAGGCCTCCTGCCTGGGATCCTCCTAGCTACTCACAGTCGCCGGTGGGCTGCTGCGTAGTAGTAGGCACCTCCAGAGTAGTAGTCGTCATCGGCGGTGGCGTCTGGCTCCTGGGAAAGTATATAAATAGAAGAAAAAAATAATGCAGAAAATAAAAAATATTATATAAAGCAAAAATATTCACAAAGAAACTAAATACAGCAAAAAAACAACTCGGAAATAAATAGAAGAAAAAATAAAGCAGAGAAGAAAAAACTATATAAAAAAGTACTCAAAAATAAATAGAAGAAAATAAATAATGCAGAAAAGAAAAAAATTATATAAAGCAAAAATATTCACAAAGAAACTAAATACAGCAAAAAAACTACTCAGAAATAAATAGAAGAAAAAAATAAAGCAGAAAAGAAAAAACTATATAAAAAATTACTCAAAAATAAATAATGCAGAAAAGAAAAAAATTATATAAAAAGCAAAAATATATAAAAAATTGTTGGGGCGCTGCCCGGTGGGCCTGCCAGAACTAGCGTGTGCAAATACAGGCCCAGAAGGGCCAGCAGGCTCACAGGGCAGCGCGCCGTAGTTAGGCCCAGAAGCCTGCTATATAGAGGAGTTCGAAAGGGCAGCCGCGGCTGGGTTTATAAACCAGTGCGGCTGCCCTTCGCTCGGCGAGGTGGGACTAAAAGTAGCGCACTGCGGGTGGCAGCGCACGGCCATTAGTACCGGTTGGTGGCTCCAACCGGTACTAATGGGTTGCCCTTTAGTACCGGTTGGAGCCACCAACCGGTACTAAAGGCCCTCGTTTCCCGCCGCTTCGCCTGGCCAAAATTGGCCTTTAGTACCGGTTGGTGGCTCCAACCGGTACTAAAGGCCCCTCCTATATATATGTCACTTACGAAAATTCAGTTATCTCGCCACTTTCGTTCCACTTCTCATGAGACATCGATCTGCCGCCGCCCGCCGCCGCATATGCCGTCGCCGGACATCGTTAGCGTCCCCGCCCTCGCCGCCCCGCCGCCCATAAATCGTCGTCCCCCATCGTAACCGGCCGCCCCGCCGCCCGTCGGTGGTCGCCGCCGCCGCCGCCTGCCGTCCCGCCCGCCCGCCCTCGCCGTCCCCGCCGCCCTCGCCGCTGCCGCCCGTCATCGCCGCCCGTCACGTCCGCTCCATACACACACGCATACACACACATACACACACACATGCACACACACACATACACACACGCATACACACACATACACACACACACATGCACACACACACACATACACACACGCATACACACATACACACACACACATATTTTTTTACTTATTTTCTGTTTTCTATTGTTTAGATGAATTAATTAATATAACTAGTTTATTTTTAGAATGTTAGAAATGTTAATGCATGTTAGATGAATTAGAACTAGTTTATTTTTAGTAAGAAAATTTATGTATATGAGATTATTTGAACTAGTTGAATTAATAGAACTAGTTATATTATTTGAACTAGTTGAATTAATAGAACTAGTTTATTTTTATGAAATGCTTAGTTGAACTAATTGAATTAATATAACCAGTTTATTTTTAGTAAATGTTTAGTTGAACCAGTTGAATTAATAGAAATAGTTTTTTTAGTAAGAAAATTTAGGTACGTATATGAGATTATTATTTGAACTAGTTGAATTAATAGAACTAGTTATATTATATGAACTAGTTGAATTAATAGAACTAGTTATATTATTTGATCTAGTTGAATTAATAGAACTAATTTATTTTTAGTAAATGCATAGTTGAACTAATTGAATTAATAGAACTAGTTTATTTTTAGTAAATGCTTAGTTGAACTAATTGAATTAATATAACTAGTTTATTTTTAGTAAATGCTTAGTTGAACTAGTTGAATTAATAGAACTAGTTTATTTTTAGTAAATGCTTAGTTGAACTAATTGAATTAATATAACTAGTTTATTTTTAGTAAATGTTTAGTTGAACTAGTTGAATTAATATAACTAGTTTATTTTTAATAAATGCTTAGTTGAATTAATAGAAGTAGTTGAATTAATTGAATTAGTAAGTGTTTAATGTTTCGCCTAATATGAACATAGGAATTGTCGTCTGACGACGGAAAAAATTTCATTATGTGTGAATACTGTGAAGACCAGCGCGGCCAGTGCGACAGAAATTTCCTTGTTGATGATAGGCGATTCAGCATCAAGCTACATGAGAACTTCGAATTCGATACAGCAAGTCACAACGACAAGTCTGTTTTCGTAATTAAGCATGACTTATATATGCTTCATTTGCCTGACTTATAATTTTTAATTTTCACTATTCTACTAGCGCATCCCCTGCCATGCAAGAATTTTTGTCTTGGATAAGATAAGTTTCAATGATATGGAAACTATGGAGGTAAAGAGAGTTTACCTGAAAACTGAGCATGGTTATACTTTCAACGTCAAAGTATATAATGCACACACGTACACCTATTTTGAATGCAAAACTTGGCAAGCACTATGCAAGGCTTATACATTTGAGCCTGGTATGGTTATCACCTTTGATATTCGTCCGGAAGATAATATTGAAGGTAATAGAGACATATGGGTCGATGTGCAGACGCCTCCAATTCTACCATTATGTGAGTTCTTCTCAACTATATTTTTGTCTTTGATATTGCTTATTAAAAAATAATTGACAACTAATTTCTATTGACAGCTTATCTCCATTCAAGCAAACATGTCCGATGCTTGGTAGGCGGGACCTACTATCGTCCCGGAGCTGAACTAAGCTATGAGCAGATAAGTCATTATGTTTCATGGCTTGAGGATCTTCATACTGTCAAGACAAATTTTCTTCCTGCACTTAGAAATGTTAGTACTCTAAGCGTCGACCAATAGTGATCGTATTGAACTACGGTCACATCTATTTACTGAAAGATGGTAATATTTTTTACTATTTGTCCTCGGTGCATCTTTTGCATACATTATTTTTGCTAAACTTTCATTGCTAAGTATATTAATTACTATACGATATTATTCAACAGGGACTCCTGATGACAGTTGTGCCTCAGTGGATCGAGACTAAAGGTCACATGTCAATGGTTAGCTTACGGCCAAGATATCCTACATTGCACATGAGTGCATTCAGGATTTCTAAAAGCGATGAATGCTTAATAGTGAAAGATTGGAGCAAAATTGCTAACGATCACAGAAAAGTACTAGGGGCAGCAATGAGAAGCGCAGCCCATGATTAAGAGACAGGTTCATCTGCATGCTCCAGTATGATGAATCAGGAGAGCTATACATGTTTTATGCTATTTTACCAGAGAGAGAGTAGCTGCAGGAGTGATTTAGCTAGTTCATGCTGCTCTTAGTACTTGTCCTTTCATGTCCGTGGTCTTCGTTCTGAACTTAATCTCAAAGAGTGATTTGCTTTTGTGGTGTTATATATGAACGCTTATAATATCATGACAATCATGTTGAACTCGATGATATTTTTGCTTCTGCTACAAGTGAATGTTTCTTCTTTAAGCTACTATTGGTGGATATTAGATAGCGGTAATGACTATGATGATTAAATAGTTATAATGACGACTACGATGTTTTTTAGCTAGCTAGCTAGAGTATATATATATATATATATATATATATATATATATATATATATATATATATGCTGATGATATGATGCAAGAGTTTTTATATTAATATGATGATGATGGTGAGTTATTATATCATTTAATGAAAGAAACCACGGATTAGTTTCAGCTGGATGGATCATACCTAAGTGATCAAGTATATATATATGCCATATCCATATATATTAAACTTGATCACCTAATTAGGTGATCAAGTATAATATCGATATGGCATATACTTGATCACTTAGCTAGCTAGATCCTCCAGCCGAAACCAATCCGCGGTACTTTCACCTAATGATTTAACAACTCATTATAATGTAAAACAATCACTAAATTAAACTGAAAACACAAAACTAAAGCAAAATTAAAAAAAAAGACCCAAACATTAAGTACCGGTTGGTGTTACCAACCGGTACTAAAGACCTACGCGCACACGGGCCTGGCTCGTGCCACGTGTTTGCACTTTAGCGCCGGTTCGTGACGAACCGGTACTAAAGGGGGGACCTTTAGTCCCCACTCTTTAGTGTCGGTTGGCGAACTGGCACTAAAGGCCGTCACGAACCGGCACTAAAGGCCGGTTTTGCACTAGTGTATTACCGTAGGTTATCCTAACGGTTTTACATGGCACAAACACTAATTAAAACACAAAACCACATCTAACCAGAGGCTAGATGAAAATTTTATTACTAAACAGAACTAAAAATCAAAGAACTAAAATAAAATTGGATTGCCTCCCAACAAGCGCTATCGTTTAACGCCCCTAGCTAGGCACAAAAACAAGGATATATCTAGGTATTGCCATCTTTGGTAGGCAACCCATAAGTGGCTCTCATAATGGGTTCATAAGGTAATTTAATCTTCTTTCCATGGAAGTGTTCCATGCCTTTCCTTAACATAAATTGGAATGTAATATTCCCTTCCTTCATATCAATAATTGCGCCAATCGTTCTAAGGAAAGGTCTACCAAGAATAATAGGACATGAAGGATTGAAATCTATATCAAGAACGATAAAATCTACGGGCACATAATTCCTATTTGCAACAATAAGAACATCATTAATTATTACCATAGGTTTCTTGATAGTGGAATCCGCAAGGTGCAAGTTTAAAGAGCAAACATCAAGTTCACGGAAAACTAGCAAATCACACAAAGTTTTTGGAATCATGGAAACACTAGCACCCAAATCACACAAAGAATAGCATTCATGATCTTCAATTTTAATTCTAATTGTAGGTTCCCACTCATCATAAAATTTTCTAGGGATAGAAACTTCCAACTCAAGTTTTTCTTCATAAGATTGCATCAAAGCATCAACTATATGTTTAGTAAAGGCTTTATTTTGACTATAAGCATGAGGAGAATTTAGCACGGATTGCAACAAGGAAATACAATCTATTAAAGAGAAATTATCATAGTTAAATTCCTTGAAATCCAAAATAGTGGGTTCGATGCTATCTAAAGTTTTGACCTCTTCAATCCTACTTTTACCAATTTTTGCATCAAGATCTAAAAACTCAGAATTATTGGGATGCCTTTTAACTAAAGTTGACTCATCTCCAGTCCCATCATTATCAAGATTCATATTGCAAAACAAAGATTTAATAGGAGACACGTCAATAAATTTTAGATCTTCATGTCTATTCTCATAAAAACTAGAAGAACATGCCTTTACAAAGCAATATTTCTTAGCACGCATTCTAGTGGTTCTTTATTTGCACTCATCAATGGAAATTCTCATGGCTTTGAGAGACTCATTGATATCATGCTTAGGTGGAATAGATCTAAGCTTCAAAGAATCAACATCAAGAGAAATTCTATCCACGTTCCTAGCCAATTCATCAACTTTAAGCAATTTTTCTTCAAGCAAAGTATTGAAATTCTTCTGAGAAATCATAAACTATTTAACACTAGTCTCAGAATCAGAGGGCAACTTATTAAAATTTCCATAAGAGTTGTTGTAGGAATTACCATAATTATTAGAGGAATTACTAGGAAACGGCCTAGGATTAAAGTTTCCTCTATACGCGTTGTTACCAAAATTATTCCTACCAACAAAATTCGCATCCATAGATTCATTATTATTCTCAATCAAAGTAGACAAAGGCATATCATTAGGATCAGAAGAAACACTCTTATTAGCAAACAATTTCATAAGTTCATCCATCTTTCCACTCAAAACATTAATTTCTTCAATCGCATGAACCTTTTTACTAGTAGATCTTTCAGTGTGCCATTGAGAATAATTAACCATAATATTATCTAGGATTTAGTAGCTTCTCCTAAAGTAATTTCCATAAAGGTGCCTCCCATGGCCGAATCTAAAAGATTTCTAGGAGCGAAATTCAATCCGGCATAAATTTTTTGTATAATCATCCACAAATTCAAACCATGAGTAGGGCGATTGCTTATCATTAATTTCATCCTCTCCCAAGCTTGTGCAACATGTTCATGATCAAGTTGCTTAAAATTCATAATATCGTTCCTAAGAGAGATGATCTTAGCGGGAGGAAAATACTTAGAGATAAAAGCATCTTTGCACTTATTCCAAGAATCAATACTATTTTTAGGCAAAGACGAAAACCAAGTTTTAGCGCGATCTCTAAGAGAAAACGGAAATAGCTTCTATTTAACAATATCATTGTCCACATCTTTCTTATTTTGCATGTCACAAAAATCAACAAAGCTATTTAGATGGGTAGTGGCATCTTCACTAGGAAGGCCGGCGAATTGATCTTTCATGACAAGATTCAAGCAAAGCAGCATTAATTTCAAAAGATTCAGCATCGGTAAGAGGAGCAATCGGAGTGCTAAGGAAATCATTGTTGTTGGTATTGGAAAAGTCGCACAATTTAGTATTGTCTTGAGCCATCGTGACAAACAAGCAATCCAACACACAGGCACACGAGAAGCAAGCGAAAAAGAAGCGAACGGAAAGGAGGGCGAATAAAACGACAAGGTTGAAGTGGGGGAGAGGAAAACGAGAGGCAAATGGCAAATAATGTAATGCGAGGGATAAGAGTTTGTGATGGGTACTTGGTATGTCTTGACTTGTGCGTAGACTCCCCAGCAACGGCGCCAGAAATCCTTCTTGCTACCTCTTGAGCACTGTGTTGGTTTTCCCTTGAGGAGGAAAGGGTGATGCAGCAAAGTAGCGTAAGTATTTCCCTCATTTTTTGAGAACCAAGGTATCAATCCAGTAGGAGATAACGCTCAAGTCCCACGCACATACACAAACAAATAAGAACCTTGCAACCAACGCGATAAAGGGGTTGTCAATCCCTTCACAACCACTTGCAAAAGTGAGATCTAATAAAGATGATAAGATAAAAAATTTGGTATTTTTATGATAAAGACTAAAAGTAAAGAAAGCAAAATAAACGGCGACAGAAATAGCTAGTTGACGGGAAATTAATATGATGGAAAATAGACCCGGGGGCCATAGGTTTCACTAGTGGCTTCTCTCAAGATAGCATAAGTATTACGGTGGGTGAACAAATTATTGTCGAGCAATTGATAGAATTGAGCATAGTTATGAGAATATCTAGGCATGATCATGTATATAGGCATCACGTCTGCGACAAGTAGACCGAAACGATTCTGCATCTACTACTATTACTCCACACATCGACCGCTATCCAGCATGCATCTAGAGTATTAAGTTCATAAGAACATAGTAACGCATTAGGCAAGATGACATGATGTAGAGGGATAAACTCAAGCAATATGATATAAACCCCATCTTTTTATCCTCGATGGCAACAATACAATACGTGTCGTTTCTCATACATCACTTGGGATCGAACACCGCAAGATTGAACCCAAAGCTAAGCACTTCTCCCATTGCAAGAAAGATCAATCTAGTAGGCCAAACCAAACTGATAATTGGAAGAGACTTGCAAAGATAAAAAATCATACATAAAAGAATTTAGAGGAGATTCAAATATTGTTCATAGATAATCTTGATCATAAACCCACAAGTCATCGGATCTCGACAAACACACCGCAAAAGAAGATTACATCGAATAGATCTCCAAGAAGATCTAGGAGAACTTTGTATTGAGATCCAAAGAGAGAGAAGAAGCCATCTAGCTAATAACTATGGACCCGAAGGTCTGAGGTAAACTACTCACACATCATCAGAGAGGCTATGGTGTTGATGTAGAAGTCCTCCGTGATCAATGCCCCTTCCGGCGGAGCGCTGGAAAAGGCCCCAAGATGGGATCTCACGGGTACAGAAGGTTGTGGCGGTGGAAATAGGGTTTCGTGGTGCTCCTGGATGTTTTTGGGGTACATAGGTATATATAAGAGGAAGAAGTAGGTCGGTGGAGCTACGAGGGGCCCACGAGGGTGGGGGCGTGCCCAGGGGGGCAGGCGCGCCTCCCTGCCTCGTGGCCTCCTCACTCCAAGTCCTCTGGATCACGTCTGTTCCGAAAATCACGTTCCTGAAGGTTTCATTCCGTTTGGACTCCGTTTGATATTCTTTTTCTGCGAAACACTAAAATAGGTAAAAAACAGCAATTTGGGCTGGGCCAACGTTAATAGGTTAGTCCCAAAAAATAATATAAAGTGTATGATAAATCCCATTAAACATCCAAATCAGATAATATAATAGCATGGAACAATCAAAAATTATAGATATGTTGGAGACGTATCAGATCGAAAAATTCAATTTCTGAAGGTAGTCGGTACTCTGTTTTAGCTATTTTTAGTAGTAATACATTCCTTCCTAACTTTTGGACAATTTCCAGACACTTATGGAATTTCAGTTGAATGACCTTGAGCAATTGACTAGTAAAAATCGGCTCAAAAGGCTTTAGCAAACAAAGGCTTCCAAGATGCATGGTGTCCGCACATGCCTAGTGTATTTCAACCAGGATTTACTGTTGGTGCAATATCTGCCTACCTTATGTTTTGGAGATTGTTGACAGAAACAGGTATGGACAAATGTGTTTGCTAGTGCACACAGAGATAAAAGTCCATACACAACAGAAGAGAATGCTGTCTCCGGTGCTGAGTTCGGGGAACTTCACCGGAGCATATCTATGCTGTAGAGAAGAATGAGCTATATATGTTGAAGTGATAGAGTCAAGAAGATTAATGTGAAGAAATCGACCCCTTGAAAGTTTTCTGCTATAGCGAAGATTTCTGTTTCGATACCGTCGTCCGAAGAAAATGATTGCAGCGATTGAAGTCAAAGACTAAATGAAGACGTAGTATGCATTGAGTTTTTCTTCTTTGAGTCTTTTGAGTCATAGGACCTCCGTACTATTAAGAGGTGTATAGGTTCTCGATGCTTAGATCTACTGTGATGCTTAGCTACAACCTATGAAAGATGCGAGAGAATTCTCTTTGTGCGCCGAGTAAATACTTGCTAGCAAGAGACTATGATCTTCTTCGCTGCGAAAGATTTGCCTCGGACCGAGGAGTTAGCATTTCTTGCTCCACAAGAAACGTTGTCGTTGTGCTCAAATCCGACCGTTAGAATCATGTCGTTCAGCCATTGGCTGAGTCCGATGTCCAATTTGGTCATTTCCCATCTGGGAAGGTTGCGGCTATAAATAGCCACCCATCTCCAATGTTATCCGTTGGTTGCTCCGCTTGAGATTTATGAGAAGATTGATTTGAGCAACCCCTCCATGAGTGATTTGAGTTTAAGATCCACCAAGAGAAAACCAAGAGCCCAAACTTAGATAGTGGTTTAGCATCACAGCAGCTCTGAGTGAGAGTTCTTGTACCTCTTACTCTTGAGAGCTGCGCACTCTCTAGATGGATAGGTTTGGCTTCGAGTGTTGAAGAGTTGTTGTCTTCACCGAGCCTGATCTTAAGCAACCAAGAGTGGTTGTGGTTTGCGAAGGTCGACTGAAGGTTTGGAGATCACCGACAAGGATCTACCACGAGTGAAATCAACCTGAGTCTGATCAACTCTGTGTTGAAGGAGAATAGGGTGAAGAGAGTTTATCTTCCGTGTGAAGTCACAGCCCGTCCAACCAGACATAGCCCTTTAGCAGAAGGGTGAACTGGTCTACCAAATCTCTTGTCGCCATTGAGCACCACTTGTTATATCTTCTCTACTGCAATTCATTCAGTAGTTTCCATTCGTGCTCAGTGCCATTAGATTTTCGATCTTTGTTCTGTTCTGAGTCATTCATCCTATGTTGTAAAATCACTTCCTTTCATTATCCTCGACTTCTTTCCTTCGTCATTAGTCTATATCTTTGTTATACTATTTAACTTTGTAATTGCATTTTCTTCAGTATTTGTAATGTTTTGTTTCATTCTGTTACACCTGTTTGCTTGTTGCATAACTCTTATCGTAGTTAAACCCATTCTCCATCAAGCTCGGTCTGTTGTAAATGCTTTTCTGGATGAATATGGCTCTGACGAAGAACGCTGATTCAGTGCATTTCTCACAACACTCTATTTTGCTGCGGTGTTTGGAATAAGTTTCAAAGCTTTGGAAAGAAAATTTGAATCTCCCATTCACCCCCCTATGGTCGATATACTCTCGGTCCTAACATTTACCTACCATCCTCTAGGGATATGCGACACTGAGAGATGCGAGTCGGACTTAGACTGTATAAGTCATTATTCATGATTGTGTATGCTTTTGACCGGCGAACTATTTTCTTAGCCTCGACCTCATCTTCAGGGAGTTCCTTCCAAAGAAGGTATGCAATGAATGGCAAAGTTAAGTTGGGTTGACCATTTGAATTCGGTGGATTCGATTTGGTAAAATGTTGTACATTTTGCACGCACATTATGTGTATTTTGTATATGTAGTGTGCAAATGAGTAAACATATAGTAGTTCTTTAGGGCTTTACTATGCTTTGTTTGGAGAAATGGTTTTTTGAATCTTATTTTGCACGGAGCACCGATTACACGCACCGAATACATTTGTATTACTAGTCCTACTGGTTGCTATTTAATTGTCCGCTATAGAGTATTTTTCTTTATGAGCTTCTACACGCGTGGTCAGCTGTCGTATGCGGTATGTGCAAGCGTGCGTCACATAATCGAGCAAGCACATGTATATTTTGATCTTCGAATCAGTTAGATGTTTTCCAAGTTAGTTTTTGTGCTTGATGTTAATATTTCCCACAGTATCGTGCCACTCGTGCATGAACGCATCATGCTCTATTAAAAACACAGTTGGATTATTCCCCATGGGAGAAAATAGTTGAGCGTTATACTTTGTATTACCGAATCAAGTGAATATCATTATACATCATAGGATGGCTAAGAGCTCATAAATTTCAGGTTGCACGCGTGTGCCATACATTAGTGAATCAATTGGTTTAATGGTCTTCTAACATTATTATATTAGATATTATATATGCAATTGAAGTTTGATGTTATGTTGGAAATAGCACCGAACGATTACCGAATAGAGTAGTCGTTTGTTTTGAACATCAAAGAGCAGATATGGAGCTTTTAAATTCTACAATCACATTATGTTTATACATTAAAATTAACGCATGCATGAACTTAACCGCTTGCTTTAACAAGGTTGTCACTAGCTTTCTTTTCAATACAACTATATTTGCTAAATCTTAATAATTTGAAGTTTCGCCTAACGAAATTGCTGACATGTGTGAAATACATCTATATATCAAAGGAATAATTCTTAGATTGTTCAAACTATTAAGTAATATGTTTTCAATTCTTCTTTCAAAAAAATGGGCCCATGGAAGTCCAATATCCAAATCGTAGCACTATGAAATGTTGCTTTTATGTATGAATATATGGCATATACTCTGATATTTAGGTAGTAATACATCATTCCTTATGTATTGGCCACAACACTTTTCTCAGAATAAACATGTAATGTAATTGTGGATGATATATCATCTTGCTATCATAGGTAGTATTACATTATTGCCTTAGAATGCCAACAATAATACCTGTCTAATTTCTATTGTACCACCATACTTAGATAGAAGGTACCCCACCCCCACCCCTTGACTTGATGGTGTAGGCAATTCTCATAATTAATTGTAAATGATGGTAGGTAACTCTAATTTAGATATTCAAAAGTACTATTATATGTTGCCTTACATAGATATAGATTTAATGAGTAGTACTACAACATTGCCTTACATAGTGTAGATTTATCGATTTCAGGAAGTGTTGTATCACTCCCTCATTTAGATAGATACCGGTGACAGGTCAAACCTAAAATGGGTTAGTATTGGAAACAATGGTTAGTCCACAATATTATTTGCCTTGTATTACACTATTTCCCATATTTTCTTTAGTATTGCCATCAAGGTTCTTTTTGTTTGGAGTGTTTTATTTCCCTCTTAATTAGGACAACTTGTCAATGTCCACTATGTCTTGACCATATCTGGACAAGCATGATCACCTTGGTACCCACCAACATGTGGTTTCCCATAGTTTAGGTGATAGCACAGGCCTTTGTTCGTATGCATGTTTGGTACATGTGTTGGGTAGTGTGTTATGTTACCGAATTGACTAATTGTTAGTTATTTTGACATTAGAGATTGGCTAGTGTTTTTATAGAAATTTACTTCGCACATCACCATGGTGTAAATGACTATATATGAAATATGCATCATCGATGATAATGTGTGCATTCATATATTACATGAGAAGAAGCCAATCAATGTGCATCATGATAATATATTTTGGCACTGCATGTAATACATGATAAGCGATATGGGAGAGGCATCATATCTCGCACACGTCTTAGGTCAACAATTGGATGATGTTAACTGCAATGACCCATCTATTTAGTTGGATATTTAATCATTTGGGAATGTCTACTTGGGCTTCTGAAACCACTCATGTCATGATTGAATATAGAAAATGTGGTCATGCATTCTTGGAAATGTTCAATGTTAATGTACAAAGTTGTAGTACATTAGTGCTAATGACATTAATAGTAGCTCTAGTAGATATTCAAAGTAGTTCTATATTGTTATTTACATATCATCATTCCTCCAATTAAAGATCAGTCGGGCGAACCAGGTAAGTTAATTGTTGAGGAAACCGTCTAAAGCCGGATTTAGATATGAATAATAGCTTTTGTTTTGATCAATTGTTGAGGATACCGTCTAACGGATTTAGATGTGCATGATGACCATTTTGATATCACGATTTGTCTACATTAATCTCATTTCCAATTGCGCGGGGATCGAAAAATTCAATTTCTGAATGTAGTGGGTACTCTATTTTAGATATTTGTAGTAGTAATACATTCCTTCCTAACTTTTGGAAAATTTCCAGACACTTATGGAATTTCGGTTGCATCAGCGTGAGCAGCTGACTAGTAAAAATTGGCTCAAAAGGCTTCAGCAACCAATTGCCTTCAAGAAGCATGGTGTCCGCACGTGCCCCAGTGTATTTTAACCAGGATTTACCTACCCTCCTCTGGGGAGATGCAACTCTGAGAGATGCGAGTAGGGCTTAGCTTGTATAAGCCATTATTCATGATTGTGTATGCTTTTGACCGGTGAACGATTTTCTTAGCCTCGACCTCATCATCACGGAGTTCCTTCCACAGAACGTATGCAATGAATCGCAAAGTCAGGTCGGGTTGAACATTTGAATTCGGTGGATCCAATTTGGCAAAATGTCGTACATTTCGCATGCACATGATCTGTATTTTTTATATGTAGTGTGCAAATGAGTAGGCATATAGCAGTCTTTTAGGGCTTTACTATGCTTTGTGTGGGGAAACGGAATTTTGAATCTTATTTTGCATGGAGCACGGATTACACGCACCGAATACACGTGCTTTACTAGTCCTAATGGTTGTTATTTAATTGTCCGCTACAAATTTGTCTTCATGAGCTTTTACACGCGCGGGCAGCTATCTAATGCGGTATGTGCAAGCGTGTGTTACATAGTCGAGCAAGCACGTGTAAAGTTTGATCTATCGAATCAGTTAGATGTTTTCCAAGTTAGTTTTTGTGCTCGATGTTAATATTTTCGACAGTATCATGCCACTCGTGCATGAACGCATCATGCTATATTAAAAGCACAACTGGATTGTTCCCCGTATGGGGGAAAATAGTGGAGTGTTACACTTTGTATTACCGAATCAAGTGAATATCAGTATACATCGTAGGATGGCTAAGAGCTCATGAATATCAGGTTGCACGCGTGTGTCATGCATTAGTGAATCAATTGGTTTAATGGTCTTCTAACATTATTATATAAGATATTATATATGCAATTGAAGTTTGATGTTATGCTGGAAATAGCACCGTACGATTACCAAATAAGGTAGTCGTTTGTTTTGAACGTCAAAGAGCAGATCGGGGGCTTTTAAATTATACAACCACATTATGTTTATACAAGAAAAAATTTAACTCATGCAACAACATAACTGCTTGCTTTAACAAGGCGCCACTAGCTTTCTTTTCAATGCCACTATATTTGCTAAATCTTAATAATTTAAAGTTTCGCCTAATGAAATTTCTGTCATATGTGAAATACATCTATATATCAAAGGCATAATTCTTAGATTGTTCAAAACTATCAAGTAATATGTTTTCAATTCTTTTTTTAAATGGGCCCACGGAAGCCCAATATCCAAGCCGTAGCATTATGCAATGTTCCTTTATGTATGAGTATATGGCATATACTGTGATATTTAGGTAGTAATACATCATTCCTTATGTATTGGCGATAACACTTTGCTCATAATCAACATGTAATGTAATTGTGGATGATATATCATCTTGCTACCAATGTTGCTCAAAGTCAGTTCAAGTTAAACTAGCAGTTACTAAATTTTTCAGTTGTGAGATATAACTGGATTCTCATGAGATGGAAATAGAACCAAGGTTGTATATTTGATACAGTCCAAGGTAATTTTCTCGAACCAGAGGATGCTAGTAAGTGTGCAAACTTGAAGAGATCCAGTAATAATGTGAAGCATGCATAGTGGAGTTGGAATCTTTGTTTTGGCGAATTGATCAAAGAAATGATTTCATCGATAGAAACAAAGATGATTGTATTTACAAGAAAGTAAGTGGGAGCATGATAAATATTTCTAAGCACTGTGTGTGCATGACACATTATTGCAAATTATATAAATTTCTTGACACAGATTAAGACCTTATTGAAACTAGTTTTCCAGTAAAGTACTTAGGCAATATATAGCCCTGGTACCAGGCATAATGATCTATGAAGATAGTAGTGCTTAATCAGGCTTAGCCAAAATAAATATTGACAGAATACTAAAGCAGTTTAATATGAAATACGCAAGAAGAGTTTTTTTTGTCAAAGTCACATGGAAGGAGTTTTAAGCAAGAATCAGTGTCTTGAAACACTGATGAGCGAAAGACATGATTTCAATCACTCTTTGTGTTAAATATGTTCCATGGTATGTAAACAACCTGATATGTCTAGTACTCCAAGTAAGTTGTGAGAATGACCAAATTATTGATCATAGGACAACAGTCAAATGTCAATGAGTATTAGTGGCATGCTTCTCGCTCATGGAGAAGATGAAGAGATTGTTGTAAGAAGGTACATCAATACAGGCTCGTTGTAAGTAAGTACATCGATAAAATCTTCATCAGTGCTCCAAGTGATTTCAATTAAATGATTGTTGGTGGCACAATAAGTTGGAATTGGTCCAAAAGGTTACTGTGGTGAATTCTACAACAGAAGGCTGAGTATATATTGTCACTTTAGAAGTAACTGTAGAGGGTGATGAATCAAAAGTTCATTTATGATCTTGGTATGATTTCTAGATGATTGTGCAAATGGAACACTTCTTAATAGTGGTTTCATAGCTCAGTTTAAGGAATCATAGATCTTGTTAGTTCAATACATAAAAAGCTAGTTTCACACAAAATACGAATTTATGTGGAAGCATGACAGATACATTGAAATGCAAATGATACACAGGGATATGAAGACTGTCGGATTCGATAGGAGAAAGTCTATACCACAAGAAAACTATGGATAGACACGGATTGCCATTGGTGTAAAAGTTAAAAGTGCTAACTAGATTATTGACTCTAGTGCAAGTGGGAGACTGTTGGAAATATGCCCTAGAGACAATAATAGTTGTATTATTATATTTCCATATTCACAAATAAGCGATTATATTTCATGCTATAACTGCTATGATCCTGGAATATGCGATTCAGTGGAAAACTCATATGCACGTGTGGAATGATAAACGGTTAAATAAAAGGTTCCTAGTCTTGCCTCTGGGACTAGCTCAAGTGTTGTTGGTGATCATGTTTTCCGGATCTTAGGATATTATCAAGTGTAACGATAGTCCTACAACAACATTGAGATTATGACATTAGAAGAACGATCATATTGAATCGACCCCATATTGTTTGTTATGGATTGAGTTAATATCGTCTGTAATCAATTGTAATAACACAGAGTGTTAACATGTGAGTTTGCTCCTTAGACCATGAGAGTATCATGATCATTTCTTACCGTACGGTGGGCTTTGGGGTTGCTCAAACGTCACGTGTAACACGGTGATCATAACGACAACTTACGGGTTCATCGGAAAGTTTAACAAGTGACCGGATAGCTCGAGAGTGGGATTTGCTCCTCCGACGATGGAGAGATATTCTTAGGGCCCTCTCGGTATGACGGCATAAATGATCGCCTGGCTAGATACAAGTGACTTTGTCACGGGGATGCCGAAACACAGTAATGAGAAAGAAGAACAAAACCGGTAACAAGGATTTCGGTATAATGAGCATAGTGATGACTCGGGAGGATACCGATGCATCTCGGGTTTTTTGAAGTATCGCGAAGCAAAGGGAACATCACATGATAACCAAAGGTTCACTCGAATATCATTCATCTACTCACAGGGTGTCGGGGAAACGACACCTATGGGATCACGGGAATCCCTACTACGGTGGGCAGGGCGCGGGGTTGTGAGAAGAGCAGGTTTAGGAGTCAGAACACGGTTCATTTACCCAGGTTCGGGCCGCGAGGATGTGTAATACCCTAGTCCTGCTTTAGTGTGTATTTGAGAGAGTTCTTCAGCTCTCGAACTAGCTATGGTGGTTGCGTAGTTCCAAAGAGCCGAATCCCTCTCCAGTATTCCTCGGGCCTCCTTTTATAGTCAAAAAGGGGCTACCACAGTGGCACATTGGAGGTGGAAAGGCGTACAGTGCACAAGCTTATCGCCTGCCATTAGGGGACAAAACACATTAAATGCGCTACTTAGGTGTCCATTAGCTTTATCGGGGACGGGAACGAGGCCCGTCCCGTCCGTCGCTGCCCCGCCTCGCTTCGACATGCGCCCAAGCCAACGATGCATCTGGCGCCATGTAGGTAGACATGCAGCTGAGGTGGCGCGGTGGGAGGATCTTCACGAAGATCACATACCACCATGCAGGTGCTTGCTGAGTTGGCTTGGAAGCCGCTCGTCGCCACGCAGGCGCTTGCCCGGCTGGTCGAGCTGGCAGCTGCACGGGGACGGCGGTGGAGTCTTGGTAGGCACGGGCCTGGCTATGGACCCGCTGATGTTCTCGGCAAGGGTCTTGTCGGGGCCCCGGCAAGGGCCTTGTCGCGGCGTCGTAGTTGTCCCCGGCAAGGATCTTGCCGGGGGTCTTGTGACTCTCCTCGACAAGGATCTTGCCGAGGGTCGTCCTCCTCTGGTCCTCATCTGATCTTGTGTATCTATGATCTTGACAAATATCTGCATGCCACTAAGGAGGTGCCTCCCGAGCCTTTGTCCCGACGTGGTTGATTGCGTCGGAAGCCGTGGGCTCAAGGGTGGCGCGGCGCTCACTGGTGTTGAGAGCTGCCCGGCAAGGCTCTTGCCGGGCTCTTGAGGCTGCACTGCAAGGGCCTTGCCGGGGAAATCTGCTTCGTCCTTCTGCTCTTTATGTTCTTGGTCTTGGCGTTGTTTTGATTGGTCTTGTGCTCCAGTTCTCCTCCCTCGCCCTGCTAAGTGTGGCCATGGGTGTGGCTCTGACTGCCCGTGCACAGGTAAGGGTTCAAAAGGAGAGCCCCTACTTTTCTACACTGACAGGAGTCCCCGGTCCTGGGCCACACATAAGTGCCACGCGTTGTTGGGCTAGGCCCAGAACGGTGCACGGGCAGGTGGGGTGGATTTCTTTTTGTTACAGTAACTTCCTCGCCCGTTGCGCCTCCCCATGGCTCGCGTTGAATGCGTGACGTGGGGGTCGTGCGTAGAGCGATCATGGCCTGCTTGCGTCATCTCACGGGTCTACGAGTAAAGAGGCGGTCTGAGTTTCCTTCTTAAAAAATGAGGGAGTTGCAAAGGCGCGGCTCATTTACTAAGTGGACCTGGGTCGTGGCCATTACGATTCCCACGCCCCCCTCCGATCACGGGGCGTGGAATGGCCGTTCCACTTGCCATCCAGGCCCTGACCCATTTTCCATGTGTCCCCCATGCATCGGGGAGGGCAGGCGGCGGATGCAGAAGGCGCGGGATTCTGTGCTAGGGTGGGGGGCCGGGCGCCGCTGATTGGGGCTGCGGGTCGATCCTGATTCTTTGCGCCCCTCCCCATGACTGGATTGGTTGAGCGGGGCGGCCGAGCTCGGACCCCGCCCCTTTATAAGAAGGGGAGGGGGAGGACTGCGTTCCTCAATCTCTCATTACCCATCTCTCCTCATCTTGTCTCCTTCCCTTCCTCTGCCATGGCGGGAGGGCGCGGCGGTGCTTCCACGGTGGCGTCAAGGGTTTCTGCTCGACAGTGCGCCCCTCCTCCTCAAGAGCTCATGGTGGCGGAGCCAACCATGACAGGAAGGGGGAGGGGCGAGGGCGAGGCCGTCGTGGCGCTCGGGGAAGAGGAGGACGGGGCGGCGCACCGGCCTCGCCTCCACCAGTAGTCCCTCCTCCGATGGAGGGCCACGTCGGGGATCAGTCTTGCGAATTCTTCATCAGGCTGCACCGGCCGGTGCGCCGTCATCGTCGTCTTCCCACTCGGTTTGCTCGGGAGATGGAGCTCGACCTACCGCAGACCCTGAGGCTGCACATGAGGGGCTGTGGGAAAGGCGGCACGTGGGTCGACGTCGACTTCCCCGCTCCTCACGTCATGTATCTTCGTCGCGGATGGAAGACCTTCGCTCGTGTCCACAGCCTGATGGAGGGGCTCGTTCTCTACTTCAAATTAATGGAGAACGGCCTGCTCTCCGTCAAGGTCTTTGGGGACATGGGAACTCGCCTAAAGTGCCGCGTGGAGAGCTCCTCCGACGATGAACATTCCTCATCGAGCGAGAGTGACGAGGAGGATAGTGACAGCGACGACGAGGGTAGTAGGCGGGAGGATGACGGGTCCGACTAGGTGTCGGATGCGTCGTCCAAGGCGACGCCGGCAGCACCTCCTTGAACTTCTTGGGGTCACCTCCTTGGGCGGTTGGCTTGGGAGGCCGGAGAAGACTAAGAAGGCGGGTGGCAGGCCGTCAAGTCGGAGTACACGAGCACTGACGCCTTCGTCACGTATTGTCGGTCCTGCCGCCTCGTCTTCCAGCTCTTCTCTCGTCATCATCATCACCAGCCTCTCTTCGGGGTGGCACCGCGATGTTCTCCTGGTGCCTTCTGTTGCTCGTGCCTCGCCTAGGCGCTCTTTTTGCCCTCCCGTTATCCTGTTCCTTTTCCTGAGGAGAGGGACAAGAAAGGGATTACGGGCACCTTTTCATTTTTTAGTCTTCAAGCCTATGGGCCTTTGTAAACTTTCAACCTTGTAATCCCCTTGCTCATGTTTGCATTCCGTACAAACTGTACCTGTTTGGAACGTATTAATGAAAAAGGGTGCTTGCCAGGTTTTTTTGTGCGTGAGCGAGGCCCATGCCAAGGAACGAATACTTGCTATTTTTAAGATAGACATTATTGCCCGGCAACAGGCCTTGCCGTTCCTTTCTCCATCCGCGGCCATACTCACACTCTTGGCGGGGGCTGGGGCGAAGTAGGTTTAGGCCCCTCGTTTACTTCCTCGTCACCGTGACTACGACCAAGTTCCGGCCCAGGGAATAGTTCTAGGGCACAGGAAAAATGGAGCACGGTGGTCTAGGAATAAAACGAGGTTTCATACGTCCCAATTTTGTACGGGAATGCATATCAGGGGATAAAGGACTTATCTGGGTTAGCATGCCCCGGCGACCTTGGCTTGTTGTGGTCAGATCTCCTGGCCTGCAACCCCCGGCAATCTTGGCTTGCCGGGGTCGGGACGTCAGCCTGCCCTCTTCCCTCCGGATGGCCCAGCAGAGATGTTTACGCATGCTGTGAACCTAAAAAAGATAGGAGAAAACAGAAAGATGCACACTCAACCTCTAAGCTAGGGGTTAGTCGCCGCTAAGCACTATCAACCCTAACCAAGGAAGAGACTCAATCTAGCATGCATGCCAAAACTTAGGGCGCCAGCGCTTCATTTATTTATGCTCAGGGTCCGCGTCTGGCTTTGTACAAAGGGTTACATGCCTTATCGGCAAGGCTTGTACAAAAGGGTGGCTTGCGGGGAGGCCCGGCAACCGCGCCTTACGGGTAAAACTTGCGAAGATGTTCAATGTTCCAGGAGTTGCTCACTGGAATACCATCTTCGGTCTCCAGGCGGACTGCGCCGGGCCTGGTGACTCGTATTACCCAATAAGGGCTGAGGGAGTCCCGGATTAGGGGATGTCCGGATAGCCGGACTATGACCTTTGGCCGGACTCCTGGACTTTGAAGATACAAGATTGAAGACTTCGTACCGTGTCCGGATGGGACTTTCCTTGGCGTGGAAGGCAAGCTTGGCGTCTGAATATGTAGATCTCCTACCATTGTAACCGACTCAGGTAACCCTAACCCTATTCGGTGTCTATATAAACCGGAGGGTTTTAGTCCATAGGACGAACAACAATCATACCATAGGCTAGCTTCTAGGGTTTAGCCTCTCTGATCTCGTGGTAGATCTACTCTTGTACTACCCATATCGTCAATATTAATCAAGCAGGAGTAGGGTTTTACCTCCATCGAGAGGTCCCGAACACAGGTAAAAACTTCGTGTCCCTTGTCTCTGTTACCATCCGCCTAGACGCACAGTTCGGGACCCCCTACTCGAGATCCGCGGTTTTGACACCGACATTGGTGCTTTCATTGAGAGTTCCTCGTATGTCGTCATCTTTAGGCCCGATGGCTCCTCCGATCATCAATAACGGCGCGCCCAGGTGAGACTTTTCTCCCGGACAGATCTTCGTATTCGGCGGCTTTACCTTTGCGGGCAATTAAGCAGCCATCTGGAGCAGACTGAAAGCTACGCCCCTGGCCATCAGGTCAGATTTGGAAGTTTGAACTACACGGCTGACATCCGCGGAGACTTGATCTTCGACGGATTCGAGCCACATCCAAGCGCGCAGCACTGTCACGAGGGGCATGATCTAGCTCTGCCGCCGAACAGTGTCCTGGAGGCCGCACCAGAGTCCGCTCCGACCTTTAGCTTGGAGCCGACCACGCCAATCAAGGACGGTGGTTGGACACCGCCTCGGGGGCTGCGATCTCTACGGCGATCGTGCCGTACATCTACCCCGTCCTTTGCGAAGCTCGTAACTCCAAGGTGTCGGACTCCTCTCCGGACTCCGAGCCTTCCATGCCCCTGCCAATCGAATCCGATTGGGCGCCGATCATGGAATTCCTTTGCCATGGACATCTTTCGGCACTCGCCCTTTGGCGACATTCTCAATTCACTAAAGTCTCTCTCTTTATCGGAGAGCTCTGGCCGGATTATGGTCAGGAAGGCTGGGATGCGGACGACGAAGAAAATCAAAGCCCACCCACCACCCACTTCGTAGCCACTGTCGATGATTTAACCGACATGCTCGACTTCGACTCCGAAGGCATCGACAGTATGGACGACGATGCAGGAGACGACCAAGAACCAACGCCCATAGGGCACTGGAAGGCCACCTCGTCATACGACATATACATGGTGGACATCCCAAAAGATGGGAATGGCGATGGAATAGCGGAGGATGACCCCTCCAAGAAACAGCCTAAGCGCCGGCGTCAGCGGCGCCGCTCTAAATCCCGCCACAGCAAAAACGGTGATTCCGGCACGGGAGACAATAACACCCCGGACAGTGCCGAAGACAACCCCCTCCAGCAAGATTCAGCGCAGGAGGATGGAGAAGCCAGCCCTCATGAGAGAGCGGCAGAAAAAGAGGTAGAGGACGATAATTACATGCCTCCCTCCGAAGATGAGGCAAGCCTCGACGACGATGAATCTGCCGTGCCCGAGGATCCCGTCGAACAAGAGCGTTTCAAACGCAGGCTCATGGCCACATCAAGCAGCCTCAAGAAAAAGCAGCAACAGCTTAGAGCTGACCAAGACTTGCTAGCTGACAGATGGACTAAAGTCCTTGCGGCAGAAGAGTATGAACTCGAGCGCCCCTCCAAGAGCTACCCAAGACACAGGCTGCTAACCCGATTAGAGGAGGAAGCACCCAAACCTACATCACCAGTGCATGATATGGCTAACCGGCCACCTCGTGGCCGTGACAGAGAGGCCTCTCGGCCCTCAACTCAAGCCGCACCCCGTCGCCGCTCAAAAAATACAAAGGCGCGGGGAAATGCGCCAGACCTGTGAGATATATTAGAGGACAAGGCAAGGCAAACAAGATCGATCTACCAATCGCGTGGGCGCCCCACGACACGTGACGATAACCGTCACGCCGGATATGGCAACTCCGGCCGGGCCGAACATAGTAGACAAAGCTCATTTGAGCTGCGTCGTGATATAGCCCAATACAGAGGTGCCGCACACCCACTATGCTTCACAGATGAAGTGATGGATCATCAAATCCATGAGGGTTTCAAACCCGTAAACATTGAATCATACGATGGCACAACAGATCCTGCGGTTTGGATCGAGGACTATCTCCTTCACATCCACATGGCCCGCGGTGATGATCTACACGCCATCAAATACCTCCCACTCAAGCTTAAAGGACCAGCACGGCATTGGCTTAACAGCTTGCCAGCAGAGTCAATTGGTTGTTGGGAAGACCTGGAAGCCGCATTCCTCGACAATTTCCAGGGCACATATATGCGACCACCAGACGCCGATGACCTAAGCCACATAATTCAGCAGCCAGAGGAATCGGTCAGACAATTCTGGACACGGTTCCTAACCAAGAAAAATCAAATCGTCGATTGTCCGGATGCCGAGGCCCTTGCAGCCTTCAAACACAACATCCGCGACGAGTGGCTTGCCCGGCACCTAGGACAGGAAAAGCCGAAATCCATGGCAGCCCTCACAACACTCATGACCCGCTTTTGCGCGGGAGAGGACAACTGGCTAGCTCGTAGTAACAACATGACCAAGAGCCCTGGTAATTCGGATACCAAGGACAGCAGTGGCAGGTCGCGTCGCAACAAGCACAAGCGCCGCATTAACGGCGATAATGCTGAGGATACGGCAGTCAATGCCGGATTCAGAGGCTCTAAACCCGGTCAGCGGAAAAAGCCATTTAAAATAAATACTCCGGGCCCGTCCAATTTGGACCGAATACTCGATCGCTCGTGCCAGATACATGGCACCCCCGAAAAGCCAGCCAATCACACCAACATGGATTGTTGGGTGTTCAAGCAGGCATGCAAGTTAAATGCCGAAAACAATGACAAGGGGCTGGATAGCGATGACGAGGAGGAGCCCCGCCACGAACAATAGATGACAGAAGGGCTTCCCCCCGCAAGTGCGGACGGTGAACGTGATATACGCAACCCACATACCCAAAAGGGAGCGGAAGCGTGCACTAAGGGACGTATATGCGATGGAGCTAGTCGCCCCAAAGTTCAACCCCTGGTCTTCCTGCCCGATCACTTTTGATCGAAGGGACCACCCCACTAGCATCCGCCATGGCGGATTCGCCGCATTGGTTCTAGAACCAATCATTAACGGATTTCATGTCACTAGAGTCCTAATGGACGGCGGCAGCAGCCTGAACCTGCATTAACAGGACACAGTGCGCAAAATGGGCATAGACCCATCAAGGATTAATCCCACGAAGACGACCTTTAAAGGCGTCGTACCAGGTGTAGAGGCCAATCAGACAGGCTCGCCATTACACTTGAAGTGGTCTTCGGATCCCGGATAACTTCGAAGCGAGGAGTTAATCTTTGACATAGTCCCGTTCCGCAACGGCTATCACGCACTGCTCGGACGAACCGCATTTGCAAAGTTCAATGCGGTGCCGCACTGCACATATCTCAAGCTCAAGATGCCAGGCCCTCGAGGAGTCATTACGGTCAATGGAAACACCGAACGCTCTCTCCGGATGGAGGAGCATACGGCGGCCCTCGCGGCGGAAGTACAAAGCAGCCTCTTAAGGCAATTCTCGAGTCCGGCTATTAAACGTCCGGACACCGTCAAGCGCGCCCGGAGTAACCTACAACAAGACCGCCTGGCACGTTCCGAGCACGCATAGCAATGCGGCCCAAGCCCCAGCCCTCGCGAAATTGCGAAACCAGTACTACGCGTACATAATTACGCTCTGGAAATACCATGGGCATAGGGGAAGGGGCACGACCACGGCATGCCTAGAATGCGGCTCAACCGCACCAGGGGCTCCCGATTGTGTCATTCTTTTCTTCTTTCTTTTTTACTTTCAGGACTCCGTTCTCATGAAGCCTTGTCCGGCATTAGAATCGCCGAACACACGATGCAACAGCCAGGGAAGCAGAAAGCTACGTCGAGTGTCCACGTGGTCTCTGTTACAAGCAATATATCGGTTTCACACACCATCCCACAGCTTACCCCTGGAGGGAGACATGTTAAAAAGTCCCGTCCCTTGCTTATCGCACTATTTGTATCGTTCTGCTCTTACTGCAGCCCTTTTGAATAAACAATATATAGCTTCTGCCTATTATTGAATTCCCTTTTTTCTATATATATATATATATATATATATATATGTTCATTTATGACATTGTGCAACAGTACACTTTAGTGCAGGGCAATACACCGAGGGCTTAAGTACCCCATAACATGGTGTGATAAGTCCGAACACTTTCACAAGTGTGGCACCCCGAACTTATAGCATTATATGCATCGGCTCCGAATCATGTCTTGGGTCAATAGTTGGGTTTGTCCGGCTCCCATGTTTTTGTACCTTACGTTCCGTTATATTGGCTAAGGTAGCTTTTGGAGAACCACTGAGATTGTGCCCCGGTTGAGCTGGGTTAAGCACCTCAGTGGAGAAAGCTAAAACTGACCGTCATGATAGGGCGAGAGCCGATCGCTGTTCGAGAGGTTTTTGAGTCCCTAAAGACTTATGCCGCTTAGAGCGAGGAGTCGGCATTGTCCGGCCTAAGGCGTGGATAGCGCCCCGAACTCAGTCTTATGAATACTAGGGGCTTCGCCGAAATTTAAAATTATAGAATTCTATGGATAAGTGAGAGTGTTCAAGCATTATAGTCCGGTTGCCTTGTTCGTTGCGTTGAGCGCCTCCCTCGAAGGACCCAAGAATGGGAACAAGAGCGCTCAAGTTTATCCCAACACCCCAAAGACTCGTGGCATGGGGGCTGAAGCCGACGACTCGCCATCTCTCAAATTTAATAAATGGCCGCACCGAAGGTAATATTTTAAATTCAAAAGTGTTGCTTCGCGCATATGAACAAGTTTTCAGCGCATAGGATAACAAATGCGAGTCTACTCAAAAATTATATCTTTGGAGCATTCATCCGCTATAAGGCAGGCACCCTTCAGACGCCCTCATAATACATTTCAGGCTTGCGATGCTCCTTCTTCGGTGGTGGTCCGTCCGTCACAAGCTTCTCAGCGTCCATCTTGCCCCAAAGGCACCTTAGCAAGGGCAAGGCCCACGGGCACCTTCGATGCAGACGGAGCGCTTTGATGACTTCAACCCATGGACAGGCGTCCACCAAATTACCACCAGCCCAAGTAGCTCCCAGACATGGCTTCCTTAGGCCACAGCCGAACTATGAGGCCTTTCATGGCCTGTTCGGCCACCTTATGGAGCTCGACCAGCTGCTTCAACTGGTCGCTTAAGGGCACCGGGTGTCCGGCCTCAGCATACTGAGACCAGAACACCTTCTCCGTCGAGCTTCCCTCCTCGGCTCGGTAGAATGCGGCAGCATCAACCACACTGCGGGGCAGATCTGCGAATGCTCCTGGAGAGCTCCGGATTCGGGTAAGTAACAGATAATTCACTTTCACATGCTTGCTTTGCATATAGAATGCCTTACCCGCCGCTATCTTCTTCATCGCATCAATCTCCTGGAGGGCTTTCTGGGCTTCGGCCTTAGCGGCCTTGGCGCTCTCAAGGGACGAGGCGAGCTCGGACTCTCGAGTCTTTGAGTCACGCTCCAAACTCTCGTGTTTTTCCATGAGAGCCTGGAGCTCTTGCCGCACCTCCGCCACCCGCGCCTCCTGCTTCTCTCGCTCGGTGCGCTCCGCGGCCGCATTGCTTTCGGCCTTGGACACCGCTTCCTTCAGGGTCGCCACCTCGTTCGTGGCCCCTGCAATATTCACGTTATTCCTGTCATTTTTTGCAAATACATCTTTTAAATACTCCCATAAGGTATTACTTACCTTCCTTGTCTTCGAGCTGCTTTTTGGCAAGTCCGAGCTCGTTCTCGGACCGATCGAGGCTCTGCTTTAATGCATCAACCTCCATGATCAAGGTCTGGCAGAGGTCGCAGCAGCATCGCATTCCCATATTGACATACTTATGTTAGACTCCTGCGTATATCTTTTAGAGCCTCGGTTCGGCTATTTCTTTCGAACACCAAACTGAGCATCGAGGCTACTGTCTATGCGGTAATATTTTACATATCTTAAATACATACCTCAAAGCCTGTTAGAAGGCTGGGATAGGCTTCAGTCAGCCCGCTCTTGGCGGACTGAACTTTCTGGATCACCGCACTCATAACAGTGCGGTGCTCCTCGTTGATGGAAGCGCCGTTAAGAGCCTCCATCAAATCATCCGGTGCCTCCGGTTGGACGGAGGTCACCGGCGTTGCATTCTTGCCCTTCTTACAAAGGGGTCGCCTGTCGGACTCCGGAACCACTGAAGGTTCCGGTACGGAGTCCGGCGCAGGGCCGGACTTGAAGCCCTTTGGGGTTTTATCCCCGTCGAGCCCGGGTTCCGGAGGTCGCCTTTGGCGCCTCCAGGGCCACCTCCTCCTGGCTGGGCCCCTTTTGGGACTCCACCCCGGCTTCATCCGTGGCGGGAGGAGACGAGGCGGTCGGAAGTGAGGTGCTATTCACCTCCGACGAATCCAGGGAGCCGCTCGACGAATCGTCAAGCCCGTCCTTGGGCGGGCTCTGCGGTTATACTTGGCATTACAAGATGTTGTGTTACAAATGGAACGCCATGAGTTATTCTGCTGTCCGGACACTTACGATTTCGCCAGGGGCTTGGTCCTTGGTGCCCACCCCTCTTCACCGTCGTCGGCATTGGCGGTGTAGTCCGGAGGAAGGGTCCTTCCCTTCTTGGACCCTCCGGCCTCCCCAGTTGGGGCGGCCTTCCTTTTCTTCTCTTCCCCCGCTGGGGGAGAGGCCTCTTTTTCCTCCTCCTCGTCTTCGCGGGAGGAGTCCACCTCGGAGTCATCGGATGATGAGTCCGACAAGCGGCGCCGGGAACTCCTTCGAGTTCCCGTGACCTTCTTCTCCGGCAGCACGTGAGGTGCCAGAACCAGCAGCCCCATTAATCGGGCGTCCGCTGGGTCTTCTGGCAAGGGAGCCGGACAGTCAATCTGTCCGGACGTCTTCAGCCAGTCCTGTCAAAGGTGAGGGAGTTTTAGAGTCAAACTATGAAAAAAGAGTCCCGTAAAGGGTAAAATAACTTATCTCGCTGGCTTGATGCCGCGAGCTGAATCCGCGATCTTCGGTAGCGGATGCAGGAGCTTCGTCGCCCTTGAACAGCACCTTCCAGGCATCTTCGTACGTAGTGTCGAAGAGCCGGCTCAAGGTTCGACGTTGTGCCGGATCAAACTCCCACAAGTTGAAGGCCCGTTGCTGGCATGGGAGAATCCGGCGGATGAGCATCACCTGGATTACGTTAACAAGCTTGAGATTCTTGTCCACCAGGTTTCGGACTCAGGTTTGGAGTCCGGTCAGCTCTTCCGAATTACCCCATGTCAGGCCCGTCGCTTTCCATGAGGTAAGCCATGTAGGGAAGCCAGATCGGAATTCAGGGGCCGCCGCCCATTGAGAGTCGCGGGGATCGGTGATGTAGAACCACCCCGATTGCCACCCCATTATGGTCTCCACAAAGGAGCCCTCGAGCCATAGGACGTTGGCCATCTTGCCCACCATGGCACCTCCGCACTCCGCTTGGCGGCCGCCCACTACCTTCGGCTTGACATTGAAGGTCTTCAGCCATAAGCCGAAGTGGGGCTGGATGCAGAGGAAGGCCTCGCACACGACAATAAACGCCGAGATGTTGAGGATGAAATTCGGGGCCAGATCATGGAAATCTAGGCCGTAGTAGAACATGAGCCCCCGGACGAATGGGTGAAGTGGAAACCCTAGTCCGCGGAGGAAGTGGGGGAGGAACACCACCCTCTCATGGGGCCTGGGGGTGGGGATGAGCTTCCCCTTGTTGGGGAGCCTATGCGCGATGTCGCCGGACAAGTATCCGGCCTTCCGCAGCTTTTTGATGTGCCCCTCCGTGACGGAGGAGGCCATCCACTTGCCTCCCGCTCCGGACATAGTTGGAGAAGGTTGAGGTGGGATGTGCGGACTTGGGCACTTTGGAGCTCGAGTCTTGTGAAATGGACAAGCAAAGGAGGAAGAAGGCGTGTGTGAAAAAGTGGATCCTTATCCACTTATATGGACAGACAAAGCTATGCGTCCCCACCGGCCTGATAAAACTCGCTTATCTCCCAAGCGCCGTAATCAATGGCGCGGTTCGGTTACCTACGCCCGTATTGATGAGAATCCCGGAATAAGGGGACACGATCTCTGCTTTGACAAGACGTGCCAAGGAAACCGCCTCGCTAAACGCGCTGAGGTGGGACAGTGAAAACGATTCGAATAAAAAGGCTTGGCCGTGGTGTGATGTCACACCACGGAATACGTCAGCAGATTGAACTTGTGTAAATGTTATTCTCTCTACGGTGGTATGTGGAACTTATTTTGCAGAGCCGGACACTATCCTTGTGTTCAAAATCTTCTATGAAGAATTCGGAGGAGGAACCCGCCTTGCAATGTCGAAGACAATATGCGCGCCGGACTCGTCGTCATTGAAGCCTGGTTCAGGGGCTACTGAGGGAGTCCTGGATTAGGGGGTGTCCGGATAGCCAGACTATGACCTTTGGCCAGACTCCTGGACTTTGAAGATACAAGATTGAAGACTTCGTCCCGTGTCCGGATGGGACTTTCCTTGGCATGGAAGGCAAGCTTGGCGATACGGATATGTAGATCTCCTACCATTGTAACCGACTCTGTGTAACCCTAACCCTATTCGGTGTCTATATAAACCGGAGGGTTTTAGTCCATAGAACGAACAACAATCATACCATAGGCTAGCTTCTAGGGTTTAGCCTCTCTGATCTCGTGGTAGATCTACTCTTGTACTACCCATATCGTCAATATTAATCAAGCAGGAGTAGGGTTTTACCTCCATCGAGAGGGCCCGAACCTGGGTAAAAACACCGTGTCCCTTGTCTCCTGTTACCATCCGCCTAGACGCACAGTTCGGGACCCCCTACCCGAGATCCACCGGTTTTGACACTGACAAGGGCCTTCCCACTTCGGCGTCAACTTGTTGGAATTCTTGGCCGATTGAACGCACCGAAGAACAAGGTCGCCTTCCTCAAAGCTTCGAGCATGAACCTTGCGGCTATGATAGCGGCACAAGGCTTGCTGGTAGCGCGCTGCTCGCACAGCCGCCCGAAGACGATCTTCCTCGAGGAGTGTTGCGTCATCTTGCCGCAGATGCTCTTTCTCAAGCTCATCATAAGCGAGCACTCGGGGTGACCCGTATGTGAGTTCCGTGGGGAGAACTGCTTCTGCCCTGTAAACAAGGGAGAAGGGTGTCTGGCCGGTGGCTCGATTTGGTGTCGTCGTGATTGACCAGAGAGCTGACGGCAATTCATCAATCCAGCGCCTTCCACATTTGTGCAGCATGTCAATGGTCTTCGTTCGGAGGCCTCGCAACACTTCTGCATTGGTCCTCTCAGCTTGGTCGTTGCTCCGTGGATGTGCAACAGAAGCAAAACAGACCTTGCTGCCGAGGTCCTGGATGTACTGCATGAAGGTGCGGCTTGTGAACTGCGTGCCGTTGTCGGTGATGACTCTGTTTGGCACGCCAAAACGGCAGACTAGCCCCTTGAAGAACTTGACGGCCGATTGCGCTGTCACCTTTCTCACTGCTTCCACTTCTGGACACTTTGTGAATTTGTTGATTGCGACGTACAAGTACTCAAAGCCCCCGACGGCACGGGGAAAGGGGCCCAGTATGTCGAGCCCCCAGACCGAGAATGGCCAGGAAAGAGGGATTGTTTGGAGAGCTTGGACTGGTTGATGAAGCTTCTTTGAATGGAACTAACACGCTTCACACTTGGCTACTAGTGCCGTTGCATCCTGGAGGGCTGTGGGCCAGAAGAAACCCTGTCGGAATGCTTTGCCGGCAAGGGCCCTCGACCCTATGTGGGTGAAGGAAATATGCCCTAGAGGCAATAATAAAGTTATTATTTATTTCCTTATATCATGATAAATGTTTATTATTCATGCTAGAATTGTATTAACCGGAAACATAATACATGTGTTAATATATAGACAAACAGTATTTCACTAGTATGCCTCTACTTGACTAGCTTGTTAATCAAAGATGGTTATGTTTCCTAACCATAAACAAGGAGTTGTTATTTGATTAACAAGGTCACATCATTAGTTGAATGATCTGATTGACATGACCCATTCCGTTAGCTTAACACTTGATCGTTTAGTATGTTAATGCTTTCTTCATGACCCATACATGTTCCTGTAACTATGAGATTATGCAACTCCCGTTTACGGAGGAACACTTTGGTGCTACCAAACGTCACAACGAATCGGGTGATTATAAAGGAGTACTACAGGTGTCTCCAAAGGTACTTGTTGGGTTGGCGTATTTCGAGATTAGGTTTTGTCACTCCGATTGCTCGGAGAGGTATCTCTAGGCCTTCTCGGTAATACACATCACTTAAGCCTTGCAAGCATTACAACTAATGAGTTAGTTGTGAGATGATGTATTACGGAACGAGTAAAGAGACTTACCGTAACGAGATTGAACTAGGTATTGGATACCGACGATCGAATCTCGGGTAAGTAACATACCGATGACAAAGGGAACAACGTATGTCGTTATGCGGTTTGACCGATAAAGATCTTCGTAGAATATGTAGGAACCAATATGGGCATCCAGGTTCCGCTATTGGTTATTGACCGAGAATGGTTCTAGGTCATGTCTACATAGTTCTCGAACCCGTAGGGTCCGCACGCTTAACGCTTCGATGACAGTTCATTATGAGTTTATAAGTATTGATGCAATCAAGGTTGTTCGGAGTCCCGGATGTGATCGCGGACATGACGAGGAGTCTCGAAATGGTCGAGACATAAAGATTGATATATTGGAAGCCTACATTTGGACATCGGAAGTGTTCCGGTGAAATCGGGATTTTAGATGAGTACCGGGAGGTTACCGGAACCCCCCGGGAGGTCCATGGGCCTAATGGGCCATAGGAGAGAAGAGGAAGGGCCAGCCAAGGTGGGCTGCGCGCCCCCCTCCCCGCTCTAGTCCAAATAGGACAAGGAAGGGGGGGGCAGCGCCCATTCCCTCTTCCCCCTCCTCCAATCCTAGTCCAACTAGGAGAGGGGGGGAGTCCTACTCCCGGTGGGAGTAGGACTCCTCCTTGGTGCGCCTCCCCCTAGGGCCGGCCACCTCCCCCTTGCCTCCTTTATATCCGGGGGCAGGGGGCACCCCAAGACACACAAGTTGATCTACGGATCTTTCCTTAGCCGTGTGCGGTGCCCCCTTCCACCATATTCCACTTCGGTCATATCGTCATGAGCTTAGGCGAAGCCTGCCACGGAGAAGTCATATCGCTATGGAGCTTAGGCGAAGCCCTGCGTCCGGTGGAGCATCAACATCGCCACCACGCCGTCAGGTTGACGGAACTCATCCCCGACACTTTGCTGGATCGAAGTCCGGGATCGTCATCGAGCTGAACGTGTGCGTAACTCGGAGGTGCCGTGACGTTCGGTGCTTGGATCGGTCGGATCGTGAAGACGCATTTGACTACATCAACCGCGTTGTTATAACGCTTCCGCTTTCGGTCTCACGAGTGCGTGGACGGACACTCTTCCCTCTCGTTGCTATGCCATCACCATGGTCTTGCGTGATCGTAGGGAAATTTTTGAAATTACTACGTTCCCCAACAAAGATGGCATCCGAGCCTGGTTTTATGCGTTGATGTCATATGCACGAGTAGAACACAAGTGAGTTGTGGACGATACAAGTCATACTGCCTACCAGCATGTCATACTTTGGTTCAGCGGTATTGTGAGATGAAGCGGCCCGACCGACATTACGCCAGACGCTTACGCTGAGACTGGTTTCACCGCTCCGAGCACTCGTTGCTTAAAGGTGATCGGCGGGTGTCTGTCTCTCACTTTAGTTGAACCGAGTGTGGCTACGCCCGGTCCTTGAGAAGGTTAAAACGGAGTCTATTTGACGAAGTATCGTTGTGGTTTTGATGCGTAGGTAAGAACGGTTCTTGCTCAGCCCGTAGCAGCCACGTAAAACTTGCAACAACAAAGTAGAGGTCGTCTAACTTGTTTTTGCAGGGCATGTTGTGATGTGATATGGTCAAGACGTGATGCTATATTTTATTGTATGAGATGATCATGTTTTGTAACCGAAGTTATCGGCAACTGGCAGGAGCCATATGGTTGTCGCTTTATTGTATGAAATGCAAACGCCATGTAATTGATTTACTTTATCACTAAGGAGTAGCGATAGTCGTAGAAGCAATAGTTGGCGAGACGACAACGATGCTACGATGGAGATCAAGGTGTCGCTACCGGTGACGATGGTGATCATGACGGTGCTTCGGCGATGGAGATCACAAGCACAAGATGATGATGACCATATCATATCACTTATATTGATTGCATGTGATGTTTATCCTTTATGCATCTTATCTTGCTTTGATTGACGGTAGCATTATAAGATGATCTCTCACTAAAATTATCAAGAAGTGTTCTCCCGAGTATGCACCGTTCGCGAAAGTTCTTCGTCTTTGAGACACCACGTGATGATCGGGTGTGATAGGCTCTACGTTCAAATACAACGGTGCAAAACAGTTGCGCACGCGAATACTTAGGTTAAACTTGACGAGCCTAGCATATAACAGATATGGCCTCGAACACGGAGACCGAAAGGTCGAACGTGAATCATATAGTAGATATGATCAACATAGTGATGTTCACCATTGAAACTACTCCGTCTCACGTGATGATCGGACACGGTTTAGTTGATATGGATCACGTGATCACTTAGATGACTAGAGAGATGTCTGTCTAAGTGGGAGTTTTTAATATGATTAATTGAACTTAAATTTATCATGAACTTAGTACTGATAGTATTTTGCTTGTCTATGTTTACCGTAGATAGATGGCTCGTCTGTTGTTCCGTTGAATTTTAATGCGTTCCTTGAGAAAGCAAAGTTGAAAGATGATGGTAGCAATTACACGGATCGGGTCCGTAATTTGAGGATTATCCTCATTGCTGCACGTAGAAAAATTACGTCTGGAAGCACTTTGGGTGACAGTTCTGCTGCAGATCTTTGAGCGAAGTTGTGAGCGCCCGGCAAAGCAGTGATGACTACTCTATAGTTCGATGTGCCATGCTTTACGGCTTAGAACCGGGTCTTCAACGACGTTTTGAGCGTCATGGAGCATATGAGATGTTCCAGGAGTTGAAGTTAATATTTCAAGCAAATGCCCGGATTGAGAGATATGAAGTCTCCAATAAGTTCTATAGCTGCAAGATGGAGGAGAATAGTTACAAGTGAGCACATACTCAAAATATGCAGGTATAACAATCACTTAATTCAGCTGGAGTTAATCTTCCGGATGATAGTGTCATTGATGAATTCTCCAATCATCGCCACCAAGCTACAAGAGCTTCGTGATGAACTATAATATGCAAGGGATGACTAAGACAATTCTCGAGCTCTTCGCGATGCTAAAAGCTGCGGAGGTAGAAATCAAGAAAGAGCATCAAGTGTTGATGATCAACAAGACCACTAGTTTCAAGAAAAAGGGCAAAGGGAAGAAGAAGGAAACTTCAAAAGAACAGCAAGAAAGTTGCTGATCAAGAGAAGAAACCCAAGTCTGGACCTAAGCACAATCGAGTGTTTTACTGCAAGCAGACCGACAATCGGAAGCGGAACTGCCCCAAGTATTTGGCGGATAAAAAGGATGGCAAGGTGAACAAAGGTATATGTGATATACATGTTATTGATGTGTACCTTACTAATACTCGCAGAGTACCGGTATTTGATCTGGTTACATTGCTAATATTTGCAACTCAAAGCAGGAACTACGGATTAGCGAAGATTGGCTAAGGACGAGGTGACGATGCGCGTTGGAAATGGTTCCAAAGTCGATGTGATCGCGGGTCGGCACGCTACCTCTACATCTACCTTCGGATTAGTTTTAGACCTAAATAATTGTTATTTGGTGCCGTTGAGCATGAACATTATATCTGGATCTTGTTTAATGCGAGACGGTTATTCATTCAAATCAGAGAATAATGGTTCTTCTATTTATATGAGTAATATCTTTTATGGTCATGCACCCTTGAAGAATGGTCTATTCTTGTTGAATCTCGATAAAGAGGTGACACATATTCATAATGTTGAAGCCAAAAGATGCAGAGTTGATAATGATAGTGCAACTTATTTGTGTCACTTTGCCGTTTAGGTCATATCGGTGTAAAACGCATGAAGAAACTCCATCTTGATGGGCTTCGGAATCACTTGATTATGAATCACTTGGTACTTGCGAACCGTGCCTCATGGGCAAGATGACCAAAACGCCGTTCTCCGGAACTATGGAGCGAGCAACCGATTTGTTGGAAATCATACATACCGATGTTTGTGGTCCAATGAATGTTGAGGCCTTGGCGGGTATCGTTATTTTCTCACCTTCACAGATGATTTGAGCAGATATGGGTATATCTACTTAATGAAACACAAATCTGAAACATTTGAAAAGTTCAAAGAATTTCAGAGTGAAGTGGAAAATCATCGTAACAAGAAAATAAAATTTCTACGATCTGATCGTGGAGGAGAATATTTGAGTTACGAGTTTGGTTTACATTTGAAACAATGTGGAATAGTTTTCAAGAATCACGCCACCGGAACACCACAGAAATGGTGTGTCCGAACGTCGAATCGTATTTTACTAGATATGGTGCGATCTATGATGTCTATTTCCGATTTACCGCTATCGCTTTGGGGTTATGCTTTAGAGACGGCCGCATTCACGTTGAATAGGACACCGTCAAAATCCGTTGAGACGACGCCTTATGAACTGTGGTTTGGCAAGAAACCAAAGTTGTCGTTTCTTAAAGTTTGGGGCTGCGATGCTTATGTGAAGAAACTTCAACCAGATAAGCTTGAACCCAAATCGGAAAAATGTGTCTTCATAGGATACCCAAAGGAGACTGTTGGGTACACCTTCTATCACAGATCTGAAGGCAAGATTTTCGTTGCTAAATTCGGATCCTTTCTAGAGAAGGAGTTTCTCTCGAAAGAAGTGAGTGGGAGGAAAGTAGAACTTGATGAGATAATCAGATTCGCTCCCTTATTGGAAAGCAGTTCATCACAAGAAATGGTTCTGTGACAACTACACCAATTAGTGAGGAAACTAATGATGATGATCATGAAGCTTCAGATCAAGTTACTCTCGAACCTCGTAGGTCAACCAGAGTAAAATACGCACCAGAGTGGTACGGTAATCCTATTCGGAAGTCATGTTACTTGACCATGGCGAACCTACAAACTATGAAGAAGCGATGGTGGGCCAAGATTCCATAAAATGGCTGGAAGCCATGAAATCTGAGATGGGATCCATGTATGAGAACAAAGTATGGACTTTGGTTGACTTGCCCGATGATCGGCAAGCCATTGAAAATAAATGGATCTTTAAGAAGAAGACCGACGCCGATGGTAATATAACTGTCTACAAAGCTCGACTTGTTGCGAAAGGTTTTCGACAAGTTCAAGGGGTTGACTACGATGAGACTTTCTCACCAGAAGCGATGCTTAAGTCTGTCCGAATCATGTTAGCAATTGCCGCATTTTATGATTATGAAATTTGGCAAATGGATGTAAAAACTGCATTCTTGAATGGATTTCTAGAAGAAGAGTTGTATATGATGCAACCAGAAGGTTTTGTCGATCCAAAGGGTGCTAACAAAGTGTGCAAGCTCCAACGATCAATTTATGGTCCAGTGCAAGCCTCTCGGAGTTGGAATAAACGCTTTGATAGTGTGATCAAAGCATATGGGTTTGTACAGACTTTTGGAGAAGCTTTGTATTTACAAGAAAGTGAGTGGGAGCTCAGTAGCATTTCGATATTATATGTGGATGACATATTATTGATTGGAAATGATATAGAATTTCTGGATAGCATAAAAGGATACTTGAATAAAAGTTTTTCAATGAAAGACCTCGGTGAAGCTGCTTACATATTGGGCATCAAGATCTATAGAGATAGATCAAGACGCTTAATTGGACTTTCACAAAGCACATACCTTGATAAAGTTTTGAAAAAGTTCAAAATGGATCGAGCAAAGAAAGGTTTTTACGTGTGTTGCAAGGTGTGAGATTGAGTCGGACTCAATGCCCGACCACAGCAGAAGAGAGAGAGAAAATGAAAGATGTTCCCTATGCTTCAGCCATAGGCTCTATCATGTATGCAATGCTGTGTACCGGACTGGCGTATGCTTAGCTGTAAGCTTGGCAGGAAGGTACCAAAGTAATCCAGGAATGGATCATCGGACAGCGGTCAAGAACATCCTGAAATACCTGAAAAGGACTAAGGATATGTTTCTCGTATATGGAGGTGACAAAGAGCTAGTCGTAAATGGTTACGTCGATGCAAGCTTTGACACTGATCCAGACGATTCTAAATCGCAAACCGGATACGTGTTTTTATTAAACGGTGGAGCTGTCAGTTGGTGCAGTTCTAAACAAAGCGTCGTGGCGGGATCTACATGTGAAGCGGAGTACATAGCTGCTTGAAGCAGCAAATGAAGGAGTCTGGATGAAAGAGTTCATTACCGATCTAGGTGTCATACCTAGTGCATCGGGACCTATGAAGATCTTCGTGACAATACTGGTGCAATTGCCTTGGCAAAGGAATCCAGATTTCACAAGAGGACCAAGCATATCAAGAGACGCTTCAATTCCATTCGGGACCAAGTCCAAGTGGGAGACATAGAGATTTGCAAAATACATACGGATCTGAATGTTGCGCACCCGTTGACTAAGCCTCTTCCACGAGCAAAACATGATCAGCACCAAGACTCCATGGGTGTGAGAATCATTACTATGTAATCTAGATTATTGACTCTAGTGCAAGTGGGAGACTGAAGGAAATATGCCCTAGAGGCAATAATAAAGTTATTATTTATTTCCTTATATCATGATAAATGTTTATTATTCATGCTAGAATTGTATTAACCGGAAACATAATACATGTGTGAATATATAGACAAACAGTATGTCACTAGTATGCCTCTACTTGACTAGCTTGTTAATCAAAGATGGTTATGTTTCCTAACCATAAACAAGGAGTTGTTATTTGATTAACAAGGTCACATCATTAGTTGAATGATCTGATTGACATGACCCATTCCGTTAGCTTAACACTTGATCGCTTAGTATGTTAATGCTTTCTTCATGACCCATACATGTTCCCGTAACTATGAGATTATGCAACTCCGTTTACCGGAGGAACACTTTGGGTGCTACCAAACGTCACAACGTGAATCGGGTGATTATAAAGGAGTACTACAGTGTCTCCAAAGGTACTTGTTGGGTTGGCGTATTTCGAGATTAGGTATTGTCACTCCGATTGTCGGAGAGGTATCTCTAGGCCTTCTCGGTAATACACATCACTTAAGCCTTGCAAGCATTACAACTAATGAGTTAGTTGTGAGATGATGTATTACGGAACGAGTAAAGAGACTTACTGCAACGAGATTGAACTAGGTATTGGATACCGACGATCGAATCTCGGGTAAGTAACATACCGATGACAAAGGGAACAACGTATGTCGTTATGCGGTTTGACCGATAAAGATCTTCAGAGAATATGTAGGAACCAATATGGGCATCCAGGTTCCGCTATTGGTTATTGACCGAGAATGGTTCTAGGTCATGTCTACATAGTTCTCGAACCCGTAGGGTCCGCACGCTAACGCTTCGATGACAGTTCATTATGAGTTTATAAGTATTGATGCACCGAAGGTTGTTCGGAGTCCCGGATGTGATCACGGACATGACGAGGAGTCTCGAAATGGTCGAGACATAAAGATTGATATATTGGAAGCCTACATTTGGACATCGGAAGTGTTCGGGTGAAATCGGGATTTTCTGAGTACCGGAGGTTACGGAACCCCGGGAGGTCCATGGGCCTAATGGGCCATAGGAGAGAAGAGGAAGGGCTATCCAAGGTGGGCTGCGCCCCCCTCCCCCTCTAGTCCGAATAGGACAAGGAAGGGGCGGCGCCCTTCCTCTTCCCCTCCTCCAATCCTAGTCCAACTAGGAGGGAGTCCTACTCCTGGGGAGTAGGACTCCTCCTGGTGCGCCTCCCCTAGGGCCGGCCACCTCCCCTTGCCTCCTTTATATACGGGGCAGGGGCACCCCAAGACACACAAGTTGATCTACGGATCTTTCCTTAGCCGTGCGGTGCCCCTTCCACCATATTCCACTTCGGTCATATCGTCATGAGCTTAGGCGAAGCCTGCGCCGGAGAAGTCATATCGTTGCAGAGCTTAGCGAAGCCCTGCGTCGGTGGAGCATCAACATCGCCACCACGCCGTCAGGTCGACGGAACTCATCCCGACACTTTGCTTTGGATCGAAGTCCGGGATCGCCATCGAGCTGAACGTGTGCGTAACTCGGAGGTGCCGACGCTCGGTGCTTGGATCGGTCGGATCGTGAAGACGCACGACTACATCAACCGCTTTGTTATAACGCTTCCGCTTTCGGTCTCACGAGTGCGTGGGACGGACACTCTTCCCTCTCGTTGCTATGCCATCACCATGGTCTTGCGTGATCGTAGGAAATTTTTTGAAATTACTACGTTCCCCAACAGTGGGAGCCACATATGCCTCCG
Source organism: Aegilops bicornis (assembly GCA_021605145.1). Classification (NCBI taxonomy): domain Eukaryota; kingdom Viridiplantae; phylum Streptophyta; class Magnoliopsida; order Poales; family Poaceae; genus Aegilops; species Aegilops bicornis. The sequence goes on along the minus strand of CM038673.1, from coordinate 760,133,120 downwards.
TATATCTCTGCCAACAGCCCCAGTCCTTCCTCCCAGGGGATGCACTTCAATTTCACACCGTTTGGCCTTTTCCTGTACATGACATCATCCACGAACTGATACACGGCAGACTGACGGGCTACTTTCTGCGCTTCTTCCTGCTCCTCAGGAAGCTCCCCTGTTTGGAGGAATAGAACGGTGTGTTGCGCCAATGCCGGAGCCTGAGGCTCGACGGTAAGGACTAAAGGCATCTCCTCCGCCATGGGAGCGGCTGTCTCTACGGTCAGGGCCTGACGCCCTGCCGGAGCCAGTCGCCCCACTGCAGGCTCAGTGTCTCCGGCAACATCTTTGCCGGCGGCTCCGAGGAGCTCGGCGGGAAAGTACTCGCCGGGCCCTGATTTCCTCCGCTTGTTCTGCTCCGTTGATGGTTCAACGGATGACTGAGTTAATCGAAGCACAAAGGTACCTGGTTCCACAGGCAGCTTGAGGGCAGCGCGTTTCGACAAGTAGTCGGCGATGTCGTTCTCAGCTCGGGGAACGTGCTCCGCTTGTATACCGTCAAAACGCTCTTCCAGCTTCCTCACTTCATCTATGTAGGCTTCCATCAACGGACTCTGATAATCCTTGTTGACTTGCTTGACGACAAGCTGTGAATCACCCCTGACGATGAGTTTCTTGATTTCGAGGTCTGCCGCGTTCCTGAGACCGGCAAGCAATCCCTCGTACTCGGCAGTGTTGTTTGTCGACATCTCCCTGGGAAAGTGCATTTGGACCACGTGCTTGAGGTGCTCTCCGGTGGGTGCGACAAGCAGCACACCAGCACCGGCGCCTTGCAGCGAGAAAGCCCCATCAAAGTACATGATCCAGTTGCAACTTGCCTCCTTGCCGAGGTGAACAGTCTCCTGAACTTCTTCGTCGGGTGTCGCGGTCCATTCTGCAATGAACTCCGCCAAGACTCGACTTTGGATCGTCGAAGTGCTCTCAAACATAAGACCAAAACTAGGCAGCTCCAGCACCCATTCCACAATCCTCCCGGTCGCATCTGGGTTATGCAGTATCCGTTGCAACGGGAGGTGGGTGATGACGATGATCTCGTGTGCTTGGAAGTAATGACGCAGCTTCCTCGAGGCCATAAGGAGGCTTAAGAGCAGTTTCTGCACACCGGAGTACCTTGATCTAGCCCCCTGCAGGAGGGAGCTAACAAAGTAGATCGGGTGCTGCATCATCTTCTTCTTTGGCACCACTTCAATTGGCTGTGTCACCTCTGCACCAGTGGTGTCAGGCTCCGTTGTCGCTATCACTTCTGCGTCGACCTCTCTCTGCGCCACTAGTGCAGCACTAACCACTTGATTCGTTGCCGCTAGGTACAGCAGCAACGGCTCTTGTGGTTTAGGCGCAAGTAGTATTGGCGTGGAGGAGAGGTATTTCTTTAAATCATGCAGCGCTGCTTCGGCGTCTGGGGTCCACTCCATTGGGCATGCCTTTTTCAAAATCTTGAAAAGGGGAAGGGTGTGCTCGGCAGACTTGGAGATAAATCTGCTCATGGCGGCAACGCAGCCAGCAAGCCGACGCACATCCTTAATCCGCCTGGGCGCCTCAATTTGCTCAATGGCCTTGATCTTGTCTGGATTTGCCTCAATCCCACGCTGCAAGACAAAGAACCTGAGAAGCTTGCCGGACGGGACGCCGAAGACACACTTCTCAGGGTTCAGCTTGAGGTTGATCTTGCGCAGGTTCACAAACGTCTCTTCCAAATCTGGTATGAGTGTTGCCCTGTCCTTGGTTTTGACCACTATGTCATCCATATAAGCTTCCATATTTCTATGGAGCTGGGGCTCAAAACCAATTTGGACTGCTCTCGCAAATGTTGAGCCAGCACTCTTCGACCCGAAAGGCATACGTATAAAACAGTACGTACCACATGGGGTGATAAATGTCGTCTTCTCTTCGTCTTCTCTTGTCATGAAGATCTGGTTGTACCCTGAATAAGCGTCAAGGAATGACAACAGGTCACACCCAGCCATGGAATCTACAATCTGGTCGACGCGCGGCGACGGGAAAGGATCTTTTGGTCAAGCCTTATTGATGTCCGTGTAATCAATACACAACCTCCACTTCCTATTTGCCTTGCGCACTACCACCGGATTGGCCAGCCACGGTGGGTGGAGCACTCCTCTCACCAAGCCTGCAGCTTCCAGTTTCCTGATCTCCTCTGTGATGAACTCTTGCCATTCCAAAGCCTGCTTTCTGACCTTCTGCTTGACGGGTCGCGCATGAGGGCAGACAGCAAGGTGGTGCTCAATCACCTCCCTGGGAATGCCGGGGATGTCAGATGCTTGCCATGCAAACACATCGACATTTGCCCGCGGGAAGGTGACGAGCGCGTCTTCCTATTTGTTGTCGAGGGTGGAGCTTATGGTGAAAGCCCCTCCCGTGCCATCCTCCTTAACGGACACCTTCTTGGTCTCTGGCGGCGTAGCTCTGGATTTCTTGCTATTGCCGGTGGAGCTCTCTGGCACGTCCTCGATGGGAGCACTACACTCCAAAGAGGTGTGCTTACCGGAGTGGGTGCGAGAGGCCTTATCGGTCTTCTTCTTCCCTCCCGGAGCTTCAGTGGCAGGAGCAAGTGCCTTGGCGGCGGCTGCTGCAACTGCTTCCCGGTAGAGTTGGTCAGCACAAATCAGCGCATCCTTCTTGTCAGAGGGGACGGTGATGATCGTCATTGGCCCAGGCATCTTCAGCGTGTTGTAGGTGTAGTGTGATGCCGCCATGAACTTGGCTAGCGCTGGGCGGCCGAGGATCCCGTTGTAGGGCAAAGGGATCTCGGCGACATCAAAGACAATCCTCTTTGTCCTATAATTCAAATCACTTCCAAATGTCACGGGCAACGTGACCTTTCCCTTTGGCTGACTTCTTCCCAGGTTGACCCCTTGAAACGTGCCCGTCTCTTTGAGGTCTCCATCAGGAATCTGCAGTCTTTCGATCAGAACGGGCGAGATTAAGTTCAGACCGGCCCCGCCGTCAACTAGCATCTTTGTCACTTTGAGGTTGCGTATTGTTGGTGAAACCAACAACGGCAAGCACCCGACCGCAGTTGTGTGATCAGGGTGATCCTCAGTGTCAAAGATGATAGGCGTGCTGGACCACTTCAGTGGTTTCTGGGCATCGAACGACGGTTCTTCCACTGTGATCTCACGCGCCCACTGCTTGAGCTGGCGGTGAGAAGTATGCAGCGAGGCACCGCCGTCGACGCACATAGCCTCTGTAGCTTTCTGGAACTCATGGTCGCCGGACTCGTCGTCCTCTTCGTGATCATCGTCTTCTTGCTTCTTGTCGCGGCCCCGAGCGGGCCACTCTTGCTGGATGTCCTTGCCGCGGCGGCCTGCTTGGCCGCTAGGCTTCTTGCCGGACCCCTCAGCACCATCCTGGCCCTTCTCCTTGTCCCGCCTCTCATATTCAGCTTTTTGCTTCTCGGCAAGCAGCTCAACTTGTCGACAGTTCTGGAGGTCGTGGCCCTTGGTGCGATGGATCTTGCAGTATTGCTTGTCGGAGTTTCCTGGCTTCTCGGTGGCCGCCAAGGCCCGGTAGGCGACACACCTGGCAATCTCCTTGTCGGGGTCGTCTGCCTTGGTCTTCTTGGCGGCGCCAGCGGCGTCAGATCCATCGACGGCAAGCACAGCTTTACCCTTACGCTTCCTGTTGCGGCGCCGGCTCTTCTTTGTCAGGGCGGCAGTATCTTCGTCTGAAGAGTCGGTTTCCACACCGACATCTTCGCCGGGGTACTTCCTTCCCTCTTCAGCCCGAGCACACATGTCGGCCAAAACGTGAAGTTCTGCCATATCTTTCACCTTGTTCATCGCCAGCTCTTCACGCATCTTGCGGTTGCGTACATTCTGATGGAATGCACTGATGATGGCGGCAGGATGAACATCTGGGATGTTGTATTGCACTCGGCTGAACCTCTGTATGTACTTGCACAGGCTTTCGCCTTCTTTCTGGGGGATGACATGCAAGTCGCTTGCCTGGCCATGAGCTTGGTGGCCTCCCGTAAAGGCGCCAACAAACTCATGGAACAAATCCGACCAGGAAGAAATAGAATCTACTGGCAAGTGCATCAACCACGACATGGCGTTGGGTTTAAGTGCCAACGGGAAGTAATTGGTAAGCACCTTATCGTCGCGAGCTTCGGCGGCTTGCATCGCAATGGTGTAGATGCTGAGGAACTCCGACGGGTGGGTCTTTCCATTATACTTCTCACCGATGTCAGGCTGGAACGTGCGGTGTGTGGGCCACCGGAACTGCCGCAGCTCACGGGTAAAGGCTGGGCAACCTACCTCGTAAGGTAGGCCACCGGAGCCGCCCGGATCTGGGTGGTCCATAGTGGGCCTTGCTCGTCTGTCTGACTGATTGCGTGCTTCGCGTCGGCGCTTGATGGTGGTTCGAGCGTCTTCGTGAGCTCTCTCTCGAAGCACTTGCCGCTAGTCGCGGTGGGTCCGTGGGTCAGATGATGCTATGGAAATGTCATCACAAGCGTCGTCACGATGGACCGGCGCCCGCGGTAACTGGCGAGGAGGAGGAGAATGCACTATGGCCGCAGCGCCTCCGGTCCTCCCACCGCCAGCTCGTGGTGCCTCGACGGATCGCCGGCCCGAGGGCCCTGCTGGCGGCGGCTCGTTCTTGTTGGCGATGCCGACGAGGCTCCAGATGGTGGCTCTCCACTCATCGAGCTTCTCCCCAGCAGGAGGGAAGTCGAGGAGCAACTGCGCGCGCGCCAAGGCCTCTATCGGCATCGGCGGCGGCGAAACCCGCATGGATCGTGATGCGGTCCGACTTCTAACCACGTTAGAAGGAGCTCTATCACGGCCCAGCGGTTGCACGCAGTCTTCACCAGCGCCTCGGCGAGCATGCTGGTCTTCTGCGTCCCGTGAATGATGCACGAGACTCTTTCCGCGGCGGCGCCCGGGGTCTTCAGCGTAGTGACGCCATTCGTCGCGCGCAGCCTGGGAGGAGCGTGGCGTGGGCGCCAGCGTAGGTGTCTTCAAAGCTGCCGCGCCGCCCACAGGTGGCGTTACGACGCTCTTGGAGGGCCCCACGCCGCCTACGGGGGGCCTGGCTCCGCCTTTGGATTTGGTGGCATGCGGCTCGTTGCCTGGCACACGAGCGACACCGCTCACCAAGCTCTGGTTGCCAGAGCGATGTTGGTGCTCGCGGGCCGTGCCTCGGGTTCTGTCCGCGACCGGCCCTCAGCTCGCCCGCATCGGTACGGGCCATTCAGCTCCCGATGAGCCGATCGCCGTGATCGTCTTCTTCTTGGGAGCCATGGCGATGAAGAACCGCTAAACTAGCTGCCAAAACAGATTATCACGACTGCACCCTCCTACCTGGCGCGCCAAAGATGTCGGGGAAACGACACCTATGGGATCACAGGAATCCCTACTATGGTTGGCGGGGTGCATGGTTGTGAGAAGAGCAAGTTTAGGAGTCAGAAGACGGTTCGTTTACCCAGGTTCGGGCCGCGAGGATGCGTAATACCCTAGTCCTGCTTTGGTGTGTATTTGAGAGAGTTCTTGAGCTCTCGAACTAGCTATGGTGGCTGCGTAGTTCCAAAGAGCCGAATCCCTCTCCAGTATGGCTCGGGCCTCCTTTTATAGTCAAAAAGGGGCTGCCACAGTGGCACACTGGAGGTGGAAAGGCGTATAGTGCACAAGCTTATCGCCTAGCATTAGAGGACAAAACGCATTAAATGCGCTACTTAGGTGTCCATTAGCTTTATCGGGGACGGGAACAAGGCCCGTCCCGTCCGTCGCCGCCCCGCCTCGCTTCGACACGCGCCCAGGCTAGCGATGCATGTGGCGCCATGTAGGCAGACAGGCATCTCAGGTGGCGCGGTGGGAGGATCTTCATGAAGATCACATGCCACCACGCAGGTGCTTGCTGAGTTGGCTTGGAAGCCGCTCGTCGCCACGCAGGCGCTTGCCCAGCTGGTCGAGCTGGCAGCTGCACGGGGACGGCGGTGGGTTCTTGGTAGGCCCGGGCCTGGCTGTGGCCCCGCTGATGTTCTCGGCAAGGGTCTTGCCGTGGCCCCGGCAAGGTGTTGGGGAACGTAGTAATTTCAAAAAATTTCCTACGATCACGCAAGACCATGGTGATGGCATAGCAACGAGAGGGAAGAGTGTCCGTCCACGTACCCTCGTAGACCGAAAGCGGAAGCGTTATAACAACGCGGTTGATGTAGTCGTCCGTCTTCACGATCCGACCGATCCAAGCACCGAACGTACGGCACCTCCGAGTTACGCACACGTTCAGCTCGATGGCGATCCCGGACTCCGATCCAGCAAAGTGTCGGGGATGAGTTCCGTCAGACGACGGCGTGGTGACGATGTTGATGCTCCACCGGCGCAGGGCTTCGCCTAAGCTCGCAACGATATGACTTCTCCGCGCAGAGGCTTCGCTAAGCTCATGACGATATGACCGAAGTGGAATATGGTGGAAGGGGCACCAGACACGGCTAAGGAAAGATCCGTAGATCAACTTGTGTGTCTTGGGGTGCCCCTGCCTGTGATATAAAGGAGGCAAGGGAGGTGGCCGGCCCTAGGGGAGGCGCAAAGGAGGAGTCCTACTCCCACCGAGTGGGACTCCCCCCTCTCCTAGTTGGACTAGGATTGGAGGAGGGAAGAGGGAAGGCGCCGCCCCCTTCCTTGTCCTATTCGGACTAGAGGGGAGGCGCAGCCCACCTTGGCTGGCCCTTCCTCTTCTCTCCTATGGCCCATTAGGCCCATGGACCTCCCGGGGGTTCGGTAACCTCCGGTACTCGGTAAATCCCGATTTCACGGAACACTTCCGATGTCCAAATGTAGGCTTCCAATATATCAATCTTTATGTCTCGACCATTTGAGACTCCTCGTCATGTCCGTGATCACATCCGGGACTCGAACAACCTTCGTGCATCAATACTTATAAACTCATAATGAAGCTGTCATCGAAGCGTTAAGCGTGCGGACCCTACGGGTTCGAGAACTATGTAGACATGACCTAGAACCATTCTCGGTCAATAACCAATAGCGGAACCTGGATGCCCATATTGGTTCCTACATATTCTACGAAGATCTTTATCGGTCAAACCGCATAACGACATACGTTGTTCCCTTTGTCATCGGTATGTTACTTACCCGAGATTCGATCGTCGGTATTTAATACCTAGTTCAATCTCGTTACCGGTAAGTCTCTTTACTCGTTCCGTAATACATCATCTCACAACTAACTCATTAGTTGTAATGCTTGCAAGGCTTAAGTGATGTGTATTACCGAGAAGGCCTAGAGATACCTCTCCGACAATCGGAGTGACAAAACCTAATCTCGAAATACGCCAACCCAACAAGTACCTTTGGAGACACCTGTAGTACTCCTTTATAATCACCCCGATTACGTTGTGGACGTTTGGTAGCACCAAAGTGTTCCTCCGATGGCAGGAGTTGCATAATCTCATAGTTACAGGAACATGTATGGGTCATGAAGAAAGCATTAACATACTAAACGATCAAGTGTTAAGCTAACGGAATGGGTCATGTCAATCAGATCATTCAACTAATGATGTGACCTTGTTAATCAAATAACAACTCCTTGTTTATGGTTAGGAAACATAACCATCTTTGATTAACAAGCTAGTCAAGTAGAGGCATACTAGTGACATACTGTTTGTCTATATATTCACACATGTATTATGTTTCCGGTTAATACAATTCTAGCATGAATAATAAACATTTATCATGATATAAGGAAATAAATAATAACTTTATTATTGCCTCTAGGGCATATTTCCTTCACAAGGGCATTGCCGCGACGTCGTAGTTTTCCCCGGCAAGGATCTTGCCGGGGGTCTTGTGGCTCTCCTCGGCAAGGATCTTGCTGAGGGTCGTCGTCCTCTGGTCCTCATCTGATCTTGTGTATCTATGATCTTGACAAAGATCTGCATGCCACCAAGAAGGTGCCTTCCGAGCCTTTGTCCCGACGTGGTTGATTGCGTCGGAAGCCGTGGGCTCAAGGGTGGCGCGCTCCGCTGGTGTTGGGAGAGCTGCCCCGGCAAGGCTCTTGCCGGGGCTGCTGAGGCCGCCCCGGCAAGGGCCTTGCCGGGGAAATCTGCTTCGTCCTTCTGCTCTTTGTGTTCTTGGTCTTGGCGTGGTTTTGATTGGCCTTGTGCTCCGGTTCTCCTCCCTTCCCTGCTAAGTGTGGCCGCGAGAGTGGCTCTGACTGCCCGTGCAAAGGTAAGGGGTCAAAAGGAGAGCCCCTACTTTTGTACACCGACACAGGGACCAATATGGACGTCCACGGTCCCGCTGTCGGTCATTGAACGAACAGTTTGATTCATGTCTGTGAGTTACCGAACCTACGGGTTCAAAAGCTTAAGGCAATCATGATTTGTCGAGTGTTAGTAGGATGGGTGTGATGAGAATATATTTGTCGAATTGTTTCATTAATATTAATAAAAGTTCCAAAAGATCTGGGAGAGTTTTGGGGTCACTGGAAGGGTTCCGATGAATATCGGGTAATACCGGGTATTACCGATAAATAATATATAGGTGTAAAATGTTTTCGAGGATGTTAAATTATATATATAATGGTTTGAAAATATTTAGAACATTCATATATTTAATATAATATCAACGGGCCAAAAAAGGCCTAGAGGTGGAAGGCAACTTGGGCCAAAAAGGCCCAAGTGGGAAAGGGCCTCCTTCAGGCCGAATTGGGAGAGGGGAGGAGTCAGACTCCTCCTCCCTGGCCGGCGCTCCAAGGGGGAAGCTTTCCACCTTGGTGGCAGCCCTCCCATCCCCCTCTATCCTATACTCTTTTATTCGTGAAGATTTGTGCTCTTTTATTCATACAAGTTTTGGAGCCTCCTCTAGTTCTTCTAGTTCTAGTTCTAGTTGGTCCTAGTTGACTAATTAGAGCTAGCACTACAGGAATCAGGAACTTTGCCGTCAGCCATGGAGGACGGCAAAGGCACACATAGCGGACGGCAAAGACCTTTGTCGTCAGCCAGCTGACGGCAACACGTCCGGCTGAACAGGCTACGGCAAAGGCTTCTTTGCCGTCTCCTGGCAGACGACAAAGATACAAAGGTCTTTGTCGTTCGCCAGCCAATGGCAAAGAGCCTGGACGGCGCACGTGCTAGCTTAGGTCCGTTAAGGGGTTAATGGCGTGCATTTTCGTCGGCTGGCGGACGGCAAAGACCTTTGCGTCTTTGTCGTCAGCCAGCCGACGGCAAATAGCATTGAATCATTGTTGTCGGCCAGCTGACGGCCAAGCGTGCCACGTGGCAGCACCTGGGGGCAGGCCTATTTGGTAGTTTTGCCGTCAGCTGGCTGACGGCAAATATCCAACGTTCTTTGCCGTTCGCTGGCAGACGGCAAAGCATCCAAATAGCTAGCCTACTGCTCCAGGTTGCACATGTAGCTGACACGTGGCATGTTTGCCGTCCGCTAGCTGATGGCAGAGCTCTTTGCCGTCCGCCAGCAAACGGCAAAGACTCTATATAGCCCCTTTTTCTTTTTTTTCTTGAAATCATTCAATTTGACAGAATTTCACATATATATATACACACACACACAAATGAAAATATCTTCAACAAGCATACCAACACATATATATATACCAAATCATATCCCTGCCATATGGATATGATCATCCAACACAAATACATAGCAAACGGTTTCATCCAACACATATACATAGCCAACATATCCAACAACAAGCATACAATGGTTTCATCCATACAAACATATATAGGTAGCAAGTTTGACATTGTTCATCGTACAAAATCAAAACAAGAAGGAAGCATAAAGAGAAGAGCAGACTCCATCAATGCAAGCTTCCTCATCTAAAGCAAATCTGCAAATTGGGAAAGAAGCAAGTTAGAAGAAGAAGAAGAAGAAGAAGAAGGAGAAGAAGAAGAAGAAGAAGAAGAAGAAGAAGAAGAAGAAGAAGAAGAAGAAGAAGACTATCTAGAAAAAAGAAGAAGAAGAAGAAGAAGAAGTGGAAGAAAAGGAAGAAAAGGAAGAAGAAGAAGAAGATTTTTTTCTTCTCTTTATTTTTCTCCTCTCCTCTATTTGATCTTCTTCTTCTAACTAAGGTAGGTAAAAATGCCATTTTATTGCTATGCTAGGTAAAAATGCTAAGTGTAGGTCATTTTAGAGCTAAGCTAGGTAAATAGGTCATTTTGGAGCTTACTAAGGTTATTATGTCATTTTCGAGGAAAGTAAGGTAAGTCTATATCATTTTGGAGGTAACAAAGATTATCATGACACTTTTGAGGAAAGAAAGCTAAGTATAGCTCATTTTTTGTCTAACTTAGGTAGTTATGCCATTTAGGAGGAAAGTAAGCTAAGTATGCATTTGTTAAGCAAAACACCAGAGAAAACTTACCTTTATCACAACAAATGCGATGAAGATCGCAACTAAGAAACGTGGTGTACATCCACGCATACGATCGATCATCTTGCCTAGCTACTGGACACATAAGAAAATATATATATATATATATATATATATATATATATATATATATATATATATATATATATCAGCATGTATATATTCATCAGTTAATGGAGTTTGTCACTTTTATTACGTCCATGCAACCTAGACGCTAATAGGTAAAGATAGGTCCTAATCCCACCCGAGTATGTGTAGATTGGGTTCGTTTTCCCATGCTCTGCTCCGGATCCGACGCAAAATTTCAGCAGCACCTCCCCGCTATTCTCCTGATACACGTCTTGACAATAAGCAGAGAGGATGTGTACCCGGAGAACAACAGGGAGGCACTAACGAAATTCTACATCGGATCCGGAGCAGAGCATATGGGAAAACGAACCCAATTACACATACTCGGGCTGTCCATGTATAACGTTGGACAATTCGAAAGAATTACGGTTATAAATATGAAAATGCATGCATATTTATATATGCAACCCTTTCGAACGGGAGACGCATAGTGGTCACGCATACTGATGATTGAAGACACCTATAGCTAGCAAGTTTCATCGGCACGAAGACCGAAACAGAGCAAATCAAGGGGAGGGGGAGGAGATGTCATTTGTGCTAACCCACGAACGCAGGGGCGGAGCTCGTCGAACACTAGACCCTCGCAGCGACGAAAAAACTGCACATTTAAATCGAAAGATGAGTTTCATAGCAATATTGATTTTTCCGTCAACCTAACTACATATTTACAACAGGATGAGCGGTTTAGGGGTTCCTCGGCGTCGATAGAACCCTAAATAGCAAGTATCATCGGTGCAAGATACATGAGGCGCTCGGCGTTGAACACTAGATTCACGTTCCACAAGTGACGCCGGCGCGCGACGTCCTGCAACAATAGTTCTGGTGGCTGATGACGGTCGAACACCTTGGAAAATTTGTCTAAAGCCAAGTTTTGAAATTTCAAACAACCAAACCGACTTGAATCAGTTTGGGTGTTTCAAGTTTCAACACTTAGCTTTCAATCGTCATCTCAGAGGCTGCCAGACAAATTCGTGATGGTGTTTGACCGCCATCGACGCCGACAATTGTTGCTACGGGACGCAGGACCCGTGTGTCACTTGTGGGATGTGGATGTTGTGTTCGACACCGACGGCCACATATATCTCGCATGCACTGACAATACTTGCTATTTAAGGTACCATCGACACCGAGGAACCCCCTAACCCGCTTGTCCCCGGGTAAACTAAATTAGCATGCATTCAATAAGCAAAACTACATCATCTCTTGCGTCCGTACATCGTCGAATATTATCACTAATACATCTCGAATAGTATCATACATATAGCATCGCTAATACATCACGACGGGTATCTGCGCGGGCGGTGGACACCCAAAGAGAAGGAACCATCACAGGATCATAGCTCCAGTGAGATCCCTGAAGAACCTGCCAGGTATTGTCGAACCTGCCCTCCAACGCAACCATGTAGCGACGGACGTGCTCGTCCTCCTCGCTGACACGGTGACGTACCACCTCCGCGGTGTCCGAAAGCCTCAGAACCATAACTGGCCCACGCGACCGCCACCAAACACGGTTCGGGTCAACGACGGGCTGGCTCCTCACCAACCCGCCCCCCCCCCCCCCCCGGAAGGTAGAACCTCCTAGTACCAGCACGGCGGAGCCCAGTCTCGGACATTGGCCCCTCTGATCAAGCAGGCCTCCTCTGCCGAGTCGACGAGGAGGATGCGGGATAGGCATCGTCGACGTCGAAGCGAGAATAAATGCTTGAACTAAAAAAATAACAACAAATTTCACATGTTCAAAATAAACCAGAAACTTAACCTAAAGTAAACTAAACTAAACCTAAACTAAATTAACTAAACTAAACCTAAACTAAACCTAAACTAAACTTAAACTAAACTAACTAAACTAAACCAGAAACTTGACCTAAACTAAACCTAAAGTAAACTAACTAAACTAAACTAAACCTAAACTAAATTATACTAAACCTAATTAAACTAAATCTAAAAAAACAGAAGGAAAAAAATGAAAATGTCTCACCTTGGAGCGGCTGAGGCGAAGGGGCCTTGGAGCAATGGAGCGGTGAGGCGGGCGGGCCGGGCGTGGAGGCGGGCGGCGGGCGGGCTGGCGCACTGTCGAGGCAGCCGGGCAGCAAGGAGGCCCGAGGCGGCGGGTCGGGCGGAGAGGCGGGTCGAGGCGGGACAGGCGGCGACGGGGCTGCGCGAGGGGGATGGGCGGCGGCGCGGGGTTGGGACGAGGGAAGGGAGAGAGAGGGGCTACGCGACGTGTTGATACATATAGGGCACATCTCTCTACCGTTCGCTGGCTGATGGCAAAGAGCCTAGCTAACGGACGTTAGTTTGGCCATTTTCTTTGTCGTCTGCTAGCGGACGGCAAAATTTCTTTCCCATCAGCTAGCTGACGGCAAAGAAAGTGCCCGTTAGCTGCCCCTCAATATCGGCCCATGCTGCCTCTTTGTCGTCTGCTAGCGGACGGCAAAGGTTCTATGCCATCAGCTAGCTGACGGCAAACACTTTCTTTGCCGTCAGCTGCTTCGTTGCCATCAGTTTTCTTCAAGCTGATGGCAAAGACCGTCTTTGCCACAGATAGCTGACGGCAAAGAAATGGCTGACGGCAAAGTTCTTGATTCCAGTAGTGTAGGCTAATCCTCTTTTCCTCATAATTAGAAGCTCACTGTGGTTCTAATCTCCTCCCTCTAATTCTTTAGCTATGATTAGCTCTTGATGGCGAAGCGCTGCCGTATCATGAAGGCTGCACGCTTGCACCCAAGTAGAGAGGCCATGCTTTCGGTCGTCGGTTCGAGGGACTGTCCGTCGGCGGTTCGCGGGTTCATTCATCGACGAGTCAAGGGAGTCCAAGTACAATCTACACCGACACGTTCATCTTCGACTGCAACTTGATGACGGTAACGATCGTGATCCCAACCTGTTATGCATCTTTATATTGATCTTGGGTGTGTGTGCGATTTTTTGTGTTTTCTACTACGTTTCCAACATATGGATGGGGTACAAAGTACATGATGATCCACCTCGAGATTGTATAGATGAATCTAACCTGCCTCTACAGACTAAAAACCCTCGGCTTATACAGGGACCAAGGGGCACTTAGGGCTACACATAGTCGGGATGTCGGTTGCATCTAGAGATAAACATTCCGAATATTTGAATATGTCTTGAAGTATACGCCAAGTCTTTGGAGGATTCTATCTTGTGTACGTTGAGGGCCATGGCTTACGTCACCCCTTCTTTGATTGTCGATGGTCCTCTGGCCGGCCCATGAATGATAGGTCGGCGTGGTGAGTACCCCCTAATCCTGTACACCGTCACCCCTTTTGATACATAATTCCCTATGGAGGACCCCCCCCCCCCCCTCACGCATAAACGTCGCTCCCCTCTCTTTTTCCATCTAGTTGAGAACTAGACGAATTGCTCCTAGGCTCTTCTCTCTCTAGTCATCTCTCAGCGGAATTTTGTCCTGCACGACGAAGTGTTGTCGCATCGCTAATCCGAACGTCTGGATACTGTAGAGGAGTCGTCTTCTTTGACTCTCATTTGGTGGAGAAAGTCTCATGGCTGGGAGGTATAACCTGGTTGCGTGAATCACCGGACGGTCACCAACTTCTTCTTCCTTCCTGCCGCGATCTAGCTGGTGAGATTGGATATATCTTCATCTTTATAGTGGTTCTGAGATTAATCATATGGCGTAATTTTTCTGTTGCATAGTATGTTCCTCAACATACATACAAATTATTTTTGTACTGGCGGGATGACTTGCATATTTCATAAAAAAAAATCAATAGCTGACCACGAGCTCATCTGCCCCTGATGAACAATAAATTCAAATAAACTACTAGAATAAATAATAATAAATAAACTTGTACATGAAACATGAACATGTTTTGTACGTGTATGCAAAAAAATCATGACAATATGACATTTGTGTGTGGGGGAGGCTCGCGGCAGGAAAAACAAAATCGGTGATCTAATCTCATAACTCTGGTTTTTGTTTCAGAGCTCCTATGATGGCATACCGCCATTAAATTTTGTGCACACCTACAAAACTTGGACGCGGCTCGTTTGACGTACGGCCCACACACTGACATCTGGGCCCGGACCCACCCGTCAGTTGTCCAACGGCAGGGGGCGTACGTTAGGGGATCCGGCTCCACAAAACTTGTGTTTTTTCATGTTTTTTCCGATTTTACTTGTTCACCCATGGGCTACGGGAGAAGATTCTCCTGTCTACCGAATCGCCGTACTCTGTGTTTCACACACCTTTTTATTCTATATTACCAGTTATGTTTTTTTTTACATGGTGATATGTGTCTCATTTATATTATAAAGATCAAAATATAAGTCACGTAATGACCGTCATTGTAAAACTGAAAACATAGCAGAACATCTTTAATCTTAATGCCAACGCTCGTCACTTGCCTCCGGCACGACCACAATAGCCACCGAAGAAAAGAATGACAAATCACCTCCTCAGCCGAGCTCGGTGCGGCACCATCGCTGATATGCAACTTTGCGGACCTTCAAGGTGGCTCACCAAAAGTGAAGCCCTTGCCATTGAACGAATCAGACCGGGGGCAACACCCAAGATACGCCATCGAACTCCAGATTTGGCACCTCACCACGACTAAGACGCCTAAGGAGGAAACCATACCTGCCATCCACGAACCATAAACCCAGCACACATTCCGTCTTTCAGATGTTGTCGATGCAGACCACAATCTGCATCCGCTCGTGGATTACCTCCCAAGCTCCGCGCCGACGCTGGAGCAAACGTCGTTGCAACGGCAAAGCCTGAGGACACAGGTCCACCACGAGGATGCCGACGCCACACCATTCTTGTTTGAACCACTGAAAAAAATAGCACGCTATAGCGTGTAGAGAATCGTCTTGCTAAATTGATCAGTGTACAATGTCTTGCTAATAGCAAATTTTTAGGGGCGACGCTATTTTTTATAGCACGCTATTTTCGTCCCAACCATAGAACCGATAGCCTCGTCAGGGAAGGATCCGAAGAATCTTTATTCAGTGCCGTCATCATCGCCGCCAAAGCCAAGACGATGAACATGCTAAAAACCTAGACTACGAAGGAGTAAAAATGATCCATACGTGTGGATCCGGCGACCTCCCTTACCACCGACGACCGACGTCGCTGACGGAGGGGAGCCGCCTAAGGATGACGCTGAAAGATTGGCCTCTCCTATAGCGGCGGCTAAGAGCATCTCCAGCCGTTCGGCCCCCCAGGGCGCCTAAAAAGAGCGGCCTGGGGGCGAACCGGCGCTAGCTCGGCCCCTGGGGGCGACCTAGCTCCCAGTCACGCCCCCAGGCGCCGGCCCCAGGATGCGGAAAATTCGAACCTGGCCGTCGAGCCGCCCCTCTGACGCGCCCTGCGTCGACGCGGCTGGCTTGTAGGTCTCCTTGGCCTTGTCGAGGGTGCGCCGGACTTCCGCCCACTTCTCGCACATGTCAATGCGCTTGTAAACGTGGAGGTACTTGAACTCGGCATCGTTGTTGCCCTGCCGATACAAGGCGAACATGCGCAGCAACTGCATGGAGAAACAAACAGTTGGTGGGCGCACACGATGAAGAGAGGCGGGAGACCGGCGTGCCATACCTGATCCTCAACGCTGGCGCCGCTCTCCGGGCGAGCCGCGACCTCCTCGACGACCCCATGCCATTTGTTGCACGCCCCCTGGATACGCCCCAATGGTTCGCCATCGCCTTCGCCCCGCGCTGCATGTAGACGCCTTTAAAGTAGGGGTCGACGAGCTTGCGTTCGTCGAACTCGGCCTTGATGCGCTCCCAGTACGTCTCAATGCTCTGGTTCGTGCCGGTGGTCGGGTCGAGGCAGACGATTTTCCATGCTTCGGCGAGGCATTCCTCCTCCTTGGACGCCCACTTGATGCGCGGCTCGCCGGACCTGGCCGCCCGCTTCTTCTTCTTGCGCCTCCTCGCCTGAACCGTCGCCTGCTCCTCCTCCTCCTCCTCTTCCTCCTCCTCTTCGTCCTCCTCCTGCTCCTGCTCCTCCTGCTCCTCCTCGCCGTAGACGTAGCCGAGCTCGCGGCCCATGCCGCCGCTGAGATCCACCGTTTCGTCCGGGGTGACCAACCCGGGAGACGCGGCGGCCGCGGTCGAGCCGGTCGCGATGATGTTCTCCATGTCGGCCTCGGTCTCGTCGGTGTCGCCGAGGTGCGAGAAGGGAAGCGCACCACGGCGGAAAGGGGGCGCCGGGGAGGACGCGTAGGCGGGCGGCGAGTAGTTGTACGGAGGGTACTGCACGCCAGCGAAGGCCGGCGAGGGTGTGCGCTGGGTCGGGTGTCCATGGGGGAAGGTGACATTGGGGTTGAAACCACCGTGCGCGTCTCCGTCGGCGTAGCCCGGCGAGGGCGATGCCCACGGCTGCGGCGACGGAGAGCCGACGCCTTGCTGGCCCCAGGGCGCGTACTGGGTGTGGCCGCCGGGTGGATTCATCATCCCCGCGCGAGCCGCCTCGGCCTCGGCTTGGTCCGCCGAAGCCGCAGCCGCACGCGCCGCGTTGTCACGGGCCTTCTTGGCAATCGCCCTGTTCCGCCGGTCGGCGGTGACAACCTCCCGTCGCTGAACTTCCGCCCTCCGGTCGGCGTTTGACATGCCCGGTGGCTTGGACGGCGGCGCCCTCGGCTTCCTCTGCCCGGTGGCGATGGAAATGTCGGGGTTGCCGCGGCGCGGAGGAAGACGTACTTCTTCGGTGGCATGGCGGCCGGCTGGGAGGCGAGCGGGAGGGAGATTGGCGGGAGGAAGGAAGAGAATGGGAGGGAAGTGGGGGAAAAGCGGGAAGAAACGACGGGAAGAGGCGCTCGACTCGCTGACAAGGCGGACCCACGCGCCCTTTTCGCTTGTGCCGGCGCCCCAGGCGCCCGCCAGGACGCCGGGTTCGGCCTGGGTCTTCCGGCACCAGTTTCGGTCCGAGCCGACGAAAAACAGGGGCGGCTGGACCGTTTTTTGGCCGTAGCGGAGGATCTGTTAGAAGGCGGTGGAGATGCTCTAAGATTCCATCCGCCACGGACGAAGACCGGCTACGTCTACTTTACTTATTTTTTTATTGACTCGTCTCTGCCTTTCTTTCTCTATTTACCGATAGCTATGCAACTGGACTGTGCCGGTGCAATCTCCGTGATGAATCAAGGCGCCATCCGGCAACCAATCGAAGTATATGGCGCTGGTTTGGTGACATTAAGACGTTGACGCATGGCGGAAGGGAGATTGTAGTTACTACTAGTCTTGTCATTAGGTGTTGACAGAAGAATTTTAATCACGGCCTTGCTGCCAACAGTCGTAGAACACCTCACACTGGTGTTGCTGATCGGGCACGAGTGACATTCCATCATAAGTAACAGTACAGTCTTTCCGTATCCCCGGGAAAACAAAGATACTAGTAGGATTAACGTGGGAGGCCCTAGGTCAACAGCCCAAGCACTTGCAGCATCGTTTTTCCGTTGCATCAATAAACTACGTACGGTGTGAAAATAATCCGGGCTCGATCGAAGGAAACGACGGCGCGTCAACTAGCTGGGCACATGCATGCGGCAGCGCAGGGTATGGGGCGCGCTACGAGGAAGGTCGCTGTTTAAAAAATTGGCAACTCCCTACCACAGGGTGTTAAACTGTGTTAAACATCACATGATATTGCTGATGCAACGATCGAATTGACCGGGAGCGCTGCTGCCAATGCAATATAGTAGTACGTACAATTTGTAAGATATGTAAATGAACTGATCAAGTATGTAGGATCAGTGTGAGCATGAACTTCGAAGTTTGAATGGGCAAGTGACAATCATCAGATTCTCGCGAGACTGTAAAAATCTTTAACCAGTCGGCTACCTTTTTACTGCCCGGAAAACTGTCAGTGGAACTGTGGAGCGGCATGGGCGAAAACTTGAAGAAAAACATGTTTCCGTGCCCGTCCGCTGTACAAAAGGCAGGGTGGCAGGCAGGCGAAGTTCCTTCCATCCATCCGTCCATCCATCCAGAGAATAAAAAGGACCTGTCCAACTTTATCACCGTCATCATCGTGCACCTAGCGCAGCGTAGCGTGGCGCCGCATGTCGATGCCAAGTCCCCTCCTAGCCTCGCGTGTCGCGCTCTGCGGCGATCGAGCGAGCCCCCCCGCGCGACACACAGCACGTCCGCGTGCGTGCGCGCGCCACCCTACCGCCCACGCTATGGAGCACACGGCCGCACGTACGAAGGCGAGCACGCCGCACGGGGGACACGGCGCTCGAGACAGCATGGCAGAGCAAGGAAGGGGGCGAGGCTAGCTAGCTAGCCTTTTGCCCGTGCACGGGCGGCGACACGACAGCGAGATCTTTTGCCACCTTCCCTTCCCTGCCCTGCCCTGCCCTGCTCAGAGGAGGATCCACGGGACGGGCGTGGACAGCGACACCGGTGCTCGGCTCCGCCGACGTCCACCTCGCGACGTGACCGGAGGCTTAATTGCACGCCGGCACGTACGTGCGCCTCCACGGCGGGCGTGCGCGCACGGGATGGGCATGAGTCATGACGCCGTGGCAGTGCCACCATGCCGTCTCCGTGCCCCCCTTCAATTCGTCCAGTACGTGACACGTCGCATCCGTCGCACGAGCGGCGAGGCACGAGTTAATGCCCAATTGCGTGCACCCCTCCTCCCGTTCTGTCCTCGTCTCACGCGACGCCCTTTCGTGCACTCCGTAGTAGTGTATACGGAGTATAATGTGGCACAGTAAACAGTACTGCTGTGCTGGGAAGTGATCATCGATCGGCCGAGGTAGGTAGCCGGCCGGTGTACGCCGGATAGACACCGGGTGTCAACGCGTGAGTTGAGTGCTGTGCGTAATAACCGGCGGTCAGGCCGGCGCCCGCTGGGGTTAATCTGCACGGCGGGCACACGCGCGGCGCCGCAGCGTCCCAAGTCTTGGCGCGCGCTCTGGCGCTGAGGCGGCAGGTACGGACAAGCGAGCGGCGACGCTCGGGATCGGGCGGCCTCGGGAGTCGGCGAAATCCGCTCCGAGAACCCCGGCCGCTGCGCCTGCGCTGCGCACTCGACCGAGGTGATGTTGGGTGTTGGGCGTGGTGGCAAACCGGCTGGCAATGATGACGAGCGCCGCTGGGGGACGACGCAACGTATACCATGCAATGCACTGGCGTGTCGCCGAGGCCGAGGCCTGCTCTGCTCTGCTCTGGATATTCCCCTTTGTCCGAGGCCTGCCGCTGCCGGGGAGCAGCATGCTGTACGTACTACATTTTATTTTATTTTATTTTTCACGGCATGATGTGGCTACTGTAGAGGCTATCAGGCTAGTAGTAGCGATGATGTTGGACGGCTCGTGATCTGGATCTGGCTAGCCCTGCTGTTGGATCGAAAGATCTGATTCTTCGCTCCGCTCGTGCATCCTAGGAACTAGGAACTTGATCATCTGTGATATATGGCGCAGGATCCCGCACGGTGCATACGTGCAGCAAGCTACTACTGTCAGTCTTCTTTCTTTCTTTCTAGCGCCACCGCCGCACGACGCGCTAGTCGTCCCTAGCCCTAGCCGATGTTTGGGGTCGCAGCCGCACATCATTGCTCACACGCAAAGCCCCGCTTCAACATGGAAAGAAAACTTCCATTAAAAAAGAAGAAGATTGAAATGAACAAAACATTTTTTTTCTTTAACAAATCATTGGGTTTTTTAACAAGTCACTAACTCATTGTTCCCGCGATTAGGATTTAGCATATGCTATGGCTTTCATCTAATTTCTATATCAAATATCATGGAAGTACAACGAACATGAGAAGTAACAGAAATTACATTAACGCCGAAGGCGTGCTGCCGTCTTCGCCCATCCCTCACGAAGACGATCAAACCTTGTTGTAGTAGATAGTCAGTAAATCGTCGTGCTAAGACCTCAAATAACCAGCGCACCGTACCAGAACAACAACTGTCGCCAATAAAGATAGTATCTGAAAGATAAGATTCGAAATAAGATTGAAGGCTGGAAGGAAAAATTACTATCTAAAGCGGCAACAGAGCTCTTGATTAAAGTAGCAGCACAAACCATCCATGTCTACTCTATGACATGCTTCGATATCACGAAGTATGTGTGTGATGAGCTCAGCTCAATGGTTAGTAGATTCTGGTGGAGTCAGATGGATAAAGAGAATAAAATTCACTGGACTTCATGAAAGAAATTATCAAAACCAAAAAAAAGACACATGCTTGTGCTTTAGGGACTTGTATTCCTCTAATTTGGCTATGCTTGCTAGACAGGCATGGCGCCTATTACAATTCCCCGGTTCACTATGTGCTCGGGTTCTTTGTGCGGAATATCATCCAGGGCTAGTATACTGGAAGTAAGGCTTAAAAGTGCTATCTCTTATGCATGGCGTAGCATTCTTAAAGGTGTAGAGCTGCTTAAAAAGGGTATCATATGGAGAGTAGAAGATGGCAACAATATCAATATTTGGTCTGATCCCTGGTTGCCTCGTGGAATTACAAGGAAGGTAACTTCGGTAAGAGGCAATCACCTAGTTCCTAAGGTCGAGGAATTCATTGACCCAGTAACAAATACTCCCTCCGTTTTTATTTAGTTCGCATATTAGCTTTGGTCAAAGTCAAGCTTTACAAACTTTGACCAAGTTTATAAACAAAAATATTAAGATATACAATAATAAATCAACAACATTAGATTTATTATTGGATGTACTTTCACATCGTATAAATTTATTACGATAAATGTCTATATTGTTTTCTACAAACTTGGTCAAACTTTACGAAGTTTGACTTCAGTCAACTCTAATATGCAGAGTAAATAAAAACGGAGGGAGTACATGGGACACAAATCTGGTTTGTCAAACTTTTAATGCCGAAGATGCTGAGATGATTTTGCAAATTCCAGTCTAGGAATACCCAAGCGACATCATAGTATCGCAATTATATATAAGGGTGTCTTCTCGGTAAAAGCAGCATACAAAGTGGCAGCTGATTGTGCAAAACGAGATTCAGCATATGGACTCACATCGAACTCAGCTGGCGAAGGTGAAACTCCAAAATTTGATGGGAAGAGAATATGGGCACTGTCATTACCAAGCAAGGTGATGCATTTCCTATGAAGAATGGCAACATACAACTTATCATTTAGAACAAGGTTGAAGCGTAGGGGTATGGATGTAGATACCCGATGTCCTGTATGCTATCGGTTTGATGAAGACGAAGGATACTGCTTTCTGAAATGAAAAAAAGGTGGAAAATATATGGAGAATGGCTCAACTGGAACAAGTTAGGCCGAAGCTTGTTAAATGCCCAAATTCTCTGGCCTATTAGAAGATGCGCTCATACTGGATGAAGAAGAACAAGTAAAAGTATGTATCTTACTATGGACATGGTGGCATGAAAGAAATAAAATAAATGCAAGCAATCAAATCAGGGCTCTTGAAGCTATCTTATCCTCTGTCACCTGCCATGTGGTTAATTCAGTAATATCAAGCAAAAAAGGACACTCCTGAAACAAGTAACGAACAATAGATGGTCTCCTCCCCCATGTGAGTTTTTGAAAGTAAACATTGATCCTACCATGAAACAACACACTCAGGTGGTTGGGGCTTCGCAATTAGGAATGATCTTGGTATTTTGGTTGTTGCAGGAGCAGACAATTTGGAACACATCTCCAGTGCTCTAAATGTTGAAGCTTTGGCCATGTTGCATGCTATAAATGCCGTTGCAAGAATGAGATGCAGCCAAATCATCCTAGAGACAGACTCTATTGTGCTGAAGGAGGCGATTTCAACTTAAGATTACAATTTACCGGCTCTAGGATCCTTGTCCTAGGAAATAAAGTTTCAGTTAAAAGTAGCTTTTGATGTTGTTAAGTTAGGCACTTGTCCAAGATCATGCAATGTTGTTGTCCACAATTTAGCTTCGTATGGAACTGGTTTAGAGAGTGGCAATTTTGAAATCTGGGTTGGCCATTTCCGAGACTTTCTAACGAACTCTGTAGCTGGTGATAGTGCCGACACTAGTTAACTTATGGAATGTTAGTTGATCCTTAAAAAACTTCCATAAAAAAGAAGATTGAAACAAAACATTTTTTACCGACTCATTGGTTTTTTAAAAATTTACTAACTCATTGTTTCCGCTTTAGAATTTAGCATGCTATGGCTTTCATCTAATTTCTATGTTCTCCACATTTTAGAAGTCCATTGAACCAAAGAGGCCCATGAACCAATTTATCGTGTCACCGAAATGAGAATAACTTTTGCGTGATACCTATTTTAAAAACACATTGATCGATTCATCAAACATCTTGGAAGTACAAAGAACATTAGAAGTAACAAAAATTACATCAATGTCGAAGGTGTGCTATCGTCTTCGCCCCTCCCTCAAGAAGACGGTACAACCTTGTTGTAGATAGTCAGTAAGTCGTCGGGCAAAGACCCCAAATTACCATCGCACCAAAACAGCAACCATCGCTGATGAAGAGAAGCATAGACCAGACTAATCCAACATGTAGTCACACAAACATAGATGAAAGAAGACTAGATCCAAGCAGAACCATTGAAAACAAACACCGATCGAATCCCACAAGATCTGACGGGGACACTCCTCCATATGCCATCCAATGACTCTACACACACAGCTAGTACAAGGGCTAGGTGAGGAGAACCTTATTCCAAATTCAGGGAGCCACGTAAACCTTGCCTTCCTGAGCTAAGCACAAATCCTAACAAACTAAAAAAACACCTAAAAATGGAGCAGGAGCTTTCCTGTCGGCAAGGGCTGGCATCAGCCGCACCACCATGTTCGAAAGGAAATAGGAGACGAGGCAGATCGGTGGCTCCGCCGGTGGGAGGCGAGAAAACCCTAGTCAGGTAGGATTCACTTGTGGGGAGAAGGAAACTATTTGGCTGGAGCTATTTTTGTGAACTTTAACCTACCTTCACTTAATACCTATGGATGTTGCTTGAGTCATAGTCCACATAAATATATTTTTACCGTATTTAACTATTTTTAAAATTCTCATGTTCCGGTCTTGATCTTTAATGTCACAAATGTCGTTAAAACAAGAACCAATTAAATTCTTTTGAGCATTCTTGCGTTGCTCTGGGTGGGACTTGAAGATAGAGTACTACTTGCACTTCCTATCAAACGAACTTGTGCTTGAGATAAGCCAGAGACGGGATTAGTTGGATGAACTAAGTTATATGATATCTAGGACTTGAAATTCCACACTCAGATAAATGTAAGAGGATAATGGAGGGTGTTTCATTTATAGCATTTTCGTGGGTTTGAGATGTGCATGTTTATCAAATGAGCCAAATACTTGACACAAGCTAAGAGTGGAGCCTAATTTAAACTTTGAGGGTTATAGAGCTCGTTAGAAACAAAACTTCACCTTTCAATCAATCGAGTCTGTACCATGTCATTTGTAATCCTGGTAATTTTTAACAAAAGAGATTCCTCCTCTCCGATTTCATTTAAATAAATCAAGGTTCACAAGCTACTACGAAGTTATCGTTCATCGAGCTTAAGCTCTCTTACATGGCTAGATTACGACGAACCATAGCCCGCCATCAGAAGGATCATGCAAGATCCCGCAAACGAGGGGCACCGAGGTTAAAATGGGACCCAGACATACTTCAGAAATTACATAGTTCACCAAGTTTCTAATAAAATCATAAAAACTAGATAAAAGTTGAGGAAACATCCATAACTGCAGCGAAAGAACTGAGGAGTAAGATCAAGACAGGCGACCAAAATGAGTTCATCAGCCACCAATGCAAAGAACTCTGGGCCTCCAGCCATGTGAAGCCCGTCAAACTTCACGCTTGCCACCTCCGATATTATTCTTGCCCCCAACATCCACACCTTTCGCCCTCACTTCTTTTTTTTGTAAAATTGACCAATCCGGAATCCAAGAGCACATTAGTTTCACCATACTCATGGTATTATATATGAATTTTCTTTCAAAAATTATATTATTTCTTCAAATGAAACACATTATCACCATACTCAATTGATTTGTCTTTTCCACAGTAGACACAATTCTTATTACCTTTCCATCCTGTCCTTAGTAGGTTATCTCTAGTCAAAATTCTTTTCCTACTTGTCAACCATAAGAAAACTTTGATTTTAGCATGAATCTTTATCTTCCATAAGAACTTAAGAGGGAAACCACAGTCAGATTTTACAAGAGAGAGGTATAGAAATGTAACGGATTTTTTATCAGTAGTGACCATCCATGTAATTTGATCTTTGCCCCCATGCATTCTAACCTCCCCGCCTCTCAATTTAAAGCTATTCCTAAGATCTAGAGATTCACCTAAGAGAGTTCTCTAAAAGTGAAACCTCCCCATCATTTGGAAATAACATCAGCAACAATAATATTATGATCAAAACTGAGAAAATAAAGTCTAGGTTTAGCTAGATTTAGTGATTTATCACCCACCCACCAAACTTCCCAAAACATAGTATTCTCCCCATCCCCAAGAATTGTATTGCAATTTTGATAAAATATATCTTTTACTTTCAAAAGGCTGGACTAGAAATGTGAACCCCCCGCTATGTGTTTAATACTAGAAATACGTTTACCCTTGACATACTTGTTCAAAAGAACATCTTGCCAGTGGGCAATTTTAGTTTCCATTTTCCAAAACCATTTGGCGAACAAGGCCTTATTCATGAGATCCAGAGTCAAAATCCCTAGCCCCCTGGTCCTTGGGTTGACAACGGGTGTTCTAGTTGAATAGATGATATATTTTTTTCTTATCTTCATCAGCCTGACAAACAAACATGCCCTATAAAAGTCAGCTTTCTTTCTAATCCCCACAACTAAAGGACAAAAAGACTTCATATATAAAGGCATATTTGTTAAGCGAGATTGTACCAGGGCAATTCTACCAACATAATTAAGTAATATACCCTGCCAACATGCACATCTATTTCGATTTCACAGGTGAAAACACCCTGATAAATGCTAGCTTTGTTGGTAGCCCCCCCCCCCCAAACAAGAAAATTTCACTTTGTTGTCAAACTAGACATCTCCTCAAAAGCATTTAAAATAAATTTCAAATTCTTAGCACAACCTTCATCATCTTACAAAAGGAAGATAGTATCATCAGCATATTTGCAACATGTTAACACCTTTGTCCGAATTTTCTACCAGGGCCCCTTTTACAAAATCATTTACCTTTGCTCTTTCCATAATAATGGAAAGAGCATCAGCAACTAAGTCAAATGACAGGGGGGCAGCGCAGCTCCCTGCCTCTAGCCTTTGTGGGTTTGAAAATAAGGTCCTATAATATCATGGACTTTCATACCGACACGGCCACACCTCATAGTTTTCATCACCCAGTCACACCATTGATCAGGAAAGTTCTTTAAGTTCATCATTTGATAAACAAAAGGCCAAATAATTTTGTCGTATGCATTGTCAAAGTAAACCTTCAAAAGTAGAGCACTTTGTTTATTGTGAAGTATAGAATTCAAAGCTTCATGCGGCACAACAACCCTTTCATTATGTATCTACCTTTTATAAAGGCAATCTATTTGGAGAGATAATGATATTAACTATCTTACTAAGGTTGTTCATCAAATCTAACATTGAGTAAACAAATTGGGTTAAATTTCTGGATTTGTTTGGCATCCTTGGTTTTAGGCACCAAAGTAATGATCCAATAATTCAACCTATTGATATCTAAAGCCCCTTTATGAAAATCATCTAATAGATCTTTTAGATCCCACTTGACCACATACCAAAAATGCTGATAAAAATCCACAAACAGACCACTAGGCCCAGGGCTTTAATTTTCTCCATCTGGAAAACCATAGAATGCAGATCCTCCATGGAAAAGGGTTTAGTAAGTTTCTTAGCATCTTCATCAGAGATTTTCGGAGCACCTTGGATATTTAAAGAAATGCTAGACTCGGCAGCTCTACCAAAAAGATAAAATTCGGTGATATATTTGAGAAGATTATCCTCTCTTTCAATCACCCCTACCTCTTGTTCAAGGAAAAAAATTCTGCCTTTTCTTCTTGTCTCATTCACCTTGGCATGATAATATCTAGTGTTATATCTCGTTCCTTAATTTCTTTTCATTATACCTCTGCAGCCAATTTGTCTCTTCTTGTTTCAGAATATTCCCTTTTTTATCTGTAAGTTCTTTATGAGCATTTCTATCATGTGCAGTTAAGCATTAATCTCAACATTCTTAATAATACTATATATCTAGTTTTCCTAGCAGCTCAACTTTATTATTTCTATACCAAGCATCAACATTTTTATTCCACCCCTTAATTTTCCTTCTCAAAGTTATACGTTTTTCAACCATTTTCAATGGCAGAGCCATCACATTTTTCGAGAGAGACTTGAGTGACAAAATATTTAAAACGTTCTCTCCGCATTCGTGAATTCTCGAACCTAAAAGTAGGTTGTGTAGCACTGTGAGATCCAGTGTCAAGAATCAAAGAAGTATGACCTGAAACTTCTCTTGTTAAAGATTGAATAAAAGCAAGGGGCATTATTCTTCCCATTCAGGGCATACTAAAACCATATCTAATTTCTCATAGCTATGATTCACTTGGTTATTAGCCCAAGTGAAATTTCTATCATTTAATGGCAATTCTCTCAACCCAATATGTTTACAAAACTCTAATGATCATTTTCATTAGCCTTGTTGTTCTCAGAGCTATTTCTAATCAAATTGAAGTCTCCTACTATCACACAATGCAAAGGATTAGCATGATATACTCTGGATAATTCAGCTAGAAAATCAGCCTTACCATCTAATTGTGCATCTTCATAAACAGTAATGAAGTTCCATTGGAATTTGGCAATTTTGTCAATCACCAAAATTCTTACAAAATACACCCCTATTTCCACTTGAACCACATTTAGCATATCATTATTAACCCCAACTAAAATTCCACCATATTTTCCCCTAGGAGGGGCCAAATTGCATACATAATTTTTTTCTCCACACAAATTATGGGGCTCATTTTTGGAGAAACGAGTTTTAGTTGTCTCCTGCAAACCAACAAGCTCCAGCTTCTTCTCTAAAATCATTTCTCTAACAAATCTTTTCTTAATATCCTGACAAATACCTCCCACATTCCAAAACTTACCTGTCATTTTCACAAGAGAACTATTTGATTTCCTTTTTGTGTCTTTTCGGTAATCCAGGTCATTTTTAACCTCTAAGTCATTTTAGGCGAGGAGGAGGCCGGGTTTGCTGACTGTGCCGCCTGCCACCTCCTCTTCACCACCAACAGGGGTCACGGGCTATAACAGTTCGCTTCGTTGCAAACCAGCCCGTGGTTCGATCGTTAGGAGGACAGTGGTAACCCCAGCCCACGAGGGTTCAAGTCCGCGTGTTCAGATTATCCTAGATTTATTTCAGGATTTTTGGCGTCTTGGCGTTCAATGAGGAGACATTCTCGTCGACTGCGAGGCGTCTATGGTGACTCCGTCAATCTAAAGATGATAAGCCGGCTCAGTCTCTCGGAGGTATTCATTATGGTAGGGTATGCTTGTGTGTGTTCATAGGGGTGAGTACACACGTGTATGTATATGAGTCAGCGCCCGTGTCTATACTTTGTTCAAAAAAACAGTTCCGCTTTGTTTGATCACATAAAAACCCTACAAAATTCCATATAATGGTACAAATCTTTGATCCAAAGAGGTAAAGCCTTCGGTGCACGCGTCCGGAGCCCGTCGACACCCAGAGAGAAGAGCAGCTGTCCAGCTCACATCCCTCCCCCTTTGCACGCTCGATCGACCAGCCAAAGCCATCACATGCAATGCACAAAACCAAACAAACCTACAATAACCTACTACAACCTGTCCCTTGCGCAGCTAGAAAGCGACAGATTCTCCCGTGTTTTATTATGTTAAGCTTGTAGCATAGCGGAAAAGCCAAAAGGTTAGATGCTTCCTGGCCGGATTGGACTTAACAAAGTCGACGTCCCATGGATTAGTGTCACGTACAGGAGGGACAGGCGCGGGGCGGACGACGGTGAAAGGTGGTGGCGCGTCGCGGGCCGGGGGAGCACGGCGGCGGCAGCGCAACGTGTGCGCCCTCGCCCCCCGCGCCCACACGTTGTCGCCCCGCCTCCGCTTTCCGAGCTGGAAATGCCAGCCGTCTCCGTCGCCAGCGGTCTACCGTCGTCCGGTGCGTACGTGCGTGCGCGCCGTCGCTGTTCGCCCCTGGCTCCGCTCATGGGAGGGTTCAGCGTACAGGTACAGGGTCGGTGGTTACACACCACTGATGATAGGCTTTTTGCTTTGGAGCCGTGCACGCGTGTGGCGTGTTGATTATTGTTCGTCGGAATAGCTCGGGCGCGTAGGTTGGTTACGCCATTTCCAACGCTGATCCCCCTTTTTTTTTGCATCTGCTCGTGGATTAGAGGAACTATGGACATGTATGCGAGAGGCGGCCATCTAACCGTGCCCACATATATTTTAAAGTGTATTTAAACAAAATGGATAAAATTCATGCAAATAAGATGAAATTCACTTAAGTTCGAGCGTAATGTACATTAAAAGATCTTTACTAAAAACTATAACCCAAACCCTATATCAGACGGCCACCTTATAGGCATGGGCGTCCTGCCATGCCGCATCACCATCCGTGCCATCGTCGCCGTCATCACTCTAGCGGCGGAAGGGCACCGGAGGGCCGCGACAGCCTTGTCCGGTGGCTGCTTGCTGTTCACGGAGAAGCCGCTCCGCCTCCCGCTGGTCGGTGCGGAGGGCCGCCGCGGCCAATGCCGACAACGCCCATGTAGCTTTAAAGGGGGGCTTGACCCTGTCAGCGTTGGCGGAGGAGTCACTACCGTCCGTGCCGTCGTCGTCGTCGTCATCCCACCAGCGGCGGAAGGGCGCCGGAGGGCCGCGACGGCCTTGTCCGGCGGCTGCCTGCTGTTCATGGAGGAGCCGCTCCGCCTCCTGCTGGTCGGTGCGGAGGGTCGCCGCGGCCAATGCCGGCTGAGGGACTCCTGGATTAAGGGGTCCTCGGGCGTCCGGGCTATGTGACGTGGGCCGGCTGATGTGCCAAGAAGATACAAGACAGAAGACTTCCTCCCATGTCCGGATGGGACTCTCCTTGGCGTGGATGGCAAGCTTGGCGTTCGGATATGAAGATTCCTTCCCCTGTAAACCGATCATGTACAACCCTAGGCCCCTCCGGTGTCTATATAATTAAACCGGAGGGTTTAGTCCATAGAGGCAATCACAATCATACAGGCTAGACATCTAGGATTTAGCCATTACGATCTCGTGGTAGATCAACTCTTGTAATCCTCGTATTCATCAAGATCAATCAAGCACGAAGTAGCGTATTACCTCCATCAAGAGGGCCCAAACCTGGAAACACCGTGTCCCCCGTCTCCTGTTACCATCGACCCTAGACGCACAGTTCGGGACCCCTACCCGAGATCTGCCGGTTTTGACACCGACACCGGCGACGCCCACGTAGCTTTAACAACGGGCTTGACCCTATCAGCATTGGCGGAGGAGTCGCTGCCGTCCGTGTCGTCGTCGTCATCCCTCGAGCAGCGGAAGGGCGCCGGAGGACCGCGACAGCCTTGTCCGGTGGATGCCTGCTGTTCACGAAGGAGCCGCTCCGCCTCCTGCTGGTCGGTGCGCAGGGTCGCCGCGGCCAATGCCGACGATGCCCACGTAGCTTTAACGGCGGGCTTGACCTTGTCAGCGTTGGCGGAGGAGTCGCTAAGCGACCACTCTTCGTCGATCTTGGCAAGCACGTCGTCAACGTGGCGGCGGCGCCTGGCGGCCGTCTTTGGGTGGTGACGGAGTTTTTGTGGGCCCATGCGACGGAAATGTATGGGTCATTGCGGACCCATAACGGTGCCGCGTTGGACTTGGCGAACGCAGAGCGGGGGGCAGTGTTGCGCCGGTCATATCACGCCTACTGCAGCACGGCATGCTCCTCCTCGGAGAAGATGGTCCTCAAGCCCGAGGGACCACCGACACCACCGCCTCTGAGGTAGTGGTGTTGGGAAACGTAGTAATTTCAAAAAATTTCCCTACGCACACACAGGACCATGGTGATGGCATAGCAACGAGAGGGGAGAGTGTCTGTCCACGTACCCTCGTAGACCGAAAGTGGAAGCGTTATAACAACGCGGTTGATGTAGTCAGACGTCTTCACGATCCGACCGATCCAAGTACCGAACGACGGCACCTCCGAGTTACGCACACGTTCAGCTCGATGACGATCCCGGACTCCGATCCAGCAAAGTGTCGGGATGAGTTCCGTCAAGACGACGGCGTGGTGGCGATGATGATGCTCCACCGACGCAGGGCTTCGCCTAAGCTCCATGACGATATGACTTCTCCGGCGCAGGGCTTCGCCTAAGCTCCATAGCGATATGACCGAAGTGGAATATGGTGGAGGGGCACCGCCTGCGGCTAAGGAACGATCCGTAGATCAACTTGTGTGTTAAGGGTGCCCCTGCCCCGTATATATAAAGGAGCAAGGAGGAGGTGGCCGGCCAAGGGAGGAGGCGCGCAAGATGTGGAGTCCTACTAGGATTCCAAGTCCTAGTAGGAGTCCACCAAGAGGGAGGAAGGGAGAAGGAAGTGGAGGAGAAGGAAAGGTGGCGGCCCCTTTCCCTAGTCCAATTCGGACCAGAGGGAGGGGGGCGCAGCAGCCCCTTGGCCCTTTCTCCTCTTTCCACTAAAGCCCATCAAGGCCCATTGCTTCTCCCGTAACTACCCGGTACTCCAAAAAATACCCGAATCATTCGGAACCTTTCCGAACTCCGAATATAGTCGTCCAATATATCGATCTTTACGTCTCGACCATTTCGAGACTCCTCGTCATGTCCCCGATCTCATCCGGGACTCCGAACTCCTTCGGTACATCAAAACTCATAAACTCATAATATACCTGTCATCGAAACCTTAAGCGTGCGGACCCTACGGGTTCGAGAACTATGTAGACATGACCTAGAACCATTCTCGGTCAATAGCCAATAGCGGAACCTGGATGCCCATATTGGTTCCTACATATTCTACGAAGATCTTTATCGGTCAAACCGCATAACGATATACGTTGTTCCCTTTGTCATCGGTATGTTACTTACCCGAGATTCGATCGTCGGTATCCAATACCTAGTTCAATCTCACATCTGGTAAGTCTCTTTACTCGTTCCGTAATACATCATCTCACAACTAACTCATTAGTTGTAATGCTTGCAAGGCTTATGTGATGTGTATTACCGAGAAGGCCCAGAGATACCTCTCCGACAATCGGAGTGACAAAACCTAATCTCGAAATACGCCAACCCAACAAGTACCTTTGGAGACACCTGTAGTACTCCTTTATAATCACCCAGTTACGTTGTGACGCTTTGGTAGTACCCAAAGTGTTCCTCCGGTAAACGGAGTTGCATAATCTCATAGTTACAGGAACATGTATAGGTCATGAAGAAAGCAATAGCAATATACTAAACGATCAAGTGCTAAGCTAATGGAATGGGTCATGTCAATCACATCATTCTCCTAATGAGGTGATCCCATTAATCAAATGACAACTCATGTCTATGGTTAGGAAACATAACCATCTTCGATTAACGAGCTAGTCAAGTAGAGGCATACTAGTGACACTCTGTTTGTCTATGTATTCACACATGTATTATGTTTCCGGTTAATACAATTCTAGCATGAATAATAAACATTTAT
Source organism: Aegilops bicornis (assembly GCA_021605145.1). Classification (NCBI taxonomy): domain Eukaryota; kingdom Viridiplantae; phylum Streptophyta; class Magnoliopsida; order Poales; family Poaceae; genus Aegilops; species Aegilops bicornis. The sequence goes on along the minus strand of CM038673.1, from coordinate 760,100,918 downwards.
CATGATATAAGGAAATAAATAATAACTTTATTATTGCCTCTAGGGCATATTTCCTTCAGTCTCCCACTTGCACTAGAGTCAATAATCTAGTTCACATCGCCATGTGATTTAACATCAATAGTTCACATCTATATGTGGTTAGCACCCATAGTTCACATCGACATGTGACCAACACCCAAAGGGTTTACTAGAGTCAGTAATCTAGTTCACATCGCTATGTGATTAACACCCAAAGAGTACTAAGGTGTGATCATGTTTTGCTTGTGAGATAATTTTAGTCAACGGGTCTGTCACATTCAGAGCCGTAAGTATTTTGCAAATTTCTATGTCTACAATGCTCGCACGGAGCTACTCTAGCTAATTGCTCCCACTTTCAATATGTATCCAGATTAAGACTCGAGTCATCTAGATTAGTGTAAAACTTGTATCGACGTAACCCTTTATTTACCTAACCTTTTTTCACTTCCATAATCGAGAAACATATCCTTATTCTACTAAGGATAATTTTGACCGCTGTCCATTGATCTACTCCTAGATCACTATTGCACTCCTTGCCAAGCTTAGTGGTAGGGTATGTAATAGATCTGGTACACTGACATGACATACTTTATAGAACCTATGGCTGATGCATAGGGAATGACTTTCATTCTCTTTCTATCTTCTGCCGTGGTCGGGTTTTGAGTCTTACTCAATCTCACACCTTGTAACACAGGCAAGAACTCTTTCTTTGACTGTTCCATTTTGAACTACTTCAAAATCTTGTCAAGGTATGTATTCATTGAAAAACTTATCAAGCGTCTTGATCTATCTCTATAGATCTTGATGCTCAATATGTAAGCAGCTTCAACGAGGTCTTTCTTTGAAAAACTCCTTTCAAACACTCCTTTATGCTTTGCAGAATAATTCTACATTATTTCGATCAACAATATGTCAATCACATATACTTATCGGAAAAGGCTGTAGTGCTCCCACTCACTTTCTTGTAAATACAGGCCTTTCCAAAAAGTCTCAGATAAAATCATATGCTTTGATCAACACATCAAAGCGTATATTCCAACTCCGAGATGCTTGCACCAGTCCATTGATGGATCGCTGGAGCTTGCACATTTTGTTAGCTCCTTTAGGATTGACAAAAACTTCTGGTTGTATCATATACAACTCTTCTTAATAAATCCATTAAAGAATGTAGTTTTGACATCCATTTGCCAGATTTCATAAAATGTGGCAATTGCTAACATGATTCGGACAGACTTTAAGAATCGCCACAGCTTGAGAAAATCTCATTGTAGTCAACACCTTGAACTTGTCGAAAACCTTTTTGCGACAAGTCGAGCTTTGTAGATAGTAACACTACTATCAGCATCTGTCTTCCTCTTGAAGATCCATTTATACAATGTGGCTTGCCGATCAGGCAACTCCATCAAAGTCCACACTTTGTTCTCATACATGGATCCCATCTCAGATTTCATGGCCTCAAGCCATTTCATGAATCTGGGCTCATCATCGCTTCCTCATAGTTTGTAGGTTCATCATGGTCTAGTAACATGATTTCCAGAACACGATTAGCGTACTACTCTGGTGCGGATCTTACTTTGGAAGACCTACGAGGTTTGGTAGCAACTTGATCTGAAGTTTCATGATCATCATCATTAACTTCCTCACTAATTGGTGTAGGAATCACTGGAACTGATTTCTGTGATGAACTACTTTCCAATAAGGGAGAAGGTACAATTACCTCATCAAGTTCTACTTTCCTCCCACTCACTTCTTTCGAGAGAAACTTCTTCTCTAGAAAGGATCCATCTTAGCAACAAATAATTTGCCTTCGGATCTGTGATAGAAGGTGTACCCAATAGTTACCTTTGGGTATTCTATGAAGACGCACTTCTCCGATTTGGGTTCGAGCTTATCAGGTGAAAAACTTTTTCACATAAGCATCACAACTCCAAACTTTTAAGAAACGACGACTTAGGTTTACTGTTTAAACCATAGTTCATACGGTGTCGCCTCAACGGATTTAGATGGTGCCCTATTAAACGTGAATGCAGCTGTCTCTAATGCATAACCCCAAAATGATAGTGGTAAACCGATAAGAAATATCATAGATCGCACCATATCCAATAAAGTGCGGTTACGACTTTCGGACACACCATTATGCTGTGGTGTTCCATATGGCGTGAGTTGTGAAACTATTTCACATTGTTTCAAATGAAGACCAAACTCGTAACTAAAATATTCATCTCCACGATCAGATCGCAGAAATTTTATTTTCTTGTTACGATGATTTTCCACTTCACTCTGAAATTCTTTGAACCTTTCAACTATTTCAGACTTATGTTTCATCAAGTAGATATACCCATATCTACTCAAATCATCTTGTGAAGGTCATAAAATAACGATACTTGCCACGAGCATCAACACTCATTGGATCGCATATATCGGTATATATGTGTTATTTCCAACAAGTCAATAGCTTGTTCCATTGTTTCGGAGAACGGAGTTTTAGTCATCTTGCCCAAAAGGCACGGTTCGCAAGCATCAAATGATTCATAACCAAGTGATTCCAAAATTCCATCAGCATGGAGTTTCTTCATGCGCTTTACACCAATATGACCTAAACGGCAGTGCCACAAATAAGTTGCACTATCATTATTAACTTTGCATCTTTTGGCATCAATATTATGAATATGTGTATCACTACGATCGAGATCCAACAAACTATTTTTATTGGGTGTATGACCATCGAAGGTCTTTATTCATGTAAACAGAACAACAATTATTCTCTAACTTATATGAATAACCGTATTGCAATAAACATGATCAAATCATATTTATGCTCAACGCAAACGCCAAATAACATTTATTTAGGTTCCACACTAATCCCGAAAGTATAGGGAGTGTGCGATGATGATCATATCAATCTTGGAACTACTTCCAACACTCATCGTCACTTCCCTTCAACTAGTTTACATTCATTCTCGCAACTTCCGTTTCAAGTTACTACTCTTAGCAACGAACCATGTATCAAATACCGAGGGGTTGCTACGAACACTAGTAAAATACACATCAATAATCTGTATATCAAATATACCTTAGTTCACTTTGCCATCCTTCTTATCCGCCAAATACTTGGGGTAGTTCCACTTCTAGTGACCAGTTCCATTGCAGCAAAAGCACTTAGTCTCAGGCTTAGGTCCAGACTTGGGCTTCTTCACTCGAGCAACAACTTGCTTGCCGTTCTTCTTGAAGTTCCCTTCTTCCCTTTGCCCTTTTCCTTGAGACTAGTGGTCTTGTCAATCATCAACACTTGATGCTCTTTCTTGATTTCTACCTTCGTCGATTTCAACATCACGAAGAGCTCGGGAATCGTTTTCGTCATCCCTTGCATACTATAGTTCATCACGAAGTTCTAGTAACTTAGTGATGGTGACTAGAGAATTCTGTCAATCACTATCTTATCCGGAAGATTAACTCCCACTTGATTCAAGCGATTGAAGTATCCGGACAATCTGAGAACATGCTCACTAGTTGAGCGATTCTCTTCCATCTTTTAGCTATAGAACTTGTTGGAGATTTCATATCTCTCAACTCGGGTATTTGCTTGAAATATTAACTTCAATTCCTGGAACATCTCATATGGTCCATGACGTTCAAAACGTCTTTGAAGTCCCGATTCTAAGTCGTTAAGCATGGTGCACTAAACTATCAAGTAGTCATCATATTGAGCTAGCTAAACGTTCATAACGTCTGCATTTGCTCCTGCAATAGGTCTATCACCTAGCGTTGCATCAAGGACATAATTCTTCTGTGCAGCAATGAGGATAAACCTCTGATCACGGATCCAATCCGCATCATTGCTACTAACATTTTTCAATACAAATTTTCTCTAGGAACACATAAAAACATAGGGAAGCAACAACGCGAGCTATTGATCTACAACATAATTTGCAAAATACTACCAGGACTAAGTTCATGATAAATTTAAGTTTAATTAATCATATTAAAAAACTCCCACTTAGACAGACATCTCTCTAGTCATCTAAGTGATTACGTGATCCAAATTAACTAAACCATGTCCGATCATCACGTGAGATGGAGTAGTTTCAATGGTGAACATCACTATGTTGATCATATCTACTATATCATTCACGTTCGACCTTTCGGTCTCTGTGTTCCAGGCCATATCTGTTATATGCTAGGCTCGTCAAGTTTAACCTGAGTATTCCGCGTGTGCAACTGTTTTGCACCCGTTGTAGATGGACGTAGAACTTATCACACCCGATCATCACGTGGTGTCCGGGTACTACGAACTTTGGCAACGGTGCATACTCGAGGAGAACACTTCTTGATAATTTTTAGTGAGAGATCATCTTATAATGCTACCGTCAATCAAAGCAAGATAAGATGCATAAAGGATAAACATCACATGCAATCAATATAAGTGATATGATATGGTCATCATCATCTTGTGCTTGTGATCTCCATCGCCAAGCACCGTCATGATCACCATCGCCACCGCGCGACACCTTGATCTCCATCGTAGCATCGTTGTCGTCTCACCAACTATTGCTTCTATGACTATCGCCATCGCTTAGTGATAAAGTAAAGCAATTACATGGCGTTGCATTTCATACAATAAAGCGACAACCATATGGCTCCTGCCGATTGCCGATAACGCGGTTACAAAACATGATCATCTCATACAATAAAATATAGCATCACGTCTTGACCATATCACATCACAACATGCCCTGCAAAAACAAGTTAGACGTCCTCTACTTTGTTGTTGCAAGTTTTACGTGGCTGCTACGGGCTGAGCAAGAACCGTTCTTACCTACGCATCAAAACCACAACGATAGTTTGTCAAATAGACTCCGGTTTAACCTTCTCAAGGACCGGGCGTAGTCATACTCGGTTCAACTAAAGTGAGAGAGACAGACACCCGCCGGTCACCTTTAAGCAACGAGTGCTCGAGCGGTGAAACCAGTCTCGCGTAAGCGTCTGGCGTAATGTCGGTCCGGGCCACTTCATCTCACAATACCGCTGAACCAAAATATGACATCTTTGGTAGGCAGTATGACTTGTATCGCCCACAACTCACTTGTGTTCTACTCGTGCATATAACATCAACGCATAAAACCAGGCTCGGATGCCCTTTGTTGGGAAACGTAGTAATTTCAAAAATTTCCCACGCACACGGGACCATGGTGATGGCATAGCAACGAGAGGGAGAGTGTCGTCCACGTACCCTCGTGAGACCGAAAGCGGAAGCGTTATAACAACGCGGTTGATGTAGTCAGACGCGTCTTCACGATCCGACCGATCCAAGTACCGAACGACGGCACCTCCGAGTTACGCACACGTTCAGCTCGATGACGATCCCGGACTCCGATCCAGCAAAGTGTCGGGGATGAGTTCCACAAGACGACGGCGTGGTGGCGATGATGATGCTCCACCGACGCAGGGCTTCGCCTAAGCTCCATGACGATATGACTTCTCCGGCGCAGGGCTTCGCCTAAGCTCATAGCGATATGACCGAAGTGGAATATGGTGGAGGGGGCACCGACACGGCTAAGGAACGATCCGTAGATCAACTTGTGTGTTATGGGGTGCCCCTGCCCCGTATATAAAGGAGCAAGGAGGAGGTGGCCGGCCAAGGAGGAGGCGCACCAAGATGTGGAGTCCTACTAGGATTCCAAGTCCTTGTAGGAGTCCACCAAGAGGGAGGAAGGGAGAAGGAAGTGGAGGAGAAGGAAAGGTGGCGGCCCCTTTTCCCTAGTCCAATTCGGACCAGAGGGAGGGGGCGCAGCAGCCCCTTGGCCCTTTCTCCTCTTTCCACTAAAGCCCATCAAGGCCCATTGCTTCTCCGTAACTACCGGTACTCCGAAAAATACCCGAATCACTCGGAACCTTTCCGAACTCCGAATATAGTCGTCCAATATATCGATCTTTACGTCTCGACCATTTCGAGACTCCTCGTCATGTCCCCGATCTCATCCGGGACTCCGAACTCCTTCGGTACATCAAAACTCATAAACTCATAATATAAGCATCATCGAAACCTTAAGCGTGCGGACCCTACGGGTTCGCAGTACTATGTAGACATGACCTAGAACCATTCTCGGTCAATAGCCAATAGCGGAACCTGGATGCCCATATTGGTTCCTACATATTCTACGAAGATCTTTATCGGTCAAACCGCATAACGATATCGTTGTTCCCTTTGTCATCGGTATGTTACTTACCCGAGATTCGATCGTCGGTATCCAATACCTAGTTCAATCTCACATCGGTAAGTCTCTTTACTCGTTCCGTAATACATCATCTCACAACTAACTCATTAGTTGTAATGCTTGCAAGGCTTATGTGATGTGTATTACCGAGAAGGCCCAGAGATACCTCTCCGACAATCGGAGTGACAAAACCTAATCTCGAAATACGCCAACCCAACAAGTACCTTTGGAGACACCTGTAGTACTCCTTTATAATCACCCGATTACGTTGTGACGTTTGGTAGTACCAAAGTGTTCCTCCGTAAACGGGAGTTGCATAATCTCATAGTTACAGGAACATGTATAGGTCATGAAGAAAGCAATAGCAATATACTAAACGATCAAGTGCTAAGCTAATGGAATGGGTCATGTCAATCACATCATTCTCCTAATGAGGTGATCCCATTAATCAAATGACAACTCATGTCTATGGTTAGGAAACATAACCATCTTGATTAACGAGCTAGTCAAGTAGAGGCATACTAGTGACACTCTGTTTGTATATGTATTCACACATGTATTACGTTTCCGGTTAATACAATTCTAGCATGAATAATAAACATTTATCATGATATAAGGAAATAAATAATAACTTTATTATTGCCTCTAGGACATATTTCCTTCAAGTGGAGCATGCGGCCCCACGCCTTTGTGATCTTCGGCGACAGCTGCTCCTTGACGGGGCGGTGGTTCCAGCGGGGCGACGATGCGGGCTCGTCCTTGACGTGGATTTTGACCAAGACTATGCAGTAGCGCGGGGGCGATGTCGATACCTCCTTGATACGGTGCCTGATGAGGACGTCATGGCTGCGCGGGGCCGACGTCTGTTCCACCTTCAACCGTTGGAGTGGGGACTCCGGCTTGCGCTTCACGCGCTGGCGCAACACAGACGGTGGCTCCTTCTTGATTCAAGCCGGCGATGGTGGTGCCGGGCCCATGTGACGAAGCGAACACCCAGTTATGATGTTCATCTGACGGACGAGCGACCTCCGTGAGGAGGTGGGGCCGCTGCTCCGACTACAATTGCATCATCCGGTCTCGCTGGAGGAGATGACGATCTCCTCCTTGTGGAGGAGCTGGCCGCCCTGGATGCTGAGGGGCCCGAAAAGTGACGGGAGTGGCGCCAAGATCCGCTCGACGAAGAACTGCAACCGCCACCGCCTGTCGTCACGGAGAACTACGACTCTGGCACCGCCGCTTGAGTTTTTGGGATTCGGAGAGGTGGAGGGGCTCAGAGAGGAGGAGGTGTGTGTGCATTGCCGACGAGCGGCTTAAATAGTCCGGCAACGGCCAGGCGAAGGGGCGGTCAACCCGCTTCAATGCGGCGCATCGGCCACTGTTGGTTTCAGGAGACGTGGCGTCCGCATTGAAGTTACAACGCCCTAGAGGTCGCGTCCATCAACGCCGCCCTCATGTCCAGTCACGTCGTGCGGCATCAATGCCGGCCGTTGCATGCTCTGGGCCGATATTAATGCGGCCCGACAAGTGGCAAGGGCATTCGATGAAAACCGCGGGAGAGGTGGGGTTTTTGATGGGCGCGATTAGTCAGACGCGGGCGTAGCAGCGGGCCGGACGCCCGCAAAACCCAATTTATCTCCTGTTTGAAACTGACCTGCGGATCGATAGAGGCCCATTTAAATGGCAAAACACATCCAGACATGTACGACACCCGAATGAATATCCATTTGAACGTACGTGTCCAATGCACTAGTATGAAATAACGGAGGCGGTGATGTGTCGCTAAACCAGTTGAACAAGCTGTACAGAACAACCGTAATCTGCTTTTTACTCCATGGAAGCTCCCTATTTCTCCGCAAAAAAAAAAAAGAAACTCCCTATTTAACCTAAATTTTTTGGGGTGGCTATTTAAAAGGTTGTATCAGAGGATCCTTTTCCGAGCTTCACAAATAGTCTGCCAGTGACAATTTTTAGGGGAGAGCTGGCACGCCCGTGTATGCAGGAAAAAAGGAAGAAGAAACCGGATAGTGAACTAGCATTTCCAAACGGGTTGGAATTGCATCGTATTTTTTGGAGAACATGGAATGCATTGCTGGACAGGCGTCCATTCAACAAGCCCATTACGGTCCATGTCCAGAAGCCTATGCGAGGAACAGAGCAACCGATACGGGCCGCAAATGCTATTTCTCGTCCGTTGCATGCCGCAATACGTTCGGCCTAAAGCGCTATGTGTAGCTGCGCGCAAGTTTTCTTTCTTCTTTCTATCATGTTTTAAATCAATTTTCTTACTGCCTCCGAACTAAAATTAGTGGATTACTAAAACCACGACACTTATTTTGGGTAGGAGGGATTACTGTATTGCATCGGGTTTTTCGGCCTTTCTCTGTTTTTTTTCTCTTTGCTCTTTCTTTTCCTTTTTCCTTTGATGTTCCTTGTTTCTTTCTTCAGTTTTCACTGATTTTCTTCCTCTTTTTCTTCTCTTTTTTTAACGCATGTCTATTTTCTTCATATGCACTGTGCATTTTTGTGTACATTATATACATTTACATTTTATAATACATGATCAACTTTTTTTAATACAAGTTTTGAACATTTTTCGTGAATAAACATTAAAAAAAATTAAATACATGTTGAAATATTTTTTGAATGATACATTTTTTAAGAAAACCATGCGAGCATTTTGAACATTGTATGATTGTTTAGAATGTGACAACTATATTTTTGGAAACACATGAACTTTTTTTTTCTAAATGGCATGTATATTTTTTTAAATGCATGACAATTTTTGAAATGTAACATTAGAGTGGTACAAACATTTTCCAAAAGCTGACCAAATAGTTTTTACACTGAATGGATTTTTTTAAAATATGCGGTGAACACTTTTAAAAAATAGTATTTTCTTGTAATATATGCATTTGGTATTCTTCAAAAGAAAAAAAGTTATAAAAACAAGTGTGTGGCATTACTGTGACGTCAGCATCATGAAACCGCATGCCTAGTGGTCAGCCCACTACCGGCTTCCTGTAGGTGAGTCTAGTTACTGCTCGCACTAAGCGTGACATAGCCGCGCCTCTGATGGGTTGGTCCTTCTACGCGTACCGGATGATCTTGGGGTCCTGGCCCTCCCCTTACAAAAAAGATGTTTTTGACCCCTTGGAGAGAAAAATACTATATGATCTAGCCTTGTTCAAAAATACTAAATGAATGGAAGACCTTATGTTGTAAGGCGTAAATACTAGCGACAGTAAACCCTGGCCGTTGAAGGCGGGGAAGCTCCGTTTTCTTGCTCACGTTTTCGTCGGTTCCCCTCGTTATTGTGGCTACTTTAGCTCCTGGAACCGGTGGAACCATGGATTAATGTGAGAGATTAATCTAAGGGATCCAAAAACACAGGAATAAAAAAAGATAGGGTTCCAATGCCATGCTCATTTGAATACTATAAGATTTTTGTTTGTCTGACTGCAGAGGCGGAGGATGAAAAAATATTAAGGTGTGGCAACGTCTTAAGGAAGGAATTCTTTTGATGCAAATTATCATGATAAATCTCTATGAGCCTAGCAAGCTTATTCAGGTTGAACCTAGAAGAGGAGTTTCTTGGATCAAGACAAGAGAAGTTCCGAAGCAGGTCCGAAGATACCTCATTAGAAGGGGTCCACACGAAAAAATGATCAGCCGTGACAAGGTGTTTTTGAATTGTCCCGGAAGTCATTTTGGCATTTTTAGGACATAAATCATCAAATGCAACCTTGCTGTCGTCGCTGGATATTGCCGCCGCCGCCGTTTAAGCTCCAAGCCCGCTGCCGCCGTAGCCTATTCCGTCGCCAATCGCCCGCCTGGATCGCGACCTGACCAGCCGCCGTCGCTGCACTAGGGTTTGTCGCTTGCGTTTTCTTTTTTGAGGGGTAAAGCCAAATTTTATTCATGAAAATCCACATGAAGTGGGATACAACTTTGGTCATGAGGCTCTCCAAACCACATATGGCGCCCCGGACCTCTCGCTAGTAAGAACTTGGCTAATTTATGTGCTTCATAATTAACAGCACGATTCTCGAAAGTAAAATTACATTGAAAATTGGATGATCTTATGGTTATCTCCTCAATGATCGCTCCATAAACCCCATGGGATCTCCTGTTTGTCGCTTGCGTGTGCGTGTGGGTTGGCGCTCGATGGAATGGACGAGCTCGACCGCTTCCTGTGTGCCAGCCGGCCCAACTCGTGCGTGCTTGAGTGTGCCGACCCAACTCGTGCGTGCGGCGTGCCTGTGTGCCGGCGGCCTTTTTCTCGCTGCCCTCGAACAAGGGAATGAGACAATCCACAATACATGTGTATGTATAAATTTGTTTTTGCCCAGAATCCACCGTGGGCCTCCGCCAATGTCTGCCTGTATCACGGAAAAACCAAGGGATTCTTTCAAGGAGTTTTGAGTGGATGAAAATTCCTATAGAATGTAGTACAAATGAACCATTTGATATGCCTTTTACATAGGATTCAATCTTTCGAATCAAACAAACAATATTGGAAAAACTCATAAGGATTCCAATCTATTAAAATGCCTATGGAATTCCTTTGAATCAAAGTGGCCCTAATAGTTTTATATGTCAATGGTTGTGGCATCTTGACAGTGAAGGTCATGTCACACAAAATGCTGGAATTTAGTCTATTTTGGGATAGCCCAATAACTATTTCAGCTAAATAAATTCTAGAGGCCCACGTAACCCATTCGTGTAAGGTAAGGTATACTCACTACTAGAAAAATGCCTGTTAGTGACGTACCTATTTTAGCCATTAATAGCGCACTATAAGTGCGCCACTATCACCACGTCACTAGTAAAGTACTAATGGCGCACACCTGTTGCGCCATTAGTATACCAGATAATAGTGGCGCACCTAGCAGTGCGCTATTACTATGCCTCCTAGGGGGCCATATTTACCTTCATGTATGCCCCCAAGTGCGCCATTACTATGCCCCATAATGCGCCACTGGTATTTAGCCCTGGTGCGCCACTAATGCTCAACAAGGTGCGCCACTACTATGAATATTAGGATTTTTTTTGCTTTTCTGATATTTACACAGGTTACAAAATACATTACAACACAGAATATAAACAACACAACATATAAACAGCAGATTTATCGAATATAATAGAAGATTAGTCTTCGAATACAATTCATCATATTAGTCTCCGAATTCAAAATACCGAACAAAGTTAGAACATTACAAGTCTCGAGACCGCGAGTAGCGAGTTTGTCTTCACATTACAAGTCGATATCTAAACGACCATCACATAGAAGAGAGCTGCGGTCACGATGAGCATCATCGTGATGAAACTAGTCTTCATCCGGTTCCTCCTCCGCTCCCTCCTCTCTCCCGCTAGACAGCGCGCGTATCTAGCTTCCGCCTCCGCCCTAGTGGTGTACCCTTTGTAACTGTTACCGCTGTAACGGTGAACCTGTCTCCGACACTCCTCCCAGTCGTCGTAGACTCCGGGAACCTTACCCTTGTACACGACATACGCATTTACATCTCTATGCACTAGACAAACAAAATGTTAGTAGCAATTCACAGACAATACATAAGCAATATATAAGTATGCAACAAAAGGATCGGAAGAGAAAAGCAACACATTAATAGCACGATTCATGGTCCTACTAATAAATAGCATCGATTACATATAAGTTGAACGACTGTCCAAACCAAAGAGACATACAAGTTCATTAAAGTTTAATTACAACATGAGCTAATCGATATTTCAGAACTACATAGCATCATTATTTTCGACTCGACTCAGGGACCGGAGCGTGGATGAAGCCGCCGTATTTCGTGATGGTCATGAAATCGCGATCGTTGTCAGCCTGCATTTGTAGCGTTGTTTCTATTTCACTGTTGGACGGTTGATATTTGAGGTAGAACTGTCCCGAGGTACGAAGGACATCTTGATGGATGATTTACGCAAACTCCGACTGGATGCGAAAGAATTCTTGTTTGATGTCCGCGTCCTGGATTGCCGACAAGCGTGCGACCCAATCTTTGAGATTATTTGGTAGCAGAAGGTGATTATGGTCCCGCACGATCGCCCGCATGTGATGGAGGGCGTAGTAGGCATCCTTCTGACCGCCAGGCGGCTGCTTGACGCAAGGGAACGTCGTTACGTGGGTGAACACGTGCTTGCCATACCTACAAATTGGCCTCCTAAAGGTGCCTCCAGATTTGGCGTAGCCGGGGAGAGCATCATCAAGAACTTTCTTGATATTTGTGTAGTATTTCTTCGACTGACGGTCCGAGTCGAAATACGTGCCCATGGAATATTTCGGGCTTAAGAGGATGAGTGTGCAATGTGTGTCACTGCATAAAACACGGAATGTTAGAAAAGAAGAACGATCGAAATCTCAGAAATCATATGTTACGGGGCGGTGAGGGGATGACTTACTCGGGAAAGTAAGGCACGAGGAAGTTATCCTTATCTGGGTTTGCCAGAATGACGCCTTCGAGGTATGAACTCGCGACTTGCCGGTGAAGGAAATATGCCCTAGAGGCAATAATAAAGTTATTATTTATTTCCTTATTTCATGATAAATGTTTATTATTCATGCTAGAATTGTATTAACCGGAAACATGATACATGTGTGAATACATAGACAAACATATAGTCACTAGTATGCCTCTACTTGACTAGCTCATTAATCAAAGATGGTTATGTTTCCTAACCATAGACATGTGTTGTTATTTCATTAATGGGATCACATCATTAGGAGAATGATGTGATTGACATGACCCATTCCGTTAGCCTAGCACTTGATCGTTTAGTATATTGCTATTGCTTTCTTCATGACTTATACATGTTCCTGTAACTATGAGATTATGCAACTCCGTTTACGGAGGAACACTTTGGGTGCTACCAAACGTCACAACGTAACTGGGTGATTATAAAGGAGTACTACAGGTGTCTCCACAGGTATATGTTGGGTTGGCGTATTTCGAGATTAGGTTTTGTCACTCCGATTGTCGGAGAGGTATCTCTGGGCCATCTCGGTAATGCACATCACTATAAGCCTTGCAAGCAATGTAGCTAATGAGTTAGTTACGGAATGATGCATTACGTAACGAGTAAAGAGACTTGCCGGTAACGAGATTGAACTAGGTATTGGATACCGACGATCAAATCTCGGGCAAGTAACATACCGATGACAAAGGGAACAATGTATGTTGTTATGCGGTTTGACCGATAAAGATCTTCGTAGAATATGTAGGAGCCAATATGAGCATCCAGGTTCCGCTATTGGTTATTGACCAAGAATAGTTCTAGGTCATGTCTACATAGTTCTCGAACCCGTAGGGTCCGCACGCTTAAGGTTTCGATGGCGGTTATATTATGAGTTTATGAGTTTTGATGTACCGAAGGAGTTCGGAGTCCCGGATGAGATCGGGGACATGACGAGGAGTCTCGAAATGGTCGAGACGTAAAGATTGATATATTGGACGACTATATTCAAGTTCGGAAAGGTTCCGAGTGATTCGGTATTTTTCGGAGTACCGGAGAGTTACGGAATTCGCCGGGAGTATATGGGCCTTATTGGGCCATACGGGAATAGAGGAGAGAGGCCAAAGGAAGGAGGCCTGCGCCCCCTCTGGTCCGAATTGGACAAGGCGCAGCCCCTTTCCTTATTCCTCTCCCCTCTTTCCCCTTCTCCTACTCCAACAAAGGAGGTGGAATCCTACTAGGACTAGGGAGTCCTAGTAGGACTCCACACTGGCGCGCCCCTCCTAGGGCCGGCCTCCTCCCCTTGCTCCTATATATCACAGGCGGGGGGCACCCCATGACACACACGTTGATCTACGGATCGTTCCTTAGCCGTGTGCGGTGCCCCACTCCACCTTATTCAACCTCGGTCATATTGTCGCGGAGTTTAGGCGAAGCCCTGCGCCGGTAGAGCATCATCATCGCCACCACGCCCTGCGGTCGTCTTGTGAGAACTCATCCCGACACTTTGCTGGATCAGAGTCCGGGGATCGTCATCGAGCTGAACGTTGCTGAACTCGGAGGTGCCGTGCGTTCGGTACTTGGATCGCTTCGGATCGTGAAGACGTCTGACTACATCAACCGCGTTGTCATAACGCGCTTCCGCCACGGTCTCACGAGAATGCGTGGACAATACTCTCCCCTCTCGTTGCTATGCATCACCATGATTTTGCGTGTGCGTAGGAATTTTTTTGAAATTACTACGTTCCCCAACAGCCGGTCCCCAGCGCTGCCCAAGATCTTGGCACGCATGTAGAAGGGGTCGACTATCGCGATGTCCGGGGTCTTGTCTCTAATGATTCGCATCTTCATACTGAGCGAAAATAGCCGAATGAAGGTGTAGTGCAGCGGATGAAGGTTAAACATAGCGAAGATGTTATCAAACCGCAGGACGATCATACCCCCGATGGTGCTATCGACAAATCCCTTGCCCTCTAGCACCTTGGCCACGAAAACCGGGTATGCCACATCATTCTCGGAGAGACGCCGCTTCTCCAAAGAAAGAACACTGTCATGCAGACTCCGCATAGCACCGGTTGCAGCATTGAGCAGATTAGTCGGTAGCATCGTCCTACCCGCCACATGCACCCTCCTCGAGATATCCTTAGGTGAAGGTGGCACGTCGTGAGCACAGATCGTACTCGGTGCCGCCTGGCTTGCACCCTTGTTATTCTTTCTTTTCTGTCCCTTCTGCTTCTTCTGCTGTAATGGGATCGAGTTCTGCTCAGAGACCACCTTCTTGAGTGTGTTGGGCTGATAATATTTCGCACCTCGGCTATCTGAAGCTCGGTGATGGCGGCAGCTGGAGGCGTCTCCTGAGAACTGAATGCCAGACGACGCTTGCTGCAATTGGGTTTCTCCGCGGTACCAGCTAGATCGCGATCGTCTTTTGCAGGGTTGGGTTCTTGAGAAGGAGGCCCCAAGAATTCGTCATCGTACCCATGTTTGTTGAAGTACTTATCGACGTTGGTAAATGTACCGTCGTCATCGTCAGGATCCTGTGCCATATGCATGTCCGGATCAGCTGACGGCGGTAGCGTTGCGGCGGTCTTGCCATGGCTTGGCGCCGGCACGACTGGCGGTGTTGTCTGTGGGGTGGTGTCCCCCGCCCCCAAACGAATCTGGCTCTTCGGCCAAAGCATGGACCAGCTTATGCAGACGCTGAGGGTCATCACATCATCTTCGTCGGCCCCAGGGGGTCAATACGGAGGTAACAAGTCGTCGCAGCCCCGCAACACCCGAACCAGTTGAACCCTATACATGGTGGGTGGCATCGGATTACCGTGGAACAAGCGGTTGCCCGGTTGAACGATTCTGGCCTTGGCGAGATTGATCAACTCGCCGTCCACAAAGTGCAGGAGAGTGCATGGAACGTCGGCGGCGCCCTGCGAAAACATGTAGGGCGTCAGGGATGCCCAGTTAAAGGCAAGGAGATGAAGTCATTGGCCGAGAGGCTTAGTTACCGTGATGGCGTCGAGCTCAGCTAATGTCGAGGCACCGCCAATGGCGGGCGTGCAAGTGACGGAGGGGCCGCTTGCTGCCGAGGTACCGGCCGACGTATTCTTCCCACACCCAGGTGCATTAAGCTCCAATGCCGGTGCCGACGCCGGAGACACCAATGCCGCCTCCGCCGGAGACACCAATAAGCGCGCCGGCGCGTTGTCGCGATTCTTGCCCGTGAAGCTGGGAATCGGGGGCGGCCCCTGTTGGCCGCCCGCAATCCATGCCTGCAGCCCCTCAATCAAGCTAGGCACAATAGCGTTTCACGGACGTGCGCGTCCATGATCCCACGGATTGCAACTAGAAGTATTTGCGTCATCGGCCGCGTGATGTCGTGGAGACTTCATCCCGGCTGAACTTCGTCATTGAGTCTAGGTATATGCTTATCTTCCCCGCATAACCGTAAGGAAGTTTTACTCCTACGAGGCAGGTGAAAAAATGCTCGATCTCCTCCTAACTTAGAGTGAAGCACGCGGGAGGGCAGTCATTTCCGATCTTCTTGGCCTTTTTGCCTTTGCGACGACTTTTCGTGTCCTTTGCCTCATCAGCATCATCATCATCATCATCATCATCATCATTAGCGTGAAGCTCCTCCTTGATGCCCGTTGATTTCAAGTCTGCCCTTGCTTTCGGCCCATCTTTGGTCCTCTCTGGCATATTGAGCAGGGTACCAAGCAGACTCTCGCACACGTTCTTTGTGATATGCATGACATCAAGGCTGTGAGGCACACGGAGGATCTTCCAGTACGGCAAGTCCCAGAAAACAAAACTCGTTTTCCATATCTTCAGCAGCGGCTCTGGCGCCTTTCGCTTCTTTCCCGGCTTTGGCGCCTTTCGCTTCTTTCCAGGCGGTGGGCAATCTTTCCAATTATTCAACAGCTCGTCTATTTCCTCGCCGCTTCTCGTACGCGGGCGTCTTCGGGGTTCGGTTTCACCATCGAACAGATCCTTGCGTTTTCTCCATGAGTCATCGTTGCGAAGCCACCTTTGATGTCCCATGAACACGGTTTTTGAAGACCCGGGATCTCTATCTAGCTGGCGATACATTGTGTCATCCATGCACCTGACGCATCCATAAAATCCGTGGACCACCTGCCCCGCGACATATCCGTAACCGAGATAGTCATGCACCGTCGTCAGCAGTGCGGCTCTCATAGGGAAATATTCTTTCTCAGCGGTGTCCCACATATTGGCTGGCGTTTTCCACAGCGTGTCTAGCTCCTCTTTCAGCAGCCCCAGATACAGATTGATGTTGTTCCCTGGTTGTTTTGGCCCTTCAATTAGCACACTCATGTGAATGTACTTCCTCTTCGTGCACAACCAGGGGGAAGGTTGTGCACCCACACAAACACAGGCCAGGTGCTATGTGTGCTTCTCTGGCTGACAAACGGATTGACTCCATCGGTGCTCGCACCCAACACGATGTTGGATCGTCCCCAAAATTTGGGTGTTCGAAGTTCAACGCTTGCCACTGGCTCATATCCTTAGGGTGACTCAGCATCTTGTCTTTTTTATTTATCTCCGGATCATTTCCGTCATCTTCTCGCTTCTTCTCCTCCCTATCCGCGTGCCAACGCAGGAGCTTTGCTAGCTTAGGGTCCGCGAAGTACCGCTGCAGACGAGGAGTGATCGGAATGTACCACACCACTTTTCGAGGAGCTTTCTTCCTCTTCTTGTATCGAGTGACGCTGCACACTGGACATATGGTAGACTCCGCGTGCTCGTCCCGATAAATGATGCAATTGTTCATGCACACATGGTATTTCACGTGCGGTAAATCCAGAGGATACATGATTTTCTTCGTCTCCTTGAAACTGGTCGGGCACTTGTTCCCCTTGGGAAGACGTTCGTGCCAGAATGACATGTTCTCGTCGAAGCATGTGTCGGTCATTTTGTGTTTTACATTCATCTCCAGAGCCATGAGCGTTACTTTTAGGCGGGTATCCACGGGCCTACATCCTTCATACAATGGAGTAACCGCGTCTATCTCCAGTTGATCCAGCTTGGCTTTCTCTCGGGCGGCAGCTCTTGCGTTATCCGTCTGCTTGAGAAGCAGCTCTTGAATATGAGGGTTGTCGGTGTCAAAACCGGCGGATCTCGGGTAGGGGGTCCCGAACTGTGCGTCTAGGCGGATGGTAACAGGAGACAAGGGACACGATGTTTACCCAGGTTCGGGCCCTCTTGATGGAGGTAAAACCCTACGTCCTGCTTGATTGATATTGATGTTGTAGATGTTTACAAGAGTGGATCTACCACGAGATCAAGGAGGCTAAACCCTAGAAGCTAGCCTAAGGTATGATTGTAAGGGTTGTTGTGATTGTAGTCCTGCGGACTAAAGCCATCCGGTTTATATAGACACTGGAGAGGGCTAGGGCTACATAGAGTCGGTTACAATGGTAGGAGATCTACATATCCGTATCGCCAAGCTTGCCTTCCACGCCAAGGAAAGTCCCATCCGGACACGGGGTGAAGTCTTCAATCTTGTATCTTCATAGTCTTGGAGTCCGGTTGATGATGATAGTCCGGCCGATAATGATAGTCCGGCAATCCGGACACCCCCTAATCCAGGACTCCCTCAGTAGCCCCTGAACCAGGCTTCAATGACGATAATTCCGGCGTGTATATTGCTTGGCATTGCAAGGCGAGTTCCTCCTCCAAATGATAGAAGATTGTGAACACCAGGATAGTGTCCGGCCTGCAAAATAAATTCCACATTCTACCGTAGAGAGAATAATAATATATACACAAGTTCAATCTGCTGACGTTCTCCGTGGCAGGACGTCACACCACTACCAAGCCATTACTCGAATTGTTTTTTACTTTACCACCTCAGCGCATTTAGCGAAGCGGTTTCCTTGGCACGTCTTGTTGAAGCAGAGATCGTGTTTCCCCATAATCCGGGATTCTCATCAATACGGGCGTGGGTAACCCAACCGCGTCATTGACGGTGACGCTTGGGAGATAAGCGAGTTTTACCAGGCCGGTGGGGGACGCGTAAGACTTCGCCCACCCATATAAGGGATAAGGATTCACCTTCTCACCTACGCCTTCTTCCTCCTTTGCTTATCCATCTCCGCGTACTCGAGCTCCAGCGCCCAAGTTCGCGCATCTCGTCTCGACCTTCTCCGACCATGTCCGGAGCGGGAGGTAAATGGTTGGCCTCCACCGTTAAGGAGGAGCAATCACAAACTGCGCGGCGCCGGATACCTTTCGGCGACATCACAGACCGCTGCCCGACGAGGGGCAGATTATCCCCACCCCCAGGCACAATGAGAGGGTCGTCTTTCTTCCCCACTTCCTCCGCGGACTGGGCTTTCCATTACATGCCTTTGTCCGGGGGCTCATGTTCTACTACGGCCTGGATTTCCATGATCTGGCGCCGAACTTCATCCTCAACATCTCGGCGTTTATCGTCGTGTGAGAGGCCTTACTCTGCATCCAGCCCCATTTCTGCTTGTGGCTCAAGACCTTCAATGTCAAGTCAAGGTAGTGAACGGCATTCAAGCGGAGTGCGGAGGCGCCATGTTGGGCAAGATGCCCAACGTCCTTTGGTTCGAAGGGGCCTTCGTGGAATCCGTCAAGGGGTGGCAATCGGGGTGGTTCTACATCACTGAGCCGCGTGACCCTAAATGGGCGGCGGCCCCCAAATTTAGATCTGGCATCCCCACGCAGCTCACCTCCTAGAAAGAGAAGGGCTTGCTGTGGGGTAGTTTGAAGGAGCTGACGGGACTCCAAGCCTGTATCAAGAAGCTGGTGAAGAAGCTCAGGCTGGTTAACGTGGTCCAGGTCATGCTCGTCCGCCGGATTCTCCCATGCCAAGAGCGGGCATTCAATCTATGGGAGTTCGATCCGGAACAACACCAGGCGCTGAATAAGATCTTCGACACAACGCACGAAGGCGCTGGAAGAGTGCTGTTCAAGGGCGCCGAAGTTTCGCATCCGCGCATCGAAGATCGCGGATTTCGCTCATGGCCAGTGACGAGGTAAGTGATTCTACCCCTTTACGGGCCACTCGTTTTCCATAGTTTGACTCTATGTGGGTTTTAATTTCCCCTTTTCCTTTGACAGGACTGGATGAAGAAGGCGGAGCAGATTACCTGTCCGGCTCCTATGCCAGAAAATCCGATGAAGCCGCTCGTCTAGCGAGGCTGCTGGTTCCGGCACCGCACGTGGTGCCGGAGAAGAAGGCCAAGAAGGAGGCCAAGGGTGCTCGAAAGAGTGCCCGTTTTCAGGTGTCCGACGACTCCGGGGCTGACTCCTCCCCCGAAAATGAGGAGGAGGAAGAGGACTCTCTCCCAGAGGAGGGAGAGAGGAAGAGGAAAGCTTCCCCAAATGGGGAGGCCGGAGGGTCCAAGAGGGGAAGGACTATTCCCCCGGACAGCTCTGCCAATATCAACGTTGGCGAGGAAGAATGGCCTTTAAGGGCCAGGCCTCCGGCGAGATCGTAAGTATCCGGATTCCTGAATGATTTATAATTTCTTTTTCTGCGTCACATAGTGTCATTCTAATGCCGCATGCTGCCTGTAGTCCGGCCGGTGATGATCTCCCCGCTTCATCGAGCGGGTCGTTGGCTTCGTCGGATGTAGACTCCATCCCGACCGCCTCCACCCCTCGCGACGCCGAGGACGCCGAGGTGGGATCCCCAGAAGGGACCCATCAGGGGGAGGCTCCGGAGGCGCCACAAGGCGTCCTCCCGGACTTTGCGCCGGACTCCACAACAGAACCCGCAGTGGTTCCGGAGTCCGGCCGGCGGCCCCTTCGAACGAAGGGCAAGACCGTGACGCCGGCGGCTTCCGTCCAACCGGGCGCCGGGTAATTTGTTGAGGCGCTGCAGGCGTTTCCATCGAGGAAGAACACCGCACTATTATGAGTGCGGTGATCCAAGGTGCAGCTTCGCCAAGAGCGGGCTGACCGAAGCCTGCAGTAGCCTTCTATCGTGCTTTGAGGTAAGAAGTTAAAAATATGCAATGTAATACCGCATAGACGGTAGCCCACGATGCTCGGTTCGGTGTTCGGAAAGAAAAGCCGGATGAGGATCTGAAACAAGATATACGCAGGGTTGCTAAAAATTATGTCAATATGGGTTGCAGGCTGCGCTTGACCTCTGCCAGACCGATCATGGAGGTCGGTGTGTTGAAGCAGGAGCTCGAGTGGTCCGGGCAAGAGCTCGGCCGCGCCAGGAAGCAGCTCCAAGACAAAGAAGGTGAGTAACACCACTTTGAATTTGTACCTTACAGAAAATGATTTAGGTTGCGACAAAAAATAACAAGGATAACATGGGTACTGCAGGGGCCACGAACGAGGTGGCGGCCCTGCAGAAAGGCCCGTGGTTCGCGCCGAGCATAATGCGCCACGCAGGCAGGAGGAGCGAGAAAAGAAGGAGGCGCGGGTGGCGGTGGTTCAGCAAGAGCTCCAGGCTCTCATGGAAAAGCATGAGAGTTTGGAGCGTGACTCAAAGACTCGAGAGTCCGAGCTTGCCTCGGCTCTCGAAAGTGTCAAAACCGCCAAGGCCGAGGCCCATAAGTCCCTTCAGGAGGTTGAATTGATGAAGAAGATAGCAGCGGGTAAGGCATTTTTCATGCAAAGCAAGCATGTGAATGTAAATTACGTGTTACTTACCCGGATTCGGAGCTCTCCAGGCGTTTGCAGATCTGCCTCGCATGGCGTGTACGATGCCGCCGCATTCTACCGAGCCGAGGAGGAGCTCAACGGAGAAGGTCTTACGGTCTCGATATCTTTGAGGCTGGCCATCCGTGCCCCTAGCGACCCGGTGAAGCAGCTGGTCGAACTTCACAAGGTAGCCGTAAAGCAGGCCATGAAGGGCCTCATAGTCCGGTTTGTGGCTGGAGAGGCCATGCACAGGAGCTACTTCGGCCTCGTCGGCGACGGCTGGTGCATGCGTGCCGGGTGGAGGTTATCAAGCGCTCCGCTTTGTATTGAAGGTGTTTCGTCGGGCCCTTGCCCACGCATAAAGGTGCATTGGGGCAAGCTGGATGCGGAGAAGCTAATCATCGACGCAGCGCCACCAACGGGCAAGGAGCATCGTGACGCCCGAAATTTACTATAAGGCTGTCTGAAGGGTGCCCGCAAGATTGCGGATGAGTGCCCAGGATGTAATTTTGAGTGAATTCGCAATGTGTTATCCTGTGCGCTGAAAACTTTGTTCATATGCGCTAAGCAACGCTTGTTTAATTTAAAATATTACCTTCATGCGGCCGTTTATTAAATCTGAGAGATGGCAAGTCGTCGGCTTCGCCCCCATGCCACGAAAGTGTTGGGGTGTTCGGGATAAACTTGAGCACTCTTGTTCCCATTTTGGGTCCATCTAGGAGGCGCTCAACACAACGAACAAGGAAACCGGACTTATAGTGCTTGTTCACTCTCACTTAGCCATAGAATTCTATAATTTTAAATTTCGGCGAAGCCCCTAGTATTCAGAAGACCGAATTGGAGCGCTATCCACGCCTTCATCGGACATAATCCGGAACTTCGCTCAAGTGGCGAGGGTCTTTAAGGACCCGAAGGACCTCTCGAACAGCGACCAGTCTCACGCCTTATCATGCCGGTTAGTTTTAGCTTTCTCCATCGAGGCGTTAACCCGGCTCAACCGGGCGCAATCGCAGTGGTTCTCCCAAAGTGCTACCTTAGCCGATAGAACGGAACGTATGGTGCCAAACATGGGAGCCGGGCAAACCCAACTATTGACCCAAGACATGATTCGGAGCTGATTCATATAATGCTATAAGTTCGGGGTGCCGCACTTGTGAAAGTGTGCGGACTTTATCACACCATAAAGCGGATGACACAAGCCCCTGGTGTATTTGGCCGTACCAAGATGCACGGGTGCAACATGTCGTAAATGAACACACACACACACACACACACACACACACACACACACATATATATATATATATATATATATATATATATATATAAAGTAATGCAATTATAGGCAAAAGTGCTGAATTTTATTCGAGAAGATATGCTATCAGTGCAGAATGATACAAATAGTGCGGAAAGCAAGGGATTGGACGAATTAAAGGCGTCTCCCTCCAGGGGTAGGCCACGGAATGTTGTATTTAACAAATTTAATGCTCGTGATGGAGACCACCTGAGTGTTAAATCGCCTTTGTCCTTCCCTGGCTGTTGCATCATGAGTTCGGGCAGGTTCGCCGCGGACTGAGTTCTGTATAAAAAAAGAGAGAAATAAAAGAAAAAAGAGCGACACACTTGGGAGCCCCTGGTGTGGTCGAACCGCACTCTGGGTCTGTTGTGGTTGTGCCCTTCCCCCTATGCCCATGGTATCCCCAGGGCGTAATTATGCACGCGGAGAGGTTGTCTTACAATTTTGCGAGGGCTGGGGTTGGGGCCGCATTGCTACGTGTGCACGGAACGTGCCAGGTGGTCTTGGTTTATTTTGCTCCGGGCGCGTTTGGTCGTGTACGGTCGTTTAACGGCCGGACTCGATAATTGCCTTAAAAGGCTGCTCTGTATTTACGCCAGAGCCGCTGTATGTTCCTCCGCTCGGAGGAGGCGTTCCGTGTTTCCATTGACCGTGATGACTCCACGAGGGCCTGGCATCTTGAGCTTAAGGTATGCATAATCACGGCACCGCGTTGAATTTTGCAAACGCGTTCGTCCGGAAAGCAGAGCGTGATAGCCGCTGCGGAACGGGACTATGTCGAAGATTAACTCCTCGATTCGGAAATTATCCGGGATCCAAGACCACTTCGATTATGGCGAGCCTGTACAATTGGCCTCGACACCTGGTATGGCGCCTTTGAAGGTCGCTGCGTTGTAGGTTTAATCCTTGAAGGGTCTATGCCCATCTTGCGACCGTATCCTCGATAAAGCAGGTTCAGGCTACGCCGCCGTCCATCGGGACTCCCGTGAGGTGAAATCCATCAACGATTGGGTCTAAAACCAATGCGGCGAATCCGCCATGGCGGATACTGGTCGGATGGTCTCTTCGATCGAAAGTGATCGGGCAAGAGGACCATGGGTTCAATTTTAGGCGATGGCTCCATCGGCGTATCGTCCCTTAGTGCACGCTTCCGCTTCCTCTTGGGAATATGCGTTGCGTATATCATGTTTATCGTCCGAACTTGAGGGGGGAATCCCTTTTGTCCTCTGTTGTTCGGCGGCCGGGTCTCTTCCTCGTCATCGCTGTGTAGCCCCTTTTCACTGTTTTCGGCGATTAATTTGCCTGCCTGCTTGAATACCCAACAATCTCTGTTGGTATGGTTAGCTGGCTTTTCGGGGGTTCCATGTATTTGACAAGAGCGGTCGAGTATTCGGTCCAAATTGGACGGGCCCGGAGTGGTTCTTTTGAATGGCTTCTTCTGTTGACCGGGTTTGGAGCCTCGGAATCCGGCGTTGACTGCTGTATCCTCATTGCTGTCGCCGTTAAGGCGGCGTTTATTTTTGTTTCGACGCAACCTGCCATTGCAGTCCTTGGTATCCGGACTGCCAGCGTTTTTGCTGAGGTTGTTATCATGAGCGAGCCAGCTATCCTCTCCGCATGTAAGCGGGTCATGAGGGATGTGAGGGCTGCCATAGATTTCGGCTTCTCCTGTCCTAGGTGCCGGGCCAGCCACTCATCGCGGATGTTATGTTTGAAGGCAGCGAGTGCCTCTGCATCCGGACAGTCGACGATTTGATTTTTCTTTGTTAAGAACCGTGTCCAGAATTGCCTGGCCGATTCGTCTGGCTGCTGGATTATGTGGCTTAGGTCATCTGCGTCCGATGGTCGCATTACACGCGTTCTGGAAGTTGTCGAGGAATGCGGCTTCCAGGTCTTCCCAGCATCCAATTGACTCTGCGGTCAGGCTGTTAAGCCAATGCCGAGCTGATCCTTTAAGCTTGAGCGGGAGATATTTGATGGCGTGAAGATCGTTGCCGCGGGCCATGTGTATATGGAGGAGATAATCCTCAATCCAGACCGCGGGGTCTGTTGTGCCATCGTAGGATTCGATATTAACGGGTTTGAACCCTTCAGGGATTTGATGATCCATTACTTCGTCAGTGAAGCATAGTGGGTGTGCGGCGCCTCTGTATTGAGCAATATCGCGACGTAGCTCGAGAGAGCGTTGTCTGCTGTGTTCGGCCCGGCCGGAGTAGTTGTATCCGGTGCAACGGTATTCGTCATGGGTCGTGGGGCGTCCACGTGATCCATAGATAGATCTCGATTGTCTTGCCTTGTCCTCCAATATATCTCGCAAGTCCGGCGCGTTCCCCCGTGGCTTCCTGCTTTTAGAGCGATGTCGGGGTACGGTTTTGGTGGAGGGCTTGCACGCCTCTCTATCGTGGCCACGAGGTGGTCGGTCTGCCGTATCGTGCGCTGGTGATGCTGCCTCCTCTAATCGGGGGAGCAACTTGCGTTTTGGGTAACTGTTGGAGGCGTTCGAGTTCATACTCTTGACGCGAGGACCTCGGTCCATCTGTCGGCCAAGATGGGTCTTGATCAGCTTGAAGCTGTTGTTGCTTTTTCTTTAGGCTGTTTGCCGTGGACATTAGCCCGCTTACGAAACGCTCTTGTTCGACGGGATCCTCGGGCACGACGAATTAAATGCGTCGCCGAGGCTTGCCTCGTCTCGGGAGGGAGGTAAGTAATTGTCATCCTCGACCTCTTCGCTGCCGCCCTCTCCCGAGGGCTTTCTTACCCCCTCCTGCGCTGGATCGTCTTTGGAGGGAGTTGTCTTCGGCACTTTACGGGGTGTTATTATCTCGTGCGGAATCTCCATTCTTGCCGTGGCGGGATTTAGAGCGGCGCTTGACGACGTCGGGCGCTTGGGCTGTTTCTTTAAGGAATCGGCCTCCGCTGCTTCTTCGCCGTCCCCATCTTTTGGGGTGTCCACCATGTATATGTCGTATGACGAGGTGGTTTTCCAGTGTCCTGTAGGCACTGGTTCTTGGTAGTCTCCGGCATCGTCGTCCATACTATCGATGTCTTCGGAGTCGTAGTCGAATCGTCGGTTAAATCGCCGACGGTGGC
This sequence comes from Aegilops bicornis, assembly GCA_021605145.1. Lineage (NCBI taxonomy): Eukaryota > Viridiplantae > Streptophyta > Magnoliopsida > Poales > Poaceae > Aegilops > Aegilops bicornis. The sequence goes on along the minus strand of CM038673.1, from coordinate 760,075,172 downwards.
TACGAAGTGGGTGGTGGGTGGGATCTGAATTTCTTCGTCGTCCGCGTCCCAACCGTCCTGGCCGTAGTTCGGCCGGGGCTCTCCGGATAGCGAGAGATGCTTCAATGAATTTATGATGTCGCTGAAGGGCGAGTGCTGAAAGATGTCCGCAACGGTGAATTCCATGATCGGCGCCCAATCGGATTCGACTGGCGGGGGCGCAGGAGGTTCGGAGTCCGGCACCTCGGAGTCATGGGCTTTACGTGGGACAAGGTAAGTGTTCGGCTCCATCGCCGTAGAAATTGCGGCTCCCAAGGCGGTGTCCAGCCATCCGTCCTCGATTCGAGCGATCGGCTCCGGACTATGAGTCGGAGCGGATCCGGTCTGACCTCAAGGTGCTGTCCGCGGCAGAGTTAGGTCATGCCCATCGTGACAGCAACCGCACGCTCGGTTGTGGCTCGAGATCCATCGAGATCAAGTCCCCTTGGATATCGGCCGTGAAGTTTAAGCTTCAAACCTGACTCGACGGCCAGGCGTTGCTTCGATCTGCTCCGGATGGCCAAGCGAGTTGGCCCAATCGCGAAGTCGCCGAATACGAAGATCTGTCCGGGGAGAAAGGTCTCACCCAGGATTGCGTCGTTATCGATTGAAGAGGCCATCACGCCTATCGGTGACAACACAGAGGAACTCTCAATGAAAGCACCAATGTCGATGTCAAAACCAGTGGATCTCGGGTAGGGGGTCCCGAACTGTGCGTCTAGGCGGATGGTAACAGGAGACAAGGGACACGATGTTTACCTGTGTTCGGGCCCTCTTGATGGAGGTAAAACCCTACGTCCTGCTTGATTGATATTGATGTTGTAGATGTTTACAAGAGTGGATCTACCACGAGATCAAGGAGGCTAAACCCTAGAAGCTATCCTATGGTATGATTGTAAGGGTTGTTGTGATTGTAGTCCTGCGGACTAAAGCCATCCGGTTTATATAGACACCGGAGAGGGCTAGGGCTACATAGAGTCGGTTACAATGGTAGGAGATCTACATATCCGTATTGCCAAGCTTGCCTTCCACGCCAAGGAAAGTCCCATCCGGACACGGGGTGAAGTCTTCAATCTTGTATCTTCATAGTCTTGGAGTCCGGTTGATGATGATAGTCCGACCGATGATAGTCCGGCAATCCGGACACCCCCTAATCCGGGACTCCCTCAAGGGTCCTGCACCCAGCCCATCGATAGTCCATCGTCGTCTGCTCCGGAATCTTCATCTTCATGATCATGCCCTTCGTCTTGATCTTCCTCATCATCATGTCCGACATCTTCTACATGATGACTGTGTACTGCATCTACTTCGTGATCATGTCCTAGAGATTCTTTGTCTTCTCGCCCGCCCTCACCGCGGTTGTCTTGCTGCCCTTCCTCATTTCTTGCCCGGCCCCCATGGACGACTTCATAATCATCACCTTGCCACCGATAGCAATCCATGAAACCACGCAAGAGCAGGTGGTCCCTTTTGTCTGTAATCCAGGTCCATAAGGCTCTTGACTTGCATCTTCGACACGGACATCTTATCTCCGTCTCGTTCTTTTGAAGCATCTCGGCCTTCGCGGAGCTCAAAAACCTATTCACGATGCCTTCGGTCATCGTGCGGACCATGGTCGCCTGCGGGGTAGAGCATAACGTTATTTTAGAACCAATTTTTTTTGGCATGACTTTGCCTGAAAATAGAACAAAAAAGAATGCATAGCGCCGAAACGGAAATGAATCAACATTCCGGCAAAATATTGGCAACAATCGCATTTCAAATACCCGTACCTGCAAACACAAACATATGCAACACCACAAACATATGCAACACTACAATATACGTAGATCTAGGCCATAAAAAGTGTGTACGTTGTTGGAGGGAGAAAAAAGTAGATCTAGAACATAAAGAAAGCTTTCCCCTTACTTACTATCAAAAAAAGGAAATTTAACCACTTAATTTGGGTGAATCTATGGTGCAAATGAGGTGAGGAGGAGGAGGCAGCTGAGACCAAGCTTGGTAGAGGTGGAGAGAATGAAGTGGGGAAAGTGAGTGTGGTAGGTGGCTGTCCAAAATATCTAGCTGCTCCCAGATTATCAATGGTGCACCACCTAAGGGTTACTAATGGCGCACCTGGTGTGTGGTGTGCCATTATTAGTTTTGAAAAAAAACATGTTAGTAGTGGCGCACCAGTGGAAAGTGCGCCATACTATCCCCTGGTGCGCCACTGCTAACAATTTTTTTTATCTTTTTTTCTCAAAACTAGTAATGGCGCACCACACACCAGGTGCACTATTAATAATGTGGATATTAATGGTGTACCTGTATCTGGTGCGCCACTGCTATATAGGAGTGGCGCCCCACATACATGGTGCGCCATTAATGTCCATATTAGCTATAGCCGTTTTCCTAGTAGTGACTATTAAAAGTTTAGTCCCATATTGCTAGTTTAGTGGGAGTTGGACCTCGGAGGTTCTTTCCCCACTTGTATGAGGATGAGAACAAGAGGTACATCCACGCGCGCTCCTCCTCCGCCGCCCGCGACGCCTCAGCGCGCCGCGCCGCGGGTTGCGTGAATGAGCCGAGCCGACATCTACATTTTTGCCACGCACTACGGGTATACGAAAGGTCACTCGGGAGCTGGAAAGTTTTTGCTGTAGTGGATATTGAATAGGAACGCTGCACCCTTCGGCTGCTGCCTGTTCGTTTCGTCTCCCTCGTTCCCTTCAGCTGCCGAGGCAGCCTCTCGCCTCCTTTTCTTGCGCTTATAAAAGGGAGGTCGCTCCTCTCAGAGAGACGCACCACAACATCTTCTTCCTCTCGCCATCGGTTCCAATCTCTGCGCTGCTGCTGTCTTTCTCATCCCGGCTTGCGGCGTGCACCGCGAGTCAGGACAGTAGGCCTCCGGAACCGCACCTCTTTGAGTCCTGTACGGGAGAAGGGTGATAAGGTTTTTGGGGAGCGCTTAGCGCGACTACTGACTTCTTCGTCACGGACGCCCCGGACTCCGACGATTACTTCCCCGACGACGACTTCTTCCCCCACGTCGACAACCTCCTCGACGACATGGCTGGCGAGGACACAGACCCTAAGTCCAGTGCTATTACTGCTGCTATCCCGTATGTGTTCCTCTCCTTTCTGTTCGAGGTCTTGCCACAGTTCCCTGTTATGGTGTTTGCCCTAGATATGTTAGATTCTACTTCATATATGAAACTTGCCCTACTGTCTGCTCTAGATAAGCCTGATTACTGTTCATATATGCCCATGTTATTTACCTTCTCTCTGTCAAATCACATGACTAGTTTTATCCCTGTTATATTAGTCATGCTTTATCTAATATTTCTGTTAATAAAATCTTTTGGTAAATTGTTCATATTTCCAATAATCCAAAAACCTTATTATAGGCAATTTACCCCAAGTGGTTTTGCTGCTTCCATGAGACCTCCTATGTTAGAGGGTATCCACTATAAGAGGTGGCGAGTGAGAGCAGTCTTATGGTGTCAAACCATGACTTGCTATGACGCCACTCTTGGCAAACCTGAAGGGGAGTTTGATGCCCAACAGGAACAAGCTTTTCAGAAAATGGATACTCTGTTTAAGGCTGCTCTCTTGAGTGTTCTTGGTGAGAACATAGTTGATGCTTATGCGTCAATTGATAATGGAAAAGATATGTGGGACGCACTCGAGGCCAAGTTTGGGGTCTCGGATGCTGGCACTGCTTACATCATGGAGCAATTCTATGATTACAGGATGACTGAAGAGCGCTCCGTGGTTGAGGAAGCTCATGAGATACAGTCATTTGCTAGAGAACTTGAGGACTTCAATTGTATGCTACCGGACAAGTTTGTTGCCGGAGGTATCATCACTAAGCTTCCTCCTTCCTGGAGGAACTTTGCTACCTTACTGAAGCATAAGAGACAAGAGTTCTCCGTTCCAGATCTCATTGGTACTCTTGATATGGAAGAAAAGGCGAGAGCAAAGGACGTACATGCTCGAGGTATTGAGGGAGGATCTAGTGCCAATCTGGTACAGAAGAAGAACTTCCAGCCCCACAAGTTCAAGAACAAGGGCAATTTTGATGGAAAGAAATATTTCATGACGTTAATTGACGACTCCACTAGATACTGCCGTGTGTATCTTATGAAATCTAACGATGAGGCTTTGAACTTTTTCAAGATCTATAAAGCTGAAGTGGAAAACCAACTTGATCGGAAAATCAAGAGGCTTAGGTCCGACCGTGGTGGAGAGTATTTTTCCAATGACTTTGATGCTTTTTGTGCGGAACATGGTATAATCCATGAGAGGATGCCTCCCTATTCACCTCAGTTAAATGGGGTAGCCGAAAGAAAGAACCGTACTCTAACTGATTTGGTTAACGCCATGTTAGACACATCGGGTCTCTCCAAGGCATGGTGGGGGGAGGCGATATTGACTACATGTCATGTCCTAAACCGAGTTCCCACAAAGAACAAAGAGATAACTCCATTCGAGAAATGGGAGAAGAAAAGATCAAAGCTCTCTTATCTACGAACCTGGGGTTGTTTGGCGAAAGTCAATGTACCAATTCCAAAGAAGTGCAAACTTGGACCAAAACTATGGATTGTGCTTTCCTGGGTTATGCTTTTCATAGCATTGGTTATAGATTCTTGGTTGTAAAGTCTGAGGAACCTGACATGCATGTTGCTACGATCATGGAGTCGAATAATGCGACTTTCTTTGAAGATATCTTTCCCATGAAGGATATGGCTACCTCATCTAATCAGGAGATGCCTAGTTCATCGAATCAGGAACCGGTTACAATTACTGAACCTGCCATTTCGATGGAACACTTTGAAAATTCTGTGGAGGAGAACAATGAAGTTTCTACTAGGAGCAAGAGACAGAGGACAGCAAAGTCCTTTGGTGATGATTTTCTTGTGTATCTCATAGATGACACTCCCAGTTCTATTTCAGAGGCCTATGCATCTGAAGATGCCGACTTCTAGAAGGAAGCGGTTCGTAGCGAGATGGATTCCGTCTTGGCGAATGAAACTTGGGAGATAACTGATCGTCCTTATGGGTGCAAACCTATAGGATGCAAATGGGTATTCAAGAAGAAGCTTAGGCCTGATGGTAATATTGAAAAGTACAAGGCTTGGCTCGTGGCCAAGGGTTATACCCAAAAGGAAGGTGAAGACTTCTTTGAAACCTACTCACCTGTGGCTCGACTGACCACTATTCGAGTACTACTTTCTCTAGCAGCCTCACATGGTCTTCTCGTTCATCAAATGGACGTTAAGACTGCTTTCCTAAATGGAGAGTTGGATGAGGAAATTTACATGGAACAACCAGATGGGTTTGTAGTAGATGGTCAGGAAGGAAAAGTGTGCAAGTTGCTGAAGTCTTTGTATGGACTTAAGCAAGCACCCAAGCAGTGTCATGAGAAGTTTGAAAGAACTTTAACTGCTGCAGGCTTCGTTGTAAATGAAGCTGACAAATTTGTGTACTATCGCCATGGTGGGGGCGAGGGAGTTATCATTTGCTTTTATGTTGATGACATACTGATTTTCGGAACAAATATGAATGTTATTAAGGAGGTCAAGGATTTACTATCTCGTTGTTTTGAGATGAAGTATTTAGGAGTGGCTGATGTCCTTCTAAACATCAAGTTGTTGAGAGACGATGATGGTGGGATTACATTGCTTCAATCTCACTATATGGAAAAGATCTCGAGTCGCTTTGGCTACAGTGACTGCTAGCCCTCTCCAACACCGTATGATGCTAGTGTGTTGCTTCGAAAGAATCGAAAAATTGCTAGAGACCAATTGAAATATTCTCATATTATTGGCTTGCTTATGTACTTAGCCAGTGCTACAAGGCCTGACATCTCTTTTGCTGTTAGCAAACTAAGTCGGTTTGTCCCAAAACCAGGAGATGTGCATTGGAAAGCTTTAGAGAGAGTTTTGCGTTATTTGAAAGGCACTGCGAATTATGGACTTCACTACACTGGGCACCCAAAGGTGCTTGAAGGGTATAGTGACTCAAACTGGGTCTCAAATACTGATGAGATAAATGCCATGAGTGGATATGTATTCACTCATGGAGGTGGCGCTGTTTCTTGGAAGTCTTGCAAGCAGACCATCTTAACGAGGTCAACAATGGAAGAAGAACTCACGGCACTAGATACAGCTACGGTCGAAGCAGATTGGCTTCGCCGGCTCTTGAATGACTTGCCGGTTGTTGATAAACCTGTACCGGGTATCCTTATGAACCGCGCCAATCAAACTGTGATCACGAAAGTGAGCAGCTCAAAGGATAACATGAAGTCATCAATACACGTTCAGAGAAGGTTAAAATCTGTCAGGAAAATGAAAAACTCCGGAGTTATTGCAATCGATTATATCGAAACGTCTAAGAATCTGGGAGATACTTTTACTAAGGGTCTATCACGTAATGTGATAGATAATGCATCGTTGAAGATGGGTATGAGACCCACAATATGAGTTGTTCACAGTGGTAACCTATTATTTGTGATCGAAGATCCCGTGAATTAGATGTGGAAGACATGTTGTTGGTCAACTGAGAAGAGAGTATCCTTACTATTAGCAATACCACTCCATGAAAATGCAATACTCTCCTAATCTACATGGCAGGTTGATGTATATCTTAATGTGTTCTAAGTGGCTCATTTAAGCAGAGATGTTGTCTTGCAGAACATCTTTTGAAGAACACACCTATATGAGTCTTATTGTCAAATGTCGCAATCTATTAGAGTAGGGTTCTCTCTAGTAAACTCATGAAAGGTCACGGAGTATGACGCATAAGCTCCACCCGCGGGGAAGACCCACGGTAGCCTAGTATCGGTCAAGGATTTGTGTGAAGCTAGATTCGCAGAAAACTTGCAGTTCAAGGCCCAGTCCACTGTTCAAGTTGCTTACTAGTGTAGCATAGAGTTCTAGGTGGAAGTTCAACTTAACAGTCTCCACTGCAATACCGGTATATAAAACAGTGTTTTGGAATCAAAGGCAAATTTTTGTGTGCCTCTGGGATCTGGTGGGGGATTGCTGGAATTTAGTCTATTTTGGGACAGCCCAATAACTATTTTAGAAATTCCTAAATAAATCCTAGAGGCCCACCTCGTGCAAGGCAAGGGATACTATTAAAAGTTTAGTCCCACATTGCTAGTTTAGTGGGAGTTGGACCTCCTTATAAGGGAGGTTCTTTCCCCACTTGTATGAGCATGAGAACAAGAGGGACATCCACGCGCGCTCCTCCTCCGCCGCCTGCCTCGCCACGACTCGCCTCGTCACGCCGCGCCGCGCCGCGGGAATGAGCCGAGCCGATGTCTAAACTTTTGCCATGCACTACGGGTATACGAAAGGTCAATCGGGAGCTGGAAAGTTTTTGCTGTAGTGGATATTGAATACGAACGCTGCACCCTTCGGCTGCTGCCTGTACATTTCATCTCCCTCATTCCCTTCAGCTCCTGGCGCAGCCTCTCGCCTCCTTCTCTTGCGCCTATTAAAGGGAGGTCGCTCCTCTCAGAGAGACGCACCACAACATCTTCTTCCTCTCGCCATCGGTTCCAATCTCTGCGCTACTGCTGTCTTCCTCATCCCGGCTTGCCGCGTGCACCGCGAGTGGGGACAGTAGGCCTCCGGGACCGCACCTCTTTGAGTCATGTACGGGAGAAGGGTGGTTTTTGGGGAGCGCTTAGCGCGACTACCGACTTCTTCGTCACGGACACCCTGGACTCCGACGATTACTTCCCCAACGACGACTTCTTCCCGACGTCGACAACCTCCTCGACGACATGGCTGGCGAGGACACAGACCCTAAGTCCAGTGCTACTGTTGCTGCTATCCCGTATGTGTTCCTCTCCTTTCTGTTCGAGGTCTTGCCGCAGTTCCGTTTTCTGATGTTTGCCCTAGATATGTTAGATTCTACTTCATATATGAAACTTGCCCTACTGTCTGCTCTAGATAAGCCTGATTACAGTTCATATATGCCCATGTTATTTACCTTCTCTCTGTCAAATCACATTACTAGTTTTATCCCTGTTATATTAGTCATGCTTTATCTAATATTTCTATTAATAAAATCATCCGGTAAATTGCTCATATTTCCAACAAAAAATACAACTCCAACAACTATCTCCATCATGGTGTGATTATCAAGACTGCCACGGTACACATCGAGGAGCATGTGGCGTTGTCACCTTCCTGGTGTGATTGTCTCCTTGATCGTCGGGGTTATCAGCCGACGCTCAACCTGCCTTACAAGGGGTGCACCCCGGCCATAGTTCGTTCGACGTTCTTAGGTTCTCATTTGTTGGGGTTGGACGGCCCATGCGGCTTTTAAAAAGCTATGAGGTTCGTTCAGCTTATGAATGTTTGGTCGCATGTGACTTATTTTTCATTGGAAAGCTCGAGGAACAGCGGCGATACAAAATATGATGTAGACCATAATTATTTATTGTATTTATTGGTTTTGAATTCTTAACCTCTTAGTTGCAAGTTTATGCACCTAACCAGTTCACCAATAGGCTTACGCTAACGAGGAAAAACGGGCTATACATTTATACGTCAACAAAATAAATGGCGGGGTGGTTGTATCACTATCCCGTCAGGATCAAACTCTAGATTTGATACCGGCGAGTCTCAGAAAGATGGAATATTCTTTCGCCGGAAGATCACGTTTTCGTCGATTTCAAGGTGCACGTGGTGACTTTGCCGTGCATTTATAGGAGTAAGTGCATGCGCATGAAAATAAACATCTCCGTCCACATTGTATTTTTTGAAAACAGCGTGATTACTTATTTATTTTGAACACAACGGGGTGGTTAATCTGGCAACCAGGAGGAAAGCGGAAAAGGAGGAAGGGGAACACATAATAAAGCTAAAGGTGACGGAGCAGAGGGTGCGTCAGGCACGCACCTATTTACGACGCGTATGTGACTGTGATGCACGCACTCTGCACTCGCGCCGTCAATGCGTGCACGCAATGCGACCACCTCAATCAATCGCCGGAGACGTCATTACTCATTAGCTCGTTCATCTTTCTTTGAGTTGGACGTCGTTGCTAGCTCGTTGCAAACTAGCGAATTAACGCTCCATGAACGGTCGCCGTCGCCGGTCGAGTGCTCCGCCAACCTAAGAGCATCTACCCGGACATCTTAAACCCGTCACAAGTGCTCGATCACACGATATGGACGGGCACTTTAAACGAGCCTCAAACACCTGGCTTGACCAACATCTCTCATGTGCAGCCCAAATATGGGACAGATATAAGAGCGTCCGGATGCATTCATCACGTTAGACCCGACAACCTTATCCTATCATATTTGCATCAAATCCATCAAACCCTTCTTACTCCTTCCGCTTCTCTCCTACCTTTCCCGCATCCTTGCCCTCACCGTCCACCACCCTTGCTCCCCATTCTCATCACTGGTCCCGGTCCGCTGCCCGAGATGTCTTCCCCGACCGCCACGACATAGGTTGTGTTTGCCTCGTTTGTCGCCGTCCCGTCCTTTGCTTCGTCGTGCAAGTCGGAGAACATCTCCTGGAGGAACCGGCAACGTCGACAGCGGAAGGAAGCGGCAGCATCGCAGCGAGCGGATGCGGACATGGGCGTGCAGCTATATCCCCCCCCCCCCCCCCCCGGTGCCCGGAACCTCATACCCCATCATCCGTCCGCCAACGCAGATTGCACCATCGGCGCAGGTTGGGACAGAGGAGGATCCAACGGCCGGTTGGGGCATTCCGGAGAGCTTTCCGCTCACGCAGATGCCAACGGGGACGTATGTCATTCGCCGCAGCTCACTTCAGGCGAGGATAAGCATGGGCACCGGCGGCGCCCAGGCTGCGCACGGCATGTTCGACGGAATGACATAACAAGAGTCGATATGTTCTTGTTGCTCCTGTTGGATCAACTTTGCACGTGGCATGTTCAATTTTTTGCATAGACTGCTAGTTCATTTCTGACATGATGAATGCTTACAAACCATGATCATTTAGGATGTGTTCCTGTTGGATTTTATCAATGATAATCAAGGTCTGACCCAAATGGAGTACCAATTGGGGCACCCAACTTGCACTGCATTTGAAGTTGGCACAGTATCCGATCCCAATCCGAGCAAGAAGAGGAACAAGGAAAGACGGCGAAGGAAAGAGGTCCGACATTCTCAACTTTTGAGGATATGTTGTTGGTCAATACTTGGTTGGCCACAGCAATGAATCCAATATGCGGCACCGAGCAAAAGGGAACAAGTATTGGAAGAAGATTTGAAAGGAATATCACGAACAAAAAGAATATGTGGAGCCGCATCCTATCGTCACCAACCGAAGTGTGGTATCTCTCCAACATCAATGGATGATTATTCAAGGGGAAGTGAACAAGTACGTCGGGTAGTACCACAAGTGACCGGTCGCTGTCAAAGCGGGTTGGGAGTGGCAACTCACATAAGCTACTTCATCTTGTCATCATTTTCGTATGCTTGGTTGTTTTGCATTCTCGTGCTCATACATATGTTGTTTGCTAGACGGCGGTGGCGGCCACTTTGTACCACGAAACGGAGAAGAAACCACTTGCTTTTAGCCATTGTTGGATCATATTGAATGGCAAGCCAAAATGGACACAACTTGCTGCCGATCTCAAGGCTGGAGAGAAGAGGAATTATGGCTCAAGCTCCACCAATCAATTGGGTTGGATGATGGAGAGGAAGATATTGTCGTCGAGAATGAAAGAGTCATCGTGGCAAAGGATAACTGGCAAGTCATGGGAAACAAAGTGGGAGAAGGCAAGGGCCTCCCGTGTTGTTGCGGCTATAAAAATGTTCTTTATATGGACGGGCATTTTTTTGACGAGGAAGAACAAGAAAGAGGAGAGGTACAATCTCATGTTGGACGCAGAAAAGGAGATGATGGATTGTGACCGGAAGAGGGTGGAGAAGAAATTGGAAATTGAGAGGGAGAAGATTGAGTTGGAGAAGTAAGAGGCGGCGATCAAATGGGAGCTCGAGAAGGCCAAGATATTTAGAGAGATTAAGCTTGAGAAGGAGAGGTTGCAACTCGCAGGTGACGCGTACGATGTGAAGATCATGTTGGCGGACAAAACCCTCTTGGACGAGAATGCAAAAAAGTGGCTTGCGGAGAAGAAGAAGGAGATCAATAAGCATATGAAGTACGGGGTATTGCGGTAAGGATGCAGGCGGAGCAGGACACAAAGATAGGCTTGGAGCAGGCGGCATGGATGACGTCCGACGAGTGACCCGGCCTGCAAACGAGGCATCCGTCATGCTCGAACATTCAATTCATTTTGACATGTTCGGATTGTTGAACTATAATTTAATTTGCTTTGTTTTAAACTGTTGAATTCAGATAATTTGTATCATATGATTGATGGGATTGCATCCTTATTTAAGATGTGTGGATGTGCGACAACCCATATGAGAGGCCATCCGGCGCTAACGTGCCCACGTGCATATACGGGCCGATTGCTGTAAATGCTCTAAGTACGTGCTCCCTCTAAACAAATATAAAAACGCTTAGATAACTAAAATAGCGGTCTAAATATTTTTATATTTATTTACGGAGGAAGGACGTACGTACGCGCCTACTACGTATATAGATCGGTGAGCGGCCTGGCCGTGAGGACCTCGCACCTCAGTCTATGGAGTATCAGGCGTGAGGTCGATCGAGTGATCAATATCGCTGTATCACTCAGTCAAGTCGGTCGGTCGGTCAGTCAGGGTCACCCCACTAACGTGACCTAATTAAAGTCGCCAATCGCGGCTTTTGTCCTTTCCTCAACTAGTTATGGGCGATCTTTCCCGTTTGTGGGATACGACTAGGTCCGTCGTAAATGGGCCGTCCAATTTGAATCCTATTTTTTTGAAACGAGGCAAAACATTTGTCATTTTCATTGATTAAGCAGAAGAGGGTTGCCCGGTTAATTAAAGGAAAACCAGGTGAAAACCTAGATTACAACCCCACGGGGCACACACAGACGACCTGGCCACAAACGCCAAACAATCGACCGAAGCGTCGAGGACTTGACAACTCCGATTTTGCTGAAGAGCTTCACATGAGAAAGTTGCACGCCTCGCACCGACCTAGTCCAACGCAACACCCGGAGAGCACCGCCCGCTGAAAACCACCTTCATGGAGTCATTGTTGCCGCAATGGCGTTGCCGACCGCAACTCCGACTTCTCTGTCACAGCACGAAACCAGCATAGGCGCACCCATTAGCGCACTGGACTGTCGACATCAAAAGGACAAGCCGCGACACAGCTTCGCTCGCCACCATCATCATCGCCACACGAGTCGCAACGCCGAACCGCCTACATCACCGGAAGGACACCAGCCGACCGCAATGTTGTGCACGTCCAGCCCGCCGGAAGCACCAAAGGAACCAAGATCTTCAAGACGGCGCCCTAAAGAGGGAAAACGACGCTGAAGACGCCGCCGCCGCCCGACCCTGAAAATCTTGGCTTTCGCATGAAGATCTTGATTCAGAAGATGAGGATGCGCAGATCTCCTCGACGACGCCTCCAAGGAGGATAGCGACGCCCACAGACGCCGTCTCCGCCGGCCGGCAAGCACCGGCCAGGCTTTCACCCGGAGTAGCACCACCACCACTCCCACACAGTACCTCCACTGGTCCACGCACCCCAACGCAGCGAGCACGCCAACGCTGCGCAGGGCCACCTCCTTCCTCGTCGCCGACAAACGCAGGCGAGCCAGAACAGAGCAATCCCAGTCAGATCTGGTACCCACACCTGCTGCACCACGATGAGCCGCCCACAGCCGCCGCAAATCACCTGAGCCGGACGGGAGGGCTGCCACCCCGCCCCTGATCCGCCAGGCCGAGCCGCCGGACGGCCGCTCGAAGCCCTCCACGTCGAGCCACCGACGCAGACGAGCCGTATCCAACCGCAGCCGGCCAGATCCACAGGCCGCCACCTCCAGTGCACGCAACACGTTGAGACGACAGGAGCCGAGCGGCGCCAAGGAGCGCGTGAACCGACGCGACTCGACGCCCAGGCAGACCACAACAGCACCAGAGCAGCCACGCAGCGCAGCAGAGAGGAGCCGAGCCTCCCCCACCGCGAGACCCCACAGCCAGGCAGAGAAAAGCCCCGCCGCCGCCGTCCGCCGCGCGGGCTTAGCCCGGCGGCATCCTCCGGTGACGGCGAGGTGAGGGAAGGAGGCGCGGAGGGGTCCGGTGGCGCTGGATTGGGGATTCCGCCCGAGCCACCTGAGAGGCGACGCGGGGGACGGGGACTCTTTGACCCCTGAATCCTATTTTCACCTTTGGTGCAGAATCCACTTGCAAGGGCATGTCTCCCTCCCGCCGTGACTCTACATAACTCAGAGCAACTCTAATCAGGTGACTCATTTCATCTGCCGCTGTCCGTTTGGATCGGCACGGACAGAAAAGTCGGCCCAACGCGCCGACCCGAACGGACGCGCGTCCGCTTTCGTCTGCCTGCCGATCCATCCCCGGTCCATTTTTGAGCCGGATTTCCGTCGGCGCGAACACGAGACGGACGCGCGCGCGCTCGCCCTCTCTCCTCCCCGGGCCCGCTGGTCGGTGACACATTGGCCTTTCCACATCAAACAACACATCCTCGCATGTCTGCTTCGTCGCCGACGCCGCCGGTCATTTTTTCCGATAAAAATAATACATAGATAGTTCTAGCGTACACAGATAAAAGAAAAGACCAACTACTCGTCGCTTTCCGACTCCGACTCGGTAATGTCCTCCTCCGACGTCTGAATGTAGACGTCAGCATGCTGCTCGTCTTTGAAGTCCCAACACGACGTTTCTTGTAGCTTCAGTTTCAATTGAACGGCCTACTTCCGCGCACGCTTGTCCTCCCGATAGGCGGCTCACTCTGTCCTACTCGCGTCCCTCTCCGTCGTCCTTTGCTTGTAGAACTGGCGCTCGTCAACGATGTCCTGTGGGAAGCGTTCGCACCACACCACCATGGCTTCCACGTCCATCTCGGTGATGGCGAGGCGACGCTGCCGCCTCCGGTGGACACGACGATCCTCGTCGGTGAAAAGCCGCGGGAGAGGCGCGAGATCCTGCGCCCGCTGGCTCGACACGTCTGGAAAATTCATATCCCGACAAGGCCTCAGGAGGCGCCACGCTGCCGTGTCGTGCGCGCGGGCCGCCTCCTTTGCGTGTCGAAGGTGCCGAGGATGAGGTGTTTCTCGCCAAACCAGATCTCGGAGGAGAAGGCGCCGGAGCGGCACTCGCGGACTCCGTGAAAATCCGAAGCGCCCAGGCAGCGCATCGACATGGTGGCGCAGAGGCAGCGAGGCTAGTGAGAGGGGGCGTGACGAGTGGGCGGCGGACAGAGTGTGGAGGGAGCACCTTCTTATAACGAGCGCCGGCCGCGGCGCGCGCGCGAACCTTCGCGGGCTGGAGTGCCAAAACCAGCGCGTGCTAGGCCGCTTTCCCCCCACACGCGCGAACCTTTCCCGCGCGCTGGAGCGCCAAAACCAAGGCGACGGCATGGCCGCTGGCATGATCTAAAGCGCGCGCGGTCATGAAATGGGTCGGCCCATTGGACGCACTGCCGACCCAAATCTAAAAGAGGGCGGACGGCGGGCGGGCGGCCGACTCAAACGGACAAAAGGCGGACAAAAACGCCGTCCATTTGGGTCGGCCCGTTGGAGTTGCTCTCAGATTGTCACATTCTCTATCAAACTAGATCGGCAATGCGCCTTGGCGCGAGGGTGCCGGTCCAACTGATATGGCCAAGCAGTGGAGATCAAACCTCATGATGCATTAGTAGGAAAGCAAGTTTAGCACATGTAATAGGACAACTTAATCAAAGAGGTGCTACTTGCCAGAACCCAACTACCGTGTGTGTCTATTAAGGATGGAAATGCGGAGACTATATCAGAATGAAAATGTATCAAGGAATTACTCAAAAAAGCTCAATGATCAAACCTGTGATATAGCTCTTTTGAGCCACGAAATCCAAAACAATATAGTAGTGCAGTGTTCGATGCTAAAAGTAATTCATCAGATATTTGACCTCATGAATTACTAAAAACAATAAATAAGAAGTGCAGCTTGCCGCACCCCCACCAGGTGCAGCATACCCAACACGCTAACAAAGCAAAATACAACATAGCATGGTACCTATGAGGTGCCAGAAGAATATTTAGATGGCTAAGATGGCTGTCAATTCTGATCGGCCGCTGACCAAAGGGTTATAAGCATTTCATGTCAAATATGTAACAACAGCACGCAATAATCCAGGTTATGTAGACACAAAGGATAGATACTTGATGTATTACAGGAAATGCGTCATGATAGAATAGGATTAGGAGTACATAGGATTCATAATAATTAGACCAGGTCATTTGTGCATGTAGAGGAAGCATTGAGTAGTGCATCAGGGGAGATAATAACACCAAAACATCGAAGCAAACCGTTCATACAGAAGACCAGCGACAGTAACATAAGCTACCATGATCATCCTGGCATTGCATACATAAGTTTGCATCCATCCCCTTCATCTTCTAGATGAACAGGGTACAAGCAGTAGAACAGCAGAAGTCTGTCATAGATACCAACGTAAGTATTGTGTTTCCTTGGACAACATAACAACATCAGCCGACTAGAAGTGCCAAATACAGAAATAAATGTATGCCAACCAACATGACGTAACATAATCGGAGCCAGAAGAGAAACATGACACTGTTGTAGTCCATCCAACCAAAGATACGCCTCCATAGCCAAAGATCACTCCTATGCGCATCGATATTGGCCAGGGTCAGGGCCATCACCACACAACGCTGCAAACCTGAAGATCATGGACAAACAAATATGAATCAGGAATAAAGCATCTCGACCAAATGCAAAGTAAAAGACCCTTATATCCATCTGAATCAGTTTTTAGATGACAAACAATAAACCGTGGCACTAAAAAATAGTAGTCAACAACCATAGGCCAGGAAATAGCATCAGTCATTCCTTGATCTTACCATGGAAGCATCATATATCATTGATCTATATTATAATAACTATGTATAAGAATGAGAACTGGAGTTATACCCTTTGGAAGTAGTGAAGCAGGGAGGCTGACATGGAGGCCGAGGAAGCCATAGAGGCAGTTATAGATGACGCCGTGTATGTCGGTCATCCACTCAACCTCCGTCTCCACCAACACCTCTTGCAATGACTCTTTCCTCATCCATGCACACAATCGAATCCATGGGGGAGAGAAGACCGAGGTGAGATGCGATCAGGACCACCCTAAAGAAAATGGAGGTTGGAGGGTTTGATATCTCGGAGGTCAAATGTGCCTCAATGGCAGCTCCACCACCATGAGCATGGTCAGGAAAACACAGATAATTGCCCGCACATCTTATTGCCACCTTTATTGTGCTCCATACCTAGGTGAAGTTCCTGATAATTGTTTGCCAGAAACCAACTTGTTATCTTGGGAAAGTATAAGCAGAACACAAGGACATGAATAAAGTTGAAAACTTTAAATACATATATGACATTTAGTTAAGCAAAACATTATTAGTCATAACAGAAGGAGATAAAGAAAGTCAAAAGCCTGTTATTTAAACTAAATATGTTTAAATTCCCCATCTGATTCAGAGTAAGCAGGAGAACATCTGATACAACTAACAAAGCAAACCTCCATAAAGATTTTTAAATTGCCAAACTTTATAGAAAGAAGAACCAGATATGGAGCAACTGAGCATGTCAACCAGAAGTAAACCAACTGTCAGGGTGAACAACCACCATCTCGCTGAGATTTTAAATTGGGTTAATTGGGTTAATCGATTTTAAATTTGAACTTACATGGCTATTTTTTTCTGCAAACATGCCAATCTACTGCCATCTCACCAACCTTATTTTTTTACCTTTTCATGGATGTACATTTGATTTTGAGCAAGTAGGGAGGCACTATACGATAGCATTCAGCAAGAAACAGCAAAAGATTATTCTTATAAGAATATATACACACACACACACACACACGACCATTTGTTTTTTTTTTATTCTGTAAATATACTCATCTACTGCCATCTCATTGCAAGTTATCTATTGTGCCAAGTAAAATCGTTTTTTCGGAAAGAATAGAACATTGGATAAGGAAAAGCATTGAATCCACTTAGATCTGTACGTATCATTAGTAAACCATAGGAGGAGTTACCTAGCTTTCTTTTTGCTAGCTGATGTGCGTTTCTCCTCACAATCCACATCCTCTTACCAACAAGGCATCATCATCTTAAAATCACAATCACAGAGCCAAATTTTCTCAAACTTTAAAGGATATATGTAGAAATGACACAACAAATGGAAGAACCAGTGGCGGCTAAACTGAATATGAGAAAGCTAGTGCAATATAAAAATCTTTACTGAGAGCTCAGTTATCGACCTGACCTAACATAAGAACATAAGAAAACATCAGTGAATAATTAGGTTGAACCAAGGCCTTCTTCACCTGCATAGAATAGGAGAATAAATAAGGTACCGTCATAGCAGAGCAGCAATAACTTGGAAAAAATATTTAGATGCATATAGATTGTCTCCTTACTTAAAACCGAAAGAATTCAGAGTGAGGGCCTAGAGAGGGCCACTGAAGATGGCATTGAGTTGATGAATGCAGAACAGGGACGATCATCAATGGAGATTACACTTGCTGATCAAAAGGCTGTGATGGAACCCCTTCCCCTGGCATGAGTTTCATACGAGTGATGGCACTTCTTCTTGCATGTTGCGGATCCTCAATGGAGAAGAGAAGGCATCAGCACCATAAAAACCAAAAAAATATAAGAATACCAACCAGCTTACCAATGCTTCAATTTTTGGGAAGACTGAAAATATACAGAAAGAAAGAAAACTTGACGGGGTGCTATACCTAAAATAGTCCAACTGGTCACTGAAGAGATGGTCGAAGCGCCAGATTAAGAAAACCACGAAAATGCTCGATCTTAAATCTGAATTATTCTGTTCATTCGACATCATCCACCCATTTTCTCATCACCCAGAGATTCACAACATCCATAAACAGCACCACACACAATTCGGCAATAACATCCATGAACAGCACCACAGCAAAAAAAAGTAGAACTACCAAAATCAACCCAGTAACTAATTAGGCAAAGCATTGTAGGAGGCAAACATGTTTATAGCTAACAATAGTTTGCATTCACAGGGACAACCGATCTCTAACTTAGTACCCTATATGGTACAACCATGCATCTCATCTCAAATACCATTTAGGTTTATTCATGTCATGCTTGAAATGTATATCTTTTACTACATGGACAAAACATTGGTATGAGAGAGAACAAATCTTTACATAAGAGAGAGAAGAAATCCTAACCAGACTAAATCAAGGACCAACAATAAACAATAAAAGTTCAAGAAAAACTTATATGCAATAAAGGTATAAGAGAGAAGAAATCTTTACATGAGAGAGAAAAAATCCAAACCGAAGTAAATCAAGGACCAACAATAAGCAATAAAAGATCAAGAAAAACTTATATGCAATAAAGGTACAAGAGAGAAGAAGTCTTTACATAAGACATATATAAACACTGGAGCATAAATAAGCAACGCCTTTAAATACAAGTAAAAAGGGTTCGATGTTCATTGCATAGTGGGCTCAGATTCATCTTTCCTCGATCATATAACCTACCCCCGCCATCTCTTATCACCAGATGAATCTGTTTACACAATGGAGCTGCCCTGGTTATCACTCAACAAGAATGACCATCCAGAGACAGATCAATAGATATCACATGATCAAAAAGGATTCTAGAGACAACAGGGAGGATCTAACTTGATACCCATAGGTCCCTCGATTGCTCAAAGGCACACTTATTTCAGCCACAGTTAATCATCATCGCCCTAGCACGAACGCCACTGATCAATTTAGCAAATCCAGGAGCATAGCTATAGGACCTGGGCACCCACATGTAAACCAGATCATCACAGGAGCTCCTATGAGAGAAACTGAACATGAACAACAACATGCAAACCCTAGAATAGCATGGATCCACAACTACAGAGCTCGGGGGAATCGACCACCCAAGGGACGAATATACTGGCCATGGGAGAGAAGGAGAGAAGGTGAGTGGACGGCGGGGGTCCGGCAGGCTGGGCGAAGGAGACGGCGACGACAGGTTCGGGTTGAGGGGGCGCAGATGAGGAGGAGGGACGAGCGAGTGCGGGAGGAGACGGCGGCTAGGTCTACGTCACCAGAGTGCCCCCTTATACCCACCTACGCTAAATGACTGAAATGCCCTCGGCGGGGCAGGAAAATTACGTGCGGTGGCACGTTCGAGGTGAAACTATTCATTTCTATAGTGCCCATCCCAGATCCGACGGACGAGACTCTCCAGCGGCTTGATCCAATGGCCCAGATCGCATCAAGCAGCCAAATCGAACGGCCAGGAATCCAAATCACTGAGGAGCCTTGTAGGAACATTCATCTCTTATTTCTGGATAGTGGGCTCAGATTCGCCTTTCCTCGATCATATAACCTACCCCCTGTCATCTCTTATCACCAGATCAATCAATCTGTTTATACAGTGGAGCTGCCCTGGTTATCACTCAACAAGAATGACCATCCAAGGACAGAACAAGTATCACAGGATCAAAAAGGATTCTAGAGACAAGAGGGAGGGTCCAACTTGATACGCACAGATGCCACGATTGCTCAAAGGCACACTTATTTCATCCACGATTAATCATCATCGCCCTAGCACGAACGCCACTGATCAATCTAGCAATTCCAAGAGCATAGCTATAGTACCAGGGCATTCACATGTAAACCAGAGCATCACATGAGCTCCTATGATAGCAACTAAAACATGAACAGTAGCCTGCAAACCCTAAAATAGCATGGATCCACAACTATAGAGCTCAAATAAGGAACCGATGCATGAGTAGGGCATGGAGCATCAACCAAACGAGCACCACATCAATATAGCCACGGCCATGTCCCATATAGTAGTCGAAGCAGAGGAGCAGGAGGAAGATGGGGCTCACCGAGGGAGGTTGTAGCCGAGGCAGTACTCAGTGCGCGCCGGGGTTGCGCCTGAACACCGTCCAACTGGCGAGGAACCGTGTCGGAGTTGCGCCCTGCACGGAATACATGTCAAACAACATAAACAATCAGATATGCTATCACAATAGGCCAATAAAACATCTAGTATAACAAATCAATGTAATCGAGGCGGGGCTAGGCAATACAGAGAGCAATGCATATTTGATAGACCGGTTTATCTATCACTCAAACTATAGATGACTGCTAATAATAGTATGTCACTGCAGATATATTTGTAAGTCAAATGGAATGTGTTTTGTTAAAAGCCCAATTAATGGCATGATTTTGATAAAGCCACAGGATGCTACAGGGTTAAAGGATAGTTTTCATCAAGAATATGCGCATTGGGATCCACACACATGTTAGTAAATAAAGAAACTACATATGTTCCTATCTGGAGGCACCCATTCGTATTGCAAGCAAGACACTGAACAAGAATAGCAAGGATCTGCAGTAGAATAGGACCGATTAATGGCTTAGGATATACCTCGTGTGCCGGTGAACCTTAGATCTGAAAGCTCGTGCACCTGTCGAACAGAATTATTATTAAGAGAAGGATTTCAAAGTAACAGTACCTGACAGAATGACTTTTAAGAAACCAGGTACATAACAAACACAATGAATGTCTACATAGTACCCCATCTCTCTGAATACTGAATACATGCAGGCTCATTTCGAAGTACATTTTAGGAGCAATGGAAAACCAGAAAAATAGAAATAACTCACAATGAAACTAAAAACTAAATATTGCACGCCGTCGAGACCAATCTGTGGTGCAACCTCTACCGCAGGAGAAGGACATCAGGGTCAATCAGGCCACTATGTAAGGGCACCACCGGACAGTTCAGAACTTCAGGAGGTGCTTACTCTTTTATCGATAAAGCGATGCATCTTGTTGGAATTAGCAAATAAATGTATATGCTAGCAGTTGGTATTCCCAGGGAGAAAATAAACAATCGTCACTGAATTATGCTTATATAGTCAACCATGAATAAACTACACGTGCACCGCAAGATCAAACCAACCATGTGCAATCGGAGAGAAGTAACAGACTGTCCTTTTATCTTATATATCTTATATGGAAGTCTGCCATGCTGATGATGTTTATGGAACCAGTACAGAATCACATATCATCTATATTTTATGTCCCTACAAATTTGGTTAGACGAACTACACAACAGAAGCAGTTTTAGCTAACATAAGAACACGCCATCATTAGCTATACAGGTGTACAAAACCTCGAATTAAAACATCGCCATTTTTTCTCTAGTTTACAACATAACTATATTACTGAGCATGATTTGCTCACCTGATATAGATCACAAACAGGTCCCAATATACTTGAGGCAAGCTGATGAACGTGCCCTGAGCTCCCAGCAGCTTGACATGCGTCATCCGCTTTTCACATGTGTAACCAATGAGCAGACCATCCTATAGATGCATGATTGCACAACAGGACCTTAAAAACAGCCTAGTTCAAAATTAAACCAAAGAATGAGTGAAAGATAAGAAGCATGATATATTGTAATTGTTGGATTAATATATTGGAAATTAAGAAGCATGATAGTTAGAGCAGACTATATCACATATTATAGCAAGAATATGCAACTACTGTTGAATAAAACCAAACTGAAAGTATTATTGTTTCCAAATCTATTAGTTTGGAAATCAATTGCATCGTGGGTCATGTAAACAAAGAAGCAAATGTGAAATTTAGATGTGGTTAAAAATATTTTAGTGGTCCCATCCATAGTCAAAAAAGACATTTTGGGACTAACATACATGTGGCTAATGCATGAATATCATGCATGTTGGGCTAACAATATTCTGAAATCAAAATCCACACACCATTTATCACATGTCCTGATTTATAAGGCTGAACTAAAGAGATAACATATATTACTAATGGGGTCGTTTTAATTACTATAATTGTCATTTGCCCCAAAAAACAGTTGAAAATACCCTATATGCCACTGGGTGTCGTGTCATGTAAACTAAAATTCAGACAAAAATATATAACACTAACTTAGGCAAAAATCACTCTTTCCTCCCTTTCTTTCTGTGCCCGTCGACCAATCAAATGATGGCACAAAGTGAAAGCAAACAGAAGGAAAGGAGAGGGGTCACTCTGCTCCCAGCAAATTTGTCCATATGCACAAATATAAATCATGCCCACTAATTTGTCCATATGCACACATATAAAACAAACTGAGGAGTTATGAGCAGGAGTTAACAAAAGACTACCAATCACTCTAGCAGATGGAGCCATCCCACTGTATCCTCTCAGACCGTGACACCTCTCGGAGCATAGTCGAAGACAAATCTCCAGAGGTTGAAGACAAACCTTTCTACGAGAAATTGACCACAGCAACACCTATCCTTGCAACCAACCGCGAGCAGCAACCTAAATAACAATAGATCAAGCCGCAAGTCAGCCTTGGAGAGAGAGATAGAGCGTGTTTGTGTGTGAGAGGGAGGGAGAGTGTGTGTGAGGGAGGAAGAGAAAAGGAGAGGAACCTGCAGGCCGTCGTCACCGACGCGCCAACGGGGACGTGCCGCTCCTGGCCGGCCCTGCAGACCGACGGCTCATAGGAATAGACCCCCAAGGGGCGAATCCACTGGCCACAGGAGAGAAGGTGAGGGGATTGGGAGAGGGTGGGGGCCGGCAGGGATGGGGATAGGGTGGGGGCGCGGCGGCGGTGGTGGTGGACGACGGCGAAGCCGGCCGGCTCGGAGGAATCGACCCCCCAAGGGGCTCCCCACTGGCCACGGGAGAGAAGATGAGGGCCGGCGGGGATGGGGAGGGGGTGGGGGCGCATTTGCGGTGGTGGTGGATGACGGCGACGACGGCGGGGGTCCAGCGGGCTGGGCGAAGGAGACAGCGGCGGCGTGGGGAGCTGCTAGGGTTAGGGTTCGGGGGGAGGAGGCGCAGAGGAGGAGGAGGAGGAGGAGGAGGGACGAGCGAGTGCGGGAGGAGGCGGCGGCTAGGTCTACGTCACAGGAGCCCCCCTTTATACCCAACAGTGAAATGACTAAAATGCCCTCGGAGGGGGGGGGGGCGATGGAATTACACGCGGTGGCACAGGGATTTTTACAGCGGGAGGTAACTATTCATTCCTATAGTTACCCCTCTTCGATCCGACGGCCCAGCTCCTCCCACCTCTGGATCCAACGGCCCAGATCGCATCAAACAGCCAGATCCAACGGCCAGGAATCCAAATCGCCGAGGAGGCTCGGTGGAGCTTTCATCTCTTATTTCTGGATACTCTGTACTCTGCTTCCTTTATCAAGTGTTTCCTTTCTTCAACAATACTTTCTCTGAGGGCGTGTTTGATTGCCCATATGATATGATTCAAAGTACTTATCAAGTGTTGCATACATGCTCTGGTGAGAGAAGATGTGATTTTTTGCTTATCTGTGTGCTTGGTTACGCCTGTATGATATGGACCTCAAAGCACCCCTAGCAAGGCTATGAAGGAACATCCAAATCGTCCGTTTCCTCAGATGCAGGCCTGTTATAGTGCAATTTACGCTAGGGAGGGAGAATGTACGTTTGGGTTTTTGCAGGGGAAAAGCTTACCTTCACCCGACCGACCGTGCGCGCCGCGTCCGTCGGATCGTCTGTGGTCGGATGGACGAGAGTGTCCCCGCTTCCGTGTCACGCGCGTCATTTTTCTGAAACAAAACCCTTGTTTCAGAACCAATATTCTTGCAACTGGCAGCTTCGTTGACTGGGAGGGCGAGGGGGCTTGCGGCGCAGGGCGTTGGGCGTTGGTCTACGGGGCCTATCCAGCGTGGTGGCGACGTCGAGGGGTTCGTCGGTGGCCGACATCGACTCCAGCAGGTATGGATCTGAGATCCCCCTCCCCTTTCCCCGCATTTCTGGCGATTTTGTAGGTGTTCATGGCGGTTCTCCCCGGGGCAGCTTGATCCATACCACCGAGATAACAAGGACGGTGCGACTAGGAGGGAGACGGCTGGTTTGTTGGAGAGTGGTCGACGGTGTAGGTAGTTCGATGGCGTTGTAGGTCGCCGGTGTAGTAGGTTGCAGGATTTGGATCTGCTGCAGGATTCTTTTTACATAATTTCTGCACTTGTAATGTCATGCAAAGGGACTTGAAGCTGCAGGATCCCTTGTATTATTTCTGGATTTCTGGAGCTCATAGTTTCCGTAGGATTCCCTGTGATTTTCTTTGAAGCTCATAGCTTATAATAAACTTAAAGTTGCAGGATCCCCGCGGCTAGTCTTTTTCTTTTTCTTGTAATAAGGGTCTTGTTTCAGTAGGTTTCTGTAACACGGGACTAGTTTCAGAAAGAAGGAAAAAATGATTTAGTGGTGAAGGTTTTTTTTTCTGCAACTGGGGTCTTGTTTCAAAAGATTTCTGCAACATGTCTTTTGTTTCAGAAAGAAAAGAAATGTTTCGGCTGTGATTTCATTTTTTGCAACAAGGGTCTTGTTTCATAAACATAGCCCGAGTTGCAGCTCCGGAGGAGCGCCCGATGTTAGAGAGTGAGTGGTCAAACATTTTGCTAACATGACGCATGTTTCAGAAACATAGCTCCGGTTGCAGGAAAACGCGTCCCCCACGCGTCGGAGGCAGCGATTTTTACGATGGTGGGGGCTGGCGCCGCGCTGGGTGCAGCTGTGTCAGGATGGCGGACAGGGGAATCTGTTTACGAAACAGAGTGGTTGTTGCAGGAAGTAAAAGGTGGTCACGTGCGCGCGATGGTCAGATCTGACGGCTGTCAGGGCGCTGATCGAACGGAGATCCATGCGGCGGATGTTTCCAATACATCCGCCAGCCGACGCGTAGCGGCACCCTTGCAGACAAGCAAACATGACAAGTCGAGCCTTCGCCTCCGAGGCGCCCACACCGCCGCCGCCTACACCTCCCCTCCGCCGCCCAGCTCCCTCTTCGACCCCGGAGGAGGCCGTCCCCGGCGGCCGGCGGCGGCGAGGAACCCCCTTTCCCTGCTTTTTCCCTTCCCCCACCACAAGGTCCCATTGCCTGAAAGCGCATCTGTGTGTCGGCTTGATCTGCCGCCGGGCCTTCTGCTGTCGGACACGGGCTTGCAGGGCTCGCCCCCCGTTGTGCGCTCTCTTGCGTCGCCCATCTGCTGCCGAACGCGGGCTCGAAGGGCTCGGTCCCTTGCCTTGGCAATGGTGGCTGAACTTCTTCGCCCAACAGAATCCTGCAGATTCTATGTGATCCGGCCTAGGCGGTGGACGCGAGGATTCTGCATGGCGGGATGGAGGCCTGGAGGTGCTAAGCCAGGTATAGCAGGCGGCCGGCAAGGTGCAGGGCGCGGTTTGCATTGATCTGGAACCTCGAGATCCGGCGATTGCAGGTCCCTATACCGTCAGGCATGGACTCGATTAAGGAGGCTCTAGTGCTCTTCTTGCGCAAGGCGTTGTTCTGCTGATCTCGGCCTTCATCGATCTAGCCACCGACGAGTTCCGGAATTCTCCGCCGGAGATCTTCAGCGGTTGGCGCATGATGCCCCTGGATATCTGGATCGGATGAGATCCGGTCGTGCACGTCCATATAATTGGCCTGGTGGCTTCATGAGGGCGTGAAGCGAAGCTCCACTGTCTGTTGACACCATGGGACAAGTCGATATCTCGATTTCCATGTTTGTCGCCAGAGGCGGAGAATGTCATAGTGGCTGCGATCTGAGGACTGAAAGGAATGGCGAAGGTGGTCTTGGTTGGGATGAAGATTTTGCTTCACAGGCCGCTGTCCAGACATGAATGCGGGGCAATGTTCCTGGCCATTCCGAACACATGGTACATGTGAGCTTGGTGTTCGTTGACTTGCAGAAGTGGCCTCGGCAAGTGGGGCCAGCAACACTGGAGGAATTCATTTTTGGTGGTGCTCCCGAAGTACCGAGTCTCGACTTTCAAGGTGAAAACCTAAGGGCTGGCCTTTGTTGGTTGTACCTTGCAATGACCTTATTGAAGGCATTGTTTTGAAAGCTCGGACTTTCTCGAGGGTGAATATCTAAGATCTTTGATCGGGCAACGGCGGTGTTTGTACACCGTTTCCTTCTTGAAGGCGTTGCTTTTGCAGAACCTATTATGTAGTTCGGTGTTGTCTTTGGCGGTGGTTGGAGTGTTGCTACTACGAGTAATTGATCACTGTGGCTGGGCCTTTTTTTTTCTCTTTTTTCTCTTTTTTCCTTTTTCTTTTTTTAGTTGGCTGTGTGCATTCTTGATGTCTTTTGGACATTTTGTTAGTGCAGAGGCCAGGTGTAATTGGTATCTCCGCAATATTAATATATTCCCTTTGTCAAAAAAGAATATGACCCAAAGCCTGCATCACCTCAAACATGCTACACTGCCCGGGCTTTGAGGAAACACAAAAAGGGTGCAGGAAACCGAACACACCATGTAATTCGCTTGCATACATGAGAGAGTGGTCCTTCAACCTTTACGTGCAAACAGACGTACGGAAGTAAACTTCCATGAAACTCTAAATTGCGTAACAAGTGCTTTCAAAATTTCATCTAGTTCAACTGTCCCTCCACATCTACCCAAAATTACTACTCCCTCTGTAAATTTGGATCACATGCCAAGTAGCCAATTGTGACAGTCCATCTCTAGGCGGCTACTACTCACTTCGCGGAAATTTAAGTGGACATAGACTTTTAGGTCTTTGGTTTGATTAGCGAAAATATGTTGTATAAAAATATTTGTAGATTGGTCTCAGTGAAGTATTTAAAATATATATATTCTTAATGACATATATGTAAGGATAAGCCAACTGCGCAACTCGATCTCTAGGTCCTAGGGTATACCCACATAGCCATGCGCTAGGCAACGAGGGCCATAGCGACGTGTTCCTTCATTGAAGGTGACTACAATAGCACTGATTGGCACAACAGCTATGAGTTTGTAGTGGCGGATCTAGTTGGGGAGCTATGGGTGCGATGACACCCCCTCTAAAGTGTGATCTAATTCTTAATATTTGACACTAATCGCACAAGTATTTAATGCTATTGAGGAGTAGTATTTGCTAGGATTAAGATGATACTTAAATCAAATTGCACTATTTGGCGCCTCAGTGCTACGATTTTAGGTCCGCCACTATGAGGTTTCATCGGGGCGTGCCTCCTTCTTGATTGTCGGGTCCGTTAATAGCATTAAAAACACTCTTATATTATGGGATGGAGGAAATACATCATAAATATTGATTGTTTTAGACACAGTATAGACGCAAGCGCTCATATAAACGCGCATACATTCACCCCTATGAATGCACATACGCACACCCCTATGAGCACCTCCGAGAGACATCGCCGTAAATCCTGAAATAAATTCAGGATAAATGCGAGCATCAGGATTTAAACCCTGATGGGCTGGGGATACCGCTGTGTACCTAACTATCCCAACCACAGGTTGGTTCGCCATCTTAAATATTTGTGACACCCCTATTTCACACACGATGATGTATACAACGAGTTGTCATTTTCTTTCTACTAGTAGGTCTGCTGCCTCGGTCTACCTATAAGTCAAGTTGTGCTCATTGTCAGTTTAGCTCACTTGAGCGAACCAACCTGTGGTTGAATGGTTAGGAAGACAATGTATCCTCAGCCTATCAGGGTCCAAATCCTGGTGCTCGCATTATTCTTGGATTTATTTCAGACATTTTCGGCGATGCGCTTTTAGTGGTAGGAAACATTCCTGTCACCGACGAGGCGCTTACGGTAACTTTGTAAATTTCAAGATGACATGGCGGCTCAGTCTCTCGGAGGTGCTCATAGGGATATGATGTATGTGTATGGGTTCATAGGAGTGAGTGTATGCGCGTATGTATGAGCGATTGCGTCTGTACTGATATTAAAAAAAAAAGTTTAGCTCACTTGAACTTGACTCGTTTGGATGTGGGCCAAGTCTCTAGAAGACGGTACTACATATATCTCTAAGAAAAAGACCAGAGGACTTGACCGCGTGTATGCAATTATGCATGCACAGAGCCTATCCGCTTGAAGGTCGGAGGTACTATAGCCACTACGGACCAGCTAGCTAGGGTTTGACGTGTTCGAAGCACTCATCCGAACGGCACCACCATCCCGTGGCCTCGCCGGGTACGGCACGCTGTATATGCAGACACGACACGATCACGTCATTCTGGAACGCCCGACCGCGTGCGTGAGCTGAGCATCACACTGCGCGCGATATATATTGCAAATAAGGGTGAGGGCTTTTGCTGGGTTCGTTGGTGTACGTATGCACCAGGAAGTTAAGGATAAGATCATGATCCCTGCGATGAGATAGGGATAGGATCATGATCGCACGTTGGGTATGGCCGGTCCTGGTTGTGCATGCATGCGTGATGCATCCCAGTTCCAAGTTGCTGCCAACCTTTTCTTTTCTGAACACAGTAAACTGAGGTAAGTATTGAGGATGAGCACAAATATCCTTCCATGCCATGGGCAATCGCTATTTTGTTATTCGGTTGGCAACATCTACAACCAAACTTAACTAATCTGGCCCGCTAAACACCCGTGGGCGCACCCGGTCAGTGATTGGCCATGTCCGTTTTGAGCCCCAATTTGTCTGTCCATACAACCATATTCCTTATTTCATCTCTTATATGTCTGGTCACTTGCACGTGATTAGTGAAAATGAAGAGAGAGAGAGAGAGAGAGAGAGAGAGAGAAAAAGAATGAATAAAGAAAGAGATGTGATCCAGGGTGGGCCGACGCTGATCAAGCGTGTCCGCGGGCCCTTGTATCCTCCCTGCATTTGTCCTCAATATGAGGGCTCGCGGAAAGTCCATACGTATAGGGATGATATGAGGAGTCCGGTTGGGTTATTTTTTCCTTCTCTCTCCTGTCTGGTCACTGAGCGGTCGCTTCCCGGATATTTGAGGAGGATTTGAGACGCTCGGCTGTAGATGCTCTTACCCCTCTCCAGAATAAGAAATTTTCGCTTGATTGAAGTGTCACGCACATTCAAATCGTGAATGAATTTCGTTGTTTGATTGCTTCAAAGGAAAAACCAAAGGACTATTTTAAGATGTTTGAGTGGATGTTGTATTTCTTATGAAACAGGAGTTTAGTGCAAAAGGATCCTTAGTATTTCTAAGGATATTCTAAGGATCCCAATCCTGAAAACTACTACAAAAATCCTTTGAACAACAAAAAAACTCAAGAGTGTTGTCTTGCCCTCAAGTTTTCAAAAATTAACGTGTGATTTCATGAAAAGATATGGCTAGTTGTGAGCCTGGGAGAAAGACAAATATCCGCTTGACCTTGAAGTACTGGAAATATCCGCATAAAGGCAAATATTCACAAACTTCAAATTTAGTAATGGAGATATGCCTACTTTATCTAAAAATAGTTAACAAACTTTTAACTGAAAACATAGTCCAGTCTGAATTTTTGATACAGATATCCGGGTACTCTTCAAAATCGCCAAATTTTTGGACTACCAGCTGGTATGAAGTCTTAGCAAACAATATCATGGATAGCTTACAAAATCATGCTATTTATACTTCCTCCGTCCTAAAATACCTGTCATCAAAATAGATAAAATGAGTTGTATCTAGAACTAAAATAGATCTAGATACATCCCCTTTTATCCATTTTAATGACAAGTATTTCAGGACGGAGGGAGTATATTGGAAGTGTGGATCATGCATTCATGCATGACAACAGCACAAAACACAAAAATACCCAATGTTGAACCGACTGCCATCTAGCATGAAGTCTTGGCACATGTATCACGACTTCACGAGTCTTCTTACAAAATCATGTTATTATATATAGGAAGTTCGAATCATGCTCATGCATGACAACAGCACAAGATTATGCAAGAATATGGAGTCAACCATACGAATATGAACACATACAAATAACCTCACCAACTTGTTCGTCCCACACCTAACTTATATAAACACAAATGCGTAAATTTCCTTGCAATTTACACATGAGAACCAAAGGGAAGACTGACTTATAAATATATCGTAGCACTACGTGCTTAATTAACAGAGATTCGGCACTGACGCCGTTGAACACATTGAAAAACGGCATAAAATAGCACGAGAGGCACATTAATGAGGTAAACGCGTACGGACACGTCCTACAGTGCCAGCATGTGATCGACCAGCTTACCGATGGCGAGGGCCGACGAGCCGGCCTCGCCGGTGCACTCCTTCGCCGCCTTCTTCAACTCGCCGGCCCTGGCCCGCATCTCGGCTCCCTCGCTCCCTGTGACGAGCCGCCGGACGGCATCCTCCACGCCGCCCCTCTCGAGCGCGCCGGCGACCTCGAAGCCCACCCTCCACACGTGCTCCACGTACCTGGCGTTCCCCATCTGGTCGCCGAAGTGCGGGCGGCAAAGCATCGGCACCCCCTCGCACACGCTCTCCGTCGTCGAGTTCCAGCCCCCGTGCGTCCAGAACCCGGCCAGGGCCGCGTGCCGGAGCACCTCCTCCTGCGGCGCCCACTCCACCACCATCCCGCGCCCGCTCGTCGCCGCCTCGAACCCGTCCGGCAGCCGCGTCAGCCCGTCCGAGGCCACAAGGCCCGGCCGGACCACCCAGAGGAACGGCACGCCGCTGCCGGCGATCCCCCACGCTGTCTCTACCAGGTCCCGCGCTGACATGCACGCCAGGCTGCCGAAGCTCACGTACAGCACCGATGCCGCTGGCTGCGCATCCAGCCACTTCAGGCAGCTCCGGTCCTGCCGCAGCAGGCTGCTCTCGGCTGCGGCGGCGGGCGAGAACAGGTGGAGCGGGCCGATGTCGAACACCGGCATATCGAGGTCACGCCGGAGCTTCACCAGCTCCCGCCGCTCCAGCGCGTCGAAAGTGTTGAGGATTAACCCGGAGGACGCTTTCACGGCGCCCACCACGCGCTCTAGCAGCTTGCATGTCAGGTCGTGGCGCCTGCCGAGCTGCATCAGGTCGCGCACCCGGTACGGCGGCAGCTCGCTCACCTCCGTCTCCAGCTCCGACTCTGCAAGAAAACCAGGGTCAGTCGATCGATCCTAGAGATATTAGTGGGAATTATGCTACGTGCCTTGCACAGGGAGGTAGCCTCTCTTGATGAGGAGAGGGTAGGCGACGAAGCACGAGAGGCAGGCGGCGCTGCCAGTACGGAGGACGAGGGTGCGCACGGAGAGCTTCGTGGCCACCTCCACCATGGACAGCAGGTGAGTGTCGACGATGATGCACGCCACGGGGTCCCCGGAGTACTCTTCCAGGACGGCGGCCAGGCGGTCACGGAAGGGCGCCTCGCACGCGGCGTTGAGCGCGAGGATGTGGGAGACGACGTCCTCGATAGCGACGGGTGCTGGGCCGGACATGCCGTCGGGGACGGGGACGAAGCTGTACTCTGGGTGGCGGGATGGATCCGGGGCGTTGAAGTGGGTGTGGAAGACGGTGACGGCGAAGCCGCGGGCGTGGAGGATGCCGGCTAGCCGGAACATCGGGTTGATGTGACCCTGGTACGCCAGCGGGAATAGCAGCACGTGGCGACGGCGACCGGCGACCGTGCTGCCCCCCAACGCCATGGTTGGCGCCGGCCAGTACGGCGATGATGTCAGGGGAGCATGGTTTTTGCTGGGCTCATGACTCAGGAAGCTCCGGTAGTCCGGTGGTACTGGTAGTGTGGTACTGGTACCTGCTCTATTATACTTGCACGAATTTCAAGAACGTTTAGTGATGTTGTCATCTTATAGGAACTACCTGTGCTTGAGTTGCCTTTTTTTTTCCGAGTCAATCTGCCCCTGTCATTGGAAGGAAATCCAACGGTTATAGCTCCATCTTCCTCCTTCCGCACACTAAGTGCTCCTTGAACCGCACTGCTCGATGCCGGGCGAACCCCTTATCGACACGGCGCGTGCATTGCGATCCCACCCTGCCCTTGCCATCACCTCCGCCTCTATCGTGTTGCCGCTGCCCTCGCTTTTTTCCTCTAAATCCCGCCTCGAACCCTGGCGTTGGCGACCACCGCAAGATGCAACGACGAATTGCGTCGTCCCCTCCTTCGAGGTACCGATGAGGACTTGCGAGGGACGCCACGACCTCCCCGTCTTGGCCTCAGGGCTATGCCGCTGCTAGTCCATCGAATCGACTGATACAAACAAAATTCTCAATTGCCTAAGTAATAGAAGACCCGATAAATAATTGTATCTCTATCAAGCACAAGATAGTAAAATTGTTGTTAGGCTCCGGGCTCCATGGAGCCCAAAATTTCGAAAAGTTTAAAAACCATATTTTGAAGTTTGAAAAAAAAAATGCACATGTACACAGGCATGTAGTCTCCAAGTGTGTTTCTCATGATGAAATATGTTGTTAGACAATCTACATAAAAACGATAAAACCATGAACTTCATAGTTTTTCGTGTGAAAATTGAACCTTTATAGTGAAAAGTGCATGCGCTAAAAATACATGATTTTATTTTTTGTATCTCACATCATAATATATTTCCTCATGAAACTTTGAACACTTGTGGACAACATCCCTATGTACACGTGAAAAAAATTCAGAATCTTTTATGCTCCAATTAGTTTTTCCAAATTTTGGGCTGCATGGAGCTTGAGTGTCACGCCTGACGCTAGACCCCAGACCAGTACGGGCGGCACGGAACGAGCGGGCCCAGACGACAGCGATCCAAGCAAGGGCGAGAAGGAATATTCCTAGATGAGTTGTGGCCAATCAAGCGAGTGACGGTGGGTGCGTGCGTGGGTGAGCATATATGCTCGGTGGGTGTGAGCCAGAAAGGCACCGATTGTAATCTGAACAAGCTGACGAGGAGAGCTGTTCTCTCTCTCGATATTTATTCCCTCCTTCCTCCACCTAACCTGCTGTTCTTCCTCCCCTTCCTACCCCGATCGGATCTAGCCACGAGAGGTACGATACAGCTTGGTATCAGAGGTCAGTCGATCTGGAGATGGCGTACCCGAAGCCGCGCTACACCACCAAGCAGGCTAGCAAGATGGCGGCGATGGAGGAGCAGTTGGCGGCGCTCATCAAGTCCGTCAACGACAGCCGGGCGGCGACTGATGCGAGGCTGGACGCGATCCAGACCTCCCTGGAGCTGTGGCGGCTGGCGGTGACGCACATCGAAAATCAAGTCGACGAGCCGCGGTCGCAAGTCGGGCGCATCACGATCCACCCGGCGCTGGCGGCGCCTCCAGATCCAGATCCGGCCCTGGAGGGCGACGCGGTGGGGCACAAGGCTTCGTCATCTACGCGAAACAGCCTGGGGCTCCACGGGCCTGATGGCCACGGCGAGATCCACGACTCCGGAGGACGGGTTCATGGGGTGGTCACCACCCTGGAACCGCCTCCGGTGAACGGTGCGTTCCACTCCCGAAACCTTCCCCACGCGATGTCTGATCTCGATCTGGTAGAACAAGGGCGGGGAACGAAGAGTAGGGGGTACCAGTCAGGGGGGCATGTCAATTGGGCTTTGCCCAAGGTGGATTTTCCTCCATTTGATGGGGATAACCCACAATTCTGGAGATCGCGTTGTGAGAAGTATTTTGAAGTTTATGGGGTGCAGTCAGAGCTGTGGGTTCGCCTGGCTACTCGTCACTTCTCTGACAACGCAGCTCGCTGGTTGCAGTTGCAAGAAGCGAAGAACGCGAATCTCACATGGGAGGATCTGTGTTCGGGGTTGTGTGACAAGTTTGGGCGAGAAGGGTAGCGTAAGTGAGTACATGAGCAAATTTGAAGAGTTGATGCACCAGATTTTAGCTCACAATCCGGGTTTCGTTTCTGTGTATTTCACTACGCAATTTCTCGAAGGACTCCGGCACGACATTCGCGCTGGGGTCATGTTACATCAGCCCAAGGATCTGGATACTGCCTTCTCTTTGGCCTCTATGCAGGAAGATCTCTTGGAGGTGATGCCGCGTGGGAATTTCAGACGCCAAGACCCAGCGCCTCCACCCAGGCAGGCGGCACGGCCTCTCCTTGATATGGGGGCTCCTCCAGCGCACCCAATGCTGCAGGTGCCACCTGCGGCTGCGGAAGATCGCCGGGCCCTGGACGCAGCCAACGCTCCAGACCGGGCAGCTCGTGGTGAAGATCGCGTGGCGGCGCTGCAAAATTACAGGCGTGCGCGCGGCCTATGTTTCAAATGTGGTGAAAGATGGGGACAGGGGCATCAATGTGCTCCTACCGTCCAGCTACACATCGTCGAGGAACTCCTCGAGTTACTGCAAGCAGAGCAGGCAGTGCTACCGAATCAGGCGGATGATTCAGATGAAGAGATTCTCATGTCTATATCCAAGGTAGCAACGACTGGGCAAACAACGCCGCACACGATTCGCTTGTTGGGAGAAGTGGCTGGGCTCGAGGTACTCATTCTGGTGGACTCAGGGAGCTCGCATAGCTTCGTGAGCACGGCAGTGGCTGCACATATGGCAAACCAGATCGGGCCTATCGAGCAAGTGTCTGTGAAGATCGCGGACGGGGGTACTCTTCTCTGTTCAGGCTGGGTACCAAACTGCAAATGGCAAACACAGGATCAGGAGTTTCACACAGTCCTGCGAGTTATTTCGCTCGGCTGTTACGACATGGTGGTGGGAATGGATTGGTTAGTCCAGTGCGGGCCAATGTGGGTGGATTGGGCAGAGAAGTTCCTCCAATTCCAGCACAACGGGGAGCACATTCAGCTGCGCGGGGTCCAGAGCAACTTGTCCAAGGTAGAACCAATCTCAGCCATGGAACTGCACAGGTTGGAGTAGGGCAATGGTGTAGCTCATGTGGTGGTGCTATATGCGATGACAGAAGGACATAAGGAGCAAGAATTGCCGCCTGAAATTGAGGAGCTCTTGGACCAATTTTCCTTGGTGTTCTCAGAACCAAAAACTCTGCCTCGGCACCGGTCATGGGATCACACCATCCCTCTGATTCTAGGCGCAAAACCAGTAAACATACGGCCATACAGATACACCCCGGAGCAGAAGACAGAGATCGAACAACAAGTCAAAGAGATGCTGGCAGCCGGTCTGATCGTTCCAAGCTGCAGCCCTTTCTCGTCCCTAGTACTATTGGTGAAGAAGAAGGATCTGACATGGAGGTTTTGTGTGGATTTCAGGCATCTCAACGCTATCACAATCCACAACTCGTACCCCCTGCCAGTGATAGACGAGTTGATGGATGAATTGAGCGGTTCCAGCTGGTTTTCCAAACTGGACTTAAGGGCGGGATACCATCAAATAAGGCTTGTGGAAGAAGGTGAAGCAAAGACAGCCTTCAGAACGCACAACGGCCACTACCAGTTCCGTGTGCTTCCATACGGCGTGTCTGGTGGACCAGGAACCTTCCAGAATGGCATGAACATAGTGTTCTCCCCCCTCTTGAGACACGGGGTATTGGTGTTTATGGATGACATCTTGGTGCATTCTAAAACCTTCAAGACACATGTTCGGCTGCTACGACAAGTGTTGACGCTCCTCAGGGACAACGCTCTTCATGCAAAGCACTCCAAATGTGAGTTTGCGCAAAGGCAAGTTAAGTACTTGGGGCATTGTATCAGCGAGCGAGGGGTGGCCACTCTGGATGAACACGTGCAAGCAGTTCAGACATGGGAACAACCAACGTTAGTCAAACAATTGAGAGGATTATTGGGCCTTGCAGGTTACTATCGCAAATTTGTTCGCAATTTTGGAGTGCTCAGTCGTCCCCTCACAGACATGCTTAAGAAGAATGTGATCTTCGTCTGGACGCCAACGGCTAAAGCTGCCTTTTGTGCCCTGAAGAAGGCCTTGGTAGAGGCACCAGTCTTAGCACTGCCAGATTTCCAGAAAGAGTTTATGGTGGAAACAGATGCAAGTGACATTGGCATCGGTGCAGTGCTTATGCAAGAAGGGCACCCGATCGCTTACCTCAGCAAGGCTTTGTCGCCGAGGAACTTGGGACTATCGGCTTACGAGAAGGAATGTTTAGCGCTGTTGCTGGCAGTGGACAAATGGAGACCCTACTTGCAGCACTCTGAATTCTTGATCAGAACAGATCAACGCAGTTTGCTTAACCTGACGGACCAACGCCTCAATACTCCTATCCAGCAGCGAGCATTCACCAAGCTGGTGGGGCTTCAATTCAGGATCCAGTATAAACCTGGGATATCAAATAAGGCAGCAGATGCCTTATCCAGGAGGGTGCCGGATGCCACTGCTGCACTTGCGGCAATCTCGCTCTGCAAACCGGCTTGGATGGAGGCAATTACAAACAGTTACAAGCAGGATCCGGCAGCACAACAACTGCTCACTTGGTTGGCTCTCGCTGTTGACAAGAGCAAGGAGTTCACTCTTCAGGATGGAGTTATACGGTTTCAGAAACGCATCTGGATTGGCAGTGACGAGGGGATCCAAACTTAATTGATCCGGGCACTGCATGACAGCGCCACTGGGGGGCACTCTGGATTCCACGCCACATACAATAGAGTGGAGCGTCTGTTCTTCTAGAAAGGCATGAAGGGAATGGTTCAACAGTTTGTGCGGGGCTATGCTACTTGTCAGCAAGCAAAAACATATCGCGTCCCGCCAGCCGGGCTGCTTCAGCCACTGCCCATTCCCAAGCAACAGTGGGCGGTAGTGTCACTGGATTTCATTGAAGGACTGCCAAAATCGGGGGGATACGATGTGATTCTGGTGGTTGTGGACAAGTTCTCCAAGTACGCACACTTTATTCCTATGAAGCATCCCTTCACAGCTCTGACCGTTGCTACCACTTACATGCAAAACACCTTCCGCCTCCATGGACTGCCCTTGGCAATCATCTCCGACCGGGACATGATATTCGCAAGTACTCTTTGCAACAACTGTTCAACCTCTCCAAGACACAGCACCGGATGAGTTCTTCTTACCCCAAATAGACGGTCAGACCGAGCGGGTGAACCAGTGCCTGGAAACTTATCTCAGATGTGATGTCCATTCGTGCCCCGCTAACTGGATCAAATGGTTGTTCTTAGCAGAATACTGGTACAACACATCGTACCACTCAGCCCTAGCAAGAACACCCTTTGAAGTACTGTACGGGGCACTGCCAAGGGAATTCGGGGTTTGCTACGTCTTGAGCTTGCGTTGGTTTTCCTCGAAGAGGAGAGGGTGATGCAGCAAGTGTAGCGTAAGTATTTCCCTCAGTTTTTGAGAACCAAGGTATCAATCCAGTAGGAGGCTCCTCAAAAGTCCCACGCACCTACACAAACAAGCGAGAACTCGCAACCAACGCAATAAAGGGGTTGTCAATCCCTTCACGGCCACTTCATGTAAAGTGAGATCTAATAAAGATAGTATGATAAGATAAATATATTTTTGGTATTTTATAATATAGATGCAAAAAGTAAAGATGCAAGTAAAAGTAGATTGAAAGCAAATATGATAAGAGATAGACCTGGGGGCCATAGGTTTCACTAGTGGCTTCTCTCAAGATAGCATAAGTATTACGGTGGGTGAACAAATTACTGTCGAGCAATTGATAGAAAAGCGCATAGTTATGAGATTATTAAGGCATGATCATGTATATAGGCATCACGTCCATAACAAGTAGACCGACTCCTGCCTGCATCTGCTACTATTACTCCACACATCGACCACTATCCAGCATGCATCTAGAGTATTAAGTTCATAAGAACAGAGTAACGCATTAAGCAAGATGACATGATGTAGAGGGATAAATTCATGCAATATGATAAAAGCCCCATCTTGTTATCCACATCAAAAATCACGCTCCCAAAGGTTTCATTCCGTTTGGACTCCGTTTGATATTCCTTTTCTTCGAAATACTGAAATAGGCAAAAAAAAAGCAATATGGGCTGGGCCTCCGATTAGTAGGTTAGTCCCAAAAATGATATAAATGTGTAAAATAAAGCCCATAAACATCCAAAAGGGGTAATATAATAGCATGGAACAATCAAAAATTATAGATAAGTTGGAGACGTATCAAGCATCCCCAAGCTTAATTCCTGCTCGTCCTCGAGTAGGTAAATGATAAAAAGAGAATTTTTGATGTGGAATGCTACCTAGCATAATTCATAATGTAATTTTCTTTATTGTGGCATGAATGTTCAGATCCAAATGAATACAAAATAAAAGTTCATATTGATAAAAGAAATAGTAATACTTCAAGCATACTAATCAAAGTAATCATGTCTTCTCAAAATAGCATGGCAAAAGAAAGTTCATCCCTACAAAATCATATAGTTAGGGTATGCTTCATTTTGTCACACAAAGATGTTCTCAACTTCTATACCCCCGATGAAAAGCCAAGCAATTGTTTCATACTTAAATAATCTCAAACTTTTTCAACCTTCATGCAATACATGAGCGTGAGCCATGGATATAGCACTATGGGTGGAATAGAATATGATGATGGGTATTGTGTGGAGAAGACAAAAAAAGGAGAAAGTCTCATATTGACGAGGATAATCAACGGGCTATGGAGATGCCCATCAATTGATGTCAACATGAGGAGTAGGGATTGCCATGCAACGGATGCACTAGAGCTGTAAATGCTCAACAAAAGAAAACTAGTGGGTGTGCATCCAACTTGCTTGCTCACGAAGACCTAGGGCATTTGAGGAAGCCCATCGTAGGAATATACAAGCCAAGTTCTATAATGAAAAATTCCCACTAGTATGAAAAAGACAACTTATGAGACTCACTATATGAAAAACATGGTGCTACTTTGAAGCACAATATATGAGACTCACTACATGAAGAACAAGGTGCTACTTTGAAGCACAAGCGTGGAAAAAGAGATAGTAACATTGCCCTTTTTT
Organism: Aegilops bicornis; assembly: GCA_021605145.1. NCBI lineage: Eukaryota > Viridiplantae > Streptophyta > Magnoliopsida > Poales > Poaceae > Aegilops > Aegilops bicornis. Next base: position 760,036,349 of record CM038673.1, on the reverse strand, counting down.
GGGCCTTTATTTTTTTCTTTTTGGTCTTTCTTTTTTTTGATTGGGCAATGCTCTAATAATGATGATCATCAGACTTCTATTGATTACAACATAAGGATTACAACTCGAAACTAGAACAAGATATGACCCTATATGAATGCCTCCGGCGGTGTACCGGGATGGTGCAATGAATCAAGAGTGACATGTATGAAAAATAATGCATGGTGGCTTTGCCGCAAATACGATGTCAACTACACGATCATGCAATGGCAATATGACAAAAGTAAAGTATGTCATGATGATGATGAACGGAACGGTGGAAAGTTGCATGGCAATATATCTCGGAATGGCTATGGAAATGCCATAATAGGTAGTATGGTGGTTGTTTTGAGGAAGATATAGGGAGGTTTATGTGTGATAGAGTGTATCGTATCACGGGGTTTGGATGCACCGGCGAAGTTTGCACCAACTCTCAAGGTGAGAAAGGGCAATGCATGGTACCGAAGAGGCTAGCAAAGGCGGAAAGGTAAAAGTGTGTATAATCCATGGACTAAACATTAGTCAAAATTACTCATATACTTATTGCAAAAATTTAGAAGTCATCAAAAATCAAGTACTACGCGCATGCTCCTATGGGGATAGATTGGTAGGAAAAGACCATCGCTCGTCCCCGACCGCCACTCATAAAGATGCACAAGCCAGGTGATGTAGACATAAACCTAGGGTAGGGTAATATGGCTGACCTACACATCCTACCCAAGGTCCTAGTCCTAAGGACAAAGAAGTTCAAGTATCAGAAGAAGGGATCCAGTGAAGGTGTCGTGTGAAGTCCACTCGACCTACCATCCACTCGGACTTCTCACTTTATTCAGGTCACTCGACCATCAAACCACTCGACGATAAGAAGACCTAAAGCCGCCCTGCACAGCAACGGTCGAGCATCCACTCAGATACTTAATGACCATTTACAGCATTTCAATACAGGCGTTACATGTAACGCCACCTCTTTATGTACATTGAATCCTATGTAACGGAGGGGGGCTGGGGTCCTGGCGCACTCTATATATGCCACCCCCCTCCTCTAGGACAAGGGTTCGTAACCTCTGTAACTCACACGCGTATAATCCAGTCGACCGCCTCCGGGCTCCGAGACGTAGGGCTGTTACTTCCTCCGAGAAGGGCCTGAACTCGTAAAACCAGCGTGTACAACTCCTCCATAGCTAGGATCTTGCCTCTACATTCCTACCCCCCTATTCTACTGTCAGACTCAGAACCACGATAGTTGGCGCCCACCTTGGGGCAGGTGTCTTAGTGAATTATTGGAGAAGTTGCATTTTTTCCCGATCCCCTTCATCATGGTTTCAGGCGAAGGTTTGTCTGAGGGCCACGAGATCCGTCTCGGCGCGCTTGTGTTTGTCGCCGACGACTCCGCTTGGCTTCAAGAGGCTCCAATCGACGTCGAAGCACTCCCCGTCCGCGGGGCAACGCACTTTCGCGCGTGCGTTCGCGGCGTCCTCTTGAGGCGGCCGTCGACCCAATATCGGTCGGCACCTGTGGCGTCCTTCCCACTTATCGCCTACGGGCGCAAGCGCTCCGGTCGGTCAAGGCTTCAGCGATGGGTGAGGCACGCGGTGGCTCGCCAAACGGCCACCCCCCAGGTTGCGGCGATCGAGCCCGACGAATCTCTCTATGGCATGTTCGACCTGTCGACTGGCTCCGCGGAGACTACATCCGAATGCGACAGCAGTGATCCAGCGGCGGAGGTCCTGATGCTCGATGGACCTCGCAGTCCTCCCGGCTTCCCTCGCACCGACGGTGGCGACGGCAGAGGCGATCTATCGCGTGTCCATGAGGAGTACCTCCCCGAGCCCCTATGTTCGGAGCAGAGGGAAGAACTTCACCGCCGGAACATGGATGCTCTTCACACTCCTATCGTTGGAGAAACCCCCGAGGGCCGGGCCTTGGAGGACGCGTGGCTGGCCAATCTGGCTGAGCGCATGATACGTCTCCAACGTATCTATAATTTTTGATTGCTCCATGCTATATTATCTACTGTTTTGGGCAATATTGGGCTTTATTTTCCACTTTTATATTATTTTTGGGACTAACTTATTAACCGGAGGCCCAGCCCAGATTTGTTGATTTATGCCTATTTCAGTGTTTCGAGGAAAAGGAATATCAGACGGAGTCAAAACGGAATGAAATCAACTGGAGAAGTTATTTTTGGAAGGAAAGCCACCCGATGGACTTGGAGTGCACGTCAGGAAAGAAGGGAGGTGCTCACGAGGGTAGGGGGCGCGCCCACCCCCCTAGGGGGCGCCCCCCGCCTCGTGCCCCCCCTTCGCTCCACCGACGTACTCCTTTCACCCATATATACCTACGTACCCTAAAACTTCCAGAACAGAAGATAGATCGGGAGTTCCGCCGCCGCAAGCCTCTGTAGCCACCAAAAACCTCTCAGGAGCCCGTTCCGGCACCCTGCCGGAGGGGGAACCCATCACCGGTGGCCATCTTCATCATCCCGGCGCTATCCATGACGAGGAGGGAGTAGTTCACCCTCGGGGCTGAGGGTATGTACCAGTAGCTATGTGTTTGATCTCTCTCGTGTTCTCTCTCGTGTTCCCTCTATGGCACGATCTTGATGTATCCGAGCTTTGCTATTGTAGTTGGATCTTATGATGTTTCTCCCCTCTACTCTCTTGTGATGAATTGAGTTTCCCCTTTGAAGTTATCTTATCGGATTGAGTCTTTTATGAACACTTGATGTATGTCTTGCCGTGTTTATTCGTGGTGACAATGGGATATCATGTGCCACTTGATGTATGTTTTGGTGACCAACTTGTGGGTTCCACCCATGAACCTATGCATAGGGGTTGGCCCACGTTCTTGACTCTCCGGTAGAAACTTTGGGGCACTCTTTGAAGTACTTTTATGTTGGTTGGATGAATCTGAGATTGTGTGATGCATATCGTATAATCATGCCCACGGATACTTGAGGTGACAATGGAGTATCTAGGTGACATTAGGGTTTTGATTGATTTGTGTCTTAAGGTGTTATTCTAGTACGAACTCTTTTATAGATCCATCCAAAAGAATAGCTTTCAGGTGGTTTCGTACCCTACCATAATCTCTACGTTTGTTCTCCGCTATTAGTGGCTTTGGAGTGACTCTTTGTTGCATGTTGAGGGATTGTTATATGATCTATCTATGTTATTATTGTTGAGAGAACTTGCACTAGTGAAAGTATGAACCCTAGGCCTTGTTTCCTATCATTGCAATACCGTTTACACTCACTTTTATCATTAGTTACCTTGCTGTTTTTATTATTTCAGATTACAAAAACATATATCTACCGTCCATATTGCCCTTGTATCACCATCTCTTTGCCGAACTAGTGCACCTATGCAATTTACCATTGTATTGGGTGTGTTGGGGACACAAGAGACTCTTTTTTATTTGGTTGCAGGGTTGCTTGAGAGATACCATCTTCATCCTACGCCTCCCACGGATTGATAAACCTTAGGTCATCCACTTGAGGGAAATTTTCTACTGTCCTAGAAACCTCTGCACTTGGAGGCCCAACAACATCTACAAGAAGAAGGTTGCGTAGTTGACATCAGCGCACTCGGCTGGAAAATTCCAGCGAGTACTTGACGAGCGTGCGCGACAAAGGGTTCAAGAATCTAGTCGACGCCAGCTTTTTCCACCACCGGCTCAGGTATATCGAACTCCGATTCAAAATCTTGCAGCTGCAGCCCGAATAGCAGAGTCAATTCAGCTCTCCCAGTCAGAAGCTGGCAGAGGTTTAATGCAGATCAGAGATTTGCTCCGGGCAGCAGGTGAGCAGAATACAACTGTGTCACAATCACGGAATAGGATCCATAGCAGACCGTGGTTGCGGATACAGTCCAGTCGGTTCACAGCCGAAGATCGCCCCCGAGGCATGAGAGACATGGTGACCGACGTGATCAATACAGAAACCGTGAGCAGTATGATCACCAACTCGACCGTGATGATCGTCGTCGAGTGCCCACTCCTCCCCCAAGGAGTGGATCATATGTGCCTCGACAATGAGGATGACGAGCGCCCTCACAAAGGTCTGGGCGAAGGATTCCAGTCGACCCCAGAGAACCAGGCTTTGATGCGAGATCTATTCTCGTTCAGGGTTTGGTCAACAGGAACATAGCTCACCGAGAAGGTCATGATAGAGATGTACCCGCCAGCAGTAGAGCACGCGTCTCAGGACCAGAGTGCTTCAGCAGAGCCATCAGGGCCGCAGTGATTCCTCTCAACTTCAGGTTGGCGACTGGAGTTAGTAAGTTCACTAGTGAGTCCAAGCCTGATACTTGGATTGAGGACTACCGAGTGGCTGTTCAGATTGGCGGCGGTAATGATGAAGTGGCTATGAAGCACCTGCCTCTGATGTTGGAGGGTTCGGCCAGAGCGTGGCGGAATCAGTTGGCACCCAGCAGCATTTACACTTGGGAAGATCTTGCCCGAGTGTTTGTCAGAATGTTTGAAGGGACATGCAAACGACCAGCAGGGTTGACAGAGCTGTAATCCTGCGTGCATAAGACAAATGAAACTTTGAGGGATTATATCCAGAGATGGATCACACTGCATCACATAGTTGAGAACGTGTCTGATCACCAAGCAGTCTGCGCCTTCAAGGAAGGCGTCAAATATCGAGAGTTGAACTTGAAGTTCGGTCGGACTGGAGACATGTCTCTGAGTCGAATGATGGAGATTGCCACCAAATATGCTAATGGTGAAGAGGAGGATCGGCTCCGGAGTGGCAAGCACAAATCAGTCGCCCATGAAACCGGAGAAGGAAACTCCAGTCGGAAGCAGAATCGTAAAGCCAAGCCAGCTGCTCCTGGGGAAACCCTAGCCGTGACTCAAGGAAAACCCAAAGGGAAGCCCAAGGGGCCATGGAACCGTAAGAAGATAAAAGATCAGGATGGGAATGATGTGCTAGATTCACCATGCCACATTCACACAAAGAAAGATGAGGAGGGTAAAATCATTTACCCAAAGCATACCACTCGGCAGTGTCGGCTCCTGATCCAATAGTTCCGGGATAAACAACCCAAGGACAAGGAAAAAGAGTCAGGCAAGGTTGAGGACAAGGAGGAGAGTGATGATGGTTACCCTCACGTCAATTCCACTCTGATGATTTTTGCTGATGTCGAGAGTAAGAGTCGACTGAAAGTGATTAACAGAGAAGTGAATATGGTCGCTCCGGCGATGCATAGTTATTTGAAATGGTCTCAGACTGCCATCACATTCGACCAGTCCGATCACCCGACTCATATAGCCACCCCTGGGAGGCAAGCTTTGGTGGTCGACCCAGTTGTCGAAGGCACTCGACTGACTAAAGTTCTGATGGATGGTGGCGATGCTTTGAACATTCTGTATGCGTAAACATTGAAAGGGATGGGAATTCCGATGTCCAGACTTAGTGAAAGCAGTATGAGTTTCCATGGAGTCATTCCAGGCAAGAAGGCTGAATCACTCAGCCAGATTGCTCTTGATGTGGTTTTCGGTGATTACAAGAATTACCGCAAAGAAAAGTTGACATTTGAAGTGGTGGATTTCCAGAGTGCTTATCACGTCATTCTGGGCAGGCCGGCTTACGCGCGTTTTATGGCTCGACCATGCTATGTGTACCTCAAATTGAAAATGCCTGGTCACAAGGGAGTGATCACTATCACTGGCAATCGAAAGAAGGTAGAAGAGTGCTTCCAGAAGGGCTCAAAAATCGCTGATGCGCAGATGACAGTAGCGGAATTGCAGGAGTATCAGAAAAATGCAGATCCGAGTGATTTGCTGCGAGCTAAGAAGCCTGCAACGAATTCAGCATTTCAGTCGTCCAGTGAGACGAAACCGGTTCATATCCACCCGACTGATCCCAACGCTGCTCCGACTCACATTTCAACGACTCTCGACTCGAAATAGGAAGAAGCGCTCATCCAGTTCCTCCGTGAGAACTGGGACATCTTTGCATGGAAGCCTTCTGACATGCCGGTGTTCCTGTGGAACTGGCCGAGCATCGCTTGCGAAGTTGACCCAAAGATAAAACCAGTCAAGGAACATCTTGACGGTCCGCCGCATGTAAGAGAAAAGCAATCGGTGAAGAAGTGGCTCGGCTCCTGGCAGCTGAGCTTATCTGAGAGATTTACCCCTCCGAGTGGTTAGCTAATGTCGTCATGGTCCCTAAGAAGGAAAATTCACTTCGCATGTGCATCGACTTCAAGCATATCAATCGGGCCTGCCCGAAGGATCACTTTCCTCTCCCTCGCATCGATTAGATAGTCGATTCGACTGCGGGACGTGAGCGTCTGTCCTTTCTAGACGCCTATTCTGGGTATCTTCAGATCCGTCTAGCTTTCATCACCCCATTCGGGTGCTTCTGTTATGTCACTATGCCATTCGGTCTGAAGAACGCTGGAGCCACATTCATGTGAATGATTCAGAAGTGTTTACTCACTCAAATCAGTCGGAATGTGGAAGCGTACATGGATTACATTGTGGTCAAGTCACGCAAAGGTTCCGACCTACCGATCGACCTTGCTGAAAATTTTGCCAACCTCGGAAAGATGCGATATCAAGCTTAATCCATCAAAGTGCATGTTCGGAGTTCCAGGAGGAAAGTTACTCGGTTTTCTCATTTCCGAACGAGGGATCGATGCTAACCCCGAGAAAGTTGATGCCATACTCCGAATGAAATGCCCAGTGCGTGTGCATGATGTACAAAAGCTTACTGGTTTTTTGGCCGCCCTAAGTCGATTCATTTCCAGACTCGGTGAGAAGGCGCTGCCTCTCTACCGACTGATGAAGAAGTCAGATAAGTTCGAGTGGACTCCCGAAGCTGATGCAGCGTTTGCAGAGCTAAAAGCCCTGCTTTCCACCCAGCCGGTGCTTGCTGCCCCAATCAGCAGAGAGCCTTTACTGCTTTACATAGCAGCCACTGGACAAGTCGTCAGTACAGTACTTACGGTCGAACGAGAAGAGGAGGGAAAAGCCTATAAAGTTCAGCGCCCAGTTTATTATGTTTCTGAAGTTCTGACTCCGTCGAAACACAGATATCCGCACTATCAGAAGCTTGTTTATGTGATTTATATGACCATGAAGAAGGTTGCGCACTATTTCTCTGACCACTCTGTTACAGTTGTCAGCGACGCTCCATTATCAAAGATTCTGCACAACAGAGATGCAACTGGTCGAGTGATAAAATGGCCGATTGAACTCCTTCTCTTAGATATTAAGTTTGAGGCAAAGAAAGCTATCAAGTCCCAAGCAATAGCTGATTTCCTCGCCGAGCGGATCGAACAGCAACTGCCGACTCAAGTTCACTCGGAGCACTGGACCATGTTCTTTGACGGTTCCAAGATGCTGAATGGTTCGGGTGCCGGGGTGGTATTAGTATCCCCCCGAGGAGACAAGCTCAGATATGTACTCCAGATTCACTTTGATTCCTCCAACAACGAAGCAGAATATGAAGCATTCTTATATGGGTTGCACATGGCCATTTCACTCGGTGTCTGTCGCCTCATGGTCTATCGCGACTCACATTTGGTGGTCAATCAAGTGATGAAAGAGTGGGACGTCAGAAGCCCAGCCATGACTGGTTACTGCAATGCGGTGAGAAAGCTAGAAAAGAAGCTTGAGGGGTTAGAGCTTCATCATATACCCCGACTGAAAAATCAAGCAGCCGATGATTTGGCAAAGATAGGTTCCAAGAGAGAAGCCATTCCCAGCAATGTGTTCTTGGAACACATTCACGCACCAACAATTCAGGAAGACCCTTTTACAGAAGAGCCCCCGCAACCTAAGAGCGCCATAGATCCGACTGAAGTCGAGGTTCCAGCCATGGTCGACCTAATCATGGAAGTTCTGGTCATTACTCCCGACTGGACAGTGCCTTACATCGCATACATCCTTAGAAAGCAACTCCCAGAGGATGAAGAAGAGGCTCGACAGATCGTCCAACGATCCAAAGCCTTTACGGTGATAAAGGGACAATTGTTCATAGAAAGTGTGACTGGGGTCAGTCAGAAATGCATAACACCAGAAGAAGGTCGAATGATCCTCAATGACATCCACTCGGGGACCTAGGGTCATCATGCGTCCTCTCGGGCCATTGTGGCTAAAGCATACCGAGCTGGATTTTATTGGCCCCAAGCAAATGCAATGGCGAAAGATATAGTCGACAGATGTGAAGGTTGTCAGTTCTACTCTGATATGTCTCACAAGCCTGCGTCAGCCCTGAAGACCATTCCCCTCGTCTGGCCCTTTGCTGTTTGGGGGTTGGACATGGTCGGGCCGCTGAGGACTGGTAGGAGCAGATTTACTCATGTGCTTGTAGCAGTTGACAAGTTTACCAAATGGATTGAAGCCAAACCTATCAAGAATCTTGATGCCTGCACTGCTGACAGCTTCATCAGAGAATTGACATTCAGATATGGAGTTCCACACAACATCATCACTGACAACGGATCGAACTTTGATTCTGACGAGTTTAGAGCGTTTTGCGCTTCTCAAGGCACACGAATCGACTATGCTTCAGTCGCTCACCCACAGTCGAATGGTCAAGCTGAAAGGGCGAATGGTCTAATCCTCAAAGGGCTGAAACCCCGACTAATGCGTGATCTTAAACACGCAGCAGGCGCCTGGGTCGATGAGCTTCCATCAGTTCTTTGGGGTTTGAGGACGACTCCAAACCGATCGACCGGACGAACACCTTTCTTTTTGGTCTATGTCGAAGCTGTTTTGCCAAGTGACCTGCTCCACAATGCACCCCGAGTCGAACTCTTCTCTGAAGAAGAAGCAGAGCAGGCCCGGAAAGATTCATTCGATCTCTTAGAAGAGGAAAGAGAGATGGCATTGATCCAGTCGACCATCTATCAGCAAGATTTGCGTCGATTCCACGCCAGAAACGTGAAGGGTCGAGCTTTTCAAGAGGGAGACTTGGTTCTTCGAGTGGATCAATGAAGCCACACAAGCTTGCCCTTCTTGGGAAGGTCCTTCATTATCACTAGAGTTCTCCACAATGGAGCATACCATCTTTACAATGTCGAACATCGTAAAGACGAGCCACGAGCTTGGAATGCGGAGCTGCTCCGCCTTTTATACTTAAGTACTCACTTTCGGATGAGATGTAATAAGAAGCACCTTTGTAGTTTATTATCAAAGACAAGAGCTTTATAATCTTCCTAAATGATTGTTGTCGCTTTTGTTTCCGTTTGAAATCCCCCAGTGGGTGACTTCGCTGCGAATCCGTTTCGCCCAAGTCTGAAAAATCCTACCGAGTGGAGAGCAAGCCTCTCACTCGGGGGGCTTAGCTGCGAATCTGTGTCGCCTAAGTATGAAAAATCCTATCGAGTGGAGAGCAATCCTCCCACTCGGGGGCTTAGCTGCAGTCAAGTACTCGCCTAAGTTTGAAAAATCCTACCGAGTGGAGAGCAATCCTCCCACTCGGGGGCTTAGCTACAGTCAAGTACTCGCCTAAGTTTGAAAAATCCTACCGAGTGGAGAGCAATCCTCCCACTCGGGAGCTTAGCTGCAGTCAAGTACTAAGTTTGAAAATCCTATCTAGTGGAGAGCAATCCTCCCACTCGGGGGCTTAGCTGCAGTCCAGTACTCGCCTAAGTTTGAAAAATCCCACCGAGTGGAGAGCAATCCTCCCACTCGGGGGCTTAGCTGCAGTCCAGTACTCGCCTAAGTTTGAAAAATCCCACCGAGTGGAGAGCAATCCTCCCACTCGGGGGCTTAGCTGCAGTCCAGTACTCGCCTAAGTTTGAAAAATCCTACCGAGTGGAGAGCAATCCTCCCACTCGGGGGCTTAGCTGCAGTCAAGTACTCGCCTAAGTTTGAAAAATCCTACCGAGTGGAGAGCAATCCTCCCACTCGGGGGCTTAGCTGCAGTCAAGTACTCGCCTAAGTTTGAAAAATCCTACCGAGTGGAGAGCAATCCTCCCACTCGGGGGCTTAGCTGCAGTCAAGTACTAAGTTTGAAAATCCTATCTAGTGGAGAGCAATCCTCCCACTCGGGGGCTTAGCTGCAGTCAAGTACTCGCCTAAGTTTGAAAAATCCTACCGAGTGGAGAGTAATCCTCCCACTCGGGGGCTTAGCTGCAGTCAAGTACTCGCCTATGTTTGAAAAATCCTACCGAGTGGAGAGCAATCCTCCCACTCGGGAGCTTAGCTGCAGTCAAGTACTCGCCTAAGTTTGAAAAATCCTACCGAGTGGAGAGCAATCCTCCCACTCGGGGGCTTAGCTGCAGTCAAGTACTCGCCTAAGTTTGAAAAATCCTACCGAGTGGAGAGCAACCCTCCCACTCGGAGGCTTAGATGCAGTCAAGTACTCGCCTAAGTATAGAAATCATCCCTATCTGCAAGGACGACGAGGTGCAGATCGACTGCAACTTTCTCCTTCGGAGCTACGCCACAAGTACAACGTTCGCTCCATCCCCATCGGCAAGGACGACGAGGTGCCGGTCGACTGCAACCTTCTCCTTCTGAGCTACGCCACAAGTACAACGTTCGCTCCATCCCCATCGGCAAGGACGACGAGGTGCAGGTCGACTGCAACCTTCTCCTTCAGAGCTACACCACAAGTACAACGTTCGCTCCATCCCCATCGGCAAGGACGACGAGGTGCAGGTCGACTGCAACCTTCTCCTTCGAAGCTACGCCACAAGTACAATGTTCGCTCCATCCCTATCGGCAAGGACGACGAGGTGCAGGTCGACTGGAACCTTCTCCTTCGGAGCTACGCCACAAGTACAACATTCGCTCCATTCCTATCTGCAAGGACGATGAGGTGCAGGTCGACCACAAACTTCTCCTTCAGAGCTACCTGCAAGGAGGATGAAGCGCAGGTCGCTTGAAATCACTATCTCATAGCCACATCTCAAATACCAAGATTATTCCGAGTGAAGATCAAAATCCACTCGAAGGCAAACGCAAGCGTATTCAGAAATCCTAAGGTTTCGGACGACGGTTCAAAAGTATTCGAGCATCAAGCCCGAAGAAGTTTAACGGTTACACAATCACTCGGCATCCCGAGGCAAATAAAGGTGAAGCTTAGTGTTTTTTTTATCACGCATCAGGAGAAGGACTGGCTAGGTCGTAGAAACTGTCAAGGTCAATGCTGTCTGCAATGCGAGTTGCGGCGGCAAGAAAAGTGTCCATAAAGGACTGGAAAGTATGCTTCTTCGTGTTTGCAACTTTAAGCTCCGCCAGCTTGTCTTCTTTGGCATCCTTGCAAAGGCACTTTCGGACCGCATACGAGCAACGCCAAGACCACAATGAAAGGTGAGGACTTCTTCCATTCTTGCACTGCGCTTTCGAGTTGGATTCAGTCGAACCATCAGAGACTCAAGATCTTGAGACAATTCCGCCTGAGGCCAAAGTTCTGCATCAATCCGGGTCATTGCAACCTTCAGGCGAGCCAGATAGGCAACTGCGCCATCCATGCGAGACTCCAACCGCAGCACCTTCATTGCAACCTCATCCTTGACTGGACAGTTTATGGGGTCAAGACCCGTCTCGACCCGCCCAATTTTCGCTTCAAAGTCTTGGCAAAATTCTGCACAGTCGAGTGAATTATGAGTCGACAGCGCAATTAACATTATCAGTTGACAGAAAGAAGACAGATTAATCGGTACCTTCAAGTTTCAGGACCAGCTTTGCAGCAAGTTGGCTCAGATAAGTCTCTAATTCGCCGGTCTTGATTTTGAGGCTCCCAAGTTCGTCGGTCAGCTTCTCCTTCTCCTTCTTCAGTCTCTCGACCTCTTGGTTGGCGTCGGAAATAGTAGTCTTCAATTTGGAATTTTCCTCTTCTAACTTGCCGACTGAAGCAAGCTTCTTGTCAGCAAGCGATGTCTTCTCGCGCACCTCCTTCTGAGCTGCAGCTAGGTCCAGATCCTTCTGCTCCAAAGCCTGCTTCACTTTCTCTAAAGAAATAACATTCTTCAGACGAGCTTGGAGTTGGCGGTTTTCACTACATACATCTGCTTGAGTGGAGTCACTCGGTTCAAAAAATGGAAAAGAAAAGTGCTAGCAGTGGGATAAACATTCGGCGATTGATTACCTCCCATGGCAGCAACTTCATCACGAGCACTCTGGAGATTCTTCTTGGCCAATTCCAGATCAAGGTTTAGGCCGATTTGCTGCTTGTTCATTGCAGAGAGCTGAGCCCCAAGATCACAAGATTTCTACAGTCACAAGCCATATCAGTCTACAGATATAAAAAGACATCACAACGCTAGTTACTCTAAGACTACCACCGAATCAAACATTGAGCGGCAGTCTCGGGGACTACACCTAGTGGGTGCACTTAGCGTGCCCCCACTGATTCTGCAAAAAAAAGAAGGTTCTCAGACCACAGTCGACTGCCCGCAGTCACCTATGGTCTCGGGGACTACACCCAGTGGGTGCACTCAGCGTGCCCCCACTGGTTTTGATTCCACTCGGCATGATCCGTCCAGTTCGAGTGGCACAAAAAAAAGAGGAAAGAGGTTCCCATTCTTAGACCACAGTCGACTGCCCGCAGTCACCTATGGTCTCGGTGACTACACCCAGTGGGTGCACTTAGCGTGCCCCCACTGGTTTCGATTCACTCGGCATGGTCTGCCCAGCTCGACTTGAATCGACACAAAGAGACATTCAGCATCAAAACAGCCACACCCCAGTGGGTGGTCAGACAAGAAATATGGTCGATCGAAAAGACATTGGCTTGAACATTGGCTTGCAGTGCAGCTCCGGCGTTGAAGGCTACCTGACTAGCCTCATGCACCGTTTTCATCTGTCCCATCACAAGATTCAATTGAAGAAGAGCTTCTTTGGCAGCAGCTGGTGGATCGTCTGGAGTTTGGTATGTAACGAAAAGTGATGGAGGCAGAGCAGTCGACCCCGTGGGGCAGTCAGTCGACAACGGAACGGCGAAGGTGATGTTGGTTCGAGCCGGATCTGTCGTGCGCTCGACCACCATTCCAGGTGTCACAGTCGACTGAGGAACCTGGACCTCAGGCGCCTTCCCGCCCAGCTCCCTGTCCTTCTTCCTTCTCCCTCTCAGCGGTACCTCTTCGTCGTCGTCCGGAAGCACAACAACATCTCGTGGATCTGCAAAGAACAGAGAAAACCATGAAGATAACTGTCGAATCTTTCAGTCGACCAAACGAATTCGAATCGACATGGCTTACTGGCTTTGGAGGTGACGGCGTCGTCAGCTTCCTCGTCAGCTGGAGTATTATCGATGTCCATGTCGGTCGCTGCTGAGGTCGGGCTACACAAATCCATCATCCATTCCGTCAAAACAAAAAGGCTGGTCAGAATAGAAAGAATTTGATCGCAATAAAAGATATGACAAAGGCGTTTACCAAGAAGCAACAGGGACATCCATCTTAATCTTAGGCAAGGTCTTCCGAGCCTTCGATGGGTTAGCTTTGGGCTGCTTGGTGACCTTCTCAGTCAGATCTGGACTCGGAGACCGAGTGCGCTTGTGAGATGGAGCACTCGACGCCACGGCCTTGCCGCGCCGGTTCGCGGGGTCGTGCTTCTGCTTGGATCGACGTTCGGAGCGAGGCGGCGAGTCGGCTACCTCCTCGTCTTCCGACTCGTCGCTGTCATCTTCATCGTCATCAGCTGGGGACTCCCACTCGCCGCTCTCCTCAGCACTGTCCTCGCCCTCTTGGTCTTTCTCCAGAGCTTGTTCACCATTGGGCATCGAATACATCTCCATGTAGATCTACAAAGCAAGGGACCAATCCTAAGTCAGTCAGAACAACAATCAGTCGGAAAATACGTTCAAAAACTCAGTCATGATGACCAGACCTTATCTGGCGGGTTGCTTTCGCTGAAAGGGTCGACTCTCCTAGCACCCACAGGGTTGTCCTTGTTCGGTGATACCCATCAACCACTTCGGCTATGGTTTTGGCCTCCACCTCCTCCGGATGAACCCGGCAAAGTGTCACCAGCCCCGGAGTACATCCACATGGGATGGTCACGAGCTTGGAGAGGCTGGATCCACCGACTGAGAAACACCTCGAGCAGATCCATGCCAATGACACCCTGGTTGATCAGTTGTACCACCCTCTCAACTATCATGACTGTCTCTGCCTTCTCCGCATCAGTCACTTTCAAGGAAGATGGAGTTTGGACTCGATCAAAAGAGAAAGGAGGAAGCCCGGTAGACTGGCCTGGGGTTGCGAGGTCCTGGCAGTAGAACCAGGTCGACTATCAACCCCTTACCGACTCAGGAAGAGTCATTGGAGGGAAAGAGCTCCTTTTCCTCTTCTGAATGCCCAGGCCCCCACACATCTGAATGACATGGGTTTTCTCATCTTTCGAGTTTGCTTTCTTCACAGTTTGGGATCGGATGGTAAAGATGTGCTTGAAAAGACCCCAGTGCGGTCGGCACCCCAGGAAATTCTCACACATGGAGACGAACGCAGCAAGATATGTGATAGTATTGGGAGTGAAATGGTGGAGTTGGGCCCCAAAGAAATTCAGGAATCCGCGAAAGAAGGGATGCGGGGGAAGCGAAAAACCACGGTCGACGTGGGTGGCGAGCAGGACGCACTCACCCGACTGCGGCTGTGGCTCCGTTTCTCCCCTCGGCAGGCGCGCGGACTCATGGACGATCAGCCCCAGCTCAGCCATATCGTCCACGTCCTCCTGTCGGAGTGAGGATCGGATCCAATCTCCCTGGATCCAACCCGAAGGCAACCCCGAGCGCCACGAAGACCCCCGATTCACCTTCTTGCCCTTCGCCGCCCCAGTCGCTTTCTTCGCACGCTCCAGCGCCACCGTTTTGTCCTTCCCCATAGCAGCGACGGCGTCGAGAGTGGATGGTCTGGGCAGAGCAGAGTCGCGGGAGGAAGAAGAGGGGAATGAGCATGCACTGTGCAAACGCTTCGGTCTCACCGCTTTTAAGGGCCTACTTCCGAGTGGCTGACGCGTGGGCCCGAGCGGTCCTGTCAAATCTCCCAACAGTTGCACACGGGATACATGGCGAAAAAGGTGGCGCGGTAACCAAGGAGTCCTATTTATCTACTCCGCTTACCGCGGGACGCTCCGTATGGCGCGCTTCTACCAAAATTTCAAATCCCAGGAAATCCGGGATCCTCTGCAACCGATCACGCCAAAGATTTCGTGTCAGAGATTTCTTTCGACGGGTGTGGTGGAATAAACCAGTCGGTAATTTTTGAATCGATCAAGGCGACTAAAACGGAGCTGAAGTTCTGTCAACTAGCCTCTACTCGGAGATATAGACGGGACAATCAAGAGTAAAAGCAAGGTCAACTCCGTGCTTATGTTTCACCCAAACCTCGATCCATTCGGGGGCTAATGATGTAGACATAAACCTAGGGTAGGGTAATATGCCTGAACTACACATCCTACCCAAGGTCCTAGTCCTAAGGACAAAGAAGTTCAAGTATCAGAAGAAGGGATCCAGTGAAGGTGTCGAGTGAAGTCCACTCGACCTACCATCCACTCGGAGTTCTCACTTTATCCAGGTCACTCGACCATCAAACCACTTTCGACGATAAGAAGACCTAAAGCATACCTCAAGACAAAGAACGGTCGAGCATTCACTCAGATACTTAATGACCATTTACAGCATTTCAATACAGGCGTTACATGTAACGCCACCTCTTTATGTACATTGAATCCTATGTAATGGAGGGGAGCTGGGGTCCTGGCGCACTCTATATATGCCACCCCCCTCCTCTAGGACAAGGGTTCGTAACCTCTGTAACTCACACGCGTATAATCCAGTCGACCGCCTCCGGGCTCCGAGACGTAGGGCTGTTACTTCCTCCGAGAAGGGCCTGAACTCGTAAAACCAGCGTGTACAACTCCTCCATAGCTAGGATCTTGCCTCTACATTCCTAACCCCCTATTCTACTGTCAGACTCAGAACCACGACAGTTGGCGCCCACCTTGGGGCAGGTGTCTTAGCGACTTGTTGGAGAAGTTGCAATTTTTTCCCGATCCCCTTCATCATGGTTTGTCTGAGGGCCACGACATCCTTCTCGGCGCGCTTGTGTTTGTCACCGACGACTCCGCTTGGCTTCAGGAGGCTCCAATCGACGTCGAAGCACTCCCCGTCCGCGGGGCAACGCACTTTCGCGCGTGCGTTCACGGCGTCCTCCTGAGGCGGCCATCGACCCAATATCGGTCAGCACCTGTGGCGTCCTCCCACCCCATCGCCCCCCGGCGCAAGCGCTCCGATCGGTCAAGGCTTCAGCGATGGGTGAGGCACGCGGTGGCTCACCAAACGGCCACCCCCCAGGTCGCCGCGATCGAGCCCGACGAATCTCTCTATGGCATGTTCGACCTGTCGACTGGCTCCGCGGAAACTGCATCCGAGTGCGACAGCAGTGATCCAGCGGTGGAGGTCTTGATTGTCGATGGACCTCGCAGTCCTCCCGGCTTCCCTCGCACCGACGGTGGCGACGGCAGAGGCGATCTATCGCGTGTCCATGAGGAGTACCTCCCCGAGCCCCTATCTTCGGAGCGAGAGGAAGAACTTCACCGCCGGAACATGGATGCTCTTCATACTCCTATCATTGGAGAAACCCCGAGGCCGGGCCTTGGAGGACGTGGGCAGCTAACTGGTTGAGCGCATGATACGTCTCCAACGTATCTATAATTTTTGATTGCTCCATGCTATATTATCTACTGTTTTGGGATATCATGTGCCACTTGATGTATGTTTTGGTGACCAACTTGCGGGTTCCACCCATGAACCTATGCATAGGGGTTGGCACACGTTCTTGACTCTCCGGTAGAAACTTTGGGGCACTCTTTGAAGTACTTTTATGTTGGTTGGATGAATCTGAGATTGTGTGATGCATATTGTATAATCATGCCCACGGATACTTGAGGTGACAATGGAGTATCTAGGTGACATTAGGGTTTTGATTGATTTGTGTGTTAAGGTGTTATTCTAGTACGAACTCTTTTATAGATCGATCCGAAAGAAGCTTTGAGGTGGTTTCGTACCCTACCATAAACTGTACGTTTGTTCTCCGCTATTAGTGGCTTTGGAGTGACTCTTTGTTGCATGTTGAGGGATTGTTATATGATCTATCTATGTTATTATTGTTGAGAGAACTTGCACTAGTGAAAGTATGAACCCTAGGCATTGTTTCCTATCATTGCAATACCGTTTACACTCACTTTTAGCATTAGTTACCTTGCTGTTTTTATTATTTCAGATTACAAAAACCTATATCTACCGTCCATATTGCCCTTGTATCACCATCTCTTCGCCGAACTAGCGCACCTATACAATTTACCATTGTATTGGGTGTGTTGGGGACACAAGAGACTCTTTGTTATTTGGTTGCAGGGTTGCTTGAGAGAGACCATCTTCATCTCGCCTCCCACGGATTGATAAACCTTAGGTCATCCACTTGAGGGAAATTTGCTACTGTCCTACAAACCTCTGCACTTGGAGGCCCAACAACGTCTACAAGAAGAAGGTTGCGTAGTAGACATCAAGCTCTTTTCTGGCGCCGTTGCCGGGGAGGTGAGTGCTTAAAGGTATACCTTTAGATCTTGCAATCGAATCTTTTTGTTTCTTGTTTTATCACTAGTTTAGTTTATAAAAGAAAATTACAAAAAAATGGAGTTAAGATTGTCTCATACGCTTCACCTTTTTAATATCTTTCATGAGTATGGTGGAAAGGATAATTGTGCTCAAGTGCTAGAAGAAGAAATCTCTAAATTGTTTGGCACTAAATATTTGAATGATGAGCATGATTTCAATGTTGTTAGTACGAATTCTTTGAATATCCATGATGCTAATGATGATTGCACTAGTTATGATGAAAATATCTCTTACACTACAGGAAACAGGTAATTTGCCGTCTGTGAATCACAGACGGCAAAGACTTTGCCGTCAGAAAGCAGACGGCAAACTCAGACGGCAAAGATAAGTCGGCAAAGAATACTTTGTTGTTAGCTTTTCGTCGGGAATACGGCAAAGACTTTGCCGTCAGCCAACTCTGTCTTTTTGTCACAAGCCCAAGAATAGCGTGACAGCAAAGAAAACCATCTTTGCCGTCAGCTAGACTATGGATTTGTCGTGTGCCTAGTACATCCCAGATGGCAAAGAATATTTTATTATTTAAAAAAATATGAACCAATAGTGCAGATACAGAGGCTTGCATGGACGATGGCGTAGGCCACATCTTTCATAGTAATTTCACAACAACCAGTATAAGAATCGATGATGAATGAACGGATGTAAAAGAACGGATTTTACATGATAGAACTTCTCTATTTACAGTATATATCCATCGTCACTCACTGGTCCACAAAAAAACTCTATTTCAACTTCTCTAAAAAACGACTACTCTATTTGACGAACTGGGCAACTGGCCCTTGCAGCGCACGCGCCGCCGGAAGGTGGTTGACTCTGAAGCCGCCGGGGAGGTCGAGATCCGCGCCGCCAGCGCACAAGGGGCCAGGGAGGTGGAGGGCTCCGTTCCCCTGCCATGGCCACAGCTCGTAGAGGAGGGGAGGTCCCGTGGCAGGGTGGAGGAAGAGGATCCCGCAGCCGCCCGACCACCTTTCGGCGTGCAGCGGCCAGCCAGTTCGCCCGCGCCCGCCGCTGGCCTTACACCGCCGCCCACCCGCGGCCGCAGCCCAGCCGCGACTCCGCCGCGGCCGCCTCGCCCTCGGCCGTGCAACCGCCCGGCCTTTCGCCCGTGCAGCTGACCAGCCAGGTTCGCCCGCACCCGCCGCTGGCCTCGACCGTGCTGCCCCCCAGCCGCGCTCCGCCGCGGCAGCCTCTTGCCTAGCCCGTGCCGCAGCCAACCCGTGCTCCCGCGCGCGGGCGGGGAGGACGAGGAGGATCCCGCGTTGGCCTCCGGCTCGAGCGGCGGAGAGGCGGGTCGGCGGCGGTTGATGAGCGGAGGAGGAGTAAGATCCCGAGCCAGCCTCGCCGAGCGATGGTGAGGCGGGTCGACCGGCGGCAAGGTGGGGACGAGAGGAGGAGCTCTGGATCGGGCAGAGTGTGTGCGTGGAGAAGGGATCGAGGAAGAGATAGGGTCGGGCGTGGGAGAGATTGTGGTGGGCCTTGGGATAAGAGAGAGGGAGCGGTGGGATGGGCGGGTGGGGCGTGCGTGGTGAGAGACGGAGGCAGGTGCGGGCGGCCCAGATCGTGCCACCTCATCGATCCGTGGGATCGATCCATGTGTTGTGCTTTCTCTTTGCCGTCTGCAATTTTTTTAACAGACAGCAAAGAGGTCCATTTGTCGTCTGTAAAATAAATCGCAGACGGCAAAGTCTTTGCTGTCTGTGATTTTGTTTACAGACGGCAAAAAGAGCTCTTTGCCGTCTGTAAAAAAATATCCCAGACAGCAAAGAGTCTTTGCCGTCAGTCGCTGTCGGCAAAATTTGTCTTTGCCGTCTAGCCCGACAAAATGATGACGGCAAAGAACAGTATTGACGGCAAATCTCCTGTTTCCCGTAGTGTTATGAGCATGTCAACTTTTGTGGAGTGCATGTTTGCATGAACACACCAAATAGAGAAGATATTTATTGCAAGAGGCATAAGTACTTAAACCAAATTGTTGCAAGAAGAGCTAGATGAATGTGCTGAAAATTTGTCTTTTCTTAGCCCTACTTGTGAACTTTGCAATGAACGTGATCATTTTAGTACCCAATGCAAATTGTTTCATGATCGTATCGTGTCCAAAAATTGTGATGACTTGATTTCCCTTTCACATCATAATGAACTTAGTTTGCTCTTGGGTTATGAAGAAATTAAACGTATAACTAAGGATATTCCAAAATTTGCACTTGATAAAGTTCTTCATTTTGATCTAGAGAAAATTTATATGTATTGTGCGGTGAATTGTATTGAAAATCCTTATATTGCCAATTACCTAAAGAAAAGAAAGCAAATGGAAGATGATGAGAATACTAATGAAAGGGAAGAGACTTCCCAATCTCCTCCTATTATTTCTTATGATGAATCAGTAACGAGGAGGAGCTTTCTATTCAACCAATCTCATCAATAAGGAGCTCAAAGAGGAAGGTTGAACCTACACATAATGTGAAAAATAAAAAGAAAAGAAGGAGCAACAAAGGTAAAAAGGTATACCTCCCAAATGATGTTGCTCCTACTACTCATTGTGATGATGATAATTGCTTTACTATTTGTGCTATCCATATTTTTAATGATGAGAGTGATTATGCTTATGATATGAAAAGGCCCAAGCTTGGGGAAACTATGTTTGATGAGAATGACATATTTGAGAATATATTTGCTGAAATTAATGTTTGTCCCAAGCTTGGGGATGCTACGTTTAGTGAAGATGATATTTTTAGCATCCCAAGTTTTGATATGCAAAGTTGTTATGATGATAGCATGCCTCCCACGTATGATGATTATATTGATGAAAGTGGGTTCGGAAGAGTGTCAACTTTAGGAAGTAGTGATCCCACTATTTTGGAGGATGTTGAATTTTATTGTTATGAATATGAAAGTGGATTTGGAAGAGTGTCAACTTTATTTAGTAATTCCACTATCTTGGGAGAGGTTTCAATCGATTATGATGAGAACGAAGTTGCTACTTATGATGATTATTGTGATGAAACTTATGCTATTAAAAGTAGTGATGATTATATTTACAAATCTTGTCATGATTATGATTACCCTTTTTCTAAACATTACTCTTTTAATGTGGAAACAATTTTTAGTGTTCAAGTCTCTTATGATACTCCCACTATTCCGAATGAGAAGAATTTTTCTTATGTGGAGAGTAGTAAATTTTATATGTTTGTAGATCATGAAAAGAATGCCTTAGGTGCTGGTTATATTGTTGAATTAATTCATGATGCTACTGAAAATTATTATGAGGGAGGAATATATGCTTGTAGGAATTGCAATAATATCAAGTTTCCTCTCTATGTGCTTAAATTTTTGAAGCTATGCTTGTGTTACCCTCCTATGCTAGTTGATTATTGTTCCCATAAGTTGTTTGCTCACAAAATCCCTATGCATAGGAAGTGGGTTAGGCTTAAATGTGCTAGACATATTCTTCATGATGCTCTCTTTATGTTTCAATTCTTATCTTTTATGTGAGCATCATTGAAATCATCATGCCTAGTGTCGGTGTCAAAACCGGCGGATCTCGGGTAGGGGGTCCCGAACTGTGCGTCTAGGCGGATGGTAACAGGAGACAAGGGACATGATGTTTTACCCAGGTTCGGGCCCTCTTGATGGAGGTAAAACCCTACGTCCTGCTTGATTAATATTGATGATGTGTGTTACAAGAGTGGATCTACCACGAGATCAAAGAGGCTAAACCTAGAAGCTAGCCTATGGTATGATTGTTGTTAGATCCCACGGACTAAAACCCTCCGGTTTATATAGACACCGGATAGGGTTAGGGTTACATGAGTCGGTTACAATGGTAGGAGATCTACATATCCGTATCGCCAAGCTTGCCTTCCACGCCAAGGAAAGTCCCATCCGACACACGGGACAAAGTCTTCAATCTTGTATCTTCATAGTCTTGGAGTCCGGCCGATGATGATAGTTCGCTATCCGGACACCCCTAGTCCGGAACTCCTTGATAGCTCTGAACCAGGCTTCAATGACGACGAGTCCGCGCGCATATTGTCTTCGCATTGCAAGGCGGGTTCTTCCTCGAATAATTTATAGAAGATTGTGAACACCAGGGATAGTGTCCGCTACGCAAAACAAGTTCCACATAACACCGTAGAGAGAATAATTTTTGCACAGATCTGCTGACGTATTCCGCGGCGTGACATCACAGCACGGCCAGGCCTTCATATGAATCGTTTTTTATTGTTCCATCTCAGCGTGTTTAGCGAGGCGATTTCCTTGGCACGTCTTATCAAAGCGTAGATCGTGCCCCCTTATTCCGGGATTCTCATCAATACGGACGTGGGTAACCCAACCGTGCCCGTTGGCCTGCCTTCTCTATCAAAGGCGAGTCCTAATCGACCACGGGTGGGCTCTTGGTATTCAACCTCTTTATAGTGAGACCAAGGCCCTCTTCTTTTTACACTCTCCATCGAGTTCGCCTCGCGCTTCGAGTTCCAACACCCAAAGCTTCAGATTCAGGCGCTTCGGACTTTCGACGATGTCCGGCTCCGACCAGCACGGCCGATGGATGTCTTCCTCCGTCATAGAATAAGATGTGCTAAAGCTTCGAGACGTCGGGTATCTGACCGGCGAGATCTCGCATAGGCTGCCTGCTCCAGGGCAGGTCACTCCCACTCCTGAGCCCGGCGAGAACGTGGTGTTCGTGTCCCACTTCCTTCGGGTTTAGGCTTCCGACGGACCCCTTTGTGCGGGGCTCATGTTTTATTATGGGCTTGATTTCCATGACTTGAATCCGGAGTCCATCCTCCATATCTCGTCATTCATTGTTGTATGTGAGGCCTTCCTCCATATTACCCCCCACTTTGGATTGTGGCTCAAAACCTTCAAGGTGGAGCCAAAGATGATCAAGGGGGGCAGCAAGCAGAGTGCGGAGGGGCGGTCATAAGAAAATGTGCTGATACTCCATGGCCCGAGGGCTCTTTTCAAGAGGAGCTTTGTTTGTGGCAACGGGAGTGGTTTTATATCACCGCTCCCAGGGGCACCAAATGGGCGGCGCTCCCTGCCTTCCGCTCAGGTCCACCACAGCGGCTGGCGTCATGGGTCAACAAGGGGCTCCACTGGGGGCCATCCAAGGATGTTCCCCTGCTGCAGGGTCGTATTCGAGATCTCCAGGAAAGAGGGATCGACCTGGTTGCAGTGGCGCAGGTTATGGTGATCCGGCGCCTTCAGCCCTGCAAACGTCGCCCCCTCCGCCTGTGGGAATTCAATCCGGAGGGACCACGAGCTCTCCAAAATTTTATGGGCACGACGCCCGTGGAGATGTATAAATTGTTCTTCGGATCACAAGAGAAGTGTCCGGACTTGACCGAGGACGCAGGACTAAGCTGCAATCGCCTAGATAATCAAGTAAGTAGTCCTGTAATCGGACAAGCTGTTCATTCATTTATTTTATATATATGCCCTTTAAAGGAGCCGTTTCTTGAACAGGAGTGGATAGCCAAGGCAAAGTTGATAAGGTGTCCGGCTCCCCTCCCAGAGACCACGCCGGATTCCATGTTGACCAAGATGTTGAAGGTCGCCTTTTGAAGAAGGCGAAGGGAGGAGCGGGGAGCAACTGCCTCAAGGAAGGAGGCTACCAAGGAAGGAGGGATTAAGAGTCCCACCTTCCAAGGAGAGAAGAGGACCGCTTCAGAAGATCCGGAGATCAAGGCCTCAAAGAAAGGAAGGGAATCTTCGGCAGAGAGTCCGGCGCTGGGAAGTAACCCAGCCGCATTATTTTCCCAAGGGGATCAGCCCTCCAGCGAGCCGTAAGTAGAAAGAAGGGGTCTTGTAAATAAGGAACATCCCTGTATTTATTTATGAAGATAACCGAAATTGTACCTTGTAGTTCGGACCTCAGCCCTTCTCAGCAGAGCTCATCTTCGGGGAATCTTCTTCCGGAGATGATGGAGAGCGAAACGCCTCCACCTGTCGCACCCTCATGTGAAGCGGACGACCCAGAGGTGTCGTCGCGGAGGGTTCCCCCAAGTCCGTGAGGCGGAAGGTCCGGCGCCAAGTGGTGTGCGGTCGGAGGAGCTGAAGGATCTGCTCGGGCGAGCGGCTATCTCATAAGATCACCGTGCTCTAATGGGCACAGTGATTGAAAGAGTTGCATCCGCAGAGAGCGGATTGCACGAAGTCGTCAGAAGCTTACTGACGGGGTTTGAGGTACGCAAAAAATATTGTACCTTCTGACAGTTATGCATATAAAATGCGCCATGTATAGATAGTAGCCCCTGAGACTCGGTATATTGTCAAAATTGACGACGTGCCAAGGATCAAATTCTCAGTTTTAACATATCGCCGCTCCTAAACATGTGGCGGGGCGTCCGGAGGCCAGCCGGACTGATGAATATGCCGAACTAAAACGGCATCTTGATGAGGCGGATGCGGACATCGCGCTGGTCAATAAACGGATTGACGAGTCACAAGGTATGCGACTTCTATGCGGACACCTCGTAAGGGAGCTTGACGCCCATGTCTTACTGTTTGTATGCTTAATGCAGATGGTGCCGCTGCCGTTGAGGAGCTGCGGGCAGAACTCGCCCGAGTGAAAGAGCAAGCCAGGAGTAGTAATGCGGCCGCTTTAAAGGCGGCCGAAGAGCTAGAAGCTAAACGGGCTG
Source organism: Aegilops bicornis (assembly GCA_021605145.1). Lineage (NCBI taxonomy): Eukaryota > Viridiplantae > Streptophyta > Magnoliopsida > Poales > Poaceae > Aegilops > Aegilops bicornis. The sequence goes on along the minus strand of CM038673.1, from coordinate 760,012,106 downwards.
CTCGCTGCCGAAGCAAAGAGGAGATGGCCGATATGGCCAAAAAGTTAAGGAGTACTACCGAGCGTTGCGCGGTTCTTAAAAAGGAACATCAAGCGGAACACGAGGGCCTAAAGAAGGCCGCCGCTGAATCCAAGAATGTCCAATCGGCTTTGAGAGCTGCCAAGGAGGAGCTGAGTCAGGCCGGGGTGATTGTGGCTGGAAAACCGTTTCTGCTGCGGAGAAAATATACAGATCCAAAGTATGCTCAGTTGGATAAATTGTGGAGTTCGAGGATGCTTATCTGGACTTGGCGGCGAGCGCTGTGGATGCGGTTGAGCACTTCCGGGGCCAGAAGGGGCACAGAAGGGAAGAGCTATATTGGTCGCAATTCCATAGTCCGGGCGTCCTTCCGCCACGACCGATCGGTTGGCGAATGGGCCGAGCTGAATCGATTGTCCAGGTTTGCCATGAAGCATGTCTTGACTCACTTGTGGCGGACGGACCCCAGCCGAAGAGCTATTTTGGTTTAGTGCAGCAGTTTCTTGGTGCGGTGCAGCCAGACGACGCAATGAAGCGATCGGCGTGCATTGAGGGAGCGGATGGCTCTTGCCCGTGTCAAGACATACTGGAAGAGATGAAGGCCACCGACGTTGCATCCCGTGATTCGGACAGAGGTCGAGTACCGCCGAGCACTACTTTGAAGAAGTTCCGCCGGGCGCTTCGTTTAATAGAGACGCAGGTTTCGAAGGATATTATGTTTTAAATGACATGTATGATTTGTGAAAACAATGTTTCAATGTAATATAAGTGCTTTTTATACTTGTGTGTTCAAGTAGTAAACTACTCCATGTGCGGCCGTTTATGTATATGTGTATATAACCTGAAAGATGGCAGTCCTTGGCTTCAGCCCCCACGCACATAGTGCGGAGGTGTTTGCAAAAAAAAGCGCTATTTCACACTTAATCCAACGTCTTGGTCCTGTTAAGGAGGTGATAGCGTAACAAACCAGCCAACCGGACTATAATGCTTTATCACTTTCACTTAGCCATAGGAGTTCGAGGGTGGGGCTACTATATAGCCCCTGGGGGCACCGCACTCTCCCGAATTCGGGGTGCGTATGTGCCTGACCGAAAACCGGTCCTTCGTTAATGCGGAGGAATTCTAAACATTCCTGTGAGTCATTGAGTGGTTGACCAGTCTCTCGCTATATCATGACAGTCAGTTTTCGGCTTTCTCTACTGAGGTGCTCGCCTTGCGGCGAACTGGGCACAATCGCAGCAGTTCTCTGGTGCCGCGTTAGCCGTGAAAGCAGGCGTAAGGCAGCAAAACACGTGGAGCCGGGCAACCCAACATTTGACCAAAGACATGATTCGGAGCTGATGCATATAAGGCCTAACTCGAGATGCCGAATACTCCCTGAGGTATTCGGTCTTTATGAAAATGGGCAAAATAAGGCCCTAAGCCCTTTGTGTCCAGGTACGTGCAAAAATTCTTGTGCGGCCAATGCCAAAGCACCAGCCTCCTCCTCAGTTATATTTAAGGAACTAGGGGAATGTATATCAACAAGAGACAGTGAAAAAAGGTTTATGCAGGGTCTTAATCTGAAAAGAATCCTTGCAACGGGTCCCTGTTGCACGTCTGCGCCCGTGTCTCCGTTGTGCCATATCCTGGACGGGTGTAGCACATTGTTCATCTGTAAAAGAGAGGAACTTAGTTTGAAAGAAAAAGGAGCGTGAGAAAGATGTACTTAATATTAAATGAACAGAGTACGGAGTGAACAAAATTGAGCTTTATTGTCTCTTGTTATATATGCATGCGGCCCCTCGTATGGGGGTATGCCGCTGGTAGGCGCCGGACTCGTCTAGCCGTGTCCGGGGTTTGAATGACCAATTCAGGTTCTTTGCCTAGCGAGCCGGATAGGCGTGGGGCTGTCAAGGCAGTCTCCCGTTTTCCCGTGCTCGAGTAACACTTAATACTTCCTTTTAATGAGATGATGCCGCGTGGACCGGGCATTTTAAGTGTTAGAGATGCATAATGCGGTATTGCGTTAAAGCGGGCGAAAGCTTCGCGTCCCAATAGTGCTTGATGGCTACTTTTAAACGGGCGACATGGAAGAGTAACCTTTCGCGACGGAAGTTGTCGGATGAACCAAACACAACTTCTAGCAGTATGGAGCCCGCAAGAGGGCGACGTGACGGTCGGTACTCCTTTAAAGGAGGTGTTGCTACGGCGAGTTTTGGTTGGGTTTATCCCCATCCTGCGGATTGTGTCCTGATATATCGGGTTTATGTCACTGCCGCCATCCATGAGGACATGTGTAAATTGGAATCCGTCGATTATGGGATCCAATATCAAGGCAGTCCATCCTGCGTTTCGGATATTATCTGAATAGTCCTGATGGTCGAAGGTGATTGGTTTTGACAACCAGTGTGCGGCGCGCTTTTTAGGGGGCGCCGCTTTGTTTTTCCTTTTGATCACGTGAAGTGAGTTTACTGTTTTAACCTCCTGTGGGAAAGTTTTTTGTTTTCCGGGGTTCTGCTTGTGGTGCTCGTCGTCATCTTTACTTGGTGTGTCGAGCCCCTTGTGTTCGGGCGCTCGGTCTGCACGGACTCGCTTTGAAAGACCCAACAATCTCGTGGGTATGGTTTGCGGGCTTCCCGGTACCATGTATTTGACACAGTCTATCCAGAATCTTGTTTAGGTTGGATAGCTCGTCCTTTATTATCCTTTAGGGGCAGTGTTTTGTTGTTCGGCCGAGAGCTTTTGAATCCGGCGTTGACCGCCGTGCTATTTGGGCCATTTTCCTTATTCCGGTGCTGATCTTTTCTGCGTCGTGATTTCCCATTTCCATCCCTGATCTCGGATGTACTCGGGTCGCTGGTGCTGCATCTAGCCAGCCAGCTGTCCTCTCCCGCGCAAAAGCGGGTCATGAGGCTTGTCAATGCGGCCATTGTTCTTGGCTTTTCTTGGCCGAGGTGTTTGGCGAGCCATTCGTCTCGGACGTTGTGTTTGAAAGCTGCTAAGGCTTCGGCGTCCGGACAGTCGACTATTTTGTTCTTTTTAGTAAGGAACCTGTTCCAAAATTTCCTGGCTGACTCTCCGGGCTGTTGAGTTATGTGACTTAGATCGTCTGCATCCGGAGGGCGGACATAAGTCCCTTGAAAATTTGCCCGAAATGCATCCTCGAGCTCTCCCCAGCTTCCAATGGTATTTTCGGGGAGGCTTTTAAGCCAATGCCGATCTGGCCCTTTGAGTTTAAGGGGTAAGTATTTTATGGCGTGGAGATCGTCTCCTCTAGCCATGTGTATGTGGAGGATGTAATCCTTGATCCAGACTCCAGGGTATGTTGTTCTGTCGTATGCCTCTATGTTTACGGGTTTGAATCCCGCTGGAAATTCATGATCCAGCACCTCATCGGTGAAACATAGGGGGTGTGCGGCGCCCCTATATTTGGGTGTGACATGATCTTCGGAATTTTGGCGTATTGCATTGCTTTGACGAGCCTGCTTTCTTGGCCTATAGATGGACCTGACTGGGCCATTCTCTTGATGTGAATCCTTATGCGGATCGCATATTGGCTTGTGTGCGGCGCCATTCGCCGCTCTCTTTTTGCGTGAGGTCGTCCATCCGACCGGGTGGCCTTCTTGCTTTTTAATTGTGGGGGCTCTAAGGCCTCCTCGTCGAATTCGGGCAGTAGCTTTCTTTTCGGGTAGCTCTTTGTTCGGCGATCGTCGCTGCATTTATCTGCGGTGCTGAATACTTTGCTCCATCTAATCCTGAGTGCATCTTCCGCTGTTTTGAGCTTCCGCTTCGCTTTTTCAGGCTACGCGCCGTGGCGACGAGCTTTTTCTGGAGGTCATTTTGCTCCAATGGTTTCTCCGGCGTGAGGTCGTCCGGACTGTTGTCTTCGCCGGGGACAGATTGTTTATCCAAGTTGTCTTGTTCGGACGATTGCTCGATAGCTTGTTCGTTGTCCACCGGTTCGCCCTGCTCTATGGCTGGGTCTTTGTTGAGGCGGGACTTTGTTCGGCGTTTACGTTGCCGTTTTGACTGCTTGTCGAGGGATTTATCCTTCGTAGCGTCCCATTGCTCCTCGTCTTCATTTCCTTTGGGCGTATCCACCATGTACACACCATGGGATGAGGTTGTCCAGCATCCTATAGGTGCTGGTTCATTGTTGTCTCCTACATCGTCGTCCATACCATCGATGTCTTCGGAGTCGAAATCGAGCACGTCGTGTAAGCTTTCGGCGATGGCTATGAAGTGGGTGGTGGGTGGGCATTGAATTTCTTCGTCGTCCGTATCCCAACCTTCCCGACCGTAGTCCGCCAGGGCTCTCCGGATAAAGAGAGAGACTTTAGTGAATTCAGGATGTCGCCAAAGGGCGAGTGCTGAAAAGATGTCCGCGATCGTGAACTCCATAACGGGCGCCCAATCGGATTCGATTGGCAAGGGCGGAGGGTTCGGAGTCCGGAGAGGAGTCCGGCTTCTGGAGCCAAGGTCTTCGCAAAGGACAGGGATGGAGTTCGGCTCGATCGCCGTAGAGATTAAAGCTCCCGAGGCGGTGTCCAACCACTTGTCCTTGATCGGGGGATCCGGCTCCGGATTAAGGGTCGGAGCGGATCCTGGTGCGGCCTCCAGGGCACTGTTCGGCTGCTGAGCTAGATCATGCCCATCGAGACAGTGCGGCGCGCTTGGCTGCGGCTCGAATCCGTCGAAGATCAAGTCTCCGCGGATATCGGCCGTATAGTTTAAACTTCCAAATCTGACCTGACGGCCAGGGGCGTAGCTTTCGATCTGCTCTAGATGGCCAAGCGAATTGGCCCGCAGTGCAAAGCCGCCGAATACGAAGATCTGTCCGGGGAGAAAGGTCTCACCCTGGACTGCGTCTTTGTTGATGATCGAAGGAGCCATCGGGCCTATCGGTGACGACACAGAGGAACTCTCAATGAAAGCACCAATGTCGGTGTCAAAACCGGCGGATCTCGGGTAGGGGGTCCCGAACTGTGCGTCTAGGCGGATGGTAACAGGAGACAAGGGACACGATGTTTTACCCAGGTTCGGGCCCTCTTGATGGAGGTAAAACCCTACGTCCTGCTTGATTAATATTGATGATGTGTGTTACAAGAGTGGATCTACCACGAGATCAAAGAGGCTAAACCCTAGAAGCTAGCCTATGGTATGATTGTTGTTCGTCCCACGGACTAAAACCCTCCGGTTTAAATAGACACCGGATAGGGTTAGGGTTACCGAGTCGGTTACAATGGTAGGAGATCTACATATCCGTATCGCCAAGCTTGCCTTCCACGCCAAGGAAAGTCCCATCCGGACACGGGATGAAGTCTTCAATCTTGTATCTTCATAGTCTTGGAGTCCGGCCGATGATGATAGTTCGGCTATCCGGACACCCCCTAGTCCGGAACTCCCTCACCTAGCTAGGGGCGTTAAACGATAGCGCTTGTTGGGAGGCAACCCAATTTTATTTTAGTTTCTTGCTTTTTGGTTCTGTTTAGTAATAAATAAATCATCTAGCCTCTGTTTAGATGTGGTTTTGTGTTTTAATTAGTGTTTGTGCCAAGTAGAACCTTTGGGAAGACTTGGGTGAAGTCTTTATGATCATGCTGTAAAAAACAGAAACTTTAGCGCTCACGAGGTTAGCTTCAACTTTTTACTGGAGAGTGCTATTTAGTTGATTATCTTTGCAAATGATTACTAGACAAATTCCTCAGGTCCACCAATTTATTTAGAATTTTTGGAGTTCCAGAAGTTTGCGTTAGTTACAGATTATTACAGACTGTTCTGTTTTTGACAGATTCTGTTTTCATTGTGTTGTTTGCTTATTCTGATGAATATATGGCTAGTAAAATAGTTTATAAACCATAGAGAATTTGGAATACAGTATTTTTAACACCAATATAAATAAAGAATGAGCTCATTACAGTACCTTGAAGTGGTGTTTTGTTTTCTTTCGCTAACGGAGCTTACGAGTTTTCTGTTATGTTTTGTGTTGTGAAGTTTTCAAGTTTTGGGTAAAGATTCGATGGACTATGGAATAAGGAGTGGCAAGAGCCTAAGCTTGGGGATGCCCAAGGCACCCCAAGTTAATATTCAAGGATAACCAAGCGTCTAAGCTTGGGGATGCCCCGGATGGCATCCCCTCTTTCGTCTTCGTTCATCGGTAACTTTACTTGGAGCTATATTTTTATTCACCACATGATATGTGTTTTGCTTGGAGCGTCATTTTATTTTGTTAGTTTTTGCTTGCTTTTATTTAGGATAATGTTTTGCATCTTTAGTTTCAATAAAAATGTCAAGGATAGCCTTTACCACGCTTATTTTGCAAGTATACATGTTGCTGTTTGAAAACAGAAAGTTTACCGCTGTTGCAAAAATTCCCTAGAAAATTCAGAGAGTGTTATAATGTTGAATCTTTTTGCATATTGAGCTCTGATAAATTTATTACAGTGGGAATTTTAGTTCATAATTTTTGGAGTCAGGGAAGTATTGATACTCTTGCATTCTTTACAGACTGTACTGTTTAGGCAGATTGCTGTTATGTTTGCATTGTTTGCATATTTTTGCTTATTTAATTATTCCATTTGAGGATAGCAGTATTAAATATGCAGAGGAATTTAGTATGAAATGTTGAATAATATTGTTAGTGATTTGTTACAGTAGAAAATGATAAGGTTTTGCATTGATTTATACTAACCTATCTCACGAGTTCTTGTTGAGTTTGTTGTGAATGAAGCTTTTGATAAAAAGAGAAACCATGATATGAGAGGAATTAAGGAGACACAAAAGCCCAAGCTTGGGGATGCCCAAGTCACCCCAAGATATTATTTCAATAAGTCTCAAGCCTCTAAGCTTGGGGATGCCCCCGTTGGCATCCCACCTTTCTTCTTCAACAACCATGGGTTAGTATCGGTTGAGCCTAAGTTTTTGCTTCTTCACATGAGTTGTGCTATCCTTGGAATGTAGTTTTCTTTAGCTTTGCTTTCTGTTTGAATAAAGTATCAAGATATGAAATTATTAAATGGGAGAGTCTTCACATAGTTGCATAATTATTCGACTACTCATTGATCTTCACTTATATCTTTCGGAGTAGTTTGTCATTTGCTCTAGTACTTCACTTATATCTTTTAGAGCACGGTGGTGGTTTTATTTTGTAGAAATAGATGAACTCTCATGCTTCACTTATATTATTTTGAGAGTCTTAGATAGCATGGTAATTTGCTTAAATAATCCTAATATGCTAGGCATACAAGATTTGTGAGAATTCTTATGAGTGTGTTGAATACTAAGAGAAGTTTGATACTTGATAATTGTTTTGAGATATGGAGGTAGTGATATTAAAGTCATGCTAGTTGGGTGATTACGAATTTAAAGAATGCTTGTGTTGAAGTTAGCAAATCCCGTAGCATGCACGTATGGTTAAAGTTGTGTAACAAATTTGAAACATGAAGTGTACCTGGCTTGTGCATCCTTATGAGTGGCGGTCAGGGACGAGCGATGGTCTTTTCCTACCAATCTATCCCCCTAGGAGCATGCACGTAGTACTTGATTTTTGATGACTTCTAAATTTTTGCAATAAGTATATGAGTTATTTTTACTAACGTTGAGTCCATGGATTATACGCACTTTTACCTTTCCACCATTGCTAGCCTCTTCGGTACCGTGCATTGCCCTTTCTCACATTGAGAGTTGGTGCAAACTTCGCCGGTGCATCCAAACCCCGTGATATGATACGCTCTATCACACATAAACCTCCTTATATCTTCCTCAAAACAGCCACCATATCAAATACCATGCTGTTCTAAAATACTCTCAAAATAATATAGGTGAAGCATGAGAGACTAATAATTTCTTCAAAATTAAGACACCACCGTGCTCTAAAAGATATAAGTGAAGCACTAGAGCAAAAACTATCAAGCTCAAAAGATATAAGTGAAGCACATAGAGTATTCTAGCAAATTCTAATCAAATAGGCTTCTCCCAAAAGGTGTGTACAGCAAGGATGATTGTGGTAAACTAAAAGCAAAGACTAATATAATACACGACGCTCCAAGCAAAACACTTATCATGTGGTGAATAAAAATATAGCTCCAAGTAAAGTTACCAATGAACGAAGGCGAAAAGAGGGATGCCTTCCGGGCATCCCCAAGCTTAGGCTTTTGGCTATTCTTGAATATCTTGGGGTGCCTTGGGCATCCCCAAGCTTAGGCTCTTGCCACACTTTATTCCATAGTCCATAAAAACTTTACCCAAAACTTGAAAACTTCACAACACAAAACTCAACAAAAAATCTTATAAGCTCCGTTAGTGAAAGAAAACAAAACCACCACATAAGGTACTGCAATGAACTCATTCTTTATTTAATTCGTTGTTAAACCTACTGTATTCCAACTTCTCTATGGATTATAAACTATTTTATTGGCCATAGATTCACCAAAATAAGCAAACAACACACGAAAAACAGAATCTGTCAAAAACAGAACAGTCTGTAGTAATCTGTAACTAACGCAAACTTCTGGAACTCAAAAAATTCAGCCAAAATAGTAAGACCTAGGAAATTTGATTATTGATCAGAATCAATTGGAATCACTATTTTATCACGTTCTGGTGATTTTTAACAATTATTTTCGTGAGCCGAAAGTTTCTGGAAATTTCAGCAAGATCAAATAACTATCATCCAAGAAGATCCTATAGGTTTAACTTGGCACAAACACTAATTAAAACATAAAACTACATCTAAACAGAAGGTAGATGGATTATTTATTCCTAAACAGAAGCAAAAACAAAAAAACACAAAGAAAATTGGGTTGCGTCCCAACTAGCGCTATCGTTTAACGCCCCTAGCTAGGCATAAAAGCAATGATAGATCTAACGAGTGCCATCTTGAATTTTCAGTTTTTTAGTGGAGTGATGCTCGAATCCGGGAGGTTCTTTCCGCTTCCCTTCATACTCGGAAATTTTTAGATCTAAAGAATCCAACCGCTTATTGCAAAGGGTAATCAACATATTCATGCGGTGAAGATTTCCGCTAACACTTTTAAGAGGCTCAAGAGACTTTTGTAATATTTTTTTACTTCGCAAATCTTTCCAAACACTTGGGTTTCTTCTTGGGTAGGATGCGATCCTCCCTTTTAAGGTAGTGTTCCCACTATTCCCTCTACAATTTCATGCGCAATACTGGGGTCAATTTCAATGAAATTTCCCTTGGCAATGCAATCCAAGAGTTCTCTATGCGTCATATTTAACCCAACATAAAAATTATGAAGAAGAATTCTAAAGTTCACCTCTAGGGTGCACTTGCGATAAGATTCCATCATCCTATACCAAGCATCTTTTAAGTTTTCTCCTTGCCTTTGCTTGAAGTGAAGAACTTCAAACTCGGGAGACATAGGAGCGGATAAGGAACTAGACATGCTGACAAGGCAAACGAGCTAACACACGGCAAACGGAAAGAGGCAAGCGAAAAGAGAGGAGGAGACTGGGAAAGAGAGGGCGAATAAAACGGCAAGGGTGAAGTGGGGGAGAGGGAAACGAGAGGCAAATGGCAAATAATGTAAATGCGAGGGAGATGGGTTTGTGATGGGTACTTGGTATGTCTTGACTTGAGCGAAGACCTCCCCGGCAACGGCCCCAGAAATCCTTCTTGCTACGTCTTGCGCTTGCGTTGGTTTTCCTCAAAGAGGAGAGGGTGATGCAGCAAGTGTAGCGTAAGTATTTCTCTCAGTTTTTGAGAACCAAGGTATCAATCCAGTAGGAGGCTCCTCAAAAGTCCCACGCACCTACACAAACAAGCGAGAACTCGCAACCAACGCAATAAAGGGGTTGTCAATCCCTTCACGGCCACTTGAAAGTGAGATCTAATAAAGATAATATGATAAGATAAATATATTTTTGGTATTTTATAATATAGATGCAAAAAGTAAAGATGCAAGTAAAAGTAGATTGAAAGCAAATATGATAAGAGATAGACCCGGGGCCATAGGTTTCACTAGTGGCTTCTCTCAAGATAGCATAAGTATTACGGTGGGTGAACAAATTACTGTCGAGCAATTGATAGAAAAGCGCATAGTTATGAGATTATCTAGGCATGATCATGTATATAGGCATCAAGTCCATAACAAGTAGACCGACTCACATGTCGCATCTACTACTATTACTCCACACATCGACCGCTATCCAGCATGCATCTAGAGTATTAAGTTCATAAGAATAGAGTAACGCATTAAGCAAGATGACATGATGTAGAGGGATAAACTCATGCAATATGATATAAACCCCAACTTGTTATCCTCGATGGCAACAATACAATACATGCCTTGCAACCCTTTACATCCTTTGGGTAAGGACACCGCAAGATTGAACCCAAAGCTAAGCACTTCTCCTATGGCAAGAAAAACCAATCTAGTAGACCAGACTTGCAAATATAACTTAATCATACATAAAAGAATTCAGAGAAGATTCAAATATTATTCATAGATAAACTTGATCATAAACCCACAATTCATCGGATCTCGACAAACACACCGCAAAAAGAGATTACATCGAATAGATCTCCGCAAGAGAGGGGGAGAACATTGTATTGAGATCCAAAAAGAGAGAAGAAGCCATCTAGCTAATAACTATGGACCCGTAGGTCTGTGGTAAACTACTCACGACTCCTCGGAGGGGCTATGGTGTTGATGTAGAAGCCCTCCGTGGTTGATTCCCTCCCAGCAGAAAGTGCCGAAGGCTCCAAGATGGGATCTCGCGGATCTGAGAGTTCTGGCGGTGGAAATTGTGTTTCGTGGTGCCCCTAGATGTTTTCGGGCACGAGGTATATATAGGAGGAAGAAGTACGGCGGTGGCCGCCCGAGGGGCCCACGAGACAGGGGGCGCGCCCTATAGGGGGGGGGGGCCCTCCTATCTCGTGGCTTCCTCTGAAGCTTCTTGACTTGCACTCCAAGTCCTCTAGATCACGTTTGTTCCAAAAATCACGCTCCCGAAGGTTTCATTCCGTTTGGACTCCGTTTGATATTCCTTTTCTTCGAAATAATGAAATAGGCAAAAACAGCAATATGGGCTGGGCCTCCGTTAGTAGGTTAGTCCCAAAAATGATATAAATGTGTAAAATAAAGCCCATAAACATCCAAAAGGGGTAATATAATAGCATGGAACAATCAAAAATTATAGATACGTTGGGGACGTATCAGGGTTACGCAAGTCGACATGTGCTCCGTCCCTGATTTGGCAGCATGGTTACAGGAGCAGGAAGTGATGAGAGAAATATTGCAGCAACAGTTGAAAAAAGCACAAGATTGCATGAAGCAGCAGGCGAACAAACACCGCACGGATAAGGAGTTCCAAGTTGGTGAGATGGTCTATCCCCGACTGCAACCCTTCATTCAAACTTCCCTGGCTCAGAGACCGTACCAGAAGCTTGCATTCCGGTACTACGGACCATACAAGATTGAAGCTCGTGTTGGTGCAGTAGCGTACAGATTGGCATTGCCGGAGTCCAGCAGAATCCACAATGTGGTGCACGTCTCCCAGCTTAAGCGTGCGCTGGGCGTCAGTGAGAGCGCGGATGAGCAGCTGCCGCCATCCAACGATGTCCTTCATGCACTCCATGTGCCACTCCAGGTAACTAAACATCGTACTGTGCAGGTCCAGGGGAAGCCTACGGAGCGCGTGCTCGTGCAGTGGCGTGATCTGCTGCCCTCTCTCTCAACATGGGAAGATCCAGAGATCCTCCTCCTCCGTTTTGCGACGACACCACCTTGGGGACAAGGCGGACTCCAAGGGGGGGAGAATGTCACGCCTGACGTTGGACCCCAGACCATTACGGGCGGCACGGAACGAGCGGGCCCAGACGACAGCGAGCCAAGCAAGGGCGAGAAGGAATATTCCTAGATGAGTTGTGGCCAATCAAGCGAGTGACGGTGGGTGCGTGCGTGGGTGAGCATATATGCTCGGTGGGTGTGAGCCAGAAAGGCACCAATTGTAATCTGAACAAGCTGACGAGGAGAGCTGTTCTCTCTCTCGATACTTATCCTCTCCTTCCTCCACCTAACCTGCTGTTCTTCCTCCCCTTCCTACCCCGATCGGATCTAGCCACGAGAGGTACGTTACATTGAGCTCCATTAGCAATTTTCCAATATATGAGCACGTATTTTCAGCATTAGCAAAGCTCAGGTGGCACTGGTAGTGTGGTACCTGCTCTTATATATTCAACGGTTAGCTGAAGACAAAAAACGTTCCAGTCAATTTGAGTGGGCCGTTGGATTAAATCCAACGGTTGCCCCGCCTTCTTCAACCTTCCAGCCCCCTACGATTCTTGTCCATCTTCTTCCCGATGCCCATGCCAGAACAACCGGCCTAACAGCCCCCCACCCCCACGCGGCGAGAGGCACATTTTCTTTTTGAAAAAGAGGATAATTCGGGCCTTTGTATCAAGTGGTGCACACAATCATTTTTATTATGTTATTCAACATAGTCTGACAAAATAAACACAAGAATCAATCCAAGGTTTATGATGTGCCTGACTTCATCAACGCACATCATCTAATTCGGTGGCCTCACTATGCCGCCCCGCGGTGAGCCGAGAGCACCAACCGATCTAGCTGACCCATAGCACGCACCACATGCGCACGCTCTAGGATCTGTCGCCACCATCTTCCATCGTCCAATCTTCAGGAGGGATCGTCGTATTGACCTTGCCAGACCCAACTGCCATCGACATCACCATGACGCCAAACAATACCACCAGCCTACGCGCGTCCATCAACCAACATCGAACGCCGAGACTCCACTGCATCACATCGCCGAGAACCGTCGTCTTCAACACGGTAGATGTAACAACACTCCACATGTTGGCCCCTCCAGTTAGAATCTGCTCCAAAACAATGCCCCCCCTGGAAGGAGAACGGCACAAAAGTCCGCCATCATCCGATCTGGGAGACCCAGATCTAGGGTTTTCCTCGATGCACATGAGCGGCCGCCAATACCATGCTACCTCCTGCCAAGGCCATCTCTCTAAACCACCCTGACCTCATGTTCTTCCGCGTCGACAACCTCCCTCTCCCGCGCATCTAATAAATAGCAAAAGCCCTCTTATATATTTGCATCAATCTCAAAGATATTTTCTCTCTCTAGAAAAGGACAATATCCATATATTAAACCAGATCCTTCCAAGCATACCCTTAAAGACTTGCATCCAAATCCTTGGGGGTTCTGAAACCTCATTCCTCCTGCATCCACCGACGTTGTGTTGTGAGCAGAGCTTGGCGCCACCTTTAGAATTATAGATCACCACTGGAGCCAGGCAAACATGTTGTAGTGCTCAAGATGTCGTCAATACAAACCAAGAGACGTTGGTGGGCCCTATGTACGAGCGAATCGTTGCCACCGAGAAGAAAAGGCCCCCCATATCCAGTCAGGCAGAATTGGGGAACACACACCTCACATGCTACATGACAAAGCCGAGATTGGCAATCTTCATTGGTCGAAACTGGGTCCAAAGGACCCCAAAATGCACAACCATGTCGCTTGGTCAGCAATACATCGCCACTGAGATAGATCTGCACAGGAGAAAAAACAATCTTGAGAAATAGATATAGGGCACACTACCCTCCAGACACCTCCTGACGACAAGTGGAAGTACCGCGAGGACAATGGCGACATGGGGGGGGGCGTGCTTCTAAAATTTCCTAAGAACTAATGTGAATAGATAACATAGAATGAAAACTTCAACAATTCTATATTTCCGAGAGTGAAAATTAATTGTGTGACCTACATACCAACACATGACGAACGAGAAGGAAGTAGTGAAGTCCGATGTTCTAAAAAGAGAAAGGTAGGGCTCTGTTGGGATGGAATGGTCAATCAAGCCAAGGATGTCGTCTTTGTTGGTGAAATGATGGTAAAGAAATCACATTAGTGATTGTTTCAACCATTCGTCATTCTCAACGTCTCGGGAAACATGTTGAGGTAGGTTACACCACCTTCTTATCCTCTTCCTTACTAGGCATGTACACTTCCCTCTTTTGGCCTTCATCTTTTGCTCGGCATAGATCTAGAACTTGGTCCTCTTTCTGACCTATCCACTTCTCCAAGCTGACGGGCTGCAAAGCTAGTCCCCTGCTGCATATTCCAAGTAGGTTGGGCATCGCCCAAGGTTGTCATATTCTTAAAAAATGAAGATTCTACTATTAAAAAATGCAGAATCAGAGTGGTTAGTCTGAATCGTAAAGTCGTAGAGTCGTACAATAGAATCGCGATTCTGACAACCTTGACATCACCGTTTGCTCTTCCTTCGGTCTAGCTCCACAAAAGGGCCACCTAGCCTAGGGGGCCCACTCATATTCAAAAGGGACCTATTTTTTTAGACAACGCTAGTTATAGGTTGCGTTTTTCATGGATAAGTATTGAGAGTGCCTGGCTGGTGGTAGGTTTGGTAATGACAAACGTGCATTATTGCCTTAATAGAAGACATTGCCACCTCAGGGGATAGCATAGAAAATGAATTGTCATCCATACTTGCTTAAAAGCTAAGATTTGGACATTAAGTAATGCCCTTGGAGGCGATGTGAACACGAAAGACCATAGTTGTTCTACTAATTTAGGTCCCGAGTCGACCATGACGTTAATCCTGTGACATGTCAGTTCACTAGAAGTACGTCAACACGTTCGTGAATAGACGTTGGATCAGATATTTCTAACTTACAACCACTGTGGATACACACAGATATGTTCAGATCGATAAAGCGAGAACAGTATCATTGAAATTGTCATGGGAAACACTTGTACACTGATGACTAGAACTGCCAGAGACCATGGCAACATCCCGAAAATACAGAGCTAGCGAATGGTGTGTACAATACATTCATGCATGTCATGCGGTGGTTTCTTTAGTGGAAAATCTAGGAAGAGAGGTTGTTGCTTGAGAATAGATATGCTCGTTCTCCCTGTACTTGCTTAAGAGCTAAGTTTCAGACACCGCCACTGTCACTGAGGTCAGTACGTAGTTAGCCAGGACGGATAATGTGAACATGCAACACTAGCTCGATCGTCTCCGGCCAATGGAACAAGCGGTACGGCTTGCTGAGTTAATGATCCGAGTCACGGCCTACGCACCCACCCAGGGGGAATGGGGGCCCGATTGAGACTAAACAAGTAATATAATGCTCTCCTGATTAGGCCACGAGGCCATGACTCTTCCCCAAGTCTTCGGCCGTTTGTTTGGGGCCATCTCCAACCCGCCCCGCAACTATCGGGGCCGAACGGTCCAAACACGATTTGCCATCCAATCGCGGTATTCCTTCGATGTGCGGAGTGGTTCGGACATTTTTTTTTCACAAACCAAAAATAAATAGGGGGTTTTGTAGGTGCCTGATTGCTGCCATGTACACGTTGGACACCCCAGATCCACCTAAAAACCTCTCACACGTGAAGCGGTTGTCGTATATTCATGCAGTCCATGGCGTTTCAGAGCGCCAGTACCGTATTCATGTCGGTCCAGAGCAAACACGTCGTCTTACTGGCCCCAGCACTGACAAGGCGCGCCGGCAAATGGTGTCGCCACGTCACATCCCGGTCTCCGCGCATCTTCAATGCCAGAGCGTCGTTACTAGACGGGAGGGGACGAATATCTAACGCATTCAAACGGGTTGCATGTTCGTTCGCTTGCCGGCCGGCATTAAACATGCACGCCGGCATAGAAACGCACTCCGGCACCCGTATTGACACAACCCGCCGCTTGGCCTGGCCAACACCCGAAAAGGAGGCCATGCCCGACAGAAACTGAACCAGACCACGTCCTGCTTCACATCCTCCTTCATGCACCACCTCCGCCATGGACGCGAGCTCAAGCACGTTGTGGGAGAGTCTCTCGACGAATCAGAAGCAAGAGGTAGCCGCCTTTGCGGCCGGCTGGTAGGGCAGCCGTGAGAGGTGAATAGTGGCCGGCCTGCCGGCCAGCTCCATGGACGTCTTCGACAACGACCCGACGGTGGAGATGGCCTTCACCGACGAGTCAGCACCCTTGCACGCGGTCGTTCCATGCCAGATTGACCATGGAGCACACTTCGACACCATCATGGTGGAGGAGCGGTCGCCAACGTAGTCGGTGTAGGCGTTTTGACAGGCGCAAGAGGATTTGTTGTACAACCTCTTCCTCCTCATGCATCACCGACTGGCAGAGGGTCAAATCTACGACGAGATCACGAGTGAGGAGGCCAAAGCAGCCATGGCCGTGGAGAAGCCCAACTTCGTCGATGAACAATGGGCATTGTATGAGGCCGCGCACGCTCGCGCCGCCTGCAACGCTGGCGAGGCACAGTCAAATTCGAAGGCGGCAGTGGTGTGTTCGCGCCGCCAACTGTGCTTCGTTCGCGCCGCTTCGTCCATGAGGCCGACATGTCCACGTCCATCATGGACCTCACGTCCGCTAACGACGGCCAGGTCGCGGACTCCGACGAGGAGGAGTAGGGCATGTTAGAAGGCGGGCCCTCGAGTCCCATGTCCTACTCTTCCTCACCGGCAACCGCACCTTCACTTTATGGGTGTCACGATTGTCGGACATGGCGCGCGGAAGGGAACAACAAGGAATTGAAGAACGGGCGCCGGCGAAGATTTAGACTAGGTTAGGTCCGAACACTTTTGTTTAATGAAATATGTAAAAAACAATATTGAGAATATGGTTGGGTTTAAATAAAATCATCCGGTTTACATGGAAAACACGGATTTAGCTAAATTCACTTTGAAATGTGGGCGAACACGGTTGAACGGCCGGCTTTTGATGCCGTGTGTCTGAGATGCCCCAGCGGACAACGGTTGCGACCGACGACATAACCACCTCGTGTACAATGCATCATGCAAGTACTCACGTACGTGCATGTGGGTCTGCAGAGAAACCGCGTTGCAGTTGCTTATAGTAATGTACCCGTCGGCGACGACCCGCTGACTTCATTAATATTCTGGCTCTGAACAAGCGCGTACGTTGTGTTTGATCAATTATATCATCGGTCCAGCCAGCCATGATGTGTGCTCTGACAGGATCATTATGTTTTTATATTCAGGGGTCAGGCTCATTAAGCTTTGTATAGTATCATTGAGTACGTAGCGGTTTCAACACGACTTGGGAGGTCGGTCCTGGCCTTTTGTTTTTGGTCAAGTCAAGCTATAGCTGCCATTGGAGACAAATATACAGCTTGGCGATGGAGGCGACATCAAATGGTTTACAAGGTTGCATGATTGCACTCCATGATTGGCCCGCCGGCCTGCCGTCTCTAGCGGCTCATGTTCACTCATGTGCTTCCAAGTTCCGAGTTCCAATCCCTCCTCCCATAGTTCGTCGTTTCCCGTGTCCGGATGGACGTATAGCGCGCGCCCAGCCCGGGTGACTCGTCCAATGCATATGCGAGGGAGAACTTGGCTTTGTACTAACATTTTTGCTAGAACTCATCTAGAT